>JAWNKX010000986.1:0-1200000 GCA_035041755.1 Cacoxenus indagator | reverse complement strand
ACGGCATTGATGGCGATAACGATGACGTGTGTGGGCGCGTATTTGGTTTGCTAATGGCGACATTCAGATTCGGAAATCAGCTGCAAAGGCAGAGACTTCGAAATGCAGTTAAATCTTACAGCTTGTTAGTGGTGTCTGTGGTTTTAAAATGTCACTGAATCGTTGCTATGAGCGAGCTCACTTTAAATTCAATTGCAGATTTAAATGGCTGTACGTTTTTCTCCTGAACTAAGCATTAGAATTCAAATGAAAAATATACGGGGCTCCCATTAATAAATTATAGACTTCAGATTTGTAAGCTTTTTAGGCATAGGGAACTAGTTTATATTGCTGCAAGTGAACGCAATAGCATTTTTTATGGGTTTATGCCCAGATCCAAGTTAAGCCATAGTTCTTACATGTACAGAATTGGACTAAGATTTACAGAATGAGAGTTTGTTGAGAGAGAAAGAAGACTTCAGCTGCCCTGAAAAGAGAAGATGAAAGCGAGCAGTCAGCTAAGATGATCGTGACACAATGTTTCGAAAGTGTTAGTTATTCTGATGCGTTACTTAGAACATCATTTACTTCAGAGTTGTAAAGAAGCGGTCAAATGGATACGCATTAAGTACTTTCCAAGCGTCCGACTTTGTTATTAGAAGACGCATAATAATAATAATAATAATAAGGCCAGCCAGTGGAACACGCGACACCAGGCCTAGGCCTATTAACGGTTGTGGGGTCCGGGCATCCGCAACCAGTGGAGGGGTATTCCTGTCAAAAAAAGCGTGCACTGCGACCAGAGAAGATCTTTTGTACCCTATACCCTGGTTAAGACAATAGTGCATCTACCTTTAATTTATTTCATAAAAGCTAGGAGGTTCTTTGTCGAAGGGTTCCCTATCAGAACAGATGACACAGAGTTTTGTTTCTGTAAGTTCCGATAGATGACGCATAATACGTCATTTACAATCTTACATTTACGCGGGCAGTATGCTGCGCTATCACACCAAAGCTCATGAAGGTCTAGCCCGTACACTTTGTTTAGTTTTCTCTTTGACATTATTCGTCTGTGCCCTACCTTCCTAGATTATAAATATTTGTGATGCCATGGGAGAGAGCCAAAGCGTGGTTTGTTGCATGTAAGTCCTCATACCAAAAAGTCTGGCAAAACATTTGAGTCGCCTTCAATTAGAACAGATTTTTAATCTTTTCTTTGAATTTATTTTTTAAATGTTCTGCCTTGACAAATACTTCACTATTTACACATAGACGATCAGACCTTATACACGCTACGTTTGACACAGTAAATCTGACAAAATAAAAAAAACACAGCACCGTAATTTTATATAAATAATATAAATAAAACAAATATAAGACTTAATTATTGACAACTGAACGCAGGAGTTGGCGCGAAAATGTTTCGTATTGTAACCAATACAAATCCCTCGCAGGAAGTCAGCGTATCCACTATTTCGATACCCGGTGGTATGCGCATAAGTGCGGGTTTTAGGTGAACACTTACCGACTAATTACAAGTTCCAAGTGTATAGTTTATAAATTTCTGCAGCGATGAGTTTGGAGAGGAGCATGAGGATGAACCCATTAAATTGGAACTGAAATTATCGCGGTAAGCTTGAGAATTAAATTTAAATAAAATTAAATATACACTTTAAACGATATGCACCTCAACCTACCCAACAGCACTTCTATGCTAATACAGGACTACCATAAATTTCTGGCAGCACGTGAGATACAACGACGCTGGCGCGGTTTCTGGTACCGCCACCAGTGCGAGAAGCGTCCCAAGGCCGCTGTTATCATACAGAAATGGTGGCGTCGCTTTTCTGCACAGAGACATTTCTTTCGTATGATCGAGGATCGTGTGCAGAACTCAATCAATGCTCATCATAATCGCTCGGCAACGAAAATTCAGGCACTATGGCGCGGCTTCTGGGTACGGCAAAATATGCACGACATGCAAAGCTTGAAGAACATGCAAATGATGGCCGCCGAGGATCTTTTGCAATGCGTAGCCTTCAAGTTGCATCATTTGCTGAGAACCTATTCCATACCGGGCGTCTACTCGATTCGTAACTCACAGTTAGTATTTGCTTGCCTTTCATTGATTAATAACCTCATCTAAATCGGTACTGTGTAGTTGCCTCTCCAAGGTGGAAAAACTCCTGGCGTCCATGAACTTTCGCTTTCACAACGATCGTGTGCGTGCGGCGCGTGCCACCCATGAAACTGTCATGAAGCACGTTCGAGATGAGTTTAAGAGTAGTAAATACGCTACTGCTGCGCCATATCCTGGGCCCAACTATTTTGGCAGTTGTGATGCATGTGATGATTACGCTCGGGCTTACGATGCCGATCAGCGGATGTACAAAATTATTGCATTGTATCAGGACTCGATGCAGGGCGATCCACGCGCAAACCAGATGAAGCTTAATGTAGCTGAACGTAAGTCGACAACATTAAAAATTACTATACTTTTACCGCTATCTTTTTTTGTTTTGCTTTGTTTTTGATGAAAATAGGCAAGCGACGCAAGAAAATTCAAGAAGTGCTCGCAAAGCATGGACGACTACGTTCTGATTTCTGTACCGATGTTATACGCAGCATGAAAAAGTGGAATATACTCGATGCTCATCATTTGACTGTAAACAAGAATGTCTTTCGTACACCGGAGAATGTTGAGGAATTTTTAATGGAAATACAATCGAAGATGGGACTTGATTTGGAAACGACTTGTTATTGCAAAACAGCAAATGTTCAGGCTGGCCTTTGCAATTGATGAAAGACCGCTTGGTTTTAATTGAGAAACTCCGACTGACTACGACTTTTGAGTTGACTAACAAAGTTCTCAAATTACGTAGTTCTTTAATTATTTCATATTCATCAAAATTGATTTGTGTAAAAAATTGACTTGATTAAAGAAAATTCCGAAGTGCTTAATATTAAAAGAAACGCTTGAATTGGTGTGTAATTGAGTTGGCCTTATTTGGCTTTAGGTACATAAAATGTTGATTGTCCTTATCTTTTAGAACCACCAATTTTTTCTATTATAAAAAGCAACAAACTATTTACAACAATTAACCATGCAACTTAGATTAGTAAATGGATCTGGTAGACACTTCGCCAAGGTGCGATCTACTCAGCCGTCTCGTCATCCTCCTGTTCTGCGTCATCTTAAAAGGCGTTTGGTTAGTTTATTTGAATGATTTGTCAAGCGCTCCCTGACTATTAATTACAGCACCAATTTTTGGGAATTCTTAATTTGTTCTCCAGGTCCGCCGTCCTCATGAATCACGGAGCACCATACGCATGCCTTACCTTGCAGTACTCTGAATTTCGAGATATTATATTTCCTGCTATGCTCTAAACAACCGGTATCGCCAAGCATTAGCAATTATGTCATATTAGTTGTGCAGTGTATTTTTGAAAGAAAATTTATTCCTACTATTTAGTAGCTCATGCAATTTCAGAATTCTTTGTTCGAGGGTTTTATAATATGTTGATAGATGGATAGATAGATAGATAGATAGATAGATAGATAGATAGGTAGAGTCTGTTAGAGAGTTAGATGAGAGATAAATGGAGTTGGGCTCTTAGAGCACTGCAAACATAGGGAAGTGGTAAAAATGAATTAAGAAATTTAAAGAAGAATTAGCAGCTAGAAGACAGATAAGAGAATTTGCCCAAACTAAACGTTTTCGCTTCTCCAACAAAGCATAGAACGTTTCTCAGCAAAACATCCCATTATACATTGTCTCGATCTGGGAAGGGCTGGACAGTGACAGAATGGTTGCCTTAACCTCTCCATCTACATTCACACCTAATACAGAGTCAAGTACAAGCCGAATAACATTAACTTCATTTACCGTTATGAGTTGAAAGTCTAATGGGGAAAACAATGAAGTGATAAATGTGAAGAGAGAAATAAATATGAAGAGAGATTCGCTCTTGGGTATTCGATTTAAAGAATTCGATTCGATTTTGCGACAACTCCGTGATTTTTACTCGTTTGGTTTTGTTGGTGCAACGAATGTTTGCTACACTCGAAAAACACACGCGAAACTTTTCGCATAAAATGTCGAAGATAAATTGTTAATGCGTCTGTGGGGAAGCGATTAGCGTAAATGGGTTTTATGTTTGCATGCTGTGTAGATCCGTCTGTCTGTCTGTCTGTCTGTTTGTCTATAGCGTACTGTCTACTTTATACTTAGTGTGTGGCTTGCCTTTGCATTTGCACAGTTGATATTCGGCAGCAGCGGCATGACGTAAGCTCGATTTATATATCGAGACATTAGCACATAAATTTCAACTTATTTTCGAGAAAACTTTGTTCCGAAAACTTTAAAATGGACGCCAATGCACAACTTTGTAGTAAAATCAATTTTTCTGTGTTTCCTCGGTTAAAAAAGGACAACAACACAGAAACAACGAAAAAAAAAAAGTGAACAAAACCAATGCACAACTTCCGGGTTTGGCTGACCGAATGTTGTGCCCATTTTGGATTTCATAACGGATACATGAAACCGGTTTTAACTTATGTAGTCCTCTCACTCGCACTGCGACTGCTTCTTTGCATCTCCCTCTCTCTCTGACACACTGCCTTTCTTTCGTCACATTTGGTTGTGTGTGTTTCAATTATGCTTCTTCGCATATAGCTGCTTTTCTCAATGCAAGGCAACCGACAGCGCAACACAGACCAGACCAGACTAAACCAGAACGGTGAAAAATTCTGCAGCTGCTTCGCAGTTTGGTCCATGGTCATTGGTATTAGTTGCATGACTTGTATTTTCTTTCTTTAATTTCGTCCTTTTTTATTTCCTTGTATGTGCTACGTATTTTCTATTTTTTACACCCTACACATTCTGTTTGCTGCACTCGTTTGTACTCATTTCAACTTGACTACTACAATTGGCATTTTCGTGTTTTTTTTTCCTCTTCTGTTGTTGAAGTTTTCTTCATTTTTGTTCATTTCGTTTCATTACGATTCGTTCAGATTCGTTCTTTTCTCACTTTTGCAATTTCAATGATTTTGAATTGTAATTGAGCTGATTGCATGAAATGTTGTCTATTCAGGTGCACAATTGCCACAGCGTTGGTCAGGCATTCATGCATGAGTTATTGGTTCAAGTTAGACGTAGCATATACTATCGCATCCCATCTCGAATAATCGCCGACGGTGCTTTTGCAGACGAGCACACCCACACACACTCATTCACATGCGAAAAAAGGCAAATTACAAAATGGCATCGTGTCTGGTTTGTTTAATTGCTGTAAAAGAAGAAGGCTTTCGAAATAGTTTTGTCGTTGTCTCTGTTCCAAGTTGGAGCGGTAGAAAAAATGCATAGAAATAATGAAGATATTAAATGTTCTAAACAATAGAGTAGCTCAAGTAACAATTATTCAACTGAGTTGGGGACAGCCTTTGCTTGATCATATAGTATTAGAGTTTACTTGCCCACTTCCAGCAATCATATGCACGAACACAACGGCTTGAGCTCAGACCAACAAATTAAGAACTTTCCCCAGTCTTCAGATAGCAGGCTGGTCTCCACTAGAAAGATTTTCAAAAAGAGTACTCATTCAATTAAGAACATAAGTTCAGACTGATAAAATATCGAATTTCATATGACATAGTCAGGTAGCCTTAGTGTAAAATGAAGTTTGGTCAGAAGAACTAGTTTATGAGAAGATATTCAAGCTGGAAAAAAAACATTCTTTCTTTTATTATATTTGAATAAAATATTTCATTATCATCTTACGGCAGAATATTATAAATGAAAAACCAACTGTTCCACTAATTTTGAATGAATATTTTTTTTGTTGTTTCCATGTTCGCTCCTCTCAATTATTTTTAAGTGCAAAAGCGTTTTTCGGTAAGCAAAATCTTATGAATTCGAGTCACCGACTCTTGTTTATTTTTCTTTGTGTTCGTTCGCTTGCTTTTTAAAAATTGAAGTGCACCATGTGCGTTATTGTTCGTTAAAACATACGAATTCTAAAATAAAATTACGGGCTTAAAGCATATGATACATTTTCATGTGCATACTTTTGAACGCTAATAAAAAGTTATTTTCTTCAATATTTAAGGGTATCATGCATCGTTATTGTTGATACGTATGACCCATGTGCGTAGAAATATAAAGACGCCAAGAAGAAACGAAACTCAAATGGAATTTCTGAGTTTCCATTAAGCCGCGGCTTTAATTGCTCTATCAATAGGTGGCACCATATTTTTGAGAATCGATAGTTTCTCTCAAAAACATTGTCCCATATTGAAAAAGGAGCACTATGGTCACGCAACGATTTTCAAACATTTCTATTGCAACAAGTTTCATAATTTTCCAAAAAGTTTGCAAAAATGCGGCAAATCGTTCTCCATTTCAGCAGTGTGCGAAATATTATAGCAAAAATTTTGACATTACCACAGGCGTTAAAAAAGTGATAATAAATAGTAATAAAGAGTTTTTTCTAAAAGAGCAAAAATCCCGTAACAGTGTTTTATCACTTTACTGTCTATTTAAACTCTTTTTATTTGATAGAGTGCACAGGTTAGGGCGGACAATCATATAACTTTCAAAATAAAATTATGGGCTTAAAGAGAATGTAGCCGTCTTACGGGAGAAAGGCTAAGAGCTAGGATAAGAAGATTAAAACGATGCCACCCAGAGGATCTTCCTGCCAGAGTCCTCTCTTAACATATATTTTTAAGTTAAAATGTAAATTTCAATGCATGTTAACAATGCTGTCAATTTTTTAATTTACTACTTTTGTATAGTCATTAGTTTTTTGTTAGTTTTTTTTTACATATAATTAGTTTAAGCTGCCACTAAAATAGGTAGTAGTTCACTAGTTTAAGAAAAAAATTGTAAAAATTGTAAATAAATGCATGATATTTACAAAAAGAAAAGAGAATGTAAACAATAAACATGTTCAATTTTTAGGTGCATACTTTCGAGCGCAAATATATTACCGCGGAGATTTCAAAACAATCACAATTGGACTAGGTGCTTTGCCTGATGGCAATTAAAGAGCAAGCAACAGAGAGTTGCAAATCAAAAATCGAAAATAAATCGAACGAGTGATAATGAGCTGGTGATCGAGGTGGAGTATCGAGTCGACCGATATCGATACTCAGACGCGGTATCGGTTAGCAGAAGCCAGTAGTCGGGCGTCAACAGTGAAAGAAACGATTCGGCAAGCAGCAGTGTGTGAAAAAACAGTAGAAGCGTCGTGTCGCTTGCGACATCTTATTAATTTCAAATGTATAATTATTAATTTCTACCAATACACTCTAAAATTGTTACATAAATATGACATGTGTCAAGTATTAAGTGGTTGATGTGTAGATCTAAATCAAAGAACACAAATTCGTATATAGTTCCTCTCGCGAAATTTTTTTTTTAGTTTACAGTTCTCACGGCAGTCCCCTTGTCGCCCAGCCAACTCTTTTCTTGTTTTTTATTTATTTATTTTTTCATTTTTATTTTTTTTGGTGCTTACGTAAATTAAATGATTTAAGTCATGTCTTTCACTCGAAACGAACTATCATAAGTGAAGAGGTCAAAGCAATTGTTCTAGGAAGGAAGAGCAAGATGAAAGTGAAGACAATGAAGAAGAAAACTGTGAGAGAGAATGATGTCAAGCCAACGGTTACACTCGAATCGTTTGACATTATACTTCCTTGCCATTTAGCAACATTTCAGCATTTTACTCTCTAATCAGGAAATTGTCTGTGGTCTGTTGTAATACCTACTAGGAAGCTGTCCTAATGTCATATGACAAAGTCTGATAACCTTAAATGCGCTTTAATGAGCTAAAACCAAGCGACAATGATCGCCCCATTGTCGCTTGGGTGAAATTAAATTTATCGATTAATTCGCGGCTGAAACTTTAACTAAACTTTTAACTAGAATTCGCACAGCTCATTAAAAGATGTCAGAAAGTTAAACCAAATACGCGCGAGGAAGAGAGCGCATTCGTTGGGGAAGGACTAAAAGAGATGGCCGTACGCATGGAAGCGCGAGCGTGTAGGCCATAACAAACGACTTCGAGTTACAAAAGTATTAAAATAAATCACTTTCATGGGTCTAATTAAAGTTAAGCTGTGAAAAGAAAGCGCACGCATGTGGGCAAAATCAAGGACCAAAAGAGGAAGTCAGCCTTACAACAGCGACAGCGGAGTGGAGTGGAATGGTAGCGACATTAAATAACTGCTGCATGCGCTGGCAGCTTAACATTTGAGCTTTTGTTTTGCAAACAAGCGAAATGCGACGACGACGACGGTAGAAACATAGACACACACAAACACATAGGAGTACGCGTAGAAGCGGCACATGTGCATATATGAAGTCATTTACATAATCACATAGATACACAAATAAGCGCGTCTATGTGTGTGTGTGTGTGTGTGCTTGAGAGAGTTTTTGTTTTAAATTTTTTGCAACATGAAACTTTTTGGAGGCGCTCGCCCTGAAAATTCAGCAAAAGATCAACTTGGGAGACACAGAATGCTGGCTCACATGCCCATGCAAACTTTGTCCTCACAACTGGCTGCGCTGTGTGTGCGTGTGTGTGCTCGCGTATGCGTGTAATTGTGTCATGTGTTTGTGTGCCAATTAAGGCGCGGCTCTGCCCTGACTTGACATCCTTTTGGGACCCGCTTTTGTTGCAATCCACTTTCTCATGTTCTGGCAATGTTGAAGACGCTCCTGCGCGGAGTTGTTTCTAGGAATATTTCCTTGTTATCCTGTTTGGCTGCTCAAGTTGCTTGTGCTGCTGCTGCCGTACTACTGTTCCTTCTGTTGTTGCCAACATTATTAGCTGTCGTTTATTATATAAGCAAGCAGGCAGGCAGAACAGCATAAAGCTGGTCCGCGGCACGCATCCAGTCTGCAGGCAACGTCAACTTCAACTTCAACAGCAGCATCAGTAGCAGAGTAAAATGTGAAACTTTTTTGTACGACTTCCTTTTTTTGGTTTCTCAGTTGCTTCTACCACTGTCTTCGGAAATGTTTCCTCACATATGTGAGTGTGCGCGAGTGCGTGCGTGTATGCCTCTGTATCTTTGCATATGTCCTTGGCTGTCTATGCATGTGTTTTTGCGCCTCGCCTTGTTTCGCTTATCTTTATTCATTTAAAGTCATTAATTCCGTTGAGCAGTTTAAGCTCCTTTTTCGAATAGCGTTTTTTGTTTGCAGTGAGAGCCTCCAGTGGGCTTTAATAAATATTGTTTCTTTCTTGCACTGGGTTCAGACAAAAATATGTGACTTTTCATTGTTAAACTTGTGCTGAATTCAAAGAATTTGAATTTTTTATGAGGATTACGATTTATAGCTGTGAAGTACGTGATTCTGGTTCTTACTAGACTCAAGAAGAGCGTTGATTTATTTATGGTTATGCAACGATTTTCCCACAGTTCTTCTGAAAAAAATTACTGATGGGCCGATTCATAGGAATCGCGCGTATCTGTAGTTCTCTCAATATGTGTCGTTCGGTTCGATTTTCTTTTTAAAGATCCAGAAGGTTTCCACGTTCTTTAAGAAAGTGACTTATTTTGTCACAATATATAGGACACCCAGAAATTAGTACAGCTAATACTATAATGTAATCTAATCGTATGATACAATCTTTATACTATATATATAAAATTATATGTATGCCTGTCTGTCTGTCCGCTATAGACGCCGAAATCGCTATACCGATTGTGATGAAATTTTCAGAAAATCTCTAGAATAGCCTTTCGTGTAATTGTATGAAGTTTGGTGCGTTAGTGCACGGCGAAAGTCGGGAAAAAATGAAAATAAATGAAAAATTTTAATATCTATATATTTGTATAGCTTCCATAAAGCAAATTTCTTGCGAACACACCATTACTTGGTTTTTGTACTTTTCTTCAATCTTTATTTTTTGTACTTACACCGTCTGGCGGGCTACGCTAGTATACATATTATAATGAATCCTTATATAGTAAAAATGAGTAAATAAAGTGATTTACTATATTATTAAGAAACAAACATTAAGAATAGACGAGTTACGTTATTTGTGTTTTAGTATTTGGGTGCTACTGTGTAGTACTCCTTGTTATAGTAAGCTCGAGCAGCGATGGCACTCTTCGATAGTTATTGTGGTACTCAGCTGCGCACCAAAAACATAGTTTAAGTGGAAGCTTACTTGTGGCAGTCTGCTAGCGAAGCAGTGGTCACGGAAGTGAGTTGTCGTTGGGAGCAAATAATTATTAGTTTTCATTTCTCATTTTATCTTTAAATAGTTTTACGAGATTCATTTAGGACTTCACAATTTATACTTTAGTTTACAGAATATCAACTCAAAAATGATATAACATATGGTGCGGTTTGACTTCGTAGGACCAACTCAACTCCATTCGCTCATAGCTGACCTTTTACACTTTTTCCTATACCATATTTTCTCTGCCAAAATCTATCTAAGTTCAGCGTTTCTAATCACCACTTGAAATTCGTTTCTTGAGGCCAACCAAGTTCAGTAACGTTTGTCGGTCTATATGGACTATGGCTATTTTATTGCTTGGGTCGCACGTAGGTCGCTGTACAATTTATTAAGGTCACTTTGGACAAATTTTCCTCCTTCACAATATGTGTTAGCTATATCTGCTATCTTGTACTGTGACCCTTGTTTGTTGGTTGCATCTAAATTAGCGGTTGGTGCTTTGACAGTTTTTGCTTTTGGTTAAACGGAATATTGATGAACAAGCACTTTTGGGTGTCGCTCAAAAACCTTTCTGAAATCGGTTATATTATTCTATTATTATTTTTTATATTTTTTATTGTGAAATAGAAAATATAATTCTAAATTACAATATGATATGGTGACATACCATTATCATCCATACCAAAATGACTCAATTTAATTTGCATCTTCGCCAGATGATGTTACCGGCGAATTCTCAAGACTCCAGTTTAGTTTGATGTGTGGTTCTTCTTCGATTGTTAGTGGTTTCTATTTGTGAATGTGGACTGTAGCTAAACTCATACAAATGTCGCAGTAAAAGTAAGCATCTTGTAATATTCCCAATATAACCCCTAAGAGAATTGGATTAGTTTGTTGATCTTAAATATTATAAAGATCATCAAATTTCCACCGACTACAAGTATGTGCTCAGTTAGTACTTAAAGGAACACCTTATGCTTATAGATCTACAACGATTTTTGGGTCTCTGAGTCTTTTCGCTTCTAACAGTTGAATAAATTTGTAAGTACTCATTTGTCCAACATCAAAATGTCTTTAAATTATTCTTCATTCGTCTGGGTATTCAGTGCACTACGACCATACCGTTCACTTCATTCCTTACTTGCTTCATTCCTGCATTTCAAGACATTCTAACGACTTCACATTTTGATTAACTGGCATTAACTTTGTCTCTTGTGTCTAATCAAAAACTATTTTGTCTCTACGGAAAACACTGAAATTTCGAGGGTCCTGTCAAGAGCGACAACAATAAATTCTGATAAGTAAAGAATTTCTACAGACCAACATTAACTTTTTAGTTCAGCTGTTGCTTTATCAGTCAAGTCAAAATTAGGTATCCTGTCTAAGCGGCACTAAGAAAAGTGAAAAGTGAAAAGAATCACTCAGTCAAGTTGACTGGCACAAAGTAGTGACACGTGCAGCATGCCGAATAATAAAAAAGGTGGAGGAGCAGCACAAAGGACCAGCGTGCTAGAAATGAGCAGAGCAACAAAAAAAAAACAAGGAATTCTCGTAAAAGCATAAATAATAATAAAACAGCGAGTAACTCCTGGCTACTTTGGCATGATCCTTGCTACTTTGTAGGTAATTTCTCATGCTCGTTGTTGCTAAGCGCACATACACACGTAGTAAATTGCAGCACTAAAACTTCTGCTTTCAGTGAGCGCAGCCAGGCAGCTGCCGGAGCAAAAAAGGGACACGAAATGAGCTTAACGCAGGACTACGCTGCATGAGAAATTGGAGCAGTGGTCGCCACTGCAATGACAGCAACAGAAGTAGCAGAAACTAGGAGTGGAAGAAAGAAGTCTCGAACAGAATAACGCAGAAAAAGGTTATAGTGAAAAAGTCATTCAGTAGGTAACAAAAAAATTGCATTAGGTCGCAAGGAAATAGAATGGAGCGAAAAGAAAGCCATTTTCAAATGGTGGCATTTGATGTCAAGTCCGGCAAGGAAGTGAACCGGAGCCACAAAAGGAACAGCCTCGCATTATGTTGACCCTAACGCACAGCAACAATCACACACAATTGCAAGGCAGATACACTTGCGTTTCTACAACAGCTCACTGTTTGCCGCTTGGAAAAATATCATTTGCACGGTGCTGGTGTCAGCAACATATTCATTCATTTGGCATGCTCGGCGAGTTGCAAGTTGAAGGTTGATGACTGCACGCGACACTTTGCGATTGCATGCGATTGCTGCACTGAGCGAAAAAGTTTTTGCGGTTGACAGAACAGAACAATAATGCAAGCCAGAAGGGGGAAACAACGGCAAACAATGCTGATCGAGGGGGGGATTGCTAAGCAGCTGTTGTGTATCTGAAATGTAGTTGACTGAGTTGACAGCGTATAATGAAATTTGTATTGAGTATTGAAAGAGGTTACAGGGTTAATAGTGGAGCGCTACTTTGAAAAGGTATGTTTCAAAGGACCTGGTACACTTTCAGAAGATTCCAAGCATCAAAATAAAATATCACGCATTACATTAGAGCAACAAGGCGTGGTTATTGACGTTAAAGGCAGCGAGATATAAAGTGAAACTTGAGAAGGAGACAGAGCAGTAGGCAGACCAAGGAATGACTTGATGTGCTTTACTTATTACTGTGCTCAGGCTGAGACCCAATAGGGTTCTTCTGTCCACTTAAGCAGAAAAAGATTACTGAGCTCCAATGAAAGATTAAAGCTGTCTTACTGTGTTAATGAAGAAGTGTTAATTGATTAGAAAATATTGCAACTGAGTGGAAGTGCATATATAAAAAACTGCTGAAAAGTATGCTATATTTTTATATTTAAAATAACGGCAATAATAGGCATTGCATACTCTCAGACATACTTCTTTAAATGTCATCACGTTTACATGGAACTTCAAGTGGCTAAGTCAACTCAAACATTTTTAACGCGTGATCGGAAGTATTGTGTGTTTTAAAATAAAAACCCGCTCAATTGTATGCCTCTATTTTTTCTTTTTTTCATTGGAAGCATATATTCCGCCATTAAGTAACTGTAAAACAATTCACATTATGCTTTAAGTATAACGACTGACTCGGCACAAAATTGGAACTCCACAGCATTCTTACATTGTTTACAGTTGCAGTTGCCAACGGAAAACTTTTTAATGTAGTTTAATGAATTAGTTTTCTATTCAGGTTTTCCGTTTTTATTTTGTTCGTCTTTTAATATTCTCCGTGTATTACACTCTGCCAATTCAGTGCATATTTTATTGTTGTTAGCTGCCCTCAGTGAGGAAGTATTGTAGCATAGCTCGGTGCAGGCTGTTGTTATTATTGTTGTCTGCCCATTGTATCGAGACTGGCGTTGTTGTTATTGTTATTGTTATTACCATTGCACATTCAAGCGTAAAACTTCGTTGTCACAAAAATGCTGCCTGTCAGATTTACTTGCGGTTGCCATTACAGTGTGCACAACTGAAGCTGGAGAAGTTGTCATGGAGCAGGGGCTACAGCTACATTTGTGTTGTTGTTATTATTATTGTTTTTATTATATTTTTCAGTCAACATGTACATAAATTAGAAAACCAAGACATCGCACACAAATACAGTTCGAAACACGTACGCATCGAGTTGAACTTTACTGGTGGACTGACGCCATAGCATAGGATTGTAGTGTGTTGCTTCAATTTCTGGTTGACTTGTTTTGCTTTCACCACACTACGACTGCACTTCACATCACTACACAACAGTAGTGCACTACGCTCGTATAGCAGAGTCTTGTCATTGTCATCGCCCTGCATCCTGTAATGTATCCTGTGCAAACATGAAACGCATTAGCATGGCGCTCAAATCAAGCGTTATAGAGAGGGCAATGAGTTAGCTGGTTGTACAAGGGATAGGGATCGTAGTGCTGTGCTGTGCTATGCTGTGTTGAGTGCTAAGACCACGACTCGCCATATATTCCATGTCAACTTAATGTTTATTAAACGTACAAAAAGGGCAATGGCAACAATGCAACAAACAAAACGGAAACGGAGGCTGAGCTGTAGTTCAGCCAGTGAACAAGGATAACGCTGAGGCATTGAAGTAAAAAGTAAACAATAAAAATAGGAAAAAAGCAAAACAAAAAGAAAAAAAAAACCTGCTATATACGCCCCTTCGAATGGTCAACTTGAGCCGGGCTAAGTCAACTCGACTCGCATCGCCAGGGCTTTCCTGCATTTTCAATTAATTATGCAAGTTTAGATTTGAAACGCTCAACACCCTCTCGGCCTTCGCCGATTTCACTGCTCAAGCAGTTGGCCGCTGGCTTTATTGCATTGCCATTTTGTTGCCATTTTGTTGTCATTTTGTTGGTCTCTTCTTCTTCCTTTTGTTTTTTGCTTTTCGCTGCCATTTTCTGCTACCTCAACTGAACGCAGACAATGCAAGAAGTTTTCATAGTTCATTAGTGTCCTTTCGCTTGCTTAATTTCTTCTTTTTTGTTGTTTGTTCTTCGTAGGACGTTTTCATTCTCTTTGTTATCGTTGTTGCTGTCATTGTTGTTGTTTTCAAGCTGGCTGCTCACGGCTCAGATATTTAAGCAGCTGCTGTCAGGCATTAGAAAATATTTATACTTTTGGTCTTATTCTTCTTGTTTTGCTTTTCGTATTATATAATTGCCACGAATGGGCGCCGACAACGGCGAGAGTGCTCTTCCTTTTTCCGCTATCGGTGGCGCTGTCTGCGTGCATTTTTGTTCAACTCGTTGAACTTTTTGAAGTGAACTGTGGCGTCTACTTTTTGTGTTCGGTGTGTGTCATTGATTTTTATTTTATTTTTATTTATTTCTTCTTTTTAATTTCAAAAATAATTTTTTTTTTTAAACTGTAAGGAAATTTAAGGTTAGCTTGGCACTCTTTAAAGTTTCTTTTAGTAAACGCAACAGGTTTCCTAGTCTAGTCGTTATTATGCCATCGTAGACGATCGATTTTGAGTTGAGCACAATGACATTTTAATGTATATTGTAGTACCGCCGTAAACGAAATTACTTCAGTGGCTTGGTTTTGTGGTGTGATACAATTATCATAATGGGCGAAATACTGCAGTTCACAAAGTGTGCTGTAAATCAATGCCTACTCTATTTTGAATGACATTCATATGGCTAAAGTGGGACCGCTGATGAGAGTGAGAATTTATCGAAAAGCCAAAAAATTGGCCGAAAGTTGTTCGAAAATTGGTCGAAAATTAATTAGATTGATTGCTAATTTTTTATATTACTCGACAAATCAATAAGATACTCAAAAACGAGCCCTAAAGTAGAAAATGTTTTCGAAATGTTTCTCAATTTTTTGTTTAACAGTTCAGTTATCTCAAAAAGGTTCCCTAAAAAGAACCAACTGACTAAAGGTCGAAAAATTGGAATGTTAATAATTTGTATTATTTTTTCTTTTAACTGGTAAAAATTGTAATTGTTTCAGGAACTGATTTTGCACCTAAATCGAGAACGGTCGAAAAACGAACACTTAATGCAAATGGGTCGAAACCTAATATTCTTGAAATAAATAAAATACATTTTCTTGCTATTTTAGGATATTAAAATCGAATAGGTTTACTTAAAAAAATCCAGGAAAAGATTTTAGGTCAAAAAAGTTTATAAATTAGGCAAAAATTGGCCAAAAACTGGTCGAAAACAGATTTTCTCGAGTTCTTTGACTTATTGGTTAGTAATTCTTGGATCGATTGAGGTAAATTACAAATGTTCACTTTATAACGAAAAAGATTGATAACTGCAAAAAGGTCGAAAAAAACATGCGAAATTTTTTTGTTAGCAGTGGTCTACTCAGGAGCTGATATCAATAATCTAATTTTTATTGTACCGATTCAAATGCACACTTGACTAAAAGAAACCCTTGAGCAGCAAACGACGAACTCTGAAATGTGAACCTGAGCCAATTACTCGTATATCACCGATGGGGCAACGATATTACAAGTGGCCACAACAATGCAAATTTAACGCATCGCAGAGTCCTTTCATGAAAATTGTATTGCTGCCATTTAGAGCACATTTATCAAATTCCTTTCGTCGAACAGCAACAGCTGCTGCAGCTGAGTGAGAACCTCTATGTCTGTCCATGTTCGACGCGTGGTTGGAGTTGTTATTGGCAGCTGTTGTTGAAACTGTTCGAACTGCTGTCAAATGAGATTAAAATAAGCTTTCGTCAATCGACTTTCAAGCACGCTACTCTGCGATGAACCCTTTCCTTTTTATATATCTGTTTTTCGATACACATTTCAATGCATTTAGGGACATTGTTGGCGCCTGAGAAGGGGTTAAATCAGTCGTCAGTCGTTTTCGCTGTGCTCTCTGTGAGAATTTATAGCAATTGTTCACTAAAAGGTTTTTATCCACGCACAACAGCTTGACCAATAAAGCGACTAAGCGCATTTGTGTAGCCAAGGCATGGCACATACACAAACGCCGCCTCCATTCTACTACCGGGTATTGGCCGACATTGTTGACCGAGCACTGGCAGCGAGTGCGCTTCATCAGGCTCATCAGGCGAGCGGGCAGCGTCATTCCGACGAGAGTTACATGTCTGTTGATGCATGCCCGCACACATTCGAAAGAGTACGGGGTTTTATTGCCAAATTGAATTTTAAGTCGCTAAAGTCGATCGCCCACTTGGGTTAATACGACGCCACACATGCCCCTTGTACGGCGCTAGTTGCTTTGCTTTAACAATGGCGTTGACGCTGAGGATGAGAACAACATTGATGTTGAGAATGGCAACTAAGAGAAGGGAGGCGCTGTGCCAGAGGACGCTGATAAAATGTGTGTGAGTGTGTGTATGTGTGTGTCAACAACAGCAGCTGCACAATTGAGATAAACTTCAATTTTCGTAAATTGTTTAGTTTATTGAGAAATAGTTTGCTTTACTTTGACATTCATGTTTCATTGGATGTATGATCGCAGAGCGCCTGTGCCTCTGCAACTCTGTTTGTGACTGCTTCTGCTCGCTTTTGTCAATATTATTTAGTGTTGCCTGGTTTTGGGCGAGGGTGTGCGAGTGTCTGCTGCATTTTTGGCAACAAAAGAACTTCGTATGAGCTCACACAGCCACACGAATACATCGCACATACGCATGCATATAGACGACTTTGTTAAGTGCTTTGAATTCTAATTCAATTTGCGCTTTATTTGTGCCATATCCTTTTTCCTCGGTGGTTCTTGCCACTACTCTTTGCCCAGTTGACTTACAAAAATTTATTGGCACATTTTATTTTAGTGGCACATTTTCTTTTCATCGCTCTGCAATACTTGCCACTCTCTTCTTTGTTTATCTCTTCACCCTCTCTTCAGCACAATTTCTGCTATTTCATTCGTTGCTGATTGCCTCACTTTAGCACTTTTGATTGACTCAACTGAGCTGAGTCCGAATTTCGCATTTAGCTTGCGCCAATGATAAGTAAAGCATTATTTATAGATTCCATTTCGTTTTTGGCAGGGTGTTTTTTAATACATTTTTAAGAGCTTTCTGAATGTCCAATTTGCGTTCAGACTAACTAATGGATTTTGGTAGCTACCTCAGGGCATGTGCGGTGGTGGTGAAGCAGAAGGATAAAGCGTTGACCATTGTTAGGTGGCCAAGGAGTCCCAATAACTTTTATTAATCATTAAGATATCTCATGGTTAAATGATTAAATAGCACTTAACTTAATTGGAAGGCAAGTCTTCGACCGTGGGATGAGAATACCGAGTGATACTGCGACTGATTGGTTTTATTTATAAGGAATGTTTGATTACTAAAGTAAGGAATGGGACTCAATGCGATGTTTTATTATTGTTGTTATGTGAGCGTTACGTTGTTAGATTGTATGCGTGCGTTACGATATTAAAAATTTTAGTCAACTGAAGCCAAAGATGTTTCAGATCGACAAAAGAAACCCAATTGCACTCATGTGAAATCAACAAAAGCTTTCACTTTGATGGTTAATCGAAGCCGATTACTAAAGTTGAGCAGGTGATAGTGCTACAGGCCGATGCCGGAACATAACAGTTTAATGACAATCAGAAGCAGAACTTCCAGTCTTATATGTCTCGTGTGTCAATTGCTAGGATTAGAAATTATTTGATAAATTTAAAGAAGTGGTGGTTCTATTGACACAGTAAGGCTATATATAATTAATAGTTCATAACAAAATCGGTCGACCCCCTTATAATTTTATATCTCATTTTCTCAGTGATCTCTACTAGTAGCAGTAGTAGTAGTATTAGAATTAGTGGTATTAGTAGTAGAGTAGTATTAGTATTAGTAGGAGTTGTAGTAGTACTAAAATTAGTGGTATTAGTAGTAGAGTAGTATTAGTATTAGTATTAGTAGGAGTTGTAGTAGTAGTAGAAATAGTAGTATTATTAGTAGTAGCAGTACTAGGAGTAGTAGTAGCAATAATAGTATTAGTAGTAGTAGTCGCAGTAGTAGTATTAGTAGTATTAGAAGTAGTAGTAATAGCAGTAATAGTTGTAGTAGTAGTAGACGCAGTAGCTGTATTAGTACTAGTAGTAATAGTGGTAGTAGTATTAGTAGTAGAGAAGCTTATTAACTTTAATTTAAAATTGTCCAATGAATTAGTTATAAAACTTAAAAAAAATATTCACCAAAAAGCACCATCCAAAATAAATTGTTTAAAAATATTTGAATTCAAAACACAAAAGTAATCCCTACTTCATTGTTTTTTTACTTCCTCACCTTCACACCTAAACACACACAGGTACCATACCCATCAACCTAACCTAAATTTATTACACCATAGAGCGTACTTTCCAGCTCTTTTCCATACATAGGAAATGTGTGCGCTTAGTTTCCCACGTGTGTGCTTCACTTTCACAGTAAGCTCAAATATCTATTGCAGTGTGTAAGCGAAACGCCCACAAGCCGACTTGAATTTCAATACAGTAGTAGTGAGTACATTGCACTCTCAATAGACAAACTCAGCACATAAAAAAACAAAAACCGAAAGGATACACGATGCTAGCGCACTTGAGCCACGTTAAACTGGCAAAGGATGCCACCAAAGGTAGCCGCCGCGTGCAGACTCACATTGCAACAACAGCAGCGGCAATAGCAACAAACAAGTAAAGTTTAAATCAACTTGTGGGAATTTAGACAATTCTATAAACACACGAAAACCTACGAAAAAATATAGAGAAAATGTTGAGCAACAAAAGTGCAGCAGCGAAAGCGGAAGGAAAGACACACGAAAAAAGTGTTGCCGAAAACATGAAAATGGGCCGCTATCTTGCAAAACTGTTTATGCAAATTTCGTAATACGGTGGAAGAAAGATACAGTTTGCTTTTCCTTTTCCTTATTTATTTATTTTTTTATGACATTTTGGTGTATATCCATGTGAGAAAAGAGCAGATACGAAAGTGAAAAATAACAAAGACGGCGCTTGAAATGGCAAAACTTTAAATTTTTATCGCAAATAATGCGCCCGAGAGCAGCTTGGCTCGATATACTCATATATGGAAAAAAAGCCGTGGAAAAAGCTCAGCCGAAACTAAACTGAATAAAGCAATTCAGGTGCAAAACCAGCAGTTCGTTGTATGAGTCCAACACTTATTTTTATACATTTTATTTCTTTTCAAGTTGGCTCTACGAAATTTTTTCCCATTCATAATTTAAGAATTTAATATTTTTGAAGACAAAATATATAATACAATGTATAGTTAATCCTATATCAAAATTTTATATAATAAAAATATTTTGGAATACAGAATTATTTATTAACGGTTACATGAAGTAGATTTAGCTGGGTTAGTTGTCTCCTTTTTTTTTAATGTTTTGTATCATACAGTTTTTGGTGCGAGATGAATTTAATGTAGTTACTATTATGCGAAGTATATAGATCCTTCTGATCCTCACCATGTAAGCAGGTGAGATATTAAACCATATCTTGCACGCATACGAAATAATTGGCCTAATGAGTGATTGGTACATTAAGGTCTTAACCCTTTTATTTATGTAGCGACTATTTAACAAATTTTGATAACAGTAAAAGGCCTTCTTTGCCTTAATCAATTGGTGATTTATATGATTATTAAAGTATAGGAATCTATCTAAATGCACATCTAGATACTTAGTTGTGCTTGTTATAGGTAGCAGTAGTTCGTTAGTTGTTCCTGAGAATATTCTAAATGTTTTCCAGTTACTTCTGATGTTGGAGTTGCATTTATTTATTGGGGGACGAAAAAACAAGGCTTCACATTTGTTGACATTTATTTTAAGTTTCCATTGCTTTGTATATTATCGTAATATTCTATTTTATCGTAATTATTTTGCAGATTTGTATTGATATTTTCTATTGTTTTTCCTGGTGCATATTGCGCATGAATAGGTTAAATAAAATAGGTGAATTTACTGGACCCTGTTGTAGGACATTTTCTATGATGAACTCTTTACTGCTGGGTGTGCTATTATGGGAGGTTGTAAATGTTTTGTTAGATATCATATTATGTATAAGGATTAGAAAGTGTACGGGAAATTTATATCTTATTAGTTTATGTATCGGGCCTTTAATCCAAACGCTATCAACATGCACCAACTACATATTTTTTGTTCCAGTTCCATTGAATGTCAGATATTAGAAGATTTATTGCTTGGGCGGTAGAGTGTTTGAATTTGAAGCCAAATTGATGGTCATTTTTTAAGTTGATTCTGTCGCAATGTTTATTTATGTTAATATTTATGCATATTTCAAAGACTTTGCTTATGTTAGGTAGTAGGCTAATTGGCCGTAAATTATTTAAGTCTGAAGAGTCTTTGTTTTTTTGCGTATAGTATTAGCTTGGCTTTTTTCCAGTTTTTCGGGAGGTATGCGTTGTTGAGCATGTTATTGAAATGTGTGCAGTACTCAATTATTAATTCTTTCGGCAAATTTTTAAGAACTATGTTTGGAATTTTATCGGATCCAGAAGATTTCACTATTGATGTTGTTGGCCGAATATGGTTTTAAAAGATAAAAACCTATCGAAACAGTGTTGAACATGTTTATGGAACAAGTTATCTGATTGACTCTCCTTTGTAGAATGAACTGATTCGAGGTGTGCCCCAATTGCATTTAAGATGTCTTCAATGTTTCTGATTATATAATTGCTTGTAGCAACGTCTACTTCTGTTCCTTGTGGGTCTCTTACTGCTTTTGTCAGAAGTTGATACCTATCCATTGCTACTTTTACCAATCTTAGATCTCATTGCGAATTTTGTAATGGGTGGCAATTCCTAGTTTGTCTGAATATTTGAGCCTGTTTTTTGGGGCAAAGAACTTCAAGTTTAGCTTTTAATTTGTTGTTTATTGCAATTGTAAAGTTCTCTTGAATTAGCTTCCGCACTAATTTGAGTTTTGTTTTGAGGAAGTATACTTGATACTGGGGTAATTATAAAAAAATTTTTAATACAGTAATTTTTATTAACGGTTACTTCGCTAGATTTAGCTGGGTTAGTAGTCTTCTTGAATCAAAAATAATCGCTTTCAATGTTTTAATTAAGATATTGGCACATTTGCAGATATTTAATCAACCAAACATATATGGATAATAAATGTGCGGAACATCTAGTAATTAAATAAGATTTGAGAACCTCTATTACTCTTTCGAGGACTTTCAACTGCCGAAATCCTAACTGGGGCAATGCAACTGATGAATGAACTACGCCGCATGTGCCCAACTGACGAATGGTGCGCTATATAAAATCAATTAGAAACAAAATTAATCAAAGTAAATTATTTAAACGGTCAGAACAATTTAGAATACTCCGTAAGTTAGATAATATCTTGCAACTGCTTGTGTAAGAAGATATATGTTCTTCGTACGCAGGAACAATCGGAAGTTAGGCTTGTAAAAATCTACCACCACAGTTTTACAGGAGTAGGTCTGTCTGTCTATCTTTAAATTCAATACAGAAATGCGAGAACATATGTGAAAACCTTGCGATTTAGAGTCTCTTATAGTAAACACTTTAAATCATCATTTCAAAAATGTCCGAAGCATTTCATAAAGCACTCCTTTTCAACTCTATATATTTTACATATATTACTTTTCCTTAAATCCTATAGCGATTACACAAGTTTACAATCCAATCCAAATAATTAATTACAATCATAACAGGCAATTAAGAGTCAACAGCACGTTCCATACCTCTCTCATGATCAATTATACTTATTCTGAGACATTGACAATGTTACTCGAGCTTTGTGAGGGGCGTTCATCAATGCTATTTCTAACAGGTTTTGTATTATTATCTAGAATCTTGACGTTAATTTAATTATTGGAAATGAATCTCCTGGACTACTTTCTGGCGCTTAGTGTTGGATGATCGATAGTTTGGTTTATGACAGAATTGTTATTTTATATCGGAGACATAATTTTTTGTACCCCTTTTTACCTTATTAACCGTATATATGTTTAAATAAAAATGAGATCATTGGAGTTATATGCTAATGCAGCAGAACACAAGTGAGAAAATTTAATGTTATCACAGTCAAAGCTGTCAACCTGACCACACTGACAATTTGACCATTCGCCTAAGTTAACCACTTTTCGATGGAACCAAATTTTTGTAATACAAAGTTTATATTTTTAACCTCTAGTGAGATTTAATGCAATCAGTGCAAATTAACCTCGATAAGTTGACCACACGCAAAATTGTGACCGATAAAAAAGAAAAATAAGCAAAGCGAAACGATTAAGTAACGTTTGAGCCATGCAGTTTGCTAAAATTGCAACGATAATCCTTTGGAATCAATCAATGTGGAGAAATCAACAATCACATCAAGCCAAGCTCTTCAATATAGCTGCGAGCATCTTCCGCACTCAGTGGACTATTTATGAAAAAATTACTATTGAAAAAAAAAAAATTACTGAAACTAAAATTTGTTAACAGCAAACCATTTAAGATTTCTTTAATTAAATCATAAGTACACCTTCATCTGTATATAATCATTATAATATAATATTTTACATTATTTACAAAATAGTTAATGTTTATTGTCAGTCAATTAAAATTTTTTCACCATTTCCATTTTCCATAATGATGTGGGCACTGAATTTCATTAGCTAGTACAGTTGGCGCACTTCAATCTAATTCAAAGGCAAGTGTGTTATATTTGCGGAGATTATATTTTGTTCTCAGCTAACTCCTAAAATGATGCAGTAAGTTTCGTAGATATTACCTAAAAGTATGCTCCATTTTTTAAAGTTCCTGACATCTTAATGTAAAATCAGGACAATTAGTTTTATTTTAACAACCAAGTAATTGAAATAGACCCCATAAAAAATCGGAGACTTACTTAGTCAGAAGAATCGTTAAAATATTTACTACACATGTTTTTTTGTTGCTCGAAAAAACCTTCTAACAATATATTACAAGCTCAAAGCTTTTGCAAAATATACACAGGAAAAATTATTCAATTAAACTGCTGAAACGAATTCAGAACAAGAGAAGAAGGAGAGAGAGAGGAATATGTAAAGTTGCAGAAAAAATTTAACTAAAAATTCGAATTCGAAATGAAAAATCAACAAAAATATAGATAAAGAGTTATAGCGCACAATGTGAGCGTGTAACAGAGCACATCACAAAGGCAGGAATAGAAGGGCAAACGAAAGAGATGGCAATGCCAGCGCGCAGATGCTAGCACATTCATTGTTTAAGTAACCGTTCAACTACGTAATCCTCCAGCAGCTTAATTGCGTTTGAAGCAAAGCGTGTAAAGTGCACACATACACAGAAATACTTATTTAAGAGCTACTACATGAATGTGCATGTGTGCTCGTATCTGTGTGAACAATACGGGCTGAATCAGCAGCATCAGCTGCAACAGCTACGTCAAGTCAGTCTTTCATTGCTGAATGATCATCAGACATGCACAAACAAAAATTTCATTATTTACTTCTGACACCGTTTGTGCACTAAAAATAAAATTAAAAAACAATACACACACACACACACACACACACTCACATAGTTACTTGACTAACTGTAAGCAAGCTTCTTGCGGTTGCACTTGTTAATTTTGTAGCAAAATTGCTGTTGTACTCATTGACTTCGACATCGTCTTTGCCGCTGCCATTGGCGTTGGCGTTGGCGTTGACGTTGGGTTCGCCGTATTTGCTTTGCACTTCACGCTATTGGCAAGTTAAGTACGTTTGAAAATGGGCGATTGACATGAAAATGGGTGTGGCTTGAGCGTTGTGTAGGCAGCCACGATTGCATTCTTGCCATCACTCAGACACACACACACTCACACACCTCAACAAACAAACATCGACAGCTGCTAACGGTTTTCATGATTGTGTTTTCGGTCTTGGTATCCTTCGTATGTAAGAATATGTGTTTGATTGTGTCTATGTGAGCTCGCACAATTCATTATTCGATTATTGTTTCGTACTCATTACGTTGCACTTTTGTAATCAAGTGTGGGTTCGTATGTGAATTGGATCGGAGTGCATTTGTTCCATGGGGAAAGTGTTCAGAGTTGGTAAATATCTTTTCAAAATCGGTTTAAAGTGCTCTTTTGATGAGTAATGCGAAGTTATTTCAGCGTCACATACAGATAGTTACCTTACTGTATATGGCGAGGAATTAGGTAACTCTGAAGGAACTAGAAAGTAGCGACAGGAATAGTCACGGTATATCATTCACAAGTAACCAGCAACTACCAGGGGAATAGTCACAGCATGAAACACAAAATTTCAAGAGCAACACTGAGTACATACATTTATTTAGCCTGTCAATAATTACAACTCCAGGGAATAAGCAAAACAATAAAATATGCTAGTTATAAAATCGAATTTTTTTCAAGGAAGTTCAGGTATTTTTCTTGTTCTTACCATAAGACCAACCAAGTAACTACAACCGGCTTGAAAGTAGGCCATCAGATTACTGAATGTTCACGACGAAATTCAAATTCTTCTATCAAAAAACCATTGCCCAGTATTCACAACTTATATTTTTCAACCAAACAATAAACAATCCCCGTTTAGCAGGGTCCACGTGCATCTTCGAAACATCAACTAAACTATAGTCCACTTTTTGTAAAGGGAACCGCTCATACCTGATGAGTATCAGGCGGGACTGTGCAAACAACATCAGGTCTTATTGCAACAACATCCAGCTATTCAAACTTCTAAGCGCGATATGTTCAGAGTCATCGGACTCACTTTTGCTCAAAGTTTTGCAGGTTTTTTTGGTGTCACTCGGTTTTCCTACACATCAAGCTCTCCTTACTTATAACACAATCAACACCATACATGCTGTGCAACTTCGTTCATAACTTGGCAAACTCCTTTCCCTAATTTCGTTCCTTCGTTGTGTCGTTGTTCATATATTACTATAAAGCCTCCATAGTCGCTATAACAGAAACCAGTAATCTGAAGTCTTTTCAATGGACGGTTAATAAAAAAACAGCTAACTGACATCTCAGATATCTGGCTGCCTTATATAAATATAGTTTATAAAAAGAATTATTATTCACACTCTAAGCATATAATCGTAAAACATGATTTGTTCTCCCAGTTGTATACAACAAAAATGTTTGCTAAATTGCACAACTTTCGCTCAAAGCAAATTGGAGGGCAAAAAGCTATGAAAAATTAGAATAAAATTGTACAGAACAGAACAAACAACTAAACAAGTAGAAAGAAGAAAAAGCTACATTAAACACCAAAAAATATGCTACATAAAATTTCGTTCGCTTATCTTTAAACTAATTTGTTAAAAAAGAGACATAAGAAGACGCACAACAAACGCAAAACTTGTTGGCGAATGAAGCATGAACGGGAAGGATATCGTTTGCTTCCTGCGCAAACGAAACAAGGACAATTGTCATATGTCTTATGCACTTTGTCCACGTAGAGCAGAACCAAAAATAAACAAAAACAAATGACAGCATGCTGAAGGAGATGTGGCAAAATAACAATGGCAATTCTGGTGGCGAAAAAAGTACATTAAGCAAGTCCAAACGAAATGAAAACGAAATAAATGCGCACAAATAAATTTGAGGCGACCCCGTCATTTTCAGAGTTTCTGTTTCAATGGCGACAAATGCTGCGTTCAAAATTACTTAAAAAACTGTGGACTTGAATTCGGATATTTAAAAAGTTCGCTCGGTTCAGCGTGAGTGATGCTTGCATTTGCTCAAATCAAAGTCACATTTAATTTGGAGTTGATCCGCTGTTGACATCATTTGTCATTTTTGTGTTATTTGCTTATCTGCGTTATTTTCAGATAATTATTTGAAAATAAAACGCGCTCGAACTTAACCAATACTTAAGTGCATACACGTTTGGCAGACTCCCTCACTGTCATTCCATGTAATTTTGATTAATGCATAAACTTCAGCAACCGCAACCACGAAAACGTGGCTACGAATGCGGTTTATTCTATAGAATTAAACATGTTCTGGGGATAGTAGTGGTAGTAGTAGTAGTAGTAATAGAGGGCGAAACACATAATCGCTTTCAGCTAAAAAACTAAAATATTTTGAAAATCATTATGTGTGTGTGTTGTATCCATACAAGCTTAATTTGCCATAAATTATGCTTCAGTTGAAATTTTTGGCTTTTTAGCTAACCCAAACTAACAAATTTTGTAAATTGTGGCTTTTGTCTGAGGTCATCATCCTTATTTGTTTACGGTATTTATGCACGAGTATGTGAATGGCTATGGGAGGTGAAGAGTACTCAAGCAAATTTAAGTCATTTCCCTAATGTAGGGAGTATAAACACCAATACGCTTAATATGCGAATGCCCTGAGACTCACTGTCTCTTAAAATAATATTTAGCATGCTCTTAGTTACATTATATGTATCGCTATGCTTTCTCACTATCAATTAGCCAAATAATATAACATATATATTATATATCACAATGAAGGTTCGTTTGTCACCTATGCTTTCCCATACCACTCAACCAATTACAATATCTACATCTTAGTCGTAGTTGATTGGGATTGTGCGGCCATTTCATGGGCGTATTATGAGTATCGTGCAATTTACATTTTATTTTTAATTAGTTATATTTTTTTTCTATGTAATTATTGTTTTGATTTATTTACTAGCGTAGACGGCAGACGTTGTTCTGCCCTTTCCTGTATTAGCAAAGAAATTAAAAAATTAAATAAATGTTTTTACACTACAGAGGTCGCCTTGTGCTGTGGCGCGAACATATAAATGCAGACGGTTACTTTTGGGACAGACCTCGTATTACTCTATGCAATAAACCTTGTGCTTATTTGAGTAAGTTGCTGAATAATAAGCACTTTACTATGCCATATTAATCTAATTTGATTCCATACCATTTTATCATTTCATATTGAAGTAATTGTGGTAAATATGCTGTCTTCAATGTACTCGCACAAGATAAAGCCGGAGCCAAAAGAATTAGTATTCTTGCAAACATATTCAAGGAAGCTTAAATATATGCATCAAAAACATATGGCAAATCCATAATCGACTGCAATTACTCAATATGACGGACACAAGAAGCTCGTTCAGCAAACTGAATAACGGAAACCATCTGGAAAAAGAAAAGGACAAAAATGAAGACGACTTAAGGAAATCCAAACAAGAGGAAACAGCAAATTTTTTACATGTACTCTCAGACATGGTTACATGTCGCTGTCAGCAAGAAACATAGATACGCATACACACACATACACACAGATTTATACGAGTATAACAACAACAAAAATAACAACAAGCAACTATAAGCAACACGATGACTCAGAAGATAACATAAGATAGCGAAATCAAGGGACTAACAAAGGGAGAGTGAGTGAACGAAAGCGAGCAAACGCAATGAGGGAAAATACAAAGACCACAAAAGCATGTCCTTGTGGCAAGTTAAGTCCACTTAATGCAGACCAAAGTAGACCAAACAGCAGACGCATAGACAAGAGCAAACCAACCAAGCACTGCTCTAGTCATAAATACACAACAGAACACGTGTTTGCTGGTGCGTGTGTGTTAGTTGTATGTTGTCTAGTTGTGTTAATAATGCTTTTGATGTGTGCTAAAGACAGCCTAACAGCAACAGCAGCAGCAGCAACAACATCGAACTCTGCCACTGAAGTAGTGCTCTGGGCGTCAACTACACTTTGCGTAACAACTTTTTTTTGCGGCCATTCCATGGCATATGCTCGCCTCTTAATGCATACGCCACACAACTGCGCTGACTACTGGCTTGAGCATGCAAATTGAAAGCATATTTCATAAGCTTACAGTGTGGCTGTAAGGCTCTAATATATTCTCCATTCGAAAAGTAATACTTTGCAGCGCATGTGACACATATGAAATGCCTGCCAGACAATGGTTTTTTGACCTTCAAAAGCTTTAATGGCCATTTAATGGCAAAGGTTGGGCTTATCGTTTATATTAATGTGTATGTGTGTTTGTCAAGCAAAAAGGTGAGCTCACCGAAAGTAATACGAACTGGCAACCTTGAACGAAGCTCATTCAAGTGGCACCCGAGAAAAATTAGTCTATTAACGGCAATGACAATGCGATAAAATTCTATGGCTGTGTCTACATGCGAGACATGCGTAAAGAAGAATCTCTACCTCTGAGGCAGTACAGAGATAATTCGCTTTTGTGGGTGGCTAATGAATAGTGTATTTTGGTTATGGGTTGTGTTCAATTGCCAGAAAGGTAATAGCGGAAGAATGACTTATTTTTGGCATGACTTTTATATGAACTTTATTTTGTTCGAAAATGAAATTACAAATTTGTTTGCTTAGTACGAGTAAGACCAACGTTTGTCGGCCAATTGCCTAAGCCTCGACTACTCGAGTTGTAGCTACGTGTCGACTGGCCTTACATAGACATGAGTAAGTTGGAAAAACTTTAGTTCTGTACACAAAATAAACAAGTGAAATCATTCGTGTGATATGTTCTGCTATTATAAGCGTTTGGGCATCTGGGTCATAGGTGTCACAAAATAATGTCTCTCTGAAGCATTAGCTGGACCAGGCAATCGTTGTTTTGGAGTCACAGTATGTTTGTGTTTTTGCAAAAAAAATTAATTAAACATGTATGTCTTCACTTTCAGTAGAAGATAATTTGGCCATAAGCTGTAATTGTTTTTCTATTTGTTTATGCAAGTTGTTCTTGTTCTACGAATTCGCTGATATATAATTCTAGTTTCTTGTGAAAATTTCATCAAAATCGGATCAACGGTTTCGGCGTCTATAACGGACATTCGTCTGTGAATTGTCACAGATTTCATGAAATGGGGGTATCATATTCTGTAATGCCATGAGATCTCTAGCACTAGTAAGGTTCTCAGCAGCAAGACGGTTCATATTTCAGTAGATAAGCAACTTTAACATTTTGTTATGCCTGTTCTTTTTTTTTTTGATATGTAAAGAATAACATACATCGCAGAAACTGTATCACATTAGTCCGATTATAAATAATGACGTGTACAAAAAAATGAGACTTAGAATGTGATGACTATGAAGCGCTGTTAAGGCGATGACTGAAAGGGCTATTGAATCCTTTTTAGGGGGAGATCATGCGGGTAGCCTTTTCAAATCTACGCTTTCTTGAGGTATGGGTTAGGGAGTACGCACACAGATTTGGGTGCGCCAATAGTCTTGAGTAGTGGCTGCTTACAATTAATTACTTCCCATTACCGTTCGCCCTAAGTGGTCCCTATGCGCTGTAGAGGACATAGCAAGGGGCGCCATATATTTTTAGAGTGCCTAATTCTGGCAAGCCTGCACTCTTCCGATGTTGTAGGTGGCAGTGGTGGTCCAAATGACCCTCCCACTACCTTGTTGTTCGCCCAGTCTAGTACGTAGTGCATGACTGACTCATGCTTAATAATCAGTGTATTAATAAAAGCGCTCACTGCCTTAGCAAATATCTTGTAGTCTAAAAAACTAAGAAAATCGGAAATACTAAGAAAATCGGCATTTGTCTTTAAAAACAAAACAAAAAAAAGTATGCCCCCTACCGCATATTAAAAAATAATAAAAACTGAACTGGTAAAAAAAATTACGATCAGCAGAGGGAAACATGCTTTGCGCCGCTTTGCTTTATATATATGTACATAATATATATATGTACGTAGATGAAGAGAAAAAAGTACTAACAATTTATTCGGTGATTTCTTCTACTATTCAAACTCAAAATGAATGAAATGCGCTCTTTAAGATCTCGCATACGACAGTTTCAAACAGCAAGAAAATCGCTATTCATCACCATTAAAGAACACTGTTATGACCCATAAATAAGAACAAGTTAATTTAAAAGTAATATGCAAAAAAAAAGAGTGAAATATAAACAGAAAAACCATTGTGAAAAAACAGCAACTCTGATTCATTCTGTTATAGCAATGACAAAGTTTATGATCAAAGGCCACAATCACGGACAATATTAATGCACTCCGATTCAATTCGAAACTTCTATAAAAAAAAAACCCTTATTGAAAGCTTTAACTAAAAAATAATTAAGAAATTTTAATAGAAATTAATAAAACAAATGCCATAGCAAACCACTTAGCAAGATACGTAGTTGGTTCATTACAAAAACAAACAATATAAAACAAATAAAAAATTATAAAAAAGGAAAAAAAATCGCCTTGAAAAATGCGTAGCAGAAAAAAACCATTTGCAATTAAAAAAACCTAAAACAACACAAAATTATTCCAGAAAGAATTACAACAGATCGTGGCATTTACCCGAAAAAAATATAGAATTGATTGGGAATTATAAAAATTTTATTTAAAAATAGGTACATGTATAGGCAATAGTTGAATCAGTTGTGAATTACAATTAATGAAAGAAAAGTACTTCATAACAGCTCGTAAAAATCTGTTTTCTTTTAATAAATAGCCCAACGGTTTTGGCCCGTGTTGGCTTTACTCTCAATTTCGCTTAATTTGATTGATGTTCCTTGAAAATTGGTCTTTCTTTGGTGAACTGTATAAAGCCGGAACTTTGAATAGGTGTATATATCAATTACGTTCATGTAACATACAACCAGTCACATGAAGCCCAATGAACCTCAAAATTAGTCAATCCAAATTCAAACCTAAGACATTATATACGAGGGGCCTACTAATGTTGTTAGAAGAACTATAAAAAATAATTTTGAATTTGTGCTTAATCGGGTTTGTAGGAGTTCTACGCTCCAAACAAACACACTGCTTAAAGCGGTGTATAAGTATTCGATAAATTCCTGCTTCCTTCCTTCTTCGCATTCGTAATCACAATTTATGACTTTGTTGTCCCTTATTTCTTCACACTTTGCAAATTCAGAATCTACACTACTTCTTTGTTCCATGTTGATACGTATCAACACCTATCCGTATGATTGTTTCCACTTCACTGTCAACGTGGTGTTTCCTTTGACTGAACGAGGAAAATAGGGAACAGAATAGTGAAGCTGAGGCCGGCTAGAAATTCAAATACGGCTATTTGTATGTGAACGGACACAATGTGAAGCTAAAGCTGATGGTGAGGCTGAAGCTGAAGCGCTGAAGTCAAAGTAATTTGACTTCACCCGGCTTGAAATCATCAGTGTTGCCAGCTATCCGTACTACAAAAACAGGACAGATCGACATTCCAATATATATATGTATATATATATGTATATATATATATTCCTTTCGAATACACTCCTTGGTTCTTTACTTTCTCTCAAATTATTTAACACCATTTATTGTGTAAAAACACAACATTGCATCCCTCACACTTTAAAGCGCCGTCAACCCTCCTATTTTGGTAATACGACTATATACCTACAGCTGTAAGTTGACAATCATAGTGTACGCTGAGACAAAGGTGATGACGGAGATGAAGACGAAGCATGAACTTTCAGCTTCACACAGTGCGGTACTGATTTGGAAGCACAATCGTTTGCACAGCCCTAATTTCATGGCCTGAAATGTATGACACCTATACGGCTATAGGCACCTATATGCCTATAGGGATAAGATCGTTTTCTTCCATGACTTTATTGTATTACGCCAAAGTTGTCATCTTACTCAAAAAGAATTTGGCTTCGGCGCTCTACAGCCTCTTCCATATCAGCTTTTATCTAAGCCGCGCCCAACCCAACAAATTCACACAGAAAATCAATGAGAATAAAATAAATACTAAATACCATTGAGCACTGTCAATATTTGTCGATAGGTCGTACTTCAGCCGCTTGCTGCACTACTCCATACCAGCGCAATTGCAATTGAACAAACTCCAATGCATTGCGATTGAACAAACATTGGCAAGGTCACAAGGAAACAATGATCTGCGCATACAATGAGCCCTTATTGTTAAGACAGAGTGTGCTCTTATTATTCAGGTGCCAGTATAGCCTGGTGATTTTGGTTTTTTTCGTTTCCAAGTTTTGTTTGAAAAACATTTTAATAAAAAGAATTTACAAAAGTAGCTCTTGGTGAACGCTCAAAAGAGTTCACTAACATCTAAGAGTATATATATATATAGACTTAATACGAACAATGATGATCCCAATGTTACGACGACGACGTCGATTGATTAGTGTTTTATGTGGTACCTTCAATCATTTGTACACAATTGCTTGGTAATACTTTCCGGCATGTAGTTCTGGTATGACCTTAATGCTGTTGTCGATGTGGGCTTCATTTCACTCTATCGAACCAAAACAGTGTCGGAGTGATACTTGTACGGAGTGATCTTTTCAGGTGAGGAAATAGCCAGAGGCCGCTCTACAAAATTAGAAGTAGTGAAAATCAACATACTCACTTCTTTGTCTATAACAAAACACATATAGCACGGCAGAAATTGTACGGAACTCTAAATTTATATCAAAGACAGTGCTGCCAAACTACAAAGAAATAGTTGTAGGGTTTCATAACATCGGCGAAATTCAAATACTTAAGTAATTCAACGTATTTTTTTAACCAAAAATTCACATATGCTCTTCATTTTTCGTACAAATTTACTGCCTTAAATCAGTTTTTTATTCTGTTATTTGCACAAATCAACTCAAAACGCACTTCATTAGCACCTCACACAACCATTTGGGGATATAGAAAGTTCAGACGAAAACAACAACAAAACACGGAAAAGTAAACAACACCGAAGAAACACACAAACATACCGTAAATATATAACAGTATGAAGTCAGCATTAAGTCAAAACATTCCGGCCCAAACATAACCTCACAACATTCACAACTCACTACTAAAACCGGCGACACAAACAAATCACTGGCGTAAGGGCCAACAGGATAAGAGGTGCAGCTGCAAAGGCCGAACGAAGGCGTCGACAGCCAACATCATCAACAATAACAACAACAATATTATGATAATCATTATAAGCATGCTGAATACAGCCAACAAGCGGCAGAAAAACATCAGAGGAGAAGCCAGAAAAAAATGGCAGAAAAGTGGTAAGCGGAAAATCCTCAAACATGCTCGCCTTCGTTGCCGTGCGGCTAAACTCAAGCAAATCCATTAACCCCTTGCGAAGGCATAAGTTCAAATGGGACGCCAGGCAGCAGGAACAAAGGTAGTCAGTCAGATAGCCTAAAGGCGTGGGGGAATGAATGAACATGGAAAAAAGTGGCTCAAGCATCATGTGTGAAAAAAAGAAACTAAAAAAGAACAACAACAACAACCACAACAACAACAACAAGTTGAGCGAAATTGTGCAAGCTCAGGACAGAAGTGTGCGACACAACTACAAATTGTGACTGCGTAAGAAAATTGACAGACACAAAAAATGCTTATAAAAAGGAAGACCTTCCAAGTGTGTGTTTGTGTGTGTGTGTGTGTGAAGTTGTAGGCGTGACACTACGCCGAGCAAAATGTGCAAACACTTCAAGTCTATAGGCGTAAAGTACGCTGGGCGTTGCTGAGCGTGGTCGAAGAAGTGTAGAGGCAAAGAGATGCCAAGTGGCGTTGGGCAATAGAAAGTTTGCTTCCTGATTTGCTCGGCATATTTTTTTATTGCTGCACTTGTTCGTTCAAAGGCAGACGTTATGAGAGGAGTTATGTTTAATGGTGCTTATTTGTGGTTTGAAACGGTCTTGGCCTATTTAGCATAATCTGTAAGCGAAGCAAGAAACTGAAAGAGCGAGTCTCAGGTAGAAGTGGCTAAAACTAGCTGAAAAAAGAATTAACAAGTAAAAATATAGTTACACTGAAAATTGGATATCAGAGACTTTTTCGAATAACCTTCTTGTGACAAGAAATGGCTTCTTGTGGAAGAAATGCTTCACACAGTATAAGCTCGATAGTGTGGACAATTAAGAATCAGTTGTCTGATATACTGAAATATATAAAATAGCATAACTTTTTTATTGGGTTTGAAAGCAATTCAACTTACAATTATTGAAATTCGTATTCTATTTTCTATTTGTGTGCAACGTCTCTTAGCATAACTAGGCCTCGGCTGCAAATTACTGTTCTTCTGCATATCAAATACGCGTTATAAAATCATAATTTTGCTTGAGATTGGTACATTCAATGATCATGGTTTTGCACCTTTATTATTGTTCCCCATATCGTCTACTACAATTGAAACGCCAGTAAAGTTAGTAGCGCCATTTAACCACCCATAAATCTCATTAGCACTATATACATCCGGGAAAACTGTTTCAGTACAGTTACCATAGTACAGTACAGTGCATAGCGTACCGAGAGGAAGATAATCTTCCAAATTCCATTTCCATTCTCCATTATAGACAGTTCAGTTTAATGAAAAAAAAAATAAATAATAATAATAGGAAAAATATACCTTTGAGCCATTCCTTGTTGGATTCGCTTGTTCGTTGTAAGTTTTTCTTCATCCGTTTGATTCACAATTGCTTCCCGGATTCTATTTCGGTATGCAATAAAAACAATAAGGGAATGTGAAAATCATTAACTGAATAATAAACTGTAAAGGACAAAATAAAAAAATACTAATGAAATATTTTAATTCAAACGCGGATCAACATACACCGCACAATTCCAATGCAATGATAACCGAAATATTTCACTAAATTAATAAATTCAATGATTTACTAAAATGTCCAATAATGACGATTAAAGCGAGTACTGCTTGATAAACAGAAATACAATTAATATAGTTAAAAATCCTCTAAGTAGGAATCAATAACCAACCTCTCAGTCATTGCCGCAACGGCGCTTCTTAGTCATCACTTTAGTCTAAGCTTATTTTTATTTTATTTTTACAAGTCATTATTTCTAATCCGACAAACCTGTTATGCAGCTTACTGCAATAAATGTTTTCCTTAATTATCAAAAAAAAAAAATAAAAAAGATTAACTATGAAATACCTGAGCGTCGTACTCTTTAAATTTTTTGAATGTTTTCTTGTTGCCCGTACTCACGTGATGAGGCTTCAAACATTTCAGGAACAATGTATATATATATATATATGTATTTATATATATAAATTTATATATATATATATAGATTTTAGTAGAACATTTTAATGCTATCTTTCTCCACAATAAGAATAAGTCAGAGCTGTGCTATTTATTTACAAAACTACGATGCATATTTCCTCAATGATTATGGATTTAATAATTATGAATGGAAATACCTTTATTTATAGAAATGAGTTTTTATTTTTATTTATTTTCTTTTAACTGCTCCAAAAATAAACTTATCCGGATTTCTGAGGCGAAGAAACAGTGTGCTGTTTGGATTATAAAGTCTACAGTAAAACGCGATTCATTTTCCGCATTAGTGAGTTTTCGAATTATCGAGATTGTACTGTACCATCTATAGTCTAAATTACCAAGCCAAGGTAGCCCCTCGAAACATAGCTTCCAGGCTCAGAATTGTTAATCAAGAACACATCATCTGTCATGGTAACAAGATCAAAGGTTGCACGATACAGCGCCTCTTCGGAGTCGAATTTAGTATAGAAATGTGTGAAAGTATAAGCTCGGCCTTATCTGCATGGGCCGACGACGACAACAACAACAACAACGACGACTACGGTGCTAAGAGAAGACACAACAGCGTTGACGGCGGTGCCAAGGGAAGGCACAACAACGACGGCGAAAGTAGTGACGACGATCATCGAGGACGACGATAGCGAGAATAGTGAGAGCAACGACGTTTAAGGGACAGTCGACTTTGAGCTGCACTCACGAAAACGACGACGACGACGTGCGGGATATACGACGGTTATATATTTTCAGTTAACTTTAATAAAGATAAAGACCAGATTAATCCCGCATAAATTATAAAATCTTCTGGTTTGTAGGAATTTTTTTGCTCTCATAACTCCGAAGTGACTTAAATAATCCACTTTAATTTCAAAAAGTCCGCTCTTTACGAGTGTAACAAACAGTTCATTTTCCCTTTTTTACGCCTACCATAATAAGACTACCATAATAAGACTGGCTAAGCTGCCGTCAACTGGTTTATCTGCAATCGTTTGCCTGGGCGCACACTTCCGGAGTACGAAAGTCATTTAAGTTTGACAATATAGATATACTCGTACATACTTTCCATGTTAAATGACTGTTTACAGCACATTAATATTTCTTGCCACGAAAAAAATGTTGACCAACAAAAAACAAAAACACAAACAAAAAGAAAGGAAAACAAATTGCTGATTGGAATCAGTACAAGCGAAAATACGACAGGACATAAGTTCGCGCCATGTCGTGAGGGGGATGATGGTGTTGTAGCATTAAACCAAAATAGAGACATAAATATTTTGCAAAGAGATTAGATTATTATGCGCAAGAGGCGCAATTGGTGCTTGTGGTGTGCCAGTCGAACCCAATGGCACCGAAGTTAGCAGCAACCTCTTGTGTGCCACTGCATATGTACGAGTAGAGATAATGTAGATATACTTATATACACCATGTATACTACGCAGTAGACAACTCCGCCGTAGATGATATATGAGGAATTAGGGCACTGATTACCATAAATCCAGAAATAATTGCCTCTGTGATTTGTTGTGTGCAAGTCACTCCTGGCTTTTGTGGGCGTCCCAAGAAGTAGCGAACATAAGATGCGAAAGCCGCTCATTTCGACAGTTATGAGTGGAGCCTCTTCTTGTTCTGTGTTTGTCGAGTGGCGTATAAAAATCGACTTAAATTAAATTTTAATGCAACGCTGCACTACTGTTTCGCCAGTGTTGCACATTTAAATATGCATGGCGAGTCGGCAGACTCGCGGCGCAAACGAAGCGCGCATTTTTCGCGAACGGAAATCAAAAGTTAAAATAAACTGCGCTGCCAGCGAGCGTGCGTCTGCCTGATGTGTAGGGCGTTGTGGCTACCAATGTCGTTGTCGTAGTCATAGTCGTCGTGACCATTGTCTTCGCCGTTGTTGTCTCCACTGTTTATGAAGATGCCGGATTTCCGGTTGTTGTCTTTTGCGCGTATTTCCCTTGTTGCATTTACAGCACGCGCAGCATTGCAATGTTGCTGTGTCCTTGCACGGCGTCCTGCTTATTACTATTATTGCTGCTTTTGCACTGTTCTTCATCTTACAGTCCGACACTCCTACGTCATCCTCAACATTCTCATCGTCGACGTCGTTATCCTTTTACATTTGTTCTTTCACTCAGTTCTTTACTCGCCGGAAACAGAAATTGTCGTTTTTTGTGTTGTTTAATGTATCATTTATTTATGTTGGCTGCTTCATTCATTCATTTACTCGTTTATTCATTCATTCTTCTTTTATTTCGTTTGGCCGCTCTCAAGTTGCCGCTTTTCGTTGTCCTTCTGAAGCGCTACTTTTCTGCTGTTTTACTATTTGACGCTTGTTTACTCATTTCCGGTTTCGTCTGCTCGATGCCGTTGCCTTGCACATTGCGCCACGCCTAGCTACTCAACAACCCGTGGACAACAACCCTAGCCAGCTTTTCACTTTGTGCAACACGAAGCCCTCGTCTTAAGCCAACTGAAGTTGATTCGCATCGTGTTGAGTTGCATTTGATTTGCGTGCCATAACTTTTTATATTCGCATTTGTCGTCACCAACGCCATCGTTATCGTCGTCGTTATCGTCAAGTTTCTTTCTCATCTGTCCTCTGAGCCGCTGTTAATGAAAGATGCACATTGTGGTTGTCAGCGGGCTAAGTGTCACTTAGCAATCTGAAGTGGTCGGCAATTTATTTCGAAAGACTTTGACTCTGAGATTTTCATTATGATTGAAGTGGCAGCGGTTTAAGTTACACAGGAAGTGAATATTGGTTTTCAAGGCTAATGCAATTACAATGCTACTGTTGTTGATTTGCGAGATATATAAGAATTTAATCGAGTTTGACTGCAACAAACTCACAGTTGCTTTATGTTAGTGGAGGTAAGTAGAATACAAAAGAATTGAGTAGAGTAGGGTAGAGCAGACTCGAGTTATGAAATTTATTCTTATCTAACCAGGTTATCCATTTATGAAAGAGAACCAATGCTGGGCTTCGCCAAAAATCCCATTTTAAGTTATGCAATCCAGTCTTAGCGTAGCACGAAGAATAGTAATCCAATTTCTATGAATATATAACCATTTCCATATGTAATGTTATCAAGTTGTGATATCAGCTTAGTGTTTTCCCCCTAGGGTACATTTATATAGACTCTCTAAACTGCCTCTAAATGGCTTCCTTTAATAGATTCTGTGTTCAGTCTACGCCAGAAAAAAGTAGCAGCTGAAATGCAAGCCTCCTTGCTCAAACTCTGTTAAGCTACGTCACAAAAACTGACGGTGCTCCTACATTGCTTTCATTTCGTGGGAAATTGCTGGTTATTAATTTCGAAGATTCCAGTATTGATGTGGAACCTTCCAAGACGCCTCAACAGATCGAATGAATGCCTCAAATTTTTATAACTAGTAGTTAGTATATATATCGCTATATAATAAGCGAAAAAGTATATGAGAGTGTGCTTAGCACTCATGAGCTTCTAAGGGGAAACGCGCGTCATTTTTTCCCCGCCAACCATGGTGATTGAACCACCACGTCTGTGACGGCAACCGTAGTATACTTCCATTAAGCTACAGAGTCTATGCACACATTTAGGCAGGCAAATGATTTAACTGCATTTGGAAAGCGACCCGAATGATTTTGTATGGTTTCGTGCCCAAGCCGATGACGATGTCTGATTGCTTGCTTGCGTGATAATGTTTGACTGTATGCGAGCGTTACGCTATGCACAATTTTACTCTACTGAAACCAAAGATGTGTCACATAAAAAAATATTTTATATATAAAAAAATCAGCATTAAGTAGAGGCAGTAGAGGTCTCCATCACGGAACTATTTTGAGAAGTTGGATGAATGACTTTATAGTTAAAAAATATACTACCTGATATTTGTGCTTCTTGATTTGTCTTCGTAGTTTAAAATACCAATTACTCTGAAAATCCTTCAGCCAAAGCCTTAAATACCCATTAAGCACTCTTTTACTTGGATTTGCTCCCTTGACTGGTTTTTTGTATTTTCTTAGACTTAAAGACGTCGCCTGAATACAAACATCATACATCAATTAGGCTGTTTGCACTACCAAATGGGCAAAAAACACACACAGCTTTTAGGGGAAAAAAAAACATTGAATAAAATGAGAAAAAAAGGCAACGTGAATTATTGACTTTTTGGCAGAGAAACAGACTCAAACAAAAGCTGCTAGGAACAACCAAAGGATACACATGGTACTCGATGCATGCACACAGACACATTCAGCACACAGAGTCAATATAAAATTCAGATTGCAAACACTGTGCAGCCTTGCGACGCCTCTTCTCTACATTTTTTGTTTTGTCTTCATTTTTATTTATTTATTTATTTTTTATTTTTATTTGCTGTTTTGACGTTGCCAAAAGCCAAAACTCTTCAATCAAAGCAAACCGTTGGGAAAATTTTTGATTTGCAGCTTTCTTTGCCCATTTTCACTGTGCACTTGGTGTTTTTGTTATTGAAGTTCATCAGCGCCAGTTGGCAAATATTTGCAGGCGAACACCAAAGGCAAACATCAAAAATGGCTCTCGCTAATAAGAACATCATTAAATTGAATTTGTTGCCAACATCGAGCGCATCCTAAAGAAAAATCGGAATAAAAAGAGTAACACTCAACGTGAATTGCAAAATAATGAGAAACATTTTTTAAGAATTTTTTTGATGAATTTTGTAGCACAAAACCCTACGAATTCCAAGTTGAAAATGTTGCTCCGCGCATGAAGCGCATGTAATACACACGCACAGAAGTATGCAACGACATTGCTGCTTTCCCTTTCAATATTCTGCTGCGACTCATATGGAAATTTATGTATGCTGAGTGTGTATGTGTAGCAGTGTGTGTGAGACGTATTTGCATATGTAAGCATTTGTTTGTTTATTTGCTTGCAATTTGTCGATGCATGCAATTTGAACTGCAGTCGAGTTGAATTGTATACCGTTGAACTCAGTTCGACACTCAGTTTCCTCAAGTGCAGTACGTCATGCAAATAGAAAGCGCGCGTGAATTGGAATCTTGTACTCGTACGCATATAAACACACATACATACACGCGCGTATTCAGACAAATAAACAAAACAATGGAATCAGGTTAACGAAGCCATAAATAATGCATATACGTACTCAATGTATGTAACCGTTGGTGGACTATGCTGGTTATCGTGGTGAGTTAAAAAAATAAATTGTTCCACTTTTAAGTAGTATTCTTCCTGCTGCGTCTTTAATATGTCGGAGAAAAATGAAATTTAGATAGGTCTGCCGTGTCACTTAGGGTAACCATAGACCGCAAAAACGTAGTAAAACACCCACGTACCACAAACCATGCAGTGTCAGCGATCTTCCTTTATCACGTCTATTTGTATATGGAGACCTAAACAATTTCGACCAGTCTCTGTCATAAGTTTTGGAATAGTTTTTCTGTAAGTGTCAGACAGTGTTGAAAGAGAGTTAATTTTCAGCGCGCTTGTACAGGATTTTCGACCAGCTGTCGAACACTTTTCGACCACTTAATTGACAATTTTTACGAATATTTGTTTAAGCACTTGGAACTATATATCGGTAATATTTCTTACAATAACTTTGTTTAAAAATAGCCAATTATTTACAGATTTAGTATTCTGTTGCACTCTACTACTACTGTAATCATCGGCTGGCTTATACTGGCCTAAATTGGCTGTTTATGGCCCAAACCCCCTTTAGCTAAGGAAGAACGTTATAATTCTAATCTAGTAATTGTTAGTGTATGTTTATCTTGTATAGTACTTTTTTCTGTTATCCCCACTGAAAAATCCCGAAACAAAGGGTTCATATTGCAAATTTATATTAATGTACCTACCCTCCCACAGTTCGCTTTGGGTAATTCAATTAAATAACGCTAGAAATTTAAAAATTGTTAAACAAATGGGGCAACATTATTTTGGGCATACTAATATTTTAAAGGAATCAAGAAAATTTAATTTCACACCGAAAATGGCCCAGAAAACGAAACCTCAGCGAAACATGGCCTAAACAGGAAAAAAAAATGAATTACCTGTGGGGCCACGAATTTTTTGTGTGCAGTCAAAACAAATTAACACAACGGCACGACATTGAAGAGGGCAACAAAAAGTGGCAATATCAAGTTAAGGGATGAGAGACACAACACCTTAAATTGAGCTTTAGTAGCTGAGACAGCCTTAGGACCTTTCCCGCACAATTAGCGGGTATTTTTTACCTTGTCAGTCGAGATGGTCGTACTTTGTGGGGCCAACGTATTTTTAATGATGTCGAAGTGTCAGGGGTTTACCATTTTGACTGGCTGCCAGCTTGTATGTGTGTCTGTATGCCTGCACAAACCCACACCCAAGTCGACGCTACTAGAACTCAGCAAAATCAGAGTCAGCATCAATGAAATTAAGATTTTCACACCGTGTGTGCGAAGAGCAGCGGATGATTTTCGTAGCCTTGATTGAATGCCTTCTTAGCTTTACTTTGCTTCGCTTGACTTGGCTTCACTGCAACATCCTTCATTTCTTCCACGTCACTCTAGGCAAATGAGTAATGAAAATTGGCGAATGCTGTCGCATTGCTCAGTTCAGCGCAGCGCCACGCGAAAAGTTTCCACGCAAACAACTTCAGGGCGCGTTCAAAATTAAATCTTATTTCATGAATATTGATTGATTGCTCTCACCTTCTACATTAAGAAGTTGCCTGCCTATGGTTGGAAGATGAAGGCTCAAAACTGCTCAGACCAACTCAGCTCGAATTTCGAGTCTCTGTTGAAACGTTGGCGAAGAAGCCGTCATAAGGCTTTTTTGTACCTCCTTTCCTTTCTATCTTCTCTTTGATTTAATGACATTATTATAGTCAATGAGAATGGATTGATTTCATTATCTGATGTTTGTTTTTGTTTATAAAATTAAGGTGATTATGAAATTGGGTGTGTGATGCGCCACTAAAGTCGACACAATATTCGAGGCTTATTGTCGTAGTGAAATCAGTACAACGAGGTTAGAAGAGATTGATTTGGCAATATGTTGGGAACCCGGGAAGCCAATGACTACGTCCTTGCTCATACAATATTCTATAGAGTAAAATTTAATAGTATCCAACTATAAAATACTTTGGAGGAAGAATTTGCAACTGGAGGATATAACATTTGGTGAGAGGTTTGTATGAAAGCTGCACGATGAATTCATCTCGGATTCATGCACACATTACTATACTACATTTCAGTTAGATAGTTTTTTAAAGAACCCAGCAAATTGGTTCATAGTAATTATAAAATAAAAATAAAAAAAAAAAAACAAAAGAATTTGTTTAGTAGCAGAAGAAATGGGTATTAAGCTGGCCATAGACGACGAACATGCTAGTGTGCTTCGCTCAAGCAAATCAACAAAATTAGATATTTTACACGAACATAGGGTCATCAACAGCGCCATACACGCTGAAGATGTCCTCAAACACGAACGAACCACTTGAGCATATTCATCGTATATGACCAGCTATAGACTTTTTAATCCACTGAACTACCAGAACCCATGGAATGTGTTAGTTTACTAATAAGACTTGCTGAACAAATAACTGAAAAGTTCTGCCACAAATTAATTCGATTTCGGGTCCAATATATGATCACGGCTCAATATTAAAAACGAAATTGGAATAGAAAAATATAAGGTTTTTTCACTCTTTTCTGCTTTAACAAATAACAAAATCGGGAGTTAAATATCATAACTTAATATCGCCTTGTTTTGGCATAACTTCTAGGTATAAATAGCAGAAATGTATTATACGTGCATTCCTGGTAGGCAATCTATTTCTGGGTTACCGCAGTGACAACTGTACTCGTAAATGCCAACAATATTATCAACATCGTTCAAGAAGTTTTCAACATCTGCGGGCGTGCGGAAAACATTTGGATTGATCTCGCGCTGTTCTTCATCCCAGATGTTCCAGCGTTTCATGCTGTCGATGACATTGCCACAGAATTTTGCCGTCATAAGCTTCTGTGTTTTTATTTTGCTTCTCTCAAGATCTACAGAGAAGAAGTGACTTGGGTTTGAAAGAGTACGTTAATTCAGATAACACAGGTCACAGAGCCTTACCTAAATGTTTTTTCTTATTCAAGCGTTCCACGATTGGATCAACTCTCTGGACACGTTCATAGGAGCCAATTATATTTAAGAGTCGATTCTCATATTCTTTAGTTGGCGGTAACTCGTATGTACCGCAAGCAGCAGAGTAGTTAGGACCTGGATAGGGTACTTCCGTTGAGAGCCACGATGCGCTAAAAACTCGGCGCAAGTGTGAAACATGTTCACGTTGGTTGATCGTTTTCACACCGAGAATTCTATTGTAAAAGCGATAAGCGATCGTTTGCAAAAACTCCTCAATGTACTTCATGCGGCTAAGGGGTGATGGGTATTACGTTAAAATTAAAAATTGTCATAAATTAAACAAAAAGTAAATAAATAAACACTGCAAACTCACGTTAAGTTACGCATTGTGTATATGCCGGGCAGCTTGTGCTCACGTAGTAAGCGGTGCAAGTTATAAGCCACGCACAATATCAATTCAATGAACGAATTCTCTTGAGTGCGTTTCAGGGCGGTCATATCCATTTTGTACTGTCGTGTAAACCAGCCACGATAGACCGATTGTATTTTGAGCGCACTATGCACAAAATGAACCTGGATTGTGGACTGAAAATAATCTTCAAACCACTTGAAAGCCGCTCTGGCTCCATAAAATTTTCGCCAGGCGCTTTGTATAATTATGGCGCTTTCACGCATTTGTCGGTAACGACACAGTTGCATCCAGCCGCGCACATGAGCCTGAATTAGACGCGATGCCTTGAATTGTACATAATCGAGCACTTTCTCATCCGTGCTGTGCGTGTGAGGCATCGGAGATAGATCAATAAGGAGCTGTCAAGCTTTTTGCTGAGCGAATTAACTTACCGCGATAATAATATCTGAGGCGCTTTTGTGTGCTCCTCACATTCCCATAGATAATCTTCAGAACTTTCAGTATTTTCGCGAGACTGCATCTTCCTCCTTTAAGGAACTTTAACAAACCACTTTGATGGGTAAGCCGTTGATTGTCATAAAAGAAGGCTTAAGGCTGAAGAAAGCTGATGTTCAATATAAAATATTTTTTTGTGCTGTGTGTTATCTAGCTTTAGTGACACTTAATTAATTTCGGAGTCTTGATATTTTCACAGCCTGCTTAAAACTGGGCCGAAACTGCCTTTCGGGATTATGACTGTTTGTGCGATTGAGCTGTGACTTGAATGCGGCAGCTTCCAATAAAAATTGAAAAGGACTTCCTTGAGAAAATAATGCGCAACAAATATATATCTTATTTAATATTTTGTATATGCTAGACATGCTAGATATTAAACGGAAACCACAACAATACGCATCAACAGAAGTGTATCACCCTTTCGGCTGTTGAGCTGATTGTTAAGGTCAGCAGCGGGTTTTAGCAATGAAAGGTACACCGTCAGATTTGCAGTTTTCTTGTCTAACTAAGGTAATGATGTCGTCTGGAACTCGATTGGGTACTGAAACTGCACACTACGTTACTTGTAGTGGCGATAGCTTTCGGATAACACAGTCGTTAGCAGCATCAAATGTTATTGGCCTTGATGTCACCTTCTACTAGGAATCTTCGATCGAACCCAAAAAAGCTGCTTCTGCATTTACTGCGACTAAGGCACATCGATGAAGGCATATGTATGTAATGTGTTGGGTGTGTGCAAAAGTCGACCGTTAACAAAATGATCCATATTTGATAATAATTGTAGAAGTTACAGCTGCTTAATCATTGAAAGCAAAAGTGAACATTTTTGGCATATTTTGCTATTTTACTTTCAGAAAATTAAGAACGCCGCGCAATCTAAAAAAAAGTGTGTGGCTTATACGGGGAAGATATTATTAGTGAGCGCCAATGTCAATGTAATTAGAAGATGATGACAGCGAAATAATAGCAATAATTAATTAAACCGCCGTTATTCATCACGAGAGATTTCAGAAAGGCTTAACGTATCACGGACAACTGTGGAAAGGCACCTTAAAAAACTTGGATCCGTAAACAAGCTCGATATTTGGGTTCCGCCTCAGTCATTTCTCATACGTGAAGAAAATGATTCGATTTTAAATAGAATCATAACGAGCGATTAAAAATTGGTTGCTTACAATAACGTCGTGAAGCAAGAGAGATGAACCGCGTCTAACTACATCAAAGACCGATAGTACCAGAGCAAAGTGATGCTGTCCGTTTGGTGGAAATAAACCGTTATCGTTCATTATTGAGCTTTATGCTGCCACGGCATCGAACCATCAATTCGAATTCGAATGTCGTCAGCTATCCGAATTGGACAAATAAATCAAAAAGAAGCACGATGGACTAGCCAATCGGAAAGGTGTCACTTTACACTGAGACAATGCTCGAGCTCATACATATTTGGACACCCGGCACATTGGTAAGTGATGCTGCATCGATCCTATAGCCCCAACCTTGCACCATAAGATTACCACTTGTTTTGCTCTCTTCAAAACTCTTTGAGTGGTGAAACATTCGATTCTGAAGAGGCTGTCGTAAACCACCTGACACCGATTTTGGCTCATAAGGATCAGAAGTTCTTCGAGCACGGAAAAATGAAACTTGCCAAAAGATGAGCAAAAGCGTTCATACAATGCGGCCCATACACAATCTATTAATGTTTGATCTACATATAAAAAATCAATTTTGTATTTAATGAAAAAAATCGACATGACTTTTGCACACACACAATTTATCGAGTTTGGCATACTAACCACTGAGCCTGAGCAGATCAGCTGAGCGATCACTTGTGTTGCATTTTTAAGGCGGTTCACAGAAGTCATTCTGTTGGTTACATATCTATCAATCGAATATATTGATTGCTTATCTCCTTTTATGTTCCAACAATCGCCAAGTTTTCTATGGATTTCGGTTCAAACTTAACCCAACTCAATCCTCTCTTTCTGTTATATTCACTTATTGAAATGAAGCAATTTTATGAATTTTAGGTCAGACCAAAGTCTGAACTCATATGCTAATAGAGAGTCCAGTTCCTTTCAGTTTTTGTGAAATTTTAGAGCAGTTCTTCCTTTTCATGGGAAACCAACACACCATTATGTACACAGAGTGGTTATTTTTCATAATCGACCATGAAGTTGTCAGCTTTGGCAAGGTTATTATAAATATTGTTGCTAAAATATGTAGAAAAAGAAGTTACAAATTAGCCTAGAAATGTAAATAAATTCAACCGAGCATGTCGCGCATTAACTTCCGCAGCTCATTAAGTGTTGTCAGCTGTGTGCCAGCGTCGCGCCCAGACAAAGCACGCTTTCTAACCCTACAACTCAAAACGACCCTGGCAATATCAACAACACTAACGAAAATAACAGTGTTGAGTTAAATATGGCATAAAAATAGGAAAATTTATGCGACGCCAACTGGACGAGAGTCTGAGCGCAGCAGAGAAAAAGTTGCTTTTTGTTCGTGGAGCAAGCAAAACTTTTTGCCACCATTTGCTAGAGAAAAAGTACCAAAAAAAATATATATAAAAATAAAATAAAATATAAAAAAATTCACGGAAAAGCGGAAAAACAACATTTGTTTGTGCATGTTTAACCCAAAAAGTTGGCCGCGACACAAATTAGAAGTACGCCAGGCAGCGGTAGCCAGAGACCGCATAACCTCAAACGAGCCGCTTCATAGAGGCTCAGTGTAGCGTGGAGAGTTTCGAGGTCAACTGTTGTACACAAAAATCAACACAAAAGTCAAAAACTCTGTAAAGCACATCCTTGAAGACGGCACACAGAAAGGCCAGAAACAGTTCAGCAACAAAAAACAGCAGCGCAGCAGGATACGCGCTAGACGCGTGCCGCTGCTCACAAGTCAGGGAGGGGGCAAGTGGACGAGCGGAGTACCCGCTGTTTGTTGGGTTAGCTAGCCGAGCTTTGACTACCATTGTGACTGCACTTCTGTATGACTCTAACTCTCTCGCACCTGAATGCAGAGGTGCAGTCATAGCAGTGGTCAAAGCGAATTTAAATTAAATTGGAGGCTGGAAATACGCTCCGCGACAGAAAATAATAGGCGTGGTCAAACGCCGCAACAACACCCGTTGAAGGTCAAGTTGAGTTCCACGTCACCAAACTAATTAGCGTTCGGCTTAATTCGCATTGATTTGCATTTCATGCACAAGTCATACCCGAAATATTTTTATGCTTTCTTTCATCTCTCAATTTAATTACGCATTGCACGTCAATCGCGTTTCAATTCGATTGCATGCAACTCGATGCGAATCGAAGTCGTCAACGTTGACAATGACGTCGATGACAACGAGTCTACTTATCTGACTTTCAATGCGCTTCACAACTGGGTTGGTGAAATTATTTGCGAAAATATATATCTTCTCATGTATTCCACGCCTTTGTGTATTTAATCATGGCACAAAAAAAATCCACGCAAAAGAAAACCGCTGTGCAAATACGTTCTTCGGTAATTTGCTTTTCGTTCTGCATAATAAGAAAGTTAATAATGAATTTTAATGGCGTTCGTTATGGCTGCTTAACTCTTTGCGTTATTGGTTTTCCTGCTATTGAATCTGTTTTGTTTAACAAACAAAAAAAGAGTAATACATTACACTCGTTTGCCGGGAAGTGAACTCATCCTCAATTCTTCTCAACGGTCCAAAGCTCAAACGTTGATAAAGTAAATGAGCTATTAATAGTTATGTCGTTTAAAAATTATTTGGGCAACTGTGGCTTTCAGATCGTTATATTATACAAAGCTGGTAGGTTGGGATCACTCATCTTAGACATAACGACAGGCCTGGTTACTTGAGTACCATCGAAAGCGATTGCTGTGCGGTGGAATTTGATTGACAAAAATCAAGAATGGCTTCGGTCTGGTTTCAGTTACTATCCATATATATCCGTGACTTTGAAAATGAAAACTCTCAGATATACAAAAAGAACCAACGGACACTTCGAAACCATTTTTCTGTTCTGTTTCTGGGTATATAAAAAATGTGTCGAAGTTTAGAATGGTCACTCTTGAAATTTTGTCGTTTCTGATTAGTAAGGAAATCGACCGAAATGGCTACGCTTGTATTTAAGTGAACATCAAGCGAAATAACTAGACTGTCCCATGATAAGTTGATTTCATGACGTAGATAGATTAGATTCTCTACTGATACAAGCGCTAACCACTACTAATTCGCAACTCTAGAAACAAATTATCCAAAATTTATTCAGAATGTAATTTATTCATTCTTATATTGGCAATTACATAACATATTTTTTGGGGTCCAAAAGCTTAAAATACTGTATATCTTTCTATATACATAAACAAAGTGGGAAAAAGCGGATGTAATTTTCAATAAATTTTGTTGGTTTTGTATTTGAAATGTAAATTTAATTACTGCTCACTGTTATGTATGAGGAAATATTTAATTATATATCTGCTAATAAAGCGTACTCTATTTGAATGCCATTTAAGTAAATTATTGAATTTGTCAAAATACAATTATTTATTTTGAGAATCATGTCAAGAAAATGTAGTCTTCATAAACAATCTATTATTGCAAAGCTGCTGGCAGAGAAGAGAAAAGTGAAGTAGAACGAATACAAAATGCTAGAGAACGCACTATGCTTTAATTTTATTCAAATTGTTGGAAAACGGGCGTGGTTCAACTAGTATATATATAAAAAAAATGATGTTTGTCTATCTGTCTGTCTATCTGATCCCTATGGAATCCGACACCGATTTACCGAGCACCATGAACATTGGTACATTTGTTAGCTTTCATCATGCAGCACGTTTGTGGCTAAGCTAATTCGCTAATTCGACCAACACAATTTTTAGATGCTTCTCAAACTGTGGATACAAATAAAACACAAAAACAAAGTAGCCTCTGAGAATTGAGTTTTCCGGCTGTGCTTCTCAAACTGAACAAAGTCGAAACGTTCAAATATTCGAATAAAAGAAAAAAATCGAAACTGTGAAGAATAGGAAATGCCACCAAAAAAGTAAAACACTAGAAGATCAACGAGAAAATCGCAGCACTAGACAGAGCGCAGAAGGCAGCCAAGCGCCGGGGCTCTGCTAGTATTATATAAAGACTAATTAGTAGTAGCTTAGTCTTTTGATAAAAATAATAAAATGAATTCGGTGAATAGATACCAGACCTTAGTAGTGACATTTCTTCCATAAGAAGTGTTCATGTAAAATGTTGTTTTTAATTATTTAGGCATACGTGTAAAATGAACCTCAGAGTATCTTCCTATGAGTAAGAAAATGAAAGCCATTTGTTGTGTAGTTCATTCGATAGATTTTATTTGTAAGGAGTAATGTAACATTCGTATTTTTAGTTAATTCTGTTGATCTTTAAAATCCATAGACACTCTCATATGCATATCAATCGCATCTCATGCACAACAATACAATTGATAACCTGTGAGCAAAGTAATTGCCGACCTAAAGTTATCTACAAGAATGATGATGTCAGTCAGCATCACTTGTGCTCCCAAATGCCAACTTGAAATTCTATTTAGCAAGCTTCTAGAATACGTTAATGCCATTGATTAGACGCACTATAAAACAGTGAACAAGTGTAGTTAAACCGATGTAATCATTCAATTTAACAGCCGGGTATAGTCTCTATGGGTGGCACAGGTTCCGCTTATTTAAGCGGCCCCCAGCCGTTTCGATTTCTGCGCGACTTCATTTCATTTCATTGCAAACTATTCATGAAAACTGAAAAAAACAAAGAAGTACTCACCAAAAGTGCATGAAGGTCTCGAGCTTGTTCAGAAGTTTACTTTAGTTGCGTCGCTCTACTTTTGCAAGCGGGTAGCTTTTCCGTCTACGCGAATTAATTTCGTGAAAAACTTTTGTTGTTAATTAAAAAAGAAAAGAAAGTAAAAAAAGCTGAACGAACAAACTTTCTGCAATCAATTTGAGTAGTTTAAAATTAATTGAAAGATCTCATTAAACATTCCGATTCAAACCCGCAATCAATTAGTGACAAAAATCTGTTACAAATGCTAGCAAATGTGTGCCCTGCCTTTTGTATTGTTATTGTTGCACTCTGTTTGGGTGCGAAACCGCGAGGCGACACGTTCGCAAACAATTCACGGAATTTATTAAATATGCATCAACACATGCTCACACACCACGAACGCCGCAAATGCAATGCGCTTAAAGACAGACACGCAGGCAGACGGTTAGAGTGTTGGAGAATGCTTGGTCGGTGGCAGAGCGTGGCGTGTGGGACATTGGTAGTCGGTCAGTTTGATGCCTTCTGCTTTTCACTTTGTCTTTGATTTGCAATGATTTTGCTATTTCACTGTTGTCATAGTTCACAATCAAAATCAGCATCACTATTACAATCACAATCACCGCAGCCGATGACGTTTTCGTGCTGTTGGTCGTTCCGTTCCGTTCGCTTCGATTCGTTTTTTTCGCTTATTGCTCTACGTGCCTGAACAAACGCCACTTTGGTACGCGCTCGGCCACATGGACCTAATTCGTTTCGCGTTATCAAAGTAACTGCGATTCTTCTCGTCAGTGGCGAGCATCGCCCCAAAAAATGTTGGGTAACGAGCCGCTGTGAGCAATCGTACTTTGTTGGCCTTCGTGCCGCACATCGCCCGACGCATACGAAAAGAGCAGCGCTCTGAGCCAAGCGGGCGAACTTAACGAAACCGCTCTCAATGGGACATTTTCGTGTGCCATGCGAGAGTGTCAGGTGGAAAAAGTCCCATGACTTGTTGTATTTTCGAAAGACATTTAATGCCGCAGGGAGTGGTTCTCTTTTATGTGCTTGTTGCTCTTTGACTTCTGTTTTAAAATCGAAGCATTCTTATCAAGCAGCAAGAAAAGTGAAAAGTACTTGATCGTTTAGCTGTTGTTTGTGTGTAAACCCAGTGATTTAAGTCGACCAAATTTGGCCGGTGTTAATTTATACACATGAAAATAAACAATTCGAATATTCTAAGAAAACAAAAAACAAAAAAAAAGACACAATTTACTTAAAATATATTTTAGCTTTAGAAATTTGGCGATTGATTTAAAAACATTTACAGTTTAACAGTCCACATCAACAATTGCACAAGCCTTAATTTTACTTGTCCCAAGAACACAAAAATACTGGGAAAATATAAATAAATGTTCTGCAATCATTGCAGTTATTAACATCTGTTAGTCTTGGACAGGTGTGGAGCGCTCAACAGTGGTGAAAAGTTGAGGAACTCTGTACTGTCTCTATGCAGAACTGAGTTCCTGACACACCAAGGACAACCCGTGATACAGCTCAATTTTGCATGTTTTGCACTCTTTTTCGCTGGGACTTGGCAGCTATTCCCTAGATCGGTATACAGTATCTCCACACGGAACAATATAAACGAAATGTCAATAAACTAGGTATGGGTATCGACCTAGAAAGCATCGATTACTGACATCGATTATTATTTTTTTTGTATTTTTGCACAATTGATCAACTGAGATGTCCTTTTTTTTTCTTTCTTTATATTTATTTCGCATCTAAACAATAACTTGAACAATTAAATAAACAAAATATACTTCATAATAATTTAGATTCCACCCTGACTCTACCACGAGTACTCTAGTGAAATTTATAATATCTTAACATAATTTTCTTTTTGGAGCTGCTTAATATAATACATTTGGCTTAGTGAAATAAAATAACATAAGAGTATTGTAACGAAAAAATGGTAAAAATATTACATTGCTAACTCTATAGGATAAAAGTTATGAGAAAGGGTATTTGAATGGATGGGAGAGGGTACTGGGCTATTCGGATAGCCACCAAAATCGACGAGTCGTAACTTCAGTATCCCTTAACAGAATACTCTTGTCCCATCCCTAGTTTTGTTGTTGCTGGAGGTCTAAAGCAACGGATTTCATATTCGCCCGTCTGTTGAGTTGATAAAACACCGGTATACCACTTTGGTTTTGCATAAACCCTTTTTTATCGAACAGAAGGAATGCTCCTGGTGAAACGAAGCCCGTTCTTAAGGTTTCGTTTAGGTATTCCTCAGTTTTAATAGGGTCCTATGACCAGATTATTTTCTGGGCACTCCATGTAATAGACTATATGTCGGCGTATTAGTTTAATTATGAAGTTATCAGTTCTTTGAATATTGGCTTTATCATACAGTTTTTGGTTCGAGATGAATTTAGTATAGTTACTATTATGGGACCTATAGAGATTTCTCTATGTTCTTAAGCATTTTTTTTTAAATTTTCTGATAATCTCCATGTAAGCAGGTGAGATATTAAACCATATGTTGCACGCATACGTAATAATTGACCTAATGAGTGATTGGTACATTAAGGTCTTAACCCTTTTATTTATGTAGCGACTATTGAACAAATTTTGATAACAATAAAAGGCCTTCCTTGCCATAATCAATTGCTGATTTATATGATTATTAAAGTATAGGAATCTATCTAAATTCACACCTAGATACTTAGTTGTGCTTGTTATAGGTAGCAGTAGTTCGTTAGTTGTTCCTGAGAATATTCTAAATGTTTTCCAGTTATTTCTGATGTTGGAGTTGCATTTATTTATTGGGGGACGAAAAAACAAGGTTTCACATTTATTTTAAGTTTCCATTGCTTTGTATATTATCGTAATATTCTATTTTATCGTAATTATTTTGCAGATTTGTATTGATACTTTCTATTGTTTTTCCTGGTGCATAAATGATTAAATCATCAGCGAATGCTATTATGCTTTCAATGTTATCTAACATATTGAGCATGAATAGGTTAAATAAAATAGGTGAATTTACTGGACCCTGTTGTAGGCCATTTTCTATGATGAACTCTTTACTGCTGGATGTGCTATTATGGGAGGTTGTAAATGTTTTGTTAGATATCATATTATGTATAAGGATAAGAAGGTGTACGGGAAATTTATATCTTATTAGTTTAAGTATCGGGCCTTTAATCCAAACGCTATCAACATGCACCAACTACACATTTTTTGTTCCAGTTCCATTGAATGTCAGATATTAGAAGATTTATTGCTTGGGCGGTAGAGTGTTTGAATTTGAAGCCAAATTGATGGTCATTTTTTAAGTTGATTCTGTCGCAATGTTTATTTATGTTAATATTTATGCATATTTCAAAGACTTTGCTTATGTTAGGTAGTAGGCTAATTGGCCGTAAATTATTTAAGTCTGAAGGGTCTTTGTTTTTTTTGCGTATGGTATTAGCTTGGCTTTTTCCCAGTTTTTCGGGAGGTATGCGTTGTTGAGCATGTTATTGAAAAGTGTGCAGTACTCAATTATTAATTCTTTCGGCAAATTTTTAAGAACTATGTTTGGAAATTTATCGGATCCAGAAGATAGCTTATTTTTAAAATTTTTAAAAATTAAGTCTTTTTTTATAAAATAGTTTTCAATTTCACCATTGATGTTGTTGTCCAAATTATCGTAAGAGAAAGTTGTTAGGGTTAACTGCGATGTCTCGAATATGGTGTTTAAAGATAAAAACCTATTGAAACAGTGTTGAACATGTTTATGGAACAATTTATCTGATTGACTCTCCTTTGTAGAGTGAACTGATTCGAGGTGTGCCCCAATTTCATTTAAGATGTCTTCAATGTTTCTGATCATATAATTGCTTGTAGCAATGTCTACTTCTGTTCCTTGTGGGTCTCTTACTGCTTTTGTCAGAAGTTGATACCTATCCATTGCTACTTTTACCAATCTTAGATCTCATTGCGAATTTTGAAAGGGGTGGCAATTCCTAGTTTGTCTGAAAATTTGAGCCTGGTTTTTGGGGCAAAGAACTTCAAGTTTAGCTTTTAATTTGTTGTTTATTGCAATTGTAAAGTTCTTTGAATTAGCTTCCGCACTAATTTGAGTTTTGTTTTGAGGAAGTTTACTTGATACTGGGGTAATACCCATTCTTCGTCATTGTAAGAATTTTACTTTTCGCGCTCTGTAGCATCCTGATAGTTTCATCAATTAATGTAGCGAATGCGTCAGAATTTTTAAAGTTGGGAACAGTTTTGTTGATTGTCTTGGTTATTATGTTATTGCTTCTATCGAGGTGTTCATCCATTTTTGAATTTGCGAGGTTTCTATTATTTGGTATGGGTGGTTCGATATGCAGTTTGTCTAGAATTCTGTTTTTAAATCTAATCCAATTTGTAAATTTATAGTTTAATTTTATGCCTGTAGTGTTTGTAAAAAAATTTAGTGGCTGGTTTGTGTTTCTTGGGGCTTGGATTATGATTGCATAGTGATCACTATCGTACTCCGAGGTGGGAAAGCAATTGGTTGTTTCATTTTCTTTATTTATTTGAATTTTACTATCGGCCAGACATAAATCTAGAAAGAAATTTCTTTTTGGAAATGATGGTTTAGTAGAAGCGTATAATTTAAACTTGTAAGTCATTTCGTTATCGTCTAGCCATTTTTAAGGGGTTATACCCACTGAATTATTTATAGCATTTCCGCAATCTGCATGTTTAGAATTAATGTCGCCTGCCTTTATAAAAAAATTATTTGTATGCTGCAGCTGTAGATGATCAAAAAACTCATTGGGCTCGCCCTTTAGGTGTGAATTGTTGTTTCCTGAAGGCTGATATGATGCTATTATATATAGATATGAATTCGCATGTATTGGGATTCTGATTATGCAGGTCTCTAATGTTTTGAACTGATCTATTTTCGCATGTGACCAGCTTTATACTTGATACCTTTTTTGATTAATATACCTGTTCCGCTACCCTTGGTAAAACTGGTTCTGTCTTTCCTAACTAGATTGTAATTATTGAAATTTACTTTGTGTTTGTCGTTTAGTTTGGTTTCGCTTAGCATTATAATATCTATATTGTGTGTTTGTCCAAGGAAGTTTGGAGATCGTGTCTTCTGTTTAACTTAATTATTGAGTTTACGTTTATCGCAATTATTTTTAAATGCCCTTTGTTTACATTTTTAATGTTTGACTTAGCCATTTATGATTCCATAATTGAGAAGAGTACGTCGATTCTGGACGTTTGTAATTCGATATGCTTCTGCAGGTCATTTATTTGGCTTGATAGGATTAGGATTGTGTTTTTGATTTCTTCTAAGAACGAATTTGAGTTGTTTTGTGTATGAGTTGGTGACATTAGCCTATTGCCTACTGTGGAAGTAACATTCTGACGAGCAGTTTGTGCATAACTTATATTAGGGTTTGTGAATGCCGTTACGGATTTATTACTTTGTGCTAATGTTTGTTTTTTTTGTTTGTTTTGCTCAAACCTCACAAGAGACCAGGTGCCCGTATTTGTTGCAGAGTACACAGAACAATTTTTCTTTTTCGTTGGCAGGCACTAGAGGTTTAGGGCAGTCTGTGCTTCTTTGAGGTTCACTGCATTTTACACATCTGGGTGGTAGGTGGCAGTTTGCTGCACTGTGGAAAAACACTTGACCATTTCTGCATTGACTTATTTCTGGTTTTCTAAGATTTTCCCATCTTACACATCGATATAGGAACGTTTTTGTTGCTTTAAGTTCAGAAACTTTATTGCCTTCTGAAACTTGAACCAAAAAAAATTGGTAATTCCTTTTCTTGCAAATTAGAGTTTTTAGTTTTGAATTCTCTAACTTTTAAAAATTCCATCGTTGTTAAGTTTACGCAGCTCATTTAATATTTCATCTGTATCTGTGTTTGCAGCTAAACCTTTCAGCAGTAATGTTTCTGTTTTTAGGCACTTTGGGGTGTATGTATAAAATTTTGCTTTCGATTTTTCGAGGAATACACGTACCTTAATGAAGTCCTCAAGTGAATTTAAGAATATTGACTTCTTATTATTAAATTCCTTGATTTTGAAATCTGTAATTTTTAGTCCACTTTTTATAAAAGTTGGGCATCGATGTCCATAACATTAATTGGAGGTAACTTTTTATCGTTTTTAGTAAAGTTTTTATTAACTTTCTGACTGTTGTTGATTTGATGATTGCTCGAGACAGAGCTTTCGGCAGAGTCTTCATTAGAAGCTTTGGCGTTATCTATGGTGATATTGTTGTTTTGCACATGCTTTTCGAACTCTTCAAAAGCTCCTCGTCACACCTGGTGTCAGCCAAAAGTGCATAATAGTTTCTTTTAAGGTGTTTTACTGTTGTGATATCCATGTTGTTGTTTTTTCCTTTTTCTATTGATTTCATAACTGTTGTTGTTGAGCATAGAGCTTTGACGATGCGGTCTGCTCATGCCTTAGCGTTTGTGTTTAAATTGCACTTAAATTTTTATTTGTTTTTTTTTATAAATAGCGAGAATATTTATCTATCTACACACTGATGTAACTAGTAACTATTGTGTCCTTTGCACTAAGTAAATTTCTAAATAATTTTGGTTTTACCACTTATTGATTGATTAGCTTTGAGTATGTCCGTCACCGATGACATTCAAAACGCGAATCTCAACTGAGATATCCTCTAATTTCAATAACAGAAGAAGAAAATTAATATATAAAAAATAATAATTATGTTATACAAAAATACTACTAAAATTTTCCAGACAATTGATCTATACATTTTTCTATAGTGATCAAAATATTTGTATCTACCATTATTAATTAAAGGTGTATGAAAAATTTTAAACATAGTTATTCTGTCTATACGTGTGTCAATGTTTGTCGCCTGTCTTCAATATTTACGATTTTTTGTTTGTTTGTTTTTCTTTCTTTTTACAGGCCCTATACAATTTTAGTATCAACTACAGTTTAATATGCATTATAAGTAAATATTGAACATTCCTGAATTATCACCAAGCAGATTTCCTTTTAAAATAATAAAATAAAAAAAGATGCAGATACAATACATTAGTACTAATTACAGAAGAGATTTTTTTGTATTTTTTTTTTCTATGTTTTGTTTGTAATACGTTTTTTATATGATTTTCATGGAGACTGATTTTTTTAGTTTTTTATGTCATGTTTTGTGAACGTTAATTTGATTTGATAAATGATTATCCATTTAGCAACGATTGATTGTAAGCTGTTCGTTGAGATACAAATACAATTATATACTTACCTTTTTAGGTACAATTCAAATGTTTGATTCAATTTTAAATTTACAAATCTATTGATATATGAGGATATATATATGTAATATAGCATTACTCGCTTTATGTTTTCTATCTACTGATTACTACAAAAAAAAATTGAAAGATAAAATACCTTCGTATTTTCTCGGTGCAGAAAAAATTTAATAATCGTCATAAAACCATAGATTGTTCGATTAATCCAACCCAGATGAGATCCTAAATGTAAACCTAAATGTAAAACCCAGACACTACCATGGTTTTCACGCGATCTTATTCAATTAAAAAACTAAAAAAAACAAACTATTTAAAAAATTCAAAAGATCTGGCTCTTCCGTTGATTATGCTACCTACGAAATATCTCGTTATAATTTTCAACACCTTAATAATCCTTGCTACTCTTCATATGCTACCTGTGTCAAAGAGGACATAAAACGTGATCCTAAAAAATTATTCGAAATCATTAATATTAAGCGCAGGGTGGAGTCATTTCCTAACTGCTTGAAACTGAATGGTGTTGAAGGCTGCAACGATGTAGAAAATAGCAAATCTTTTTGCACATTTTTTTCAAAGCACATATACTAGTTTTAATAGAATCTTCAATAATCACTGTCCATACTCTTTGAGTAGTTTTAACAAATTTAATATGCCGGTAATCGAATATGATACAGTTTTAAATTACTTAAAAGCCTTAAAACTAAATTTTTTACCGAGTCCGGATGGTGTACCCAGTTCTATTTTGAAGCTATGTGCTAATGCTTTGCATAGACCAATCGGCAAACTCTTTGACATTTCCTTGAATACCTCTATTTTACCTAGTATTTGGAAACAATCTTACATTATTCCTCTCCATAAAAAGGGTCATAAATCTGATATTACAAATTACAGAGGAATCGCTAAACTGTGTGCGATTCCGAAGTTATTTGGACATATAATTAGCGATCAGATTCAGCATTTCGTTCTTCTCTTGTTGAGTACTTCTCAACATGGGTTTACTAAAAAGCGGTCAACTACGACCAATTTACTAGAATTTACTTCTCTAGTTAACCTTAGTTTTTGTCAACAGCGCCAAATGGACGTTATTTACACAGATTTCAGTAAGGCATTCGACAGTGTTTGTCATTCCTTACTTCTTCATAAACTGGATTCCTTTGTTCCTAACGCCCAGAACTCAAAATGTTTTGTTTAAAACAGTCAACTCCGAGGCTATTCGTGTAAACTCCGGTGTCCCTCAGGGCAGTCACCTTGGTCAGCTGTTATTCAATATTTTTATAAACGATTTGCCAGTTGCCATTAAACATTCGCACGTGTTGATGTACGCTGACATTGTGAAACTATGCATGCCTATCTTATCCCCTATCCATTTAAAGTTTCTTCAAGAAGACCATGACTCATTATATCGTTGGTGCTCTGTAAACTTTCTTTCACTTAATGAAAAATGTAAGCTTAAGTCGTTTTATCGTAAAAATGTGATTGTAAATAATTATAGTATCAGCGATCACTTACTAGAACGTGTTTCACAATTTAATGATCTAGGGGTATTGATGGACCCAAAGTTCAATTTCGGATGCCACATTCACTCATTCGTCAATAAGGCTAACGGTGTGTTAGGGTACATTAAACGGTGGTCTAAGCAATTTAACGATCCTTATACCACTAAATTGCTGTTCATATCCTTAGTTAGACCTATTTTGGAATATGCATCTGGTGTATGTGATCCCCAGTTTAGAATTTATAGCGATCGCATTGAATCAGTACAAAATCAATTTTTACTGGTTGCACTGCGTAACATGCACTGGGATGCCGCCTAAAGCTTCTCCAACTACCTTCTTTGGCCAGTCGTAGAACTACTGTCGTCGTGATGTTACTACATAATTTAATCAACATAAACTTTAACGTTCTTTCTCGGGGTATATTCCAATTTCTATCGGTTTCTGTAGAACTATTTATCTCCTGCATGATCCATTTCGCGCGTTATGTCAATCATACAATTTGCAGTATAACCTAATATCCATCTCTAAGTCTTCTGATAATTTAGAATCTATCCTATTACCTTACCTCAACACATAGTAAATAATGTTCTCTTTAATGAACTCACAGTTCTCACACATGTAACGTTTTCTTAATTAGCGCCGTTGAATTAATGTTAGCTTTACTTGTTTAAATCTTTATTGTAATGGTATGTAATGAACTCTAAGTTGAATCTTAACTTTAGTTCATCTTGATCGATTGATCGATACCAATCCCACCAATAAACAGCTATATTTTCACTATAAGAGTCTAAATGTTGTTAGTGACAATTATAAACTTCGAGCAAACATTCAATACATATGTACATTCTGATCGACGTAGAGATGGAGAAGCGGACTTGGCCAACTTGTCTTGTTGAGCAAGTGAAGTTTGAATTCCCCGGGTGAATTTATATTATGTTAAGAAATTTTTCTTTGTAAGATCGATAACACTGTCCTCCATTACAGTACTATAGCTGTAATACTACTCAGAGTGTAAAGCGGTCATTGACCATGTATGATTTGCATAGGTTAGCCTTATCCAATATAATTGAATTTAATACAGTAACGTGTTTGCTAGGCAGATACGCTCCAAGGTTAACCTTGTAAGGATTACTTCTGCAAAAGCTGTGAAAATTATTGAAAGCATAAGACTATTTTTAATATGTTGATCTTTTTTCAAGTGTTTCTCGATTATGTTGCATTTGTTGAGGTTAAAGTTTTCTTGTGAGACAAGTAGGGTGTCTACCACTGAACTTGCGGTCGGCAGGACTGCCCCTCTTCTACATAGCTGCAGGAAAAGGATCATTTACAGGACATAGGCTTAGTTTCTTTTTTTAGACTTAAGAAAAATTAGTCCCAACAGTTTCGAATACTCATCAAATCTGATGGTCGACATTCCAAATATTACATTCCTGTGGATCTAATAATGAAATAACTTTAACTTAAATGTGGCAGTTCAAACGGTTCAATCAACTCACAGTCTAAATAATTATATAACAACCACTTGACCATCAAAACAGACACAAAAGAATTTTTAACACTTATGTGTGCTACCCGAAAGCACGCTATGATATTTTAATGAACTCACTTTTCAAACAGTTCATTAACTTAACCGCACACACTCAATTAAATTTTATTTCCCGTACACATGTCAGCAACTAAACGACTCACAACTAAAGCGGAACGATCTTCAAACTGACCAAAAAACTAGACCCACTGAAGCCATTTAAGGGGAGCTCAGTTGTGTTGAGTTCATTTATTGTTTTACGAGTACTGGACCGAGCGCACAAGTCGGCAGTAGCGGCCTTTGCTGCTAATTTCTCTCCAGTTGACGTTTGCACTTTATGCAACATTAACGACACAAATGATGTTGAAACAAACACGAACACCGACACTAACGCAAATACAGACACAAACAAACAAATGCAACTGTGGTGCAAATTGTGAAACGTGTGAAGAAAAAAATCAAAGCACACTTTTAGGCAACACGAAATAGTTGTCGAGCACGCAATACTCACCCTGCTGAAGGCGGTTGCTTTTTTAGCTCTGCTCGTTTTAATGGAATTTATTATGGTCGGTGGTGTTCACTGAGCATTGCCAATTGCCTGTATGGTTTAAGAGTACTTAATTGAACCACCCGGAGTCAAGCGAAATTGATTTTTAATAAGCGTTTTTCAACTTTGAACACAAAATTCCTGCTTATTAAATAATTTTATCAAATGGTAAGATAAAAACATTTTTACTGTTTTCCCAATAAAAATGTTTTTGGATATTTATGGTATAAATTGCTATTTTTACTGTTAAAGGTAGCGAAGAAGTTATAACTAAGCGAGGAAAATTTAACATAAACCAATTCACTTTAATAGATTTTTCTTGATTCAATGAGAACTTTTCGGAGCATTTGCAAAATTTCAGGAATATATCTTGATCTCTCTTATTGAATGTGATAAAAGCACTGTCTTAGACAAAATGTTCTTCAAGTCTGTAATCTGGAGCTGAACCTGACAAATTGTCCTTTAACTATAACCAGAAAAATTACTGGAGCTCTTTTGTCAATACACAGTTTTTTCGTTTATGTTATAATGTTATGTTATATAGAGAGATAGACAATCTGCTTCGGAGGCATCGCAGCTATAAGCGCATCCGACCCTGAAATGTGTCTAGAGTTGAACCTGATGATATTATTCTGCAAGTCTCGATGGATGGCAGAAATCCAAACGAATCACGGCGCAACAACAAGTCTTGTTAGATATTAGAGAATTTGTAAGCTTAAATTGGCTGCAGTGCCCTAGAGTTTTATGCCGTTATCCCATACGGGCGTCAATACACTTCGACGGAAGATAGAAGAAGTCTTCTAAGCTTTCCGTTCTTGGAGAATTTAAGGTTATTATGTGTGTTATGATTGCTTCTGAGCAGTTGGCAATGACTTTTAACCATCTTTCCAAAAATGCTGGTATAATTCAAATAATTGGGGCTCTACTGTTTATTACAGTGACTTTTGATATCGCACTCTTTCACATACAACATTTTATAGTCTTCCTATTCGGTCTAATAAGTTATCTGGAAGAGTATAACATAGTGAAGGTGACATCGGAACGCACGGCCGACACAATCGACCACATTATAGAAAAATCATTTGAGCAACACAAACACATTAATGATGGCAAAGAGAGCGCAAGCACACAAAATTTATCGCTCCACACGTTGTGTATGAAACGGAAATGGAACAACAACAATAACACGGTTTCACAAAACAGTTAGAACGGAGAGAGGGAGGCATACAGACCACTCTATTCTAACATGCTAATGCGCTAACAACATAAACCAGTCGTTTGTATTTATGGTTATTGTAACGCAGTTAACTTGAACATCGTTTCTGACCTAAACCATATCTGCCGAAGAATACATATCAATTGATGTATTTATTTATCAATGTCGGTTCAGTGGTTTAAGGAGGGAAGATATCACAAGAAATGTGTTTGTGTTAATTATATAGATATTTCATTTGGTCTACATTTGGTCTACTGCTTGGCAGTTGATTTGCCAGTTGGCAGAGGGTTGCCAATTAGGCTTTAGGCCATATAAAAAATTTTGGTTTACATAAAATTTGGTTTACATTTTACTGGAACTTTGCTTAGGACTTGGTTTCAGCTACTTTCACATAATTTTCTTTAAGGTTTTATGCAAAACCAAAGTGGCAAACCGATGTTTTATCACTTCCACAGACGGGCGAATATCAAAGCCATTGCTTTAGAACTACTGCAACAACAAAACTGCATATGGGACAAGAGTATTCCGTTAAGGGATACTAAAGCTATGAACTGTCGATTTAGGTGCCTGTCCGAATAGTCTGATACCCTCTCTCATTCACACACCCTTCAGATTTCAGTATAAACTGAAATCTGAATTGAATATTTAATATAGCTTATTGAAGTCTATTTAAAGATGTATAGCAGTTTAGTAAGTGATGACAAAGTTCTGTATATCGTTGTCCACTCAAAGCTAATTGTAAGCTAGCCTAACAAAGGAATTTACACCCCTCACTCCTTCACTTTGTTCAACAATGTATTCAAAGCCTTCGAATAGCTTTGCTGAAAACTACGAACTCACCACAACGCTCCACGCTCAACGCTCACATACAGCTCATACCCTCCTTCGAAAATAAGCCAATATATCTAGCTGTCAACATTCTCAGGCATTCACAAAAGGTATGCCGAAACATTTATGCGTTCGCCGCGTTGTTGTAAGAGTGGAGTGCTGAGCAAAGCTTTGAACCTGCCGTGCTTAGCAAAAAGGCAAAGAACAGCAAAGCGTAGGGCAGAGAACGGCAATTGGAGCAGCCGGAGCAGCCACTTTACGAAGTGCCAATGTGGCTGGCTAAAAAATGTGTAACCGCTTGGCGGAGAGCCGGCAGAAGCCGGGAAAAAAACGTCGTTTGATGAGGTAAAAAGGAGCAAAAATCGAGCGTGCACAACGGCAAAAGGCACGTCGAACCAGGCGAAAATGTGTCGCAAAATGTGGCTAAAAAGACAAACGAATGCCGAACATTCAAACGCGGCGCAACAAAGTAATTTATTTATCGTTGTTTTGTTGTTGTTGCGCCTCTGCACCCCTTCGCCAACTATCCTGTTGCTTTATGAGTTCCCTGCAATGTGAATTGCGGAGGCCTGCGTGGCCACCCTGGTGCTCCATCGTTGTGGTGTGTGTTTATAACTTCATCGACAGAGTGACGCACATTTCTAGCTGTGTGTGTATGTGTATGTATGTCCTTCGTTCTCACTCTCGCCATCAACGTTGTACGCGGCGTTTGTTTGGGCAATTTTTTTATTTTTATTTTTTTTATTTTATTTTATTTTTTGCTTTGGCATTGGTAATGCCTGCATGTGTGGGTTTTTTACCGTCAGGAGTATATTACACATATTTGAGGTGATAATACTACTTTGTTTTGTTTTCTGATGGGCTTATATATTGCCAGCCTCGGGCTGCTCTGTTCTCATTGTTCCGTTCACTTACCATCAACCACTTCTGTTTATTTTATTTTATTTTATTTTTTAAGTGTCTCTGCATCGCTCCTGTTGCCTGGGATAGCCTTGTTTACAAAAAAATATATAAATTTTTTTTTTTAATATTTCACCGCATTACAATAATATTTTTTTTTTCCTTTGCACTTGATAAAGTTATTTGAATATCTATTTTTGTGAGTGTGTGTCCTCTCAACTGCGTCATAAAAAATACGGACCCTGCGCACGACAGTACACGTACTATGAGCGCTTTAAGGCACTTTACAACTGATTACAAAAAGTGCCTCGAGTCTATTTTAAGTTTATTGCTACCACAATTTGCCAAAACACTCACACAACGCAACCTTATATTACTGTTGGGACAACTTCGAGTTTGTGGGAATATTGGTTTTAGGGGCGTCCAACTTGTCTTTGACAGTTAATACTCAGTGCTCGGGAGTACTCAGGTTGACAATGTCGCCGTCTAGGTTGAACACTGCGTTATCACAGCAGACCAATTTATGTGTCTAATTTATGAATTCTTGATTTCCTATATTCTTTAGCTGCCTTTGCACTTCGTGTGTATGTCAAGTTTGCAAATAACTTCCGGTAACCCCCTTCGTCGAATCGCCGAGCTATAGCATCTATACGCTATTTTTATGTCTCTCAATTTGTACCCTGCCAATTTGGTTAGTTCTTTCTTTGAGCACTTGAGTTTATCTCAAAATGCAGGCTCATTTCTTACATGCCACTCTATAAAACAAAATTTATGCGTTCGAACTTACTGCCATTTCAAATACTCTTAGCCAATTTCAATTATTTCTCCATATTTTCTGGCATTTTTATTGTGGTAAAGTCGACAGAATTTATTGAAATGCAGTCATGCACTTCAGTAAATCGCTTACCTGCCCAAACTTATGGCGAAAAATCAAATTTATTACAAATTTTTCTTCTAAAGGACTCTGACTATTTTTACATATTCATATTGTAACCTGGTCGAGTAGGTTTGGACAAAGGTTGTACTCGAACATATGATGCATAAATTATGTAACATTATGCTTGTATATGAGAATGCGCTAACAATGACTATTGAGGGGTTGAATAGGTTGATTAGACCAGTCCGTAGAAATCACATCAACTCCTACCCACCAATTGAATTGCCAGCAATTGTATTGCCAATAATTAAAAAGGCCCAAGTAATAAATTTTGTCCGTCCCGTCCACGTGAATAACCCGAAAGGGTCGTTATCAACAAGACGATGAACCCAAGGATGATTTTGAGAACATTTCAGAGTACAGACAAAAGCATTGAGCTATGTGCAGCGGCAGTTTGAGATAGGCATATTGACAGAGAACCGCAACAATCACTCAGTTATTATTATCGATTTCAGACTGCAATGCCAAATGCAAAGGAATTGGCCATTGTGCTTTGTAAGACATGGTTTGCTGAGTGTTGCAGCACCCAAGTGAGTTGTGCAGATGTGAGATATGAGCTGTGACAAAAGATTAGCGCCTAGCTGTGTGTGTCTGCATAACCATATTGTGTTTCTTTATTCTGTTATAGTTTTTGTGTACCTACAATGCCACACACACACACAGATATACATATACTGATTGATAATTATATATATTATTTGCAGTGTACTGCATAAAGTGCAACGAATGTGGACCTGAACCAAGTATGCATGTTCAACCAGCCTTATCTCAGTCAGTCGTTGGTCTGTCCGTTATTTTAATTAAGCCGGAATGATACATTTTGACGTAGATACAATTATTGCATAATTTGATAGCTTCATTTTGCCTGACGTACTCGTAATTATTGAGTGTTACCTTTGTATCTTATCAACTGCAGCTTTTTCATTAGGCTTGCTTGATGGTTGTGTGAGCTGAATTGTAACGGAAAATTTTGGAACAAAGAATTGTTAGAAAAAAAATTAATTTCACTGGATGCTTTTAAAAGCCTTAAAAATCAAGAAGGATCTACTGTACCTACCTAATGTTTTAATTTTATATAGACTGGTGTGTCTAATACACCTTGGATACTGATACTAGGCAGCACTAGACTTTACGAATCATGGCATTTATAGTAGCACGTTATAAAGGGTTAGGCAAATGTTTATTAAGAACTAAGATATGGCTTTCTGAGTGCAGGTGATAACGAAAATCAATGGTATAATAAACATACAATATGTTTGTTTAACCATCTAGTTGGAAACAAAGTAAGGACCTTTGGAGTGACAGTCAGTTACCCCATATGACGAATTACCGAGTCTTTCTTAGATTAAGATTAAGTGTTTTCAATGCACTGCTTGATCTGGACCATTACTATTGAATGAGTACACTGCTTCTTTATGGCGTATCTTTTTATTTTCAAATTATTTATTTCTCCTGTATGCGGTTTTCGACTGCGACACCAAGAAAGCGTGGATGTGAAATGCAGCCCAGACACGATCGTGCATGCATGATCCATCTTTGTCATGTACGGTGAATAAGCAATATATGAAAGTGAGCACTTAACTATATTTCACTATTTCAAACGTACTTACCTAGAGAGATAGACTTTAATAACTAAGCATCGAACAATACTCAAAGAGTGTCATTGATAAACTCACTCGCTGTACGAAACATCAGTACGCTTTGGATATTCCGTAAAACATTGTAGCCCTCTATGTTATTTCGCTTTCCATATAAATTTTGCATTCCACTTTGTGCTTCACAGCGTCAACTTCGAGGTTGACGACAATTTCACATAGGTGCAATTGTAATTAATGTGTCGTTCGTCAATGATATTGCCGTCTGCACACTTCAAAAGATAATAAGTAATGAACGATTGACCTGCTCGCATGACGTAGTTTCATGCACACGTACACAACTCATGGATGATGCATGTATGACCGTGGCCGTGGTACTTAACTGAGCGGCTAGCGAAGGCTGTCAGACAGAATGCGCGATATTGGTTTCTCACCCTGAATTGGTGTTGTTGTTGTGCGTGTTCTCGTTCTTTAATTCACTCAGCATAGCGGGCGAAGATGATCGTAAGCTCCCAGCATAATTAATTGCATATTCGATTTGATGGTAGCCCTAGCGAGCAGAAGACTGACAGATTGTAATTCCAAGCTACCATGTAAATATTTAGTAAGACTATTATAATTTAATTTCGTAATCCGTCTAAATAAAATAAAAGCGAAACAAGAAAACATTTTTTTTTTGCTGGTCGAGCGTTTTATTGCAGGACTAACGGCCAAGGCGTGAATTAATTTCGCAAATTAAATTTATATAAACTGAATTACGGGGCATTTTGTTATTTTTTATCCAAGCTTAAAGTTGAATGATGAAATTCTGTTAAAAATTATGTAGAAGGAAAAATGAAAATAAAAAATACTAAAAATTAGTGTAACCATTTCCAAGTTCAATTGCAGTGCCATCAACAAACAAAGTGATGCTTAGAATTGTCGTACTGTCTCTCGCTTGGCATGACGGCCACTGGTTTGCAAGGATATCCAGTCGGGCGCTCTGACCGGTGGCCGCAATATGTCCAGCATGCAGCGCTAGCATGCGGTAAGTGTTGCAGTTGCTGACAGTCGTGTTTGGTCTGCTTAATGTCACAATTTGCTATAGAAAACATTTGCTTCAGAAGCTGCAGGATGTTGTTCGAATTAGCGTTGAATTCAGGCATTTAGTCGCTCAGCCATTTTAGCCTCGGCAGGGAAGGCTGTTGCAATTGAATATATTTTCTGGGGTTTCTGGACTAAGCTTTCATGTGGTGTCAAAATTTAAAATTTCAGAGCTCATAAAATAATCTCAATATATCTCGGCCTACCTACCTCGTAACAAAAATTCTAGTAACCACAGAATGTTTAAACATTTTCAGTCCATGTTTTGAGGTGTGGTATACCAGTTAATATATGGGTGTGTTAGAAGTACTAAGGTTGAAAGGCAATCGCCGTCTATTGGGTAGACACTCTGTTAGGTTAAACATAGCAGAAAAAAATATCTGAAGTAGCTGTAGAGAAAGGTCTCACCATTTATCATCTGATGAACACAAGATCTGCAATCTTTAGTAGCTCTTTAGACTTGGCAGTGGTGTATATAAAGAAGTTGGTGTTCTTTATACCTTCGACAAATTGGCACTTTCTCCTATACCACGGTAATACCATGGGTGTACGACTGCCCTTACTGCCGTCAACCTATGAAAATGTTTTAAAGGCAAATGTAATAATGTAATGTAGTAATAGTTAGTTAGAAATGGAATCGATTTTCGTGTACATTCATGTAAAATTCGTTGTGTGAATTACTAGTCCTAACCACAAAACAATAGGTTAGTGCATAATTAATGCAGCAAAACAGTGTAAATTTGGCACATTCTGTTTTGTTCGAAGAGTTTGTTGGATAATCAATCCATATTTCTTTGAATTTCTTGAGACGATGAACTTTGGGTAAATAGTCTACTGAAGTCTTGGGTCATTACTCCATATATTCTAAAAATATCAGATCGATGAAATGGTCGACCTTCAGCTTCTTCATCTTCGATATTTTATTGACCGATTTGAAGTTCTTGCATTATTTTTCAATTTGCATTTTCTGGATTGTTCTTTCATTTAGATCGCGAAATGACAATCTTCTCGTTGCAGCAAGCAGTTTGTTAAGAGTGATGCCCACTGATCAGGGAAAGATAAATTTGAACTAAAGTATTTGTTTAAATATTAAGTTCTGAGCCTGCTTCATGTGCACAATCTTTCCTTGAGTGTGTGATGTTACCGAATAACGAATTTATGCATTGCCAACCCGGCCAAGTAAACAGCGTTCACGCCTCCTCAAAATATTGCCAGACGTTGACGAGAACATGAAATGAGTAATTAAACCGAAAATTTATTGTTGCTGACGCCAATGAAAACTTGTGTCTCGTTAAGTTCGTAATGTGTGACTACAACAATTTGTGCTGTCGCTGCATATGCAGCGCATTGCGAACTTTGTCTTAGGACGATGACTTCATCAAAGTCGAGTACACAATGTCTGCATTGCTGTGCTGTGGTTTGTCAGTTTTGCACGTTTAATTATTCAATTTGCACGCGTTGAGGTTACTTGAGGTGCAAAAGGTTTTTGTTTGCTTAATGAAGTCGAAAGGGAAAGAAGTTTTCTTCATTGGCGTTTTGAAAGTTGACAAACGAATTGCTTGCAATTTTAAAACTGGGCTGGTACTGCTAGTTAGACAGTAAAGTAAGTGGGAAAACAGATGTGGATTAAAACACTCGAATACTTATTTCCTCTATAAAAGTAGTAGTATGATGATTCGAGTTGGTGAAATATTAAAATGGTCTCGTGCATTACGTCCATAGTGCTCTTATCACTCAATTAGCGGCGGTAGCGTAAATTAATTTTAGGAGACTTCCTTTACCATCATGTTACGCTTAAATAGCATAACCAATTATTATAAAAAATATACCATTCGACAGGTTTTCATTTGGAGATGTGCACAATATACTTTTTAATAAAATTTGTTAGGTATTGTCAGCGTAAAAGTAGTTAAAAATTGTCACCAATATAATTAGAAGAAAGTCTCACACACCCTCTTGGCATAAAACACCAACACACTACACAAACACATATTTTTCATCTATCATAAACAAAAAGAAATGAACGTGGAAACAATAGAAATAAAACGTCATATCACTCCTCTCACGATTGGGTTATGTTAGCAATGGCAGAATATTGAATATTTTCGTATTAAATGGTAATGTTTCTTTTTACCAGACAACCACATCTTCATATGTCTTACTTAGGTCAGTACAGTACAATCTGGCTAAAATTAGTTTAGGAGTGGATTCAATATCTCATAGATTTTGCCTCCCGAGTTCGAGTCCTTCTCATTCATGTTTCGTGTCATTAAGGTTTTTATGGTTATGAAAGGGTCCGATTTTCTATAAGCACAAAATTATACAGTAACAACAAAAAGTATTATTCTGATAACAGGCAAGCCGAACTGCATCTCTCAGCGACCACCCTTAAGCGAACCAGAGCACACTCCGCGAAATAAATATTCACAACTTTAAAGGGCTATTTTCGTTACTGTAGGTTTTTAAGAAGCATCTGTAAGATGAGATAAACAAAAAGGCAGATATGCAGATAATACAATGAGTATGAAAACACAAACCGGAGCCTTTAACATGCCACTGTGAAGGCCTGGCCATAATATGACTTCAGTGGCTTAATAGTAGTAGTAGTAGTATTAGTTTGTCCACCAGAAAATATTACTTGAGTGATATAGCTTTGATCTAAGGTCTAACATATCAGGAGGAGATAGCCGCAGTGGCTAGGAGACACTTTATTTCTTCTAATCACTATGTCATCAAACTTTATAGTACAACTACCAGGGATCCAACTCGTTGCTGCATTCAAGTGCGTCCTGCTCTTCGGATAATTTAACAGCTCTGCGCTCTGTCTACTGCTGCGATTTTCTCGTTTATCTTCCAGTGTTTGACTTTTTGGGTAGCATTTTGCATACTTCACTTTTTTGATTTATTTTTTTTATTCGAATATTTGCATTTTTTGAACTTCGTACAGTTTGAGAAGCTCTATCGGCGAACTCAGTTCACAGATACTGCTTTGTTCTTGTGCTTTATTTGTACCTTTACAGTTTGAGAATCATCTACAGATTGAATTGGTCTTAATATTAATCGAATTCACAATTTTTTTCGCACCAAACTTCACAGTAACCATATAAAGGCCATTCTAGAGGTTCCCTGAAAATTTCATCAAAATCGGTATAGTGGTTTTGACGCCCACAACGAACAAACAAACAAAAATACTACCACTTTTATATATATATATATATATATGTACTTCGTTGATCCCATCCGTAGTTTTCATTGGTTTTAATGGCTGTAACAATTATGGTCAGGTCTCACCAAAAGCCAAAGAGGTAAATTTCTGTAGTTTACTGTACTATTAATTTGTGCAATTAATAGAGCACACACCTCAATTTATCGTTAATTCTATTTCCAAACCCCAATCCATTCAAAGTATTTCTAAACTCTATTCTGCTTATTAAGTCTATAGATCTAATTTTATAGAAGAGTCTAAACTAGATTAGCTTAAAGTTGTATGTCCTTTTAGAGGACCTTAAACTATCAACTAGACCAAGGAAAGGCCTAGTAATTCCCTCAGCACACAATCCATTGCAATCGGATTATCAGCAGCGACCATGTGACCAGCGCGATTAATCCAATACATATTGAAATTGTTGCCACGCTTTGCATAGCCTACGACCCGGCGATCGATGACGATAGCGACACGAGGCGCCGACATATATTTCGATTTGTTGTGCCACGACATACGTTCGATCCAACTGACAACGCCCGAAGTGGCGCAAATTAAATCCAATTGGCCGGAAATTATGTTCACGCGGATGGGCGTCGTATCGAGTAGATTGCGTACTGAAGGAATCATGGACCCAATAAATATGAGTAGGCAGAAGCCGTTGTTCACTCACCAATATGTACAGCTGGGCGCATAAAGTCACCAACAAGTTTATCGAAGACGATTTCGCTTTCCAGTTGAAAGCTTTCGTGAGTCGTGATGTTTAAAGCCGCAGCTACGCTATCTCGCATTAAGCTTTGTACGGCGATTTCGTATGTTGGGCGCCTATAGTAATGCTCACCTTAGAGGTTTTAAAAAATAGTATGAAATTTTCAGTAAGATATTTTCCCGACATACCCACCACTGTGCCATTCTCTACAATGCAGTCAATAAAATCGTTGTTCTCATTATATTTGAGTACGTTGTAGAAGTCAAGCCCCTTGGTCACGCACATAACTAAATGTTCAACCTCGGCCCATTTCTCGGTTGCAGCTGCCCATTTTTGTGCCTTGGCCAGTGTTTTTGTTTTGTTGACCTTCGACATGAGCGTGTGGTATGACTGCTGCTCAATTAGGCCCAAATTCAAAAGTAAGTTGGGCCATGCGTACATTGAATCTAGCGGCGAGGTCCACGGGCTTATCAACGTAATCGTTGAAAGCTTACAATTCACTTCATGACGCTCGCTGGCTTGGAACAACTCCAAAGCGAATTCTGGCGCCATTTTGCCACCGTAGCTCTCGCCGTATATGTGCAATGGTACGTACTGAAATTCGGGATGCCGCCTGAGGAATTCCTTTATGAAGACGACAAGGTCACGTGCAATTTGTGTATTGTTCGTTGGCAGAAGATCAACGTCATTGTTCTTCACAAAACTGAAGCCGACGCCAACTGGACTGTCAATGTATAGCAAATTTGCATGGTTCACCCAACTCGTATTCCTTGTGTTGTTGTTAACATCGACAGTGCCAAATTCAAGGAAATTGCCATAGGCGGCACTAATCCCCGGACCGCCCTGCAGCCAAACGATCAAAGGTCTCTCCGTATAGTTGCTAATATCTTGCGCCGTCGTATAGTGGAGCCAGTAAAACATGTGGCAACCGGTGCGCACTTCCACATAGCCCCAATCCTGTTCACCGGGTCCATAACCTGTGCGTGCTTTAGAGAAGTATCTATTATATTTTCGAAATTAAGGCAGGATGTTCGCTGCTTTTACCGCGTACGAGTACAACATCTAAACCGAGCAAGAGCAAAGTGTAGAGTGTCGACTGTATTATCAGGCGATACATTTTCGAATGCTATATACCCGCGTTGATAATTTGATAACATTGTGAAAACATTGATTAGCAACTGAACTCTTCACCTATGTCTATAGCGTAAACATGTTGCATCCACTACATACGACATAGATTTGATTCGACAACATTTCCACTTGACCTAATTAATCGAGTCATTGGTTGGCGATGACGTATTTACTCAGCGAAATTGATAAGGCACTCGAGTTATTTCCAGCGCGATTTTTATAATTTGAGTGCACTTCAACTTGAGCATTGGCTCGGTTGAATTTACAAAGAGGTTTAGTGGATGTGACTATGATATCTGCGAGCTCTGAACTCACGGAATACCGTATTGGAATTAGTTGGGTATGGCAAAGTTTTTTGAAAGCTTCCACATTCGTGGTTTCAGTTATATGGAGAATCATTTAATTATCCAGTCGGCGATTAGAATGTTTAAGCGGTACAACCTAAAACCCTTCAGAGGCATATGTCAATCTTTTTTTTTTTTTTTTAATTAAAACCATTGAATTTTCTTATAGCCTACCAGATAAAACATTATAAAAGGTAGATTTATACATTACGCCCTCTACGGATAAATTTGCAGCTAACAACCTAAATAAGAGCATTTTCTAAGCATTTCTGAACTTAGTAAGCTTTGCCTCTAACGTTTTCTTTTGTAATTGGAATTACTAGTTTAAAAAAAGCCATGAAATTAATGAGGAAAATGTCAAATAAACGCCAATATAATCATGCCAAAAACCTTCTTTCTTCCTCGAGTTCCAGACGGAAAAACATAGGTCAGTTCAACTTAAATTTTTATTTCATATTACTGTTACAACTTCAGATGACGTTATACCGTAACTGTCGTATGCCGGTTTATGTTGTTCATATTTTGTTCATGGTCCTTCTCAGTAGTAGACACATGGTTCACAACAATGGCAGTTGTTGCACGCATTTACGAAGTTGCCGCATGGGAAGCACGGGCATGGACAGCCACCGCTGTACCTAAGTTCTGGCAGGCAGGGTCCACATGGGCCACAGACCAGGGCATACGAAAGCGTTCCACAGCATGAAGTCATCTTGAAGTTTGATAAGGTCTGGAAGTAATTGAAGACAAGAAAGCCAACCATATAAAAACAGTTTATAGATCTTTGTTCTATGGTAGTCTTGCTGTATATACTTACCAAAGATTTTGAAGGGATGGATCAGTTGTAAGTAATAAAAGGGAGAATTCTTACTGCCTGCCGAAGATGTTTACTGTTCGAGATATTGTTTCAGACTGATTTCGACAAACATTTCTCTCACAATCGTTAATTTCGGATTGCTTTGATGAAAACAAAAATTCCGGAAAATTTCTAAGGTTACTCAAATATTAGACTATGGGTTTTGTGTGCTTCAATTTTTGTTCTTGGGCAAACACAAAGCCTTCAAGTAACCTCTTGGCAATATCAACTGCTAGGTAAGGTAGGACATTTCTACTTTATCATTCTACTACTTTTGATTTTATTAGTCCTCCTTATATATCAAAAAGCACTGCTACCATCTTTTTCATACTTTCCATGCAGTGACTTTTCCATTTAGGAAAGACAACCCATTAATACAACCCATTGAAGAGACGATATGTTGATTCAAAAGTGGCGTTGTTTAGGAACCGTTGAACAATTGGAGCGTTCCACACAATTGAGCGCCAAAAAGCACATTCAAACATCAAGCGAATTTTCATGTTATTGGAGAAGTTGTTCTTATCTTCGACTTATCGGGCTATAATTTGGATAGCTGTTCGGTTGGGTCTATTTATACAAGCTCTGAAAATTTTAAGACCAACAGATTCGTATATCAAAAAAGCTCTTAAAGAGCTTGGCATTACTGGCTCGAGTACTTTTGGCACTTGATAGTGTATCATACATCCCTGCTAAGGCACTTTCATAACCGAATAAGTTAAGGTCTAATCATGTCACATTTCATTTTCCTAATCTTTCGCTTCAAGAGTTATTTCGAACTACTCTCAATACCCCACGCAACTTATCGCTTAAGGTCATCTTTTATCCGGGGGCATCACATTTGCACCACGTTTGACAGTTGCGAATGCTTTGCATCTGAAATTAAGGTCACATATACACGTGCATAGAGCAAGCAGGGAGCGCTAAAATTACCCGGAGCTCTTCAGTCGGTTATGTGGAACGTTGAGTATAACTTATTACAACCATAATTAACACTATATTCCCCAAACACTACAGAAAACTGTCAACTACAAAATCATTAGTACCGTAGTGCGGGCGAGGCGATGGCGGACGGCTAGAATGCCAGCCAGGCAGGCAAACTGGCAAAAACCAGAAAGCAATGAAAGCAACACTCGTCGTCCTTCTCCATGTTGAAATCGTGTTGCAGCAGTTTTCACCGCAGTGGCACAAAGGGCTTTTGTTTGTTTGTGTATGGTGTATGGTGTGCTGCGTTGCCAGTGCATGTGACTTATGTTGAGCACAAATGTATTTATGCTGTTGCAAATTACAAAATGTTTGCTTTGCCTTCTACACGCAACACACTCATATAATAAAATAAAATAAAATAAAAATAAAAATAACATACGTTGCGCACTCACATTTTTGCTGTCATTAAGCTACTGTTGTCATTGGTGCAACAAAACGCTGTGGCGTCAACATCACCAACAACAGCCACATTAGCGCAGCAATATAGTTATGAGTTATTTTATAATTTTATAGCCAAATGGCTAACAAACGCGTAGGCATTGAAATGAAAATGCAGTTCCGATGATTATTTGATTCGCTAACAAGTATGTTGGCATAGCTTTTGAAACTTTTGAAACGAGCCTTTCTTGAAGTCCTCCTGAAGTTATTTACTGAAAAGTTGAGCAACAGCATTTCTGTCTAACAGAGAGTGCCTGAGGTATTATTAACCCTATTCAACTTTACAGCATCACTGACCTTTTTGCCGAGACATACCTTCTTCTAAACTCTATAACTACAACTAACGTTCGCTCCCTGTAAAACTTAATGCGGTTGTATCTACCATCACTATCTCATTTGCAGTACAGTTTGCTGTTAACTATCTGCGTTTCTAATACGAATATCTAATGGCATTGACTTTTTGCCCCAATGTGTGCTTTTTTACATTTTAATTACATTTCAGCTCATACTTATTGTATTTACCGACTATATAGCAGCTGCTTCCCTTTTGCATTCGAAGCACTAGAAATGTGTACATAATTTAGCTTTACTCTGAAGCAATTTCCTTAAGAGCCAGGGAAGAGCGAGTTGGGCCTAAGCAACAACAAAAGACACACAGAATATTAATGAGCCATTTCCGAAGCTAAGTGCCAGCAGCTGTGACGCATTTTACGGTGCCTAAAATTACGCAAAACTGCGTTGTTCCTTGATCTTTGTGAACATTTCAATCGATGGTGCGCATGGTGGCGTATGAGAGCCGACAGCGTCGACAGTGTTGATTTGATTATTTAAAATGAAATGAACAACATTTTTGATTGAGGTGCGCCTCAAGGCGTTTCAAATCAGATTTGAATATGAAGCGCCTGTTGTCAGTGAGCTGCCACTGCCTGTTATTCTCCCTGTTTTATATATTTTTATATCCTGTTGCGCTGAGGCTGACGTGGGTGTTGATGATATTAACGACAATGCGTTGATGCTGCGTTCATGGGTGTCAAAGCGGCAACGTTGCTGAATATATTTACACGGAATACTTAACGCCATTTTTTCTGCGTACGTGTAGGTTATACACGATTTTTGCGGCACAAGCAGCCAGTTGTAAATCGCCTAGATTCAATTAATATTTGATGTAAGTTGTTTGTTTTTTTTCGGTTTTAAGTTTTTATGTGCGCAGAAATGCACACCTGGTATTTGCCCATTTTAATTTTTTTTCAACCATTTAAATAGTGGGAGTGCTTAGATATGTGAAACTGGAACTTCATGTGAATTATGCCTAACCGCATTGGATCGATATTAAGGAAACTGATGATGCGGATTTACATTTGCTAATTTACCTTAATATTAACTTAATATAAAGTGATGTGACGCTTTCTAAAGCCCATTGGTGACAGCCGTTTTCCGCACTCGCTCATAATGTAGTATGGCAAGAGAATACTTTGAGTTTGAGGACTTTATGTGTAGCTAACACTCGTATTTGTATAACGGAAATGAACCGCAAACAATGAAAATCATAATGTAAAATAATCGTATTATTAGGCCATCAATGTGTGTTACTTGTTTATGCTATTATGCTTTTTTAATAGTGTAGTCACTTCCATTGACAAGGGTTATATGAGATACAAAACGAAACGGAGAGACAAGATAGAAATGCTCACAATATTGGCACTACCTATTCAAAGTTACACTATTAACTTTGGCTTCCTCTTGGTCTGCACCCAAACTCTAGCTGCCGTTTCGATCCGTTCCCACAACCATGTAACACTGTAGTTCAAAGGACTGATCGGATGTCTTGTCAGTCTCCTATATGGTGCTCATAGATCTTCTCAATATAATAAACTAGCGTAGCCCGCCATAGGTAGTTCTGCCCTGAGAAAATAAAAATTCAATAAATTTACAAAAATAAAGTATTCCAATAAGAGGATCCCGTGAGATCATTTTTAATGTTGGTCTATAACAAACGAGCGAGGTGGCGGGCGGAATCTAGTAAGCACATAAATTGGTAAAATAATCTATAAACAATGAACACATAGTGTTGTTCTTGAAACATTATAAATTCAATTTATGTGCTTTCGAGGAAATGCCATACGTCGAATTTATGTATATTGCTTCATGTATATTGACTTCGTTTAGAACAGTAGCACCTCGATTCTACTGACTATGATCTTTAGCCAAAACGTACCTGAAAGGGTCTAAATGCGAATAGATAACTTCTTGTCACATGCTTTTTCTTCCTTACCTCGCTATGCTTGGCGCAGCTTTTCAACTACACAAAACCTGAACCCCCGAAAGTTGTGTTTGTGTACGCACCCATGCACGTTTTCTGTTGATAATTAGCTCGTACTGCAATGTTGCCAATTGTAGAAAATTTAATATTCTCCATTTTGTGAATTTCGCATTTCATTAAGATGGAGACAAATGTGCATTTATTCTTTTGTGCCTTAGAATGTGCCTTTATTGGGGCAATCACTAATTTAAATAAATCTATATCAATATACGAAATAAAATATATGCTACCACTCAAGACCCGGCAAATTAACAGTACTTCGAGTAGAAAAACACAGAGGGCGACATGAAGAATAAAACTTTGTGTTCCGTTCTAATAAAATTACCATTAGCATCTTCTTGAAATTTGTCCTAATATATTACGTAAAATAAGTTCGCGGAATATCTGACTTTCATATCATATAGAGAGCATGAATTCTAAAAAATGTTTGTGGGTACGTTGGCAACATTGTACTCACTCACTATGCCACTCTAAATTTGATCGCAAGTTGACAACCATTAATTGTATAGACCAGTCGATCTCGAGTGTGCTCTGCGATTTATGCGATGGAAAAAACTGTCGAGCAAAGAATTCGCCTTGATTTCTCTTTAGAAATGTTACAGAAAGCCTATGGTAAGACGTGGCAATCAAAAATGCAAACGTACCAATGGTAGATGGCTTTTTTTGGAATAAACAATTAAAAGTGTGGTTTTTCCTTGTGTGCTGCTACATTTCTGAAAGGAATACTCGTAGCCCATTGGGACTTTTTTTAAAGTATAATGCCCTCATACAAGTGCGTTGTTTGATTTACTCTGTGGAGCGGCAGAAAATAGGACTGCCCCATGAGCATATGACCTGTCGATGGTTGAGGCACTAAGACTGGGCGCCAAAATTGGTGCAGAAATTCTGGAAAATGTTTACAGACTGACTGACAGCCAACGCGTAGCCTAAACCACGGGAAGTAGAGCCTTGAAATGTAGCATAAAGTCTTTTTTCGAGTGTTAGGCTACACTAGCAAAGGAATTTTCTAAAATATACCCCAAAGGGGGTTGTTGTTGATAAAGGGGGCAACCCCTTAACAATTCGACAAGGACGTCGTTAGGTGAAGTGGAGAAAGCAGCCTTTTGGTAAGCTCTTCTCTTGTAGACACATTTGTAGGGCATTCACTTTGGTGGCAAATTATATTGTTATTGAATTATTGTTGAAGTGAACCCGGAGTCGGACGGGTTCAATTTACATGCACTTTAGGAATAATGTGCGATAAAATGATATGATTACCACAATCGAATCGAAGAAATTAATCGAGTAGAATAATGGCGTTATTCTACGCATGTGCTCAGCATTTCCGCAAGGTGCACCACAGGGATATCAGCCGAAAAGTAATGATCTTCGTAAGAGCATTCAGCACGAATATAACTTAGAAGTGGCTGGAAAACATTAAGTAAGATAAGAATACAACAGGAAAAATTCAATAATGCTATTATAAGTGTTTGTTTACCTTGTCCGTCTTAAATGCCGGATACACATAGATGTAGGTCATCGCTAGAGGGTCAAACCAATGAAAATTAACAACAGAATCACGTGACGAATAATGGCCTAAACGGGTCCATTCTCGACAATCTTTTGATACGTCGATATAGTAGGAGCAGTTCGTGTGGTTAAGGCAAAGTTGTATAAAATCTAGGGTACACTCCTCAGGTAACTGAAACATCCATTCATCATCAAGCAACCCATCATACTGGTATGAACAACCAAACAACGAGGTGCGCTGCATTTTCCTTGGAATGATATCTCTACGATGTGTTCGGCCAGCACGAACTGGAAATGTCACCACGCTTTTAATGTCTTTAATTATGTGATCAATCATAGCCGGTTCTACCAAACCAGTGGGTTGCACAATCTCACGCAAATCATGGACTTCCATCAACGTGAAGCGAATACTGGGCATAAGAGCCTAACGTTGGAATATAAAACGCACAAGGTTAGATTTAGTAAAGCGTATTGTATTCAGTATCGAGATTGAATTTGCTTACCTTCACCTCATCCATCGAACGATTTGAGCCCCACTTCAGTACAGCTTGAAATATATCTACCTCATTGACCGCAAAGCTGTCCAGACTGATCAGTTCAGCTAGTGAATCCTGTGTGCAAGAAGATTTGGTTAATGTTGGACGTTTCCTAAGATACCAATAGTATGGAGACGCTTTTTTTTAAACTTACCCTTGACAACAAATTGAACTCATCAGAATTCAGAAAGATTTCAATAATTTCATTAATTCGTGGTCTAAACTTTTCCAAATTGAATGTGCATGACAAATTCAGCATTAATGAACAATTTTCTAGGCTGCAATCCTTGTGAGTTTGTAGCAAAAAATCGGGGAAACTCGCAATGAAAACTTCCTGTAGACGGTTCGTCAAATCCTCAATGCAATATTGTTCAGCCAAATTAATGGCGTCCACTAGCACTTTTGTCGAGAAGTTACCTTTTTTAATTTGGCCGGTGTACAAGTATTGCAAAATGAGTTTAAATGCTTCCAAGGGCACATGCAATGAGACCTCAGGCTTTTCGGATTCCATGAATTGTCCATAGAACAAACACTTAAAATATGGACATTGTGTCGCTAAAATGAGGCGATGTCCCCGTATATGTTCACCCTCAACAACGAGAGTCACATCAGATAACTCTCCAGAGAAAAGTAATTTGTCGTACTCTAAAATATTTTTGTCTAAATAAAAAATAAGTAAATAAATAAATTAAGAAATAAAATATTTATTATGTGCAATTCATTATTTCATTGTTGGTTTCATTGATCAACTTACTTGAGTGATCAACCAATAAGTCGTCTTTCTTCTCCATTTCTCTTCGTTAAGTTTACAATTCGGTAAACTTTTTTTGAGCGGAATAGAGAAGAGTATATACCGGAGGAAAAACTGACTCAAAATGAAGAAACTATTGTCCGTTTATATGGAATATCTCTATATGTAGAACGGTGGAGCGTCTTTATTGAAATGATTATTCAGACTATACTGTGCAATAAATCCTGTAGAAAAACCGTGCATCTGTAAAATGAATTTTACTTACGTAAATTCTGGCTCCCGTAGCGATGTCTTAAAATTACAGGAGAACAGCTGTAACGAAACTAGTGATGTGCAATATTTCGACTACATTTGTTTCATCACTGTGAATGAAAAATCGCAAATGGTAATTGTAATCGGTTTTCTAAAGTATCACTATTTTCAGTGTTTTCAGTGATCAGAAACCGTGATCGCTAATCACTACTCAAAGGCACAGTTACTTGAAATCGCAATGACTGGAATCACTTAATTTTGAAAAATTGCATTATTGCTCATCCCTACTGCTTATAAGCATTTAGATATCTTATAACACAGCAACAGGCTACATCGTAATAATTCCAATAAAACATTAAAAGAATGCTTACTAGGGATAGATTGTATAACAGTGACAGTTAAGAACTTAAATTTTAAAAATACAAAACAAATTAATTAACAAAATAACAAATAGGTTTAAAATATGAACATATGTAAAAATTACTATATTACTCTATGTAGTAGATCAGAAGGGTGGAACCTTTTCAGCCTTCTCGTGGAGTAGGTGGTTGTAAGGGCAACAGCAAGAGGATTGATGTGCACATTAAGTGCATCATTATAACGACTGGTATGGCGATAGGGATGTGGTATAGGATGGCATAATGATGGCCTTATATAGCGTAACCTTGGCAGCCAGGTTGAGTGAGCTAATAGCTCGAATGAGCCATCAAAGTTTTTGCAGCTTACTTTTGCATGTGGCCGTAACAGCATTGGTGTGCTTAAATCACGTCAGTCGGCGATTCAAAACCATGCCCAAGTATTTGACAGAAGCGTTTTGAGGGACTTGAATGCCGCAAAGAGTTACAGGTGGACTGCGTTCAGTGCGCAACGTAAAGCAACAGTGATGCAATTTGGCGTGATGAGGTTATGGGCCGTAGAGGGATACCAACGCGCCGTAAGAATGGATATTATAATATTCTTTGAAAGAAGTTCTATTAGAAAAATACTAAAGAGGATGCTAAATAATATGGAAATAGAGGTGCGTGCGAGGTATATAACGAAATACGACGTCATACGTTTAATATCGTAAAACGTATAAATATTAATAATTTAGTTAAAAAGAAAAAATTATTGCATTTCACTGTCTGAAGAAAAATAAATTTTAGCAGGAATAAATTGTTCGTGAGAAATAAGGTGCACATTTACAAAGCAATAATTGCTCCTACTTGTCGATACGGCTTGCTGGTGTATGGCATAGCATCGAAGTCAAATATAACGAAGGTGAGAGTACTGCAGGCCACGACATTGCGTATGCTTACTGGTGCCCCGTAGTTCACGCGAAACGCGGAACTTGGGAAGGACTTAAAAATACTGAATATTGGCGATGTGATTAATCGTCAGGCCAAAATATATATGGATAGGTTGAAAAATCATGCAAATAAACTAGCAAGGCGCCTTCTAAAACGACGCAGAATGGGAGGAGTTAGGGTGGCGTGACAGCTGAGAAGATCGCAGGAAGGAAAGAAAAAATAAAATAAATAAACAAAGAAATAAAAAGAAGAAAAGTATCACACATCTATGTATAAATAAATGAATCACTATTTCCCTTGGTCACGTCAGAACTTGAAAACGACTTTACCGATTTCATTAATCTTTTTGAAGTCAAACTTCAAAGGGCGTATTGGCAGTAAAAATGTGAAATATTTCGGCACCGTGATGGCGCGTTCTATGACAGAGATGGAAGAAAAATATGTAAGAGAAACAGAGGAAGAATACACCGCAAACGTACACTTCTTTTTTGTGTGCACTCTGCGCAGCGATGGAAAGAAAGAAAAATTGGAAAGAAAACGAAAATACAAAAACAGAAATAAGTTGCGCTCTGCTCGCAGTTGGTGACAAGAAGAGCATGCGGCAAACGTAAATATAACAACAACAAAGGCATGTACCACTACGTTTTTGTTTAGAAACAAGTAAAGTAGATTCGTGATCGAACTGTTTGCTTCTCTTCGGGTTGCTCATGAGTCAGGACATACGGCGTTCGATCTAATCGAATATGCCCAAAATTTGCGTCTGTCGCGATACCAAACAAGAATCAACGATAGCTTCGGCCGCAAGGCTGTGTCAAAATAAATATAATCAAGCAAGTGGCAAGCGCACGAATCAGTCGAGTTTTGACCTCAAGATAAAGCGGGTGTATTTGGCTGTTTTAATTTTCTCTTGTTCTTTGTTTCTCTTGGCAGTTAGCTTGGATAGTTTATTGTTAGTATTATTATTGTTGGTATTATTATAGTTATTCTTAGTATTATACTCTTTATTATTCTTAGTATTAGACTTTTCTTTTGCAATTTTGGTTTCTTTCTCTGGGCAGCTTCGTTATACTGGGTCTCACTCAGGCCTATTGAATTTTCACTTCTAGCACGCGCACTTAGTTGCACGCGAGATTTTTTTTTAACTTTTTCAAATACTTTGTCGAAGGTTCTTACCGAAAGAAAAGTTAAGGGGTATACAGCGAAAGTTGAGAAATTCCAACCAATTTGTTTGTATGAAATCATTATTGCTTCATCACTTTGCCGTTGATATGTATGCCAAATTCGAAATCGAAACTGTGTCAAACGAAAAAAATAAATATAATGTACTCAGTGGCACCTAATGTTATAACGCCTACACTACCACGCCCAGTATTATTTGAGGGAATGCCAAAGTGAAATAATCATCAAATTAAAATCTCAAAATGGCATGAGTCCTATGTAAATTCAAATGAGCAAAGTGGGGTTCAAAAAATTATGACCACCAAAAAAGGAAAAAAAATTGAACATGCATGACAACCCTGCTGGGAGCACAGCCCTTGAGTTCTCTTTGAGTTACAAGTTGTGTTGAGGTTGATGATGATGACGATGTTTTAGTTCGTATTCGTTTTGTAGCTTTGCGCGATCTGGCAAGGCATCTTGCATCTCAACTTGCCAAACGGTGTTGCCAATGTGTTACGTTGCCTCGAGTTGAGCAGAGCATTTTCGTTGCAGTGTTCGCACTATTTCTTTGAGTGGGTGTGTGTGTGTTTGTCGATGTCTGCGATGAGGGTAAACGTTGAATGACAAAGAAAGTAGGGTAATTTTCAATATAAGCGATGCAACAGCGCCTTGGGATGCAACCTAAAACTTGTAACTGAGAAAGTTTTTCATGTACTACTCTTCTTCTTACCAACAGAAAGACGCTGCACTTTGCGTTGGTATTGTTATTATTGTTGTTGTTCTTGAACATGCAGTTGAGTCAACGTTATCGTCAACGCTGTAGGAGATATTTCATTTGCATGCAACAAACACCAACTACAACAATGCCATTGCCTAAGACATACACAAAGGGAGCGTATCCTTTAGGCAGATTCTGCTTCTTTTTGCATATATGTGCGTAGAAGAAGGTCACTTAAATGTCTGAAACTTAATTTTAAATGAGCAACGCCAACGCCCAGGGGGCGTGTTTTGGAGACACATGTTCGCTCGTTTGTTGAGACTCGAGTGTTGCCACTCATAATAATTTTTTCCGTTTTTCAGCATCTTTTTTTTTCTTTGATCCTTTATTATAATTTTTTGTTTCTTCATTTCATTTTGCTCCTTTGCTCCTTTAGCTAATATGCAAAAAAAAAAGAACCAAAGGAAGAACATAAAAAACGAAGAGGATATTTTATGCACTTTTATTTTCTTGCGCTTGTTTCAAAAGTGGCAAAACTTCAGCGTAACGTAAAGTGTCGCCTAATGGGTTTTGAGTGTTTTCGACAACACTGGCAAGCGAGCAGGACAGGCCGTACGACTAGTGGCAAAGGCCACTGCAACGAAATCTGTTTTCTTTGTTTTCATTTGGCTCTGTTTAGAAAAGTCGGTCATTAGCGTTGTTTGTATGTGTATTTGTGCATGTTGTTTTTGTCTTTATGCCACCTCGGGCTTACCCGCAGGTCATTTATTGTTAGAGTGTTTTTGTTTTAATATAATTTATTTTTTATTTTTTCAATTGTTTCAAGACAAAAGTTTTGCGCCTCTTTTTGCAGCAAACACCCGAAACTTCGCCCCTTTTAAGAGCTATGCAAAAATGTGCTTCGGGTGTCACTACTGAAATAAAATAACACGAAGTGCGTTTCGCATCAAGAGGCATTTTAAGTGTTTGATACTAAAAACTAAATAGTCCTTGCAATTTATAATGTGCACTCGGTGACTCTCGTTCATTTTGTTTGGGTACTTGAGTAACTTGACTGTTACCATGTGTCATGTAGGGAGGGATGTATTCGTTTGGAGGTCAAGGATATGCTTGAGTATGCACGGAGTATGTTATTCTCGACGTGTAGGCGATGTGAATTTAATATGCCCCTTAAAATTTTTTTTATTTTGTTGTGCACAAATTCCAAGGTCTAAATGAGAGCACCACAGATAAATAAAATGTAATTGTGTGTTGCACTAATATAAGAACACTAGTGTTGAAAAATAATGTCAAATATTGGTCGAAAAGTGGGAGTGCATTTATGCGAACGTGGTCTATAATAAATTGTTCGAAATAAAATGGCTTACTAAAGATCATACATTAAACAAATTTTAGAAATGTCGATAACTTGCTAGAAAATGTTATAGAAACGAGTACAATGAATGAATGGATCAATGCTTTATTCTGTAAAAATTTACAAGTTTCACTTAATCTGGTGATTTTACATTATATTTACAACGTTTAGAAAATTATCAGTTATACTTATCTACTTTATCTATTTATTTAGATATGTTTTTGTATTTTGTTTTTTTGTATTTGTTTAAATTTTGCTTAAAATATCTAATGGATGTTAAGGAATAATGGGAAAACCTTAAACAATTTTAACTAGCCTACCTAACGTCCAAAACTCAAAATGTTTTGTTTAAAACAGTCACATCCGAGGCTATTCGTGTAGACTCCGGTGTCCCTCAGGGCAGTCACCTTGGTCAGCTGTTATTCAATATTTTTATAAACGATTTGCCAGTTGCCATTAAACATTCGCACGTGTTGATGTACGCTGACGATGTGAAACTATGCATGCCTATCTTATCCCCTATCCATTTAAAGTTTCTTCAAGAAGACCATGACTCTTTATATCTTTGGTGCTCTATAAACTTTCTTTCACTTAATTGTGAAAAATGTAAGCTTAAGTCGTTCTATCGTAAAAATGTAATTGTAAATAATTATCGTATCAGCGATTACTTACTAGAATGTGTTTCACAATTTAATGATCTAGGGGTAGTGATGGACCCAAAGTTCAATTTCGGATGCCACATTCACTCACCCGTCAATAAGGCTAAGGGTGTGTTAGGGTACATTAAACGGTGGTCTAATGAATTTAACGATCCTTATACAACTAAATTGCTTTACACATCGTTAGTTAGACCTATTTTGGAATATGCCTCCTTTGTATGGGGTCCCCAGTTTAGAATTTATAGCGATCGCATTGAATCAGTTCAAAATCAATTTTTACTGGTTGCACTGCGTAACATGCACTGGGATCCAAATGTCCACCTCCATCCTATCGATGCCGCCTAAAGCTTATCCAACTACCTTCGTTGGCCAGTCGTAGAACTACTGTCGTCGTGATGTTAATACATAATTTAATCAACATAAACTTTAACGTTCTTTCTCGGGGTAGATTCTAATTTCTATCGGTTTCTGTAGAACTACTTATCTCCTGCATGATCCATTTCGCGCGTTATGTCAATCATATAATTTGCAGTACAACCTAATATCCATCTCTAAGTCTTCTGATAATTTAAATACTATCCTATTATCTTACCTCAACACATAGTAAATAATGTTCTCTTCAATGAACTCACAGTTCTTACACATGTAACGTCGTCTTAATTAGCGCCGTTGAATTAATGATAGTTTTATTTGTTTAAATATTTATTGTTATGGTATGTAATAAACTCTAAGTTGAATCTTAACTTTAGTTCATCTTGCATGCTTATTTGTTAGAGGCTGATGATGTTCTTATCTGTAGCCAAATACGTAGTTCGTAGACATTAGCTTTGGTATCGCATATTCATCAAAGAAATTTGCAATTAACACCAGCTGAGTCCAGTCTACTATGTAACTGGGTGCATTTTCATTCCACTTGGGCTTGCCCCATGTGAGATAAGTGTGTGGTCATTGCGTACCTGCTAAGTCAATGTAAAAAAAATGAGTCAGTACTTAATAGTACTAGCAAGTAAATCGTAAATTAACTACTGAATAGCACCATCATTGTACAATATGAGAATTCTTAATGTTAAAATTTGTTTTTGCACGTAATATTAAATTAAGGATAATTTGGACGTTCGTTTCAATATGCAGTCTGGATGTTGAATAATAGAATGGAAAAATGAGTACAATTGATGAATAGTAACTGGTCGAAAATTAGTCAGAAATTGGTCAAAATTTTCTGAAATTCTTTCACTATTTATAAATGACTAGTATTCGCTCGGCGCTTGAAATTCAACTACTACAGCAACAATAAAGTACAGTTGAATTCCAATAATTTAAATGCATATGTCCGTGATTCATAATACCTCTTGATATGCACATTTGCTTTCTTTCTCTGTTTCTCGTTTACTACCAATATATTTCTTCTTGCTCTGAAGCAACCTTGAAATTTCACTCTCAGTTAGTCTCCTAAGAAGTTTCACTTCAAAAAATTTTTGAAGCTGTTCAAATCAGTGTCAATTGTAATTTATACTTTGCGACGAATAGTTTTATGGCATACTGTATAAAGATTTGCAGTTATTATTATTGTTCTTGCAATAGATTTGTAGTATTATACTATGTTACCAGCACTGGCACCAGTCATATGGTTCAAACCAATTCTGACAATGCTCGTTAATCTTTGAATATTTGTGGGGAGCATTAAAAAAGCCGAGAGAGCAAAGTAGATTCAAAGTGTTCGAAGTCTTGAGTGTGTTCGACTCGTGGAATAACAAAGACAAAAATCATACTCATGAAGCCCGAAGAAAAGTGAACTGAATTCGAGATACAGCCTTATTTTCTTAAAAATTTTATCTTTATTACTTTGTTTACAAACGAAACACATCTGATTGAAATCTTGGGCAGCGAAGAATTTTTTTGATGCAATTTTAGTCATCGCAATCGCTAAAATTTCAACGAAATTGTGAATTACATTGTTCACAATGAGCAAAAAGCAACGAAAAAGGTCAGCGTTGACTTCTGCTCAGCGCGCCCAATATATGTCAGGCAACTTTGAAAGCTATAAAGTGTGAGAAAATTCAGCGTGACAAGTGATAAATTCAAAGTAAAGATCCTGAGATATGTAAAACATTAAAATAAATATACACATGGAAAATCTCATAGATACAAATTGCTTGCTGCTCTGGATATTGAATTATTCATGAACTTTGCCGAAATAAGTGAAGTAGTTTTGAAGACTATCAAAACAAGTCAAAACTAGATTTGTAGCACCGAGAGGTATTCAATAAAGGAACAATAAGTAGAATGTTGCAAAATATGAATTTTCCGAAAACAGAAAAATACAATGAAAGCAGAAAATTCTGACGAATCAGAAAATAAAACTGATTCAACAAAAATTACGCATGAAAGTGCGAATCAGATGCAAGCATGCAAAAACAAGCCATAGAAACAGCGATCAAGTGGCACAAGCACACGTACGCACACACACGCACACAACATTTGCGAGAAAATTTCTGAACAAATTGAAAATTCCAAAAAATCGCTGAGGCATGAGTCAAGAAAATGTGATAGAAACGAGTACGAGTGCGAGTAGAATGAGTGAAACGAGCCCGCACGAAACTACGCAACAAATAAGAAGACGAAGACGAAAAGGAAATCAGGAAAAAAACATTACAAAAATAAATAACTAAATATAAAAAAAAATAATAATAATGGTATAGTGGTACATGGGAGAAAGTCATGTCGACAGCAAGTGCCGCCGAAATGCAACGCTGCATGGGTCATAAAGCAAAAAGCGGTTGACAGAAAGTTGGTGCGAGGGCGCCACTTTTTGCGACTTACGGGAGCATCGTAGTGCAGAGGTGACATGGTTACCATAGACACAACACACACATAGAGAAAGAGAAGTCAGTGGCAACATTTTGTTATGTCATCAGTGTTGTATTAGAGGAGTTGCGTTGCGTTGCGTTGAGTTGAGTTGCTTTGATGGCGTTCACAATAATGATGCAATGGTTGTCGCTCTTGTTGTTGTTGTTGTTGTTGTTATTGTTATTTGGTTGCTCGCTCCCCTGCCAGGCCACCAAATGCGGTTACAATAATTTATGCACTCGTAATGACAAGCAACAAAGCGAAGCGTTGTGTTGTGTTGTGCAAAAAAAAAAAAACTGCAACCTTAAAGGTTTGGGGCGGTAGTGAGTTCTGTGATCAGACCGACGTTTGGTGCGGCGGGGAAGCCCCACGCGCTGCAATGACAGACAAGAAAAATTGTGACTCGTAGAATCACTACCAGATCCGCTACCAGTCGCACTTCGACCTTCCCACCGCTCCGCTCCACACAATTCAACGCAACACGACACAACTCAACTCAAGCAATAAAGTGCGTGTCATGTACAAATTTACGCTTGTATGTGTCTGTGTCTGTGTCTGTGTCTGTCTGCCTTTAGCGGAAGCAACCGGAAATGTCGCATCGGTATACTTTAGTGCATGTCACTTGCAAGCTGTCAGACAGACAGACAACCAGCCAGCCAGTCAGCCAGACAGACAGACATGCATTCAGTCATTCAGTCAGATAGACACATTCAAATGGCTTCACATGCACTCGTAGCGCTCGGGTCGCGTTCGCTCTCGCACTCGTGCCCATTGAATAGTTGATGACAACGCTTTGGTTCTTTAAATTAATTTAAAATTTATAGTCGCTGCCGTCACTACTTCAAAATGTCAACGTTTCGTGGTCGCGAGCGGTGGCTCGGTGTTCGGTCCGTCGCTCTCAGTGTGTGTCGCTTGTGGTTTGCGTAATTTGTGTTCGTCTGTCAAAGGATGTCGTGGCTCGTCGTCGATTTATGTTAATATTTGCGCCGCAGGACATTCAAGCGCAATAAAATAGTCCTTTGTGTCCGTTTAAGGTTTGATGACGCCAGTTGCCGAATGCCGCAACGCGGGAAATAATTACCGAAAATGATGAGCGCATGTGAGACCTGGCAATGGCTCGAAGAAATTGCTCGATTTTAGCAAAGGAAGAGCTCACGTGCTACTGTGGTTTGGGGTGTCGCTAATGAATAGCAATAAATTAAACAACTTCGCTTTGTAAACTGAAGAATTTGGGTTGATTGTGTGTTAAATGTGTTCAATTGGAACATTAATCCTTAAAAAGGTAAATCAAAGACTGTGATTTAGGCTAAGAAAATATTAATTGGATTTTCTTATCAATTCCCAGGAAAAATGTTTACAGCAAACAATTTCTCTAATAACAAAAAAAAAAAGGAAAAATATTGTCCGAATAATAATCTTTATTTTCTGTGGATATCCAAGGCCCTGTCGTTGACGAGATGGGCATCGATATTAACAAGATGTTGGTGGCCTCTTACACCGTCTTTCGCATGTTTTACTTCTCCCACTGTGAGTACGATCCCGCAGACGTGTTTCAAGAATAAATTCATCATTTAGAGACATTTGCAAAATAATTAACCCAAAATGCACCAACCACTCTGTGCCTACTTGCGACAATACATTCCACCGAACAGATATCTGGGTCTAACCCAGTTTACTTGAAGTTCACTTTTAACCAATTCTAGTCCACTCACTAGATTAAACGGGCTGTTAAACAAAAAAAAATTCACTGTCCCTTTCAAACAAACTTACAGTTTACCTATATGGGATACGGGGAATAGCGGAAAACTTTCACAAGGACAGAGTGCAAGTCCTGAAAAACAAGAGCTGCGATTAATGACGGGTTGTCCCTGGTACGACGACTGCTTGCACACTCAAACCGCTTGGGCAGACACCTAACTGAAGGCTCACCCATTCAGCCTCTTAAAAGGCTACACTCGCTCGACCTCCTGGAAATGAGCAGAAGTCGCCTTAGGCGGAAGTGACGTTTACTTGACGCTTACTCAATTTAAATGTAACTAATCAAATAATTAATGAATAGCGCTTGTAATCGTTGTAAATATTTGCACAAACCAAGCAAAAAATATGACATAGAATCGAAGCATATTATAAGGAAAAATGAAGCCGGCTTGGTGCTTAATGTTTAAAAACAAAATTTAAAAAAAAAAAATTAATAAAATTATCTCAGCTAGATAGAGAATAAAATCTCAACATATCACCCAATAAGTACGTCGGATGGCATGAAAATGGCGACACAAGCTAGTACTTACCTTCAAACGATTTGCGTTCCAATTACTTGAAACCATTTTTTTAATGGGAGACTCTTTTTAATGGCAGACTCTGCTCTATCGAGAGAAATGGTAGAGAAGTGGTTTGTCAATTTATAAAACATCTCTACAAGCACCAATGATGCTGTACGATCTGGTCATCCAAATTCGGCATTTGTTCCAGAAAATCTACAGACTATGCAAAGCATCGTCTTGGTAGATATCACAAGGCAGTGTAAACACTTGTGCATGAGAATTCGCGGTCCAAATCGATTTTTTCAACATGAATTGGTCACTACAATCCAGAGTAAAATCGGTAGTCATCTGAATAGAGAAAGAAAGACGTCCAAACCAAAAATGCGAAAGTTGGCTGGGAAGTTTATGTCGTCCATATTGTTTGAATATAATTCATTGAGTACCATGAAAAGGGAGAAAGAATAGTCGGGGAAAATTGCAAGAAACCGGATCCAAATCAAGCAGAAAGTGGTGCTCCTATACCAACAAAAAGAACCTTGTGTACATTCAGCAGATGATAATGGCTGTAGTCAGAGATTAGATAATCCATGCCATAAAGTATTAATTGATTTTTGCAATAAATAACTATTTTGCCTTCTTGCTTACGTTTAATTTTTTCAGCAGGTCCACATACCTATAAGGGGAGTAAAAAATTCTGAAGACCACTATATTTATAATTATTTCAATTTTGTATAATTTACGATCTACAATATCTCTAGAGGTAAGCGAGGTAAGCGGCAGTTTGCCCAAGTTTTTAGTAAATGACAACGCGATTTGCTGCTCTCAATATGTTTTCTGGTCGAAATGCTGTTAAAGATCTTAGGAATTCCATTGCCAAGCTGCATTTTGACACCATTTCCCGTTCGAATCACAGTTCAACAGCACACAAACGATTAAAACTATTTAATTGTTATAATCTGCAATCGACTTAGGGAACACGCTCAGCTATAGCGTTGTAAAACCAACGATTCAAGTGCCAGATAATGTCAACGCCAACAGTTCAACAGACAAAAAAGCGGTGAGCCACGCCAACATCAGCAGCAGCAGCAGCAGCAGAAGCAGAAGCAGCAGCATCAACTTCAGGACCAGCAAAGAACGGAAAACCGAAAAGCAAAAAATAAAAAAAAATACAAAAATAAAATTAAGTCACTGCCAACGCTAGTTTTTTGTGGCATTCAAAAAACAATTAAGCGAGAAGTGTCTCAATTGCAACGTCACTTACAAACATTTTATGCAGAGCAAACACAGCAAATGCAAAAGTTTTGTGCTTGGCACTGGGGTGGGTGTTAGGCGGAAAGTTGAGAGAGTCGTGGAGCATGGAACCGAAGGCAACGCATTGAAAATTGCATACGTGCCGGGGCAGAAATGCGTTAAAAACAGAACGAGATCACCACTAGGGAGGAAAGGGTTAAGTTTTTTGTGGACTTCCACTTTGTGTGCGTGTGTGTGTGTGTGTGTGTGTCTGAACTTAATTATTTGTGGTGTGCTGAAATATTTGCGTTGGAAGGGCGTGTCTCAGCTTTGATAAAATGTGCGAATATGCATAAAAGTATGCAACGAATTTTAATAGAAAAATTTTACACACAGCAAAAGCGAGTTGCGTGGACGGGCGCTCTTGGAGCATGAAGAACATCAAAATGCACGCGGCAAACGAAAATGGATGTTAAATGGAAAAGTTTTTCATTTTTTCTTAATTTCTGCTCTCTTTGTTGCCTTCTCTTTTTCTTTTTGCTTTTTGCAGAAAAACGCTTTTGCAGTTTATAAGAAGGCAACGCAGTTTGTGGGCCATTGGCAGTAGCCACCGTCATCTTGGCCGCGTTAAACTCTCATAAATAATACAAAAAATCAAGTTTATTAATAACAATTCGTTTATTTATCGCTGACCAATGCATAGTCAAGTTAATGGCAAAGTTTCTTTGCTCTTTCCACCAAGACTATTAAAAGTTTTACTTCGATTTCCTTTGTTACCAATTCATTCCTCTTCTTGCCGTGCTGAGCTAAGCTGAATCGAGTTGCTTTCCCAAATCAAATCAAACATTTGCACAACTCACTGGGAAACAATAAAGTTGATAAATCACTAGAAAATTTACGAAATATTTTACATGCGAATTAACGCAATAAATTGTGTCCGCACACAAGCAAACAAATCAGTTGGGCCGTCGCAGCAGCGCCAGGATCAAGCGAATTGAGTTGAGCTGAGCGCAGCATTGATTGCTAAACATTTTGATTTATATTTGAGCACATTTAACAAATTACCACGAATATATACGAGTATACCTATTCATTCGAAGCAATCTCAAATACAGACACACACACAGCCGCATGTACAGAGTGGCCTTAGCCGTGCTGAGCCTCCTGGACTGAGCTGAGCCGTAATCGTTTACGTTTGCGTAGCTGTTTGGCAAACAAGGTCTGCGTAAATAACTTGATTAAAAAACCACAAAAACCTATTGAAGGCCAATACTTTGACCGCACTCGTAGCATACTCGTGCACAAACACCACACCCACACCCACACCCACATCCACACACAGACACATGCCCACATACAAAGGACTCACACATTATGGCCGCAATCCGATTCAATGTGAAATTTAACACGAAATGGAAAACGATTGAGTCGCCGCGAATGCCGCTGCCGCCGCTGCCGCCGCTGACGCCCAGTTGCCGGTGCTAAAATCCAGTGGTCCAGTGTTGAGCAAAATCGTTTTGGTCATGTTCACCTGACGCTCCTCACTCACGCGGTGTGTGTTTGATGGCATTGTGTGTGAGTCTACACAGCTGTTGAACATACTCGTACAAGCTCTACTTTGCACTCTGTTTGAGTGATTGTGTGTGTACACTCGTATAAAGATTATCGCCAAGCTGACCCAATAGAAAAATAATGCTCTTCACAATTTATTTGCAGTGCGCTATAATCCTTTGTGCTTTGTATTAGTTTAGTGCCACGGACAAGGACTTCAGTTTGGGTTAGCTAGCCCGAAACAGCTAGCTACCACGCACCTACCTATATGAGTGTTATCAACTAATGTTTTTATTGACACACAAAACTGAACACGTAAGCTGCTTGGCTTTTAAATTTATCATTACAAATAATAGAAGAAGACAAAAAATAATAAAATTAAATAAAATTGACTGTTTTACTTAGATTAAATAACCTCTGAAGTTGTATAAACTGAGTGTGTGAGGAAAAATAATAACTGTAAGACGTGGTGTATCTTTGAAAGCAGCACAACCAACCAACATTAAGAAAAATTCGAATCCATTCATTAAAATTGTTTACTTCCATCTTAAAGTATGTTGCACTTTCTAGAAAAATCATAGCTCCATTTTGGTTAATTTTAAGTTTCATGGGATTACAAATTCTGCCAGCCAAAAGTAGCTAAATTTTCATCAAGGGCGACTTAAAGAAATAGGTAACATATCACTGTTAATCAAGTCGATCGAAAATGGGTAACCTTTCCTTCTTTTTACGTTTGATTTGGAATTGCTTCTCGCATTCTTTAGCAAATAACAATTTCGCACCGTTATTATTTACATTTAGAAAAATAAAAATAAATACATTTGTAAAAATTGTGGAAAACAGAGGGAAACAAACGTTTTTTGGCATTTTGTTTTATATATATTTGTTCAACTGCTAAAAACGAGCTTCAATTTGAGCGATCACCGCCCCATTGGAGCCTTACATCTTTTCGGCTTGCATATCTTTAAACCAGATAGAGGGGGCTGGGGCTGATTTTTGAGTATGCTTTGGATGCCGACGCTATTCGAAATGAAATTCGCGCTATTTTGCGATCGACTTGTGACAAGGTACATTGTCTGAATGAAAGCATTTCTATCTTCCTCATTCTGCTCGTCATTCACTATTGATCCTTTCTCACTTTTCAAGATAGTCAATGAATAGTTTACCACGCTCATCAAAAAATACGGACGCCATAACCTTTCGACCTGGCTTGTGCACCCTTGGTCGCTTTGTACGATTTTGGTCTGCTGCATTCCACCTAGCTAACTGCTCTGGTTTGACTCTGGAGTATAGTGTCGGATCCATGTTTCACTCATTGTAGCATAGCATATAATAATCACAGTAGTTAATAGAATGTCTGATATTTAAAATAAAGTTACTCTTTAGAATCAAATTAGATTGATTGATTTACCTCTAATGATTTAAGTGACTCAATGTCTTTAATGATATTTAACAGATCGTGATGACCTTTGCGTATTTCAAGATATGATTTTGGGTTATTAAAAAAAATATGTGTGAGTGTGTTTAGTATTCACGAGCTTCTGATGTGAAAGACGCGTCTTTTTATGTTGCGCCCACCGTGGCAATTAGACCTCGACTTCTGCAACGGCAACCGTAGTAAACTTTCACCAAACTAACGAATTGACGCACATATTCAGACAGGCGAATGCTGCGAAGCGAGCCGATGACGATAGTATAAATAATATAATACAAATGTTTGATTGTGTGCGAGCGTTACACTATGCAAAATTTTACCATACTGAAACCAAAGATGTTTCATATCAAAAAATATATCGTTTTTACTGATTGCGCTATGAATCCAAATTTAATGGAATTTTACTAAATATTCCACTTCTTGTCCCCTAATGGACCGACGATTATCTTATTTAACCTATCATAAAAAGTGTTGATAGTCACTGCACACGGCATATCCACAACCTTTGATACATATTATTTGTTATGGATCTTTTCAACGATTTCCTGTCTGGTTTTCAGCAATGTGGGGTGTACCAGGACATTTACATTAGGTGAACTAATAAATATCACACGGTTGACATAGATAATAGAGGGTGACAGCATTAGACTTTCTCTCATTTAATATTCTTCGCGATGATTCCGTTGTGGTTTAAATTTAAGGTTTATTGCTTTAAAAGACCGCTATGAAATGTTATCTTTACTATTAGGTAATCCTGTCTTTACTTCATAAATATTTACGACTCCACCAGCTCAAATCTGCGGCGGTCCCAAAACACATGAATCACTTTCTCTAACGGCTGCATTTATATGCAAATTCAATCACTTCGTACCTTTGTGCCTTAATCAGAATCACAATAAAGCATTTTGGCAAATCTCGAAATAAATATTTTATAATCTGCGTGACACTATCAAATTGTGATGGAGTGGTGCAAGCAAGTCCAATGGGAGCTTGGGGGCACGTAAAAGTACCAGATTCGATCCCCCCGAAGTGATCAAAATGGCTAAGGTCCAAAAGGCAAAGGGCAAAGGGCAACGAATGTTTATGAAAAATGCGTGCATGCATGAATAAAAGGGCGCAAAAGTATAAAAGAAGAAGTCGGTGATGAAGATGGGAAAAACAAGAAATCAGCAAAATAAATCATTTAAATGATTACAGCTTAACTTGTGGCGCTTTTAAGCGAAATTAAATGGAGGACAGCCGAAAGCTGAAGCAAAAAACGAACGAACCGTAGTATCAATTCATAAAAATTATTTATTTATTCTACGAATATTTATTTTGGCATTCATATGTGTTTGTTTTTTTGTGTGTGTCAGTGGCGTGACAGAACTGCAAGCGACGAATAAATGGACGAATAAAGTACGAAGAATGAACGAAGGCCGAAGGGCGTACGAACGAAATGTAACCCAAATCTAAGTGAATCAAGAAAAATCACTTAAGTGTATTTTTATGCTGGACATGCTGCAAGGACTTACGAATACGCAGAGAGACGCACAAATACACACACACACAAACACACTTACACACGAGTTTACTGTACCACAGTCACACAGAGTATGCTGCGAAAGGCGACGCGTTGCGGATTTGTTGGTCGTCGGTTGGTCGTTTGGTGGCTCCTTTGGTTGGTTGTTTTGGTTAGTCCCTGGAGGCCTTGCAAACGAAAGCAGATACTCCTCGTGCACGCAACAAAAGTTTGTGGCAACAGTAGTGAATGCGCCATCAAAAGGACATCAACACGTAGCAAATAAAGGACATGCCACAAAGTGTTGTAGATGGATATGCGAGCAAGCGAGTGGTTTCTTTTTCTACCGATTCTGCCGTTGATGCTGATGCTCTGATGCTGATGTAGAGCAAAAATTATTATGATTTATACCGCCTTTGGGGATGCGCACTAAACCGAAGATGCACACTCTACACCGCACCAAAAAAGTATCTTAGACCAAGCGATTGTGGCCGTGTGTGTGTGTGTGTGTGAGTGAGTGAATGAACGAGTAAGCGCAGCATTGGCAGCCGGCAGACAGTTAAGGCAAAAGTTTTGCTGCTGCGACAAAATAGAAAACTTTCTTGGCTCAGCTCAGTTCAGATCGGTACAGTTTTATTTGTTGCTTCTTCTTCTTCATAGTCGTCGTTGTCCTTATATAATTCTTTTTTTTCACCACTGCTTTGTCGCACTCCAAGTTGAGCGTATTTCTAAGAAATTAGGTTAACACTGACGAATTAAGGACATTAGCGTCATAAGAAAATATAACAGACACGAAGGGCGTAGCTAGACGGGCGTCAGGGAGGCTGCCAGTATTCACTTCAGTTTTTCATAATGTCGCATTCATTTAGTTGGTTGCCAATTGTATCTGTGAGTGAACAGGCAGCAAAAGGCAGCATTTGAACTCAAAGCCGAAGTTTGTCATCATGTGCAGTCATTGCACGCCCTGACGTCGTTTTAATGCGTTGCTCAGTCGCAATGAATTTTTTGCCCATACAACTTGTCGCCTTGGGTAGGCCTTATTGTTCAATGCAATTCATACTAAGTCTAAATAGTTGCTTTGGCTTGCCGAGCCCATCTGAAATCATATCAAAATTTGCTTGGAATCTGCGTGCGGACAGCAAACTGTGCCTCAACAAATCCACAGGCAAGTTGTGGCTACCGTCTGGCGATATGAAATCAAAATTAGTGGGAACTTTGCTGCCTTTATCAAATAAGGTTTCGCAAGGTGTAACAAGTGTTTATGTGTTAATAACATTGCTCTTCAATGTTAACCCACGATAACTGAGCAAACCACTTTAATTGAGTGGTAGTTGTACACACAGGCTCTCGAATATTCGCAAAAACTTGGCGGCTTTTCTAGCCTGAAACATAGTACTGCAATCCAACCCATCCATAATTTCATTAAAACATTCTCACTTTAATTTCTCAACAATTATTCTTCTGCTTTAACTGCTTTCATACATTTGAACTAACAAAGGAATAATCTCTCCATGTGAGGATATCCTTGACTTGAAGACCTTGTACATTAGGCACTGTGGATTTGACCGCTTGCAGTTGCCTCCCACCATATCGGCAACTGAATAATTGTATAATTTTATAAAAAAGACCTATATAATTTTACCAAAGGTTATTTGGGGACACCTAATCCAGCAAATCTCGGAACTTCAAATTTTCGAGTTTTCCACATTGAACTCACGCGGTCTAAAAGAGAAAACTAAGCTTTAAAAAGAAAATCGAATTATTAATGATGAACACCACCATGAATCATGCAGCTATCATCTAGATAGTAGAACCCAATTTATTTAGACCATATACATATTTACATACATACATATTTACATACACCATATTTGTCATAATCTGACTAAAGTAGCTTGTGTGTTCATATGTGTTTGGATGGTTTCGAGTTTCTACAATGAACCCAATGAACCAGACGTCCTCTAATTTCTTATCCCCAAATATTCCATCCTCAGCTCTTGTATATATATATATATGCATTTTGGCAGCGGATCTGATATGTATTAGTATAGTATATAACTACCTAAATGTGGAAAACTTTGAAGTAGTACGAAGGTTATGGTACACATATCTATTCCAATTCAATCATTAACTTAAACAAAGCGAAACCGCTGCCGACACACTGTGTGTTTTTGTTAAGTACTAAGAGCTTCCCTGTAAAAAATCACCCTTTTGCTTTTTAGTTTAGTGAGCAACTTTTTTCTGTTCACTCACTTATGAGCAATCCAACATATATTAATTATAACAAAGAGAGTTCAAAAACACAAAATTAATATCTCCTCACGTTGTGCATGAAACGAGAGAACATAAGAGAGAGGCACACGAATCTCTCTATTTTCCAATTCAACTGCGCTCACAACGTCAACGGCTGTGTGTTGTTATTGTTGTTGTAATACTATTATATTAAACACCTTTTCTAACCTAAGGCTGATGTCAGAGTGAACCTTGTATTCGGCGCTATGCTTGAAGCGACCTGTCATGCATGGCCTGAGCTGAGCATGACGATGAAGAAGGTGGACGTAAAAGATAGACACCAACTAAGCGAGTTTTGAAGATTAAACCATTTTCAACACAATTCAAAGCTTCGAACCCGTGGGAATTCCATTCAAAAAATACACGTGCAGAGGTTTGTCAATTCAAGCACAGCGCCGAATACAAGTTTCACTCTGACATCAAACTGAACCACTGGCTTGATTTTAATAAAAAATGTATTATGAACATCGAGCGAAGAAAACCTTTACATTGGTATTATTTTATATATATATATATATATGTATTTTTTATATAAAATTCGGTGTCTGTCTTTTATAGAGTGTACCGCCAAGGTTCCAACTAGAACAGATACCAATCGTCTATGACAATGTGGATGTGAATATGGTTTTCCACCAAGTGTTTACCTTGATTATGGTTATATTAAATAACCGTACGCCCTAACCGGGTTCATTCGTTTGCGAGTCTCTTAGCGTGGATCTATTTTATGTACTTACTCGTATTTTTAAGGTATTTTCATTCTTTCGCTAAAGCTTGGTTATTCTAGGTTATTACATTTTTCGAAGTCAAATAAACCTGGAGAAAATAATGTAAGATAGTTCAATGAAAGATAATTCAGTGGATTTTATTACTAAACTCGTCCTTCGCCCAGTGGAGTTTTCTACGAAAGTAAACTTAGAGTTGCATCTGCATGTGCACTTGGCCGGTAAGAGTCAAGAACACAGCCGTTTGAACAGTTGGTAAAGCGCGTGACAAAGCCAACTAACATTGCGACTTGCAGTTAGGGTTGTGAATGTGGCTGGAGGTGGGGTGGAAACGAACATTAACTGCAATTTTGCGGCTACTGATGTTGTGGTGGTGTGGACTACGACTAAAGCTAGGAATGCGACCGCGACTGCGACTGCGTCTGGACATTATTACAAGTTGTCAGCAAAGTAATATAACCATAATTTAGGTTTACTTTGTGACAATTTTCGTGGCTGAAGGCGTTATTGCGGGCGTTGTATGTGAATGCCGCAAAGGATGCAGTTACAGTAAAAGGAAATGAAAACTTATTGCGGCAACGGCCACGGCAGTGTTGACTGCTACAGCGGAGTAATGCTATCGTCTGTGCCGCACTGCCGGACATGCTTGGATTGTATTTAATGTTTTGGCTATTTTTGGTCATGGATTGGCCCTGAGAAGTTGTCGACTTGGGCACGTTTCTTGCCACTCCTACACATTGTACGTGGCGTATGAGTAATAATATTTTCTTGGGTGCGGCTGGCATTAAGAATATCAAACAAAGCCAAACAAAACCAATAGGAGAAGACATTAAAAAATTGAAAAATCAACGCTAGAAAATATGTTCTTCAAACAACTTCTCGTGCGATTTGATATTTGAAGCACGTTTCGAATTGATGAAAAATTACTAATTCAATTTACGTCAAAGACAAACACAAACATGCGCCGTCAAAAGAAAAAAAGGAAAGAAAAGCGATGGCCTAACAACTCGAAAACGGCACCCATAATAATGAAGTACAATCTGCCGCTTAAAAAATTCACACCTCGGATTGTCGAGCATGAAAAGTGCAAACACTTTGAGCTAATAAAATATTGATTTATTAAATTATGCCAATACATACGTTCAACTGCCACAATAACATGCCTCAACGCTTCAATTCGCCTCATCACACAACGCAGTGCAAGACACGCTTGCCTTAGACGCGCGAGCATTGCCGACGCCCACACAGACCCCAAAGCATCGTAAGTGCTTTTTAAAATCCACCTCGAGGGTGTTGCGTCGTTACTTGTCAGTCAGTTAGTATGTCTGTTCATCCACTCGTCCATTCATTTGTCCATCTGTCTCTCCTTGAGTCTCCTGATTGCAGCTGTTACCTCCTGATTTGCCCATAAGAAGACAGACAAAGCCCACAGCTTTCATTGTGCTCGTTCAATAGTTTGTGGTGGGGCCAAAGTGGAGTTCGAGTTCAGTTTGAATTTGAGTTTGGCTCGTTTCATTTAGAAGTGAAGCTTAAGTAACCGCAACTTAAAAACTGTTTGCCTTGCAGATACGGAAAAACAACAAAGTACGCTACGCTTGATACTATGTGCGTGTTTTTGTGGTTGGATAAAACATCCTGGTTTTTATCACCGCACAAAAACATACACTGAGCAGAGAATTGAGTCAATCTAATTGATAAAAATAAATAGATTTATATAGCAGAAACATAAGTTCATAGACAAATTAAAAAAACAAACAAGGCATTAGGACATGCATGACGTATGAAAGCAACGACAAATTCGTCTCGACCAACTCAGAACTCATTAAATCCACTCGCATCGCTTAGGTTTTTTCGTGTGTTCAGTAAATTATTGTGTTCAGCAATAAAAATTTTTCTGAAATTTTCTTAGTTGAGAGTTTTTGAGTTCGCTGAGCATATGCATACATTCTCTGTTTTTGAAAATGGTTTTTAGTTTCTTTTTTTCCTATTACCTTCGTACCGTATCTATTCAAAAAATCAACGAAATTTCTTGAGAAAATTCTTTGTTTTATACTTATAAATAGATGAGATGATTGTCTTTTTTATGGCAGGAGGTAGCAGAGCCGTAAATTTGGTTCTTTGCTCCAGTAAATAGTTTTCGTAATTATCGTTATTTAACTTGTGGTTGGGGAATGGAATACATCTCCATATAGTCACCTCTATTAAAGTCATAAGTTGGTCACATATAGAAAAAAATTGTATTTCTCAAAAGTGAATTAAATTTTTTTAAGTGCATGCAATAGTTTCTTCAGCAATTTTCTCTATAAACCATCTTTGATGTACGAAGCGCAAAATGTGGAAAATATGAACAGCCGGAAGCTGTTAGCAACTGACTGAACCACGGTGGCTACTACGGTTGCTCGCAGTGCTTAAAGTTATCTTTTCGTTCTTCATCTCTTTCCGCACATCCTCACTAAACGAGCTGCTTTTGTTTTAATGTTCGCATTGTTGTTTGGCTTGTTATTGTCCTGTGTCGATGCTTGTGCCTGTGCCTGTGTTGTTCTCTTGGTCTTCTTTTGTTCTCTTAACAGCAACAGTTTCTTTAACTTTTAGTGCATTGTAAAAACTGTTCTGTGAGCACCCCCTTCTGTTAAGTTGTGTGGTGGGAGTGTGTGGTGTTTGCTCATATTTGCACGGCGTTGGTAGTAGTTATGCTTAGTAAATTTTTCGCACACATACAACCAGAGCAAATAATTATCTCCTAAGCAGATTAAAGATATGTATAAAGAAATAATTATCTGAATAAACCACATTATTCATTTTAGTGCGCGCAAATAATAGTATTTTTTATTTAGTTTATTTAAAAAGTTTTAAAATAAAATTTTTAAATAAATAAAGTAATCAGGCTCTTGACTTATTGAGAATATAAAACTTATATCCTTAACTAATTTTTTTTATTATTTGCCCAAAAAGTCAACCTACTCTTAGAAAATATACAACAACCTACTGATACGATAGAAAAATGTAAAATTTTCAACTGTCTCAACACTCGTTGCAACTTTTTTATTACACTTTGCATTATTTCCATTGAAACCAAAAACAAACAACTTTTGTTGTTGAGGAGTTACACACTTAAATATTAAATTGCCACAGAGCGCAAATAATGCCTAAAATACTAAAAAATTGAGCAGAGAAATTCACACCGCAACACCACGTGGAAAACGAGTGCGAATGCCGTCAAGCCCCATAGGATATCAACAATAATCTAACCAAATTAACCCAAAGCACTAAAGTGTAAGTGACATTAAGTTAATTTCCGTGTGCGACAAAGAATAAAGAACGTGAACAAAAACAACAAAAAAGAAAACAAAAAAGGAATATACAGCGGCTATGGTGAACATGTTACACTCTTCACTGCAAAATGACAGTATAAATGGGAAGAGTTTTAGCATATTAGTTACAACAAAATAAACGTTCGTAATATATTGGAAATGTTCAGAGTAGTGCATTCTAGTATTGAATAGTTAAAAATGGTCAGTTCAAATTACTTAAAGTTTATCGTATAATTACTTGAATTGAAATCTGTGATTTGTTTGTGAGGTACACCTCTTAGCGAAGACCAACAAAAATTAATAGTGTAAAGAAGAGTTCGTCAAAAGTTTTAGGTTCTTAGCTCTAAAGTCGACATCGTCAGACAGCGGACATCGGCTAAATGAATAACATGTTTTGCATTTTTAATAAATAAAAACCCTGGTACTGTTAAATGAATAGATTGCATAATGCAAACATTTACCTACATTTTAGACTTGTCATTTATCCGATATCCACTGGAGTTTGCAAACATATACAAAGAAGAGCGACAGGCTTAGTTACATCGGCACACGGAGTTAATTAATCAAGAATTCATATACCTTATACAGTCTGCGATGTCCGTACTTTGCTACGAACTGCATAACAAAGTTATAATCCTATGCACCGAATGGGAAGAGCATTAAAAAAAATGGATCGGAAAGCTGTTGGATGGAAAAAATAAAAATAAAAACAAAAGTGTGTAGAAGGAATGCTGGAAGAAAAGCATAAGAAAAATTTTGTGTTTTCTTTTCTCTTTTTGCTTTTTTTTTTGTTTTCTTTTTGTGTCGTGGTGCTAAATTTCCCACGAGATCAATCAGTAGCAGCCTCAACCTCAGCCTTACTTCGTGTTGATTTCCACCATCAGACTTTCGTTTTTGTCTTTGTTAATGTGGCTCATGTACTCGTATTTCGCAAAGTGTCAGTCAAAAAATTAATAGATTACTGGCCCATTGCTAATTGCTGAACATGTTGACGTCGTGTCCATTTGCGGAACAAGACTGTCGATGACAAAGTCACACTGAAAGTCGTCATTGTCATTGGCGACAGCGTGTTTGATTGATTAATGATGCCGTATGTCAAGTGTCAGTGGTACGGCGATAAAGCCAATTGGGATTTCGTATATCGTGCTAATGAAGTCCGCACAACAAAAGTCTACGCATACGTGCTGAGCGTTCGGTTGTACAACATTAAGATGACCTTCGCCTGATGGTAGAGAGCAGCAAGGCACAAGAAGAATTTGTTATAAATAAATTTTTCACAAATTGCAGCAAGAAAAAAACGATATAAAGTAAGTTGTGAGGCAGATAAAGGAAGCATTTAATTTAAACGAGCGAATTGCAATATAACGGAAAGAAATTGTACAAAACAGTCGAAAATAATAGTAATAAAAGCAGGAAAATCAAACGAAATGCTTGGCAGGCAGGCGACACCAAAATGATCGGCATTTGCTTACTATCTTCCGCTCTCCATCTGCCGCTGTTGGGCGACTTCTTTTCTTCTTATACTCGTTCCTCCGCTTCAGCTTCTTTCGCTCGCTTGCACACAGTTATTATTCCAGTTTTGCTTTGCTTCTTCCTTGACTATTGAAAGTTTTGCCAGCCAACACGGATGTCCGTGTGGCAATTGTAATGCAATTCTTATTTCTGTCCAACTCGCTCGACTTCCGTTTATAGTCGCATACACCCATGCACACAATGGAAGTGAGTGTGGCATTCTCACTGTCCGCTATTTTGTGCGCCTTTGCTACTTTGTCGCCTTCATTTCTTTTCGCTCGCTCATATATTTAAATAGCGGAAATGTGCAACAAAATAATGAAAAGTCCATAACGGATGCAAGGTGTGTTTGTTGCTTGTAAAGGGCGCGCGAGGAAAAACCGGCCAAGCAGCTCAGCAAAAGGATATTACTGCCTTGTAACAGGACAGCGCGCAGCGGCAACAACTCATTTCATCCGCTCTCTACTTTTTTTTTGCTTTCTGAGTCCTTTACGTTTCATATTAACGTTGAGGCCGGAATTAAATGCCACGAAATTAAAAGAAAAAAGCACGTGTAATGAAATCAGACTCTTGCAATACTCGGCAAGAAAAGGAAACAGTTTATGTTCTTTTTTGTTATTATTATTTTTTTTATTTAATTTTTTCCCCCAAATTCTAATTTTTTTATGGTTGCTACACGAGTGCCTGTTTTATTCATGAAATGTCACAGTTTGAATTAGCAAAATGCTTCATTATCCTTTGAAGAGCTAAGGAACACTGGGTAGTCATAATGCACCCTGTGTCTTAAACCCAATCCTCCATTGAGGAAGAGGTCAGGCGGAAGTAGGTAGTTAAATAACCCCGCCTTGATTGTGTGGAACTGAAATGGTAAACAAAATTCCTTAGTCCGTTAAATAGAATAAAGTTATCTTTTGAACTTACCAATATGTTGTATGTATTTCCGTTTTGCTTGTGTTTAGTATGTTTGTGTCTATGCTGGTTGATAGTTATTGCGCAGTGAATGTTCTTTTACAGAGCTAAGAATCCTCTGTTATCCATTTACATTAAGACTATTTTCTTTGTGTGCTCTTCATTCCCATCTCTTAAAGTTTTACAATCAAGTAATGTTATAATGTAGAAGGGTTGATATCTATTTCCAACCGTGGGCAGTGTATGGTGCTGAAAATTACGCTCATAAATTTGATCGCTGCAATCTGCATATCTCAAAGGTTTACATAGTTCTGGACTTAAGGATTCAGCGAACTCATTTGCACAATTAGTATTATTTAGTGCCCTGGTGCTACCAGAGATAGTCTAATAGTTTGCTATAGCTAATCTGTGTAGCAAAAGACTATAACACAGCTGAGATATTTGAAGTCTGCTATTTGAACCACATTCTTACTTTCAGAGATCAAAAAAACTTTTAATCAGAGTGGCCATAAGATTGTGGCCATAGGATTGACATAGTGGTCAGTAAATCATTATAGATTGGAGAAGATTTTTGAGGGAAATGTTTTCTTGGCAGCACCAATGTTTTATTTCATAATTGGGATTCCTTCATTATATCCGATAACCCGTCAAGGCTGCACCATCAATTAGATACTATTTTTATATTTCCCTGTAAATTAATTGTATTATAATACTAAGTAGACCCGGCAAACGTTGTTTTGCCCAAAAAAAAATATATATATATTTGTGCATTGATAGATAAGAAATTAATTAACCACTTGTGTGTTATTATTAAAATCTTCATAAATTCTTAGTTTACGTACAATCTATATATAAAATCACAATGCATTTAAAACTGTGTTAGTGAATGATGAATGATAAAGCTTGATTTGAATACTGTAAACAAAAAGGGCATAAGTTGCTTACAATATGCATCACAAAACAAAAGATTCTATCAGATATGAATGAGCACTCTGCGCCTATTCTGTGCACATATCTGTGAGCTTTCTATATATACATAGGCCTGAATAATAGAAATAACACCATCCTAAGTCCGGGTCCAAAATAAGAAAAAATATATGCTCGAACAGGAACAATGGTAGATATATGTCCCCATATAACCTTTTCTTTCAGATAGAGATCATAAATTTTGCACGCAGTATCCTTTTACATACTAATGGAAGTTGGTTTGTTACAGTTTAATGTAAGTTGTTCTTATAATAACAGAAAAATTAAATATTAAGAAAAAAAAAAGGTTGAAGAAGGGCGATGACTGGATCTGATAAATATATATTACCAGAAAAAATGTTTAATTAGATTAAAAAATATTTTATAACTTTTGATGTTATATTTTTAAAGTCCCATGCATGTAGGTCCTGAGAATGACAAGATCATAGCATTTAATCCTATAAAATTATCTAATTTGGTGTTTGGGTTAAAATTTTTATCACCTTTCTTTAAGATCTGTACATCATGAATATTTCAAGGCCTTTGTGCTACTGGGTCGTTTAGTCCACTTATATTGAGAAATGAAAGAATAACATTTTAGTTTTTTAATGCATATTACAGAAATTGTAACCGATAGACATAAACTATAATATATTCAAAAAAGTTAATATGTTACACAATACAGCTTTCATACGAGCCTCGCTTAAATCATATGTTCTCATATCTAAAGAGCTTTCACACAATTAAACGAATCAGGCTATACATATCGGTGATAAACCCAAAATCAATTCGATAAAAATTGATGTCGACTTCGTAATGATAATGGTGTGTAATGTTAATGTTTGAGGAGTTACTACAAATTTCTTCGGCAATAAATTTGTTAGTTGGACAATGAATAAGATTCTAAATATTTGTAGACGAGGTAAGAACGATTCAAACTGCGTTTGGAACAACTTCACGACCAGGTAATGAAGAACTGCTTGTAAACTATTATGTAGAGAGACAGCTACAATATATAGATAGATAGATAGATACATATATGTACAACTAAATATATAAATAAATAAATAAACCAGAGTTGGACATTTGAATAGTTATATTATTTAGTCAATGCACCTTGAACTTATCTTGGTATCTTTCTAAAACAAACAAGAACTCTAGTACGCACTACCAGGGATCACCCTTGCAAAGGGTTCAGTCGAGCGAATTTTTGCCATTCAATTGAACCAGAGTTTATTGTATTTGACTTGACTTTTACTTGTCAGTAAGTTTGCATTTAAATCACTTAATTTAATTAATTCGTACTTCTTCACCGAGGAACCTAAACGAGAACCCAATCTTGACGTCATTTGAAGAAAAAACTGTTTCAACACTCATAAACAAAGTGTGACTATTACAGAGAGAAATAGCATAAAACAAATGATAAAATGGCACTTAAGTGACACATTAATAAATGAGTTGCGTAAAAACACTGGAAAAACAATTGTCAAAGTAGTCGAAAAACAAAAGCGTAGATACAAAGATACACGAGTGACGAGAAGTACCTACGTGAAGTCTGAGCACTCATTTGTTAAAGCACATAAGCTGACAAACACAAACCAACTGAACACATGCGAAGACTAGACACAGCAGATAGTGGCAAAAAGAAAAGCAGATAGACGGACAGACACATTGACATAGGATGGAACAGACAATGCGATAAAATCCCAAATAAACAAAGGAAAGTTTAATGATACTTTTATGCCTTCTCGATTTAACTGCAAATTCAAGTTGTTCTGCTTATTGTTGTTTGTGCCTGTGTGTGTGCGTATGTGTGTGAATTGAATGTGTAGCTATCACTGACTTTCTCTTACACTCTCCTCATTAACTCAGGCGCTTCCGGTAATTCGTAGATTGTTTCTGTGTGCACTTCGTGATTAAAATGGCTGCTATCTTTAGCTTTTATAGATTATCTCTTTGCAGTTGTTTTCAGTTTTGTTTTTGTATCTGTTATTGTTTGTCTTTAATAAACAATAACAGCACATTGCTCAAATACAAATAAGAGAAATATCTCATACACATACAGAGCCGGGAGTGCCAGCGAATAAGTCATATGTCAACACTGCCAAAGTCTTACAGACGAAATAGCACATAAATCTGTCGAATATGTCAAACACATTTGAAGATACAATAACAACAATATTAACAACAACACAGAGCTTGATTTGTTCTACAAATATTTTTGAAATACAATTAAAATTTTGCACGCATGTTTTCCATTGCTTTGAGTTGTGGCTTAAAGTATCTCCAACTCGAAGAAGACAAGAACTCAGCAAAGCAAGCAAATTATAAATAAGAAAGAGGTTTAACTTCAGCTATAAAGAGTCACTAATATTCAGATATTGAATACAAATCATGGAAACAAGCTGTTCAAATGAAGATGGAAGCCATAGAGTACTATCGAAATCGGCCTCAAGGATTGTATACCTTGAAAAGCCCTCTTCAATCTATTATCTCAAGATATCTGCATCGTTACGCTTACGTGGTACAATATAATTGGCGCAAGAAATGAAACCCACGGGACACACAGAGTGTAGAAATCATTTTCAAAGAAAATGATTTTGAGCAAGCAGTAGTCATTTTGTTGGGTGCAGTGATCAAAGAAACTGTTGTATTTGAGGTTGAGACAACCCCCCATGTCGATTGAGAAACAAAGTCATTCATAACGTGACATCGAAAATACAGTTCATGGTGCTCGTTATCGCAACGTGGTAATCCAATTTTTGTACAACAAATTCAAATTCAAAATACAGTCGGCATATAGTTTCAACGGTGTTACACACTTATAGAGAACAAATACTGCCTGAATTTTGATGACAGGAATTGGTTGCCCATTTTATGCAATTTGAAGCAGCCGAGTTTTTTTTTTGTATAGTTTCTTAGTCAAAAATGCGTCAAAAATTTTCCTTGAAAAAACTCACAGGACTAAAGTTAGAATAGTCATAGCCTTATTTAAAAATACGTCAATAGTTGGAATTATTCTTGACGTCATATCCACCATGAACCCCATATGCATGCAGAAAAGACAGGTACTGGAAGTTGCGCCTAATCTACGGTTATATAGTGAAACTGGATGGATGGAATTATACTCATGCGTTCTATACGGAATTTGGATCCACAAAGCAGCGCTAGAGATTGGGATTTAAGTGGAAACTTTATATTCCTCTCAAAGAATAAATATGGACATCTCAGACTGCTTCAATATAAGCTTCGCTTTTTGAAGGGAAATTAAAAGAAAAACGTATGCACGTAGGTAGTACTAAGCTCAGAACAAAGTTCCAGTTAAATGTAAACCAGATTTTATTTAAAACTATCGACCCAAAATCTTATCCCATAAAGCCAAAAGCCTAATTGCCAAGCATAAGATAAAAAATCATCTGTCAAGTACGTTAGTGGCTTCTGAAAGACGAATGCAGACATCTACAAGAATTTTGCAATTATCTATTAACTTTGAGTCTATATGAAGCAGTAGTAGTATTTACTAGGGTAGCCCACCAGAGGTTTTTCTATATTCAATTTTCTAATTCAATAAAAGTACAGAAATTAAGTATTTCAATTATTTGTATCGTCGCATGAAGCACATTGATCATCAGTTTTCTTATCACCAAACCCATTCCATTGCTTTGACGACAAAAAACGTGCTTAGTGAACGACGAATATATATATGTATGTATATACTAGAAAACTCGGAAAAGGTTGTTTTGCCCTCTCCAGTAAGTGGTGCAAAAAAGGCAGGAGAGACTTGTCAGGCACGATTAGAATCGGACACTGATTCAGTACATCAACGCAATTGTTGGCTGTTCAACTTCTGCAGCGTAACATGTTACTGTTGGTTTGCAAATGGACGGACGTCGAACTGCCATAAAAGGGGAAAATATTCAATGATAAGTAAATTATAAAAACACAAGAAAGACGTAATAAAAACAAAAATCAGAGACATTGTCTTCTTTCTTTGATTTTTTAAAGTTCTTTATTTGCAAGGTGGGTCGAGAATATTAAGCAAATTGTGTGGAGTTTTTTTTAATTTTACACTAGAAACGAAATTGAGACGACCATATATCAGCATGGCTGCCTTGCATTTCGCCTATATTCATTTATATGAACGAAATGAAAATACCAGGCGGCCAACAAAAAAGAAGGCATGAAAATAAAGCAAAATCGTACAAAAATATTCCCAGTGAAACACAAAATAAGAAACCAATACAATCTCATACACGCACTATACCTACACAACACACTCAAAAATCACACTTTCACACTTCGGTCGCAAGGGCGACAAAGAAAACCAACACAATCTCATACACGCACTATAGCTACACAACAAGGTCACTCACACAATGGCAAGTTTTGATTTTAGACTCCACCTTCTTGAAGACAATTTTCGGTTGTGGCAGAAAACGAAATCCATTTCAATAGCAAGTACAGTGAATTCACATTTATTAAACAGCCAAAGAAACCCAAGTGAAATTTCTAACTACCGTCGAATTTTCGTAGGTCAATCTTTTATAAGTGAATATCTCCATGACTCGAATTGAGTGCGTTTATAGCGGAAAATCAGTAGAATATGTCTTCTATAACTGGAATATCCCCATAACTCGAACTTTTGTTATGCATTATGGTGATTCGAGATTTGAATGTTTGACTGTATAAGCAATACGCACAGTCCGCGAAGTTCGAGTGTGTTGTGTTCTTTCCTCTTCTTTCCTTGTGATCGGCAATGAGAGGAAAAGAGAGGAATTTTTATTCCACGGTTTTGCTACAGGATTTATTGCACAGTATAGTCTGATTAAATAGACTTTCCTAATCATTTCAATAAAGACGCTCCACCGTTCTACAGATAGAGATATTTCATATAAACGGACAATAGTTTCTTCATTTTGAGTCAGTTTTTCCTCCGGTATATACTCTTCTCTATTTCGCTCAAAAAAAGTTTGCCGAATTGTAACCTTAACGAAAAGAAATGGAGAAGATCACTCAAGTAAGTTGACCAATGAAATGAAATAATTGCACTTAATAAATATTTTATTTCTTTATTTATTTATTTATTTATTTACTTATTTTTTATTTAGACAAAAATATTTTAGAGTACGAAAAATTACTTTTCTCTGGAGAGTTATCTGATGTGACTCTCGTTGTTGAGGTTGAACGTATACGGGCACATCGTCTCATTTTAGCGACACAATGTCCATATTTTAAGTGTTTGTTTTATGGACAATTCATGGAATCCGAAAAGCCTGAGCTCTCATTGCAAGTGCCCTTTGAAGCATTTAAACTCACTTTGCAATCCTTGTACACCGGTCAAATTAAAAAAGGTAACTTCTCGATAAAAGTGCTCGTGGACGCCATTCATTTGGCTAAACAATATTGCATTGAGGATTTGACGAACCGTCTACAGGAAGTTTTCATTGAGAGTTTCCCCGATTTTTTGCTACAAACTCACAAGGATTGCAGCCTAGAAAATTGTTCATTAATGCTGAATTTGTCATGCACATTCAATTTGGAACAGTTTAGGGAACAAATTAATGAAATTATTGAAATCTTCTTGAATTCGGATGAGTTTAATCTGTTGTCAGCGGTAAGTTTCAAAAGAAGGAGCATTTCCATACTATTGGTATCTTAGGAAACGTCCAACAAATAACCAAATCTTCTTGCACACAGGATGCACTAGCTGAACTGATCAGTCTGGACAGCTTTGCGGTCAATGAGGTAGATATATTTCAAGCTGTACTGAAGTGGGGCTCAAATCGTTCGATGGATGAGATGAAGGTAAGCAAATTCAATCTCGATACTGAATATAATACGCTTTACTAAATCTAACCTTGTGCGTTTTATATTCCAACGTTAGGCTCTTATGCCCAGTATTCGCTTCACGTTGATGGAAGTCCATGATTTGCGTGAGATTGTGCAACCCACTGGTTTGGTAGAACCGGCTATGATTGATCACATAATTAAAGACATTAAAAGCGTGGTGACATTTCCAGTTCGTGCTGGCCGAACACATCGTAGAGATATCATTCCAAGGAAAATGCAGCGCACCTCGTTGTTTGGTTGTTCATACCAGTATGATGGGTTGCTTGATGATGAATCGATGATCCATATAAATTGAATTTATAATGTTTCAAGAAAAACACTATGTGTTCATTGTTTATAGATTATTTGACTAATTTATGTGCTAACTATTCCGCCCACCACCTCGCTCGTTTGTTATGGACCAACATTAAAAATTATCTCACGGGATCCTCTTATCGGAATACTTTATTTTTGTAAATTTATTTAATTTTTATTTTCTTAGCTAATAACGGAAAGGGCAGAACTACCTATGGCGGGCTACGCTAGTTTATTATATTGAGAAGATCTATGAGCACCATATAGGAGACTGACAAGACATCCCATCAGTCCTTTGAACTACAGTGTTACATGGTTGTGGGAACGGATCGAAACGGCAGCTAGAGTTTGGGTGCAGACCAAGAGGAAGCCAAAGTTAAGAGTGTAACTTTGAATTGGTAGTGCCAACATTGTGAGCATTTCTATCTTGTCTCTCCGTCTCATATTGTATCACCCTCTTTCGCACTAATATATTCCGCTGTGTTTCTCATATAAAACTTGTCGTAATTAAATTATATATGAACAATTTATTTACAAATTCTGGGTATTTATTTTACGTAATATAAAGTTCCAAAACTGATAGAGCTAAACAAGCCTAGCTGAAGCAACTTATTCCACCGACTTGTTCACCTTTATGAGTATGACTTACCATATGGGCTCTGCATTGTCTACTTCACTATGTTAGAAACTCAATGACAGGACTGTACTGTAACTATTTATTGGCTGCGTGTAGCGCATAAAAATCAATGCGAATAAATTTCTGCGATGTCTCACTCAAAGTCAACTTTCATTTGCTACAGATACAAATCCACATTGGTTGACACATATTCATACACACATAACCCTATTCATGAATTATGCTTTAATTTGTATGCGTTTGTGCGCGTTAAACCAGCGTTAAGCACAGCGATGTGCACTAAAGTGGAGTTTGTCATAATTACATTAAGTAGTTCAAGTGTGTCGCTGCTTGTAAGCCCAACCGCTTTCATGTTTATCTACGTATTGTATAAGTGGCTTTGTATCTACATAGTCACATATACATGCTCTAAATGCGCTGCATGCGTTAAAGTGTGTGTGTGTGTGTGTGTCTGCTTGGCGGCCAACTTGCGTGTTAAGGAAGAGTTTCAGCACTTTAACTGTTTGCGATACAGCGTTGCTTTCGTGTGCGTGTGTTTAACTAGGTGTCTCCATTGTTAGTGGGTGCTTGCATGTGTATTGTTTTAACACTTTGGATTATGGCTTGTAAACGCTAAACGCACATCACGTATAATAATTAATGACAATTAATTCTGCGTACGCCGTAAGCGAGTTTATTGCAAATTGAAGTCGAGTTGAGGCGTTGCCAATTAGTCGTTGAGATCAGCAAAGTTGATTAAAATTCCTGCTAATTTGTAGAAAGTTATAAATTATGGTTTCATGTTTAGATGAGATAATCAGGAAATTGTGTTGTAATGGTGAACACTACTCTTCAACACGAAGTCTCTAAAAATTGAAAAAATGGCAGTGTACTTACTAGTTCAGTCTACTCGCGCTCATTATGTCATACAGCAAATACTTCATATAGAGAGTGTATATTTCTCGAATAAACTTTTTCGTTTCCCTAAGAAAAGACATTCGAGGTTCAGAGAGAGTAAGCTGAACTTATCTCCAAAACATCACAACCCCGTATTCTTAATTCAGAATTAGTCTATGGTACTATGACTAGGCCTAGAATAGATCGTTTTTCATATGACGATTAACAACATAATCATTTGTGATATCCAAGTCTGAAAAGCTTTATAAAAACTATTGCATATTTTTAGGTGCGTCATAAACTCTTTTATACTATGCGGACGTAATATTGACTAGTATTGATATAATGTTTTGCCACTTAGTTGCTCTCTACTCGTATTACGTTGGGAGCGTTTCACGCCTTTACCAGCAATGTTTGTTGCCTACTTTAAGGCGCGCATGTTACTTTAAATGAAGTTAAGTCAGTGGCAAAAGGCGAATATTTATGAATGCAAACAAAAAAGAATTATTAAAAAAAGAAACTTTGAACGCAATTTCATAACTCAATTGAAATTTATTGCTCAGCTCAAATGCAGCTCCAACTTTCCGCAACACGTTTCGCTTACGACGCAACTCAAAGCAACGAAGTTGCCAGGTGTATCTGTATCCACGTGTGTTTGCTCGTATGTATTTTTCACCTTAACATTTGCTTTCAACACTTTTGACTTTCGAATAATTTATAAAAGTCTTTCATGAGCACCAGTGAAGCAGCCATCATCGTCATCATCAGCAGCCACACACACGAAGAAGCTTTAACTCAAACGTCAGTAGGTAGGTAGGCAGTCCAGCGCCCGTGTTTCAAAATAATGCTGCCCCACAGTGTTGAGTTCTCTGCTGCTGAACTGTTGTGTACCTGAGTATCTATTAGATTTTGTATCTGTAAGTCGGCGTGATGTCTGTATTTCTGAATGCTGTTCCGTCTATGTTGAGTAATGGCGGTGTGCGCCGAAGATTATGCATAAATACCCCAGCATTGTTTACGTAAGCAGCTGTGGGTAGCTGTAAAGAACGTAAAGCAACTTCAAACCAGAAAGTTTAACTTTACTTAATAAGCAGCAAGTTTGAAATTTGTTAAATAGTTCAAGTTCTGGTAAATGCGATGTAAATGGAGATGTTGCACCACAAGCTATTATTATTGTGTTATGGATGGTTTTATGCAACAGAGTAAAGCAACTCTAAACCTAGCTACTGGTTCATAGCCTAGTCGATGTTATTGCTTGTTTTATAAATGTTATAAGTATAAAAATAAACCAGAAGAAATTAATCAGAACTTGATCGCACGACCCATCAGGAAGGTACGTGACACCCACTATCAGCTTATGTGTCGCCCTATCAGATATATAGCATTGTTAAACAAATATTATTGTAATTAAACACTTTTACAGTTAGTCTAGTTTTACCATTGCTTCAAATGATTGGTGATGATGTTGAAGCATAAACCTCCAGATCGTACGTCAGATTTTCAACCACAGATCAGAGCAAGTTCCCAGTTCATTTAATTTGAGTGGACTCCAAAGAAAAATATATCATATCTAAAGATATGACATTAGAAAGGAAAGGAAGTAAGGAAGCCCACTTTGGGCTCTCAGTAACACATCGCCTGAGCAAAACGTACTACTATCATCTCCTACGGAATAAATCTGTCGCATTCGATAGCCTAGACTAGTTGTTTGCAATCTAAGTGTATACACAGTGGATTGTAGTATTCTTAGACGATGAGACTTTGATATTATTCTCTCTCAAAGTATATGGAGATGATTGCTATCTGATTAAAAGTCTCACATTTTCAAGTCACGAAGGGAATTCGCAGAGTCCTCTGCGGATGAGCATTAAAAACACCTTTGGGTATTCCAAGAAAAAGGCTTTCAAGGCTTTCTGGGTAAATAAACTGTTACAATGAATGTTTTCCACATATTTCACCGATGACTATAACATTTCAAAAAGTGTATTGATGCAGTATTTACTAATCTTTCAACAACATTTTTTTAATGGAGCCGCTTTCCACGAAGTTTAAGACATTTTCTAGCATCAATAGCAAGTTGAGAGCGTACAGTGCACGACAACAGAATGCAGCAATCCATTCATATCCAATAACATGAATTTGCAATCAAGTAAAATCGTCTTGTCAAAATTCTAAACAAAGGCATTTTGAGCTCGTGTTACGACTGTTTGGATTTGGACAAAACCCTTTTCGTGTGCTTCATATACGAGGTTGCTAACGATTTCCTTTCATACCGTTGACACTTATATTGCTGCAACGCTTTGGCTCAGCTTGGCTCAAATCAAGCGTGTGTAAATCGGCAGGCAGGCACAATCACTTCGAATCCTTTACAGGTTGCTGAGGTAGTCAGACCAGTACATAGTCACAGAGCCAAACACTCAAAAAGCGTCTAAGCAGGCGCACCGAACAAGCTTGCCTTCGAAACGCATCATCAGCATTATCATCGTCACAATAGTGCCACTTCCCATCACCACCGCCATGGCTGACATTGAGGCTGAATGTGTATGCTGATCGGGTTCAACTCAACAGTGTTGACACCACAACAACATGGAGAAAAACATGCATTGAATTCAAGCAAAACTTTTTTGTTGTCGAAAGCAAAAATTTTCGATTTCCAATGAGTTGTGCCTCCGACCCCGATGATGAGCATTTGTATTTTTGGCATTCATTCACTCATTCGCTCATTCATTCAGTTGGCATACCTTCTTATTGTATTTTCCTATTTTAATTTTTTTCATTGTTTGTGTTCTTTGTATTTTGTAAAGAACATCGAAAGGGATTTGTGGGCTTGTTTTTCTCGTATGTAAATCTTTTATTTATGAAGCAGTGACTCTGATAGATGCTCTGGCCTGTAAGCACATTGAGTGAGATTAAAAAGAGAGAATATGTAATTAAATTTAGACAAAGCTTGGGGAATGCGAATGATGGAGTAGTTATTTTGGGGTTTGTTTGAAGCTCTGACTGTCATAAGCAGCACAAATTTAAAAGAGATTGGAAGTAGACCTCAAACAAGTAAGTGACTTTCTGACAATTTTAATTGGAGAAAAATCGTTAAACAATTATTTCGAAAATTTTAAGTTAATTGCCCATTTCATATTAAAATGATAGTCCCGTCATTCTCATATATAGTAATCTGCAGTTACATTTCCATATCACGTAAGTCTGTAATTAAAACATCTACCTGAAAATCTTAGATCAAAGACCTAAGTAGACAGACGCCTACTTTCGGTATACCTTACTATGGTCTTGACAAAACTAGTTCCCTAAATGTCATTTAGAGGCTGGTACCATCTATCTTATATTACGCATATATATAAATGGATGTTGCTCCATTCACAGCCTATGGACTCCGTTTAACCGAACAACATGAAAATCAGTGAATGTTTGTGATATTGCTTCATAAAATTACAAATCGAAAGTCTGCCAAAGAAAAAAATAAAAAAAAAGTTTAGTGCTTTATTGGTGGTGATCATATTCATGCGATTCAATCTAGTGTGTTCCAAATCCCGAACAGTGGTGTGGCCCTTGCTAGTTCCTTAAAAAATCGCATAGGTACTTTTTCATTATACGCGTACAACTGTCTTTCATATATCTAATGAAGCAATTTCATAGTGACGTTACCTTAGTAAATGTCAAATTATCATATGTCCTTCATAACCAAGGTCTCCCAGAAATATCTTCTTCCAAGATGGCACTGGCCTGTTAATACAGAGAGCAAGTAAATTATACGACAGATACTTGAGCGTACTCTTTTGGAATGGCGCAGGGCAGGTTTTTGTTCATATGGTGGTGGACATAGGTGACCTATACTAAACAAAATGAGCGGACCTGTCTGAGGTCTTACGCTACCCGCTCTGCTACAGAGTGCCTGCAGGACGTAGGAAATAGATTTTGAAACCTACGATACGAAATACCTATTAACTATGCCTAGGTTAAAGCTTCTCTATGAATCTCTAAGCCGTGTCTCATTTTGGTTTGAAATTCACCGGACGACATAATTTCATTCAAGTCTACAATAACCACAGTCCCTTTCTGTCACACTTCATTAACTGCCACTCCCTACCACTGTGAAGGAAAGACACTTTTGTAACTATTTTCTATTAATAAACATGGCATTAGCCGTTATAATTTAAGCTTGAATTTAGTTATATATATTATACATTACGGTTCATTTTGGTTATCAAGCCTTTCAACCCTCATACTCTGAAACACTTTAGTTCCTATTCTATAACTCTCAGCTGTAATGGTAACTGTTTTCTGTTTTCTGAACATTTTTTTATATAAATATTTTTTCATTTTATTTGTCCCTATTCCTTTTACACATGCATTGCTTTCTGTCGCTTTTCACCCATTATCGTGCATGCATAAATCACATGCTCATATCCTGAGTGCTGCCACCTTCTGTACGAGCGCCACTTCACCACGCCACACGATGTTGGCAACCACTATCAGTACCAGCACTAGTTTTTTTTGTTGCCATTTGCACTTTAATCTAGTCGTTGTTGTTGTTTTTTTGCTGTTGTTCAGCATTTTAGAAAATATGGCAACGCTTTGGCAACATAACCACAACACTTGACCACTGCAAGCGTTGTTTTTTTGCACCTGCGGAAAAATAGTTAAAAAATACAGAGTGACAGTCACATACAAATACACGACCCTACAAACATTTACAACTCAAAACCACTCAGAGTATTTGGGAGCTAGTGTTGGCAACAGAAAACTAAATTTTGCATGACCGACAGACAATTGCAAACAGTCCTGTGTGTGTGTATGTGTGCACCTGTGTCGGTGAAAATGTGTGTTCTGGTCACTTTTAAAAGAGGGTTTTTCATTAGAGTTGAATACGGAAATTGTTTCGCCACACTAATTGCAACAAATTCATCTAATCAACAGAAACATGCTTTGGCTACCACCCTAAAAGTAGACTACAAAATTTAGTTAAACTTGTGAATACAACCATAGGACGAAGTGTGGCACGCTTTTTGGTGGGCCAAGTTTGCGTGTAAGGCACATAAATCTATTTTAAGACTTGAACAAAAATCCAGACAAATGCCAGAGATTACAAAAAGATTTCGGCCACCATGATACATGTCCTCCGACGTATGTGTGTACATGTGTTTATGAGTCAGAGCGAAAGTGAAAGGCCAGCGAGTGAGGAGGAAAAACAATTAAAGCCTGATTAATAGTTGCAGTAAAACTTCAGCACCTTCAGCTTCATTCAGCTGCGAGAGTCCTGAGTCCTGTACACAGAATCAGAAATGTGCTATTGTTGCTTGTTTGAGTTATGACTTTTGTTGTGTGCGCATGAGTGTTTATGTGCATGTGCGTGCGTGTTGGTTGCTTACTTTTGTGGTTTAGGCAGTTTAGCATACTTTTTAGTGCCAGCGGGGATTAACTCTCTTAAATTTCATACAGTTTCGTGCAAATGTTTCGCTTTAAGAATGTCGACGCCATCGTGCGGATTCAACCGCAAGCCAAATGTTGGCTTTGTATTCTTGCAAGAGCACAGTTCAAGCGCCTTTCGGTAAACCTCAGAGTACGCGCTGTGCCAACACACGAATTGATCCTGCTTTAATACACACACACATACATATACATCCACAAGGATGACCGAGAACTTAAATACTTTAAGCCTTTTTATAAAACCCATACACACAGACGCACACAAAAACATTCACGCGCATACAGTTCACAGCATAAATCATTAAAACTTAATGCTTCCCAGGAGATCAATGAACATGACCGCAAATTATACTGAAGCATGCTTTCAGGCACGTCACGCCCGCGTGCAAAAATCGTTTGCATGTATAGCATGCAATTTTTATACTCTTCACGCTGCGACTAGTGTGCTAACTTTGACATGAACTTTGTAACAAACTAAGGCGGCATACATCAAAGACCCTGTGAGGTGTATGTATTCCAGACAAGCTTGAGTTCCGTTGCTCTACGCATGCATGTCTGGCTCACCATCTGCATGTATGCAAGTTAGTGTCTAATTTTTGAAATGGGAAACTTTTTTCCTTAAAAGATTTAGATTGGCAACACCTGATTTGAGGTTCGTAACAAACCCTAAACGTTTGGAGACCCTAAGAGGACTGTAGCGCTACGTAGGACCTTCAACCTTAATAGCACCAAATTTAATTATTTCCGTTATCATTATTGTAGTCTGAAATCTTCAGAATAAAATAATAAGTTGTTGGTAGAAAGTTTTACTTTTTTGTGTTACAGCGAACACACCTAAATTCAGAAAAGCCCTCGTACTTCTGAATCTTTTAGCCCCACATTAGACATTGAGACATTGTTTTTCAACATATTCAGCTGAAATTTAGAGATTTTTTGTATAAAAATAAAAGTTGTGGGAACTTCCAGACTAAAATTTCAAAGTGGATCATATAGTTTTCAAATTGGTCAATTTTCAATTCTGTTAAATAACAATTTTTTTTTTGTCTTGTCTCTTGTGTATTACACAGCAGAAATGTTTGCATGAATACAGATATAAATGATGTAAAATTTAAGATCCTAACATTTCTGTTTAGTATAGCGTGCAGATAATCCCTTCATTAAATTGCAAGTCGTTTCAGTGTGATGTGCATAAAAACTTCGCCATAGCCGATGTCAACTTACTTTCTTGTTAGTTTTTTTCTTTGATTTTTGTTGTTTTTGTTCCTGTTTTTAATTTCTGTATTTTTGTTGTTGTTGTAATTTTTCTTTCGCATATTGTACATTTGCAACCACAAACATGTGCGGCCGTTCTGTCGAGTAGGTGACCCTCAATCCAACCGTTCGACTTCGTCGCCGTCGCCTTGATTTTAACTCATTGGTAAATGCAAACGTAAATTATGTTTAATATTACTTTATACCGGCAGCCCTCAAACTCTTACCCATCCGCACAAGCAACTTGATTTTCGTGTATTTGCTCGGTATGATTTTATTTTACAAGTTGTTGCTGCAACAGTCGCGCACACAAATTAAATTAATTGCAACGCATTGAAAAAATATTGCGTACACGTGAAATGCAACTCGTTAATTTTTTCCACGATGTGGCAACTCTGAAATTGTAGTGTCAGCATCAGTGAGATGCTTAAAAGCGTACTGACCGTGAGTGGTTGCATTGAAATGATGAAGAAGTCAGTGAAAACATGAAAACCGGTTATATAATAAATTCTTTAGCAAAATGTGTTTTTAATGGTGCAAAAATTTATCAAACACCAAATCTTTATCATCGCCACTACTTCCATCATTGCTCCTGATCGCCAGGCTGCATAACGTCTAACCATGCACGTGCTCATTCAATAACTTATGCATGTGCTTGCATAGGTACCTGGCATTATAAACTGATTATTGTGAAGCTTAGATACCCTTAGGTTACGTTACCATATTGTCCATTACACGCACTTAGTCCTCTTACTAAATTAAACATTTCTTCTTAACTTGCACTGCCACTACCGTACAGCAAAACATCTTTTGCGTGGCACTACTTGTTGTTTGTTAGGCTAATACTTTTACAACCATCTATGGCAAAGTTGCAACAGGCTCCTATGTTTGAACTCATGTTCCAACGAGAGCTGGCCTTTACGTAGCCTGACCTATTTAAGGTAGAATTTAACTAATATGGAATTATTAATTAATCACCATTACAGCTTCACCTCACTTTCGTAGCTTATATATTTTGTTTAAGCTTTACAAATTGTTTTTTAACTCGGTCAACGTCTTATGCCTTCCGATTGAACCCTTTTGTGTTGGCTCGCTCCCTGTCTCGTTGATGTGTAAATTAATGTCATTGTGGCACAGATTGTTGGAGGCGACCGTCGACCATTTCATTTTACACCGCTAGCTTGGTAGTCCCTTTCATTTCTTTTTTTTCATGTTGTCTGTGCAGATTAATTTTTTATTGAGTTTTATGTTTTGTTTAGCATACTTTTGGGCTTCAGCGCAAATGGAAATTATAATTGCGGTTACAGTTTTTTCACGCAGCATAATCTTTTCTTTCTTTCGCTTCTCTTTGGTGTACCTTGATTTGATTTCACTTTTGTTTTATACGCAAATTAAATTCTAACTGCTTTTAATTAATTTTTGTGGCCTCCTTTTTGGCTTCTTTTAAGGCTTTCAGCTTTCCAAACAAGTTTGTAAATAATTTCAATACGACACCAGCAAATACAGTTCACGCCTGAAAGGACTTCAAATCATTTAAAGTTTTCGACACTCTTCGATGTGTTGCTGCTGTCTCCTGTAAGATTTTTCGTTTCTCCTTTTTGGGGGCGTCGCTGTAGGTTGTTTGAGTCGAAAATTTCTCAACTTCCTGCGACTTGTTGTGCGAACAACGCACTTCATGTTAATTACAAAACTTGTGTCTCGCTTACACAGAACTATTCAAGTTATTAAGGGCGTGTCAGGCAGTCAGACAGTTAAGGCTTCTGCCTTGTGTTTGGCATTTTTCCTAAGTTGCTTTACACATACACTGAATTTTACCCAAGTTGCCTGTAATGCCTATCCGCGTGGCTAGCTCTCAATAAAAAACAATAAAATAGAATTTGTATGCTGAATTTTGGTAATAATTCTCTTCAGGTTATGCACGAAACTCATTTACTTAGCATAACATGAGAAGCAGAAGTCAGGATGACAGCAACAACAGAAGTAACAGCAAGGATGATAATAGCAATAACGACAACCACTTAGCTGGTGTAGTAATGACAGACAGACGTGTGCTCTGCTCTTCATAGAGCCGCACAAACACAGGACCTACCTAATAACCTACTAACAAACACACTAATTTGCACTTGAACCTAATAATGTTGCCTCAGTTGGAGGAGTTGAAGGAGTTAGTGGGTTTGAGTTCGAGTGTGAGTACTAGTTGCAGTTATGGACGTGGATGAGTGCTTAAATGAGTGGTTCAATGGTTGGCTCAGTTAGCATGAGTTCTATTCTCTGTGAATTACAATAGTTGAAAATTTTGCTCTCAGTTACCACTTCAAGTTCAACTCAGGACGTCGTTCAGAGTTCAAGTCGCTTGGGCCGGTGTTTCGTGTTTTGTGTTCAGTGCCATTGTATGGTTGTGAGTCTATGAGGATGTGTGTGTCGGCCTGTTTGGGTACACTTTTGCTAATTTTCTAATTTGAATTCAGATTTATGCAGTTCAAATTGAATTGCTTTGTTTTCTTTTGTTTAAATGAATATACTCCTAGTTGTTGTTTGTTGAAATTATCGCTCAAAATTTGGCTTTGTGCAAAGAAATTTTAACGGTGTATGAAATCCACAAATAAAATATTTTTGGCAAGTAAAAAAAATTAGCAATATTTTTATACACAGATAAAATAAATAATATTAATAATAATTTCCTTTCTTTGCTGGCTCGCCTCAAATATGATTCGTCATTGCTGTAGCATTAGAAAAAGGTTTCAAAATAACATCTTCCTGCCCAAATATATTAAATACTGGACGATAAAACTCTCTAATTTAAGGCCTGCGAAGGAAAAAATTACCTTGCTTTATTTCGATTACAGCATAACAAGTGTATAGTTTTTTGGTTGAGGAAGAGCGGTAGAGTGTCAAGTAAGCAATCCCTTGCCCATTGGCCAAAAGATGAAAACGGTTAGCTGTTTAGTTATGATCTATGACTTCTGCAACACAACATAATTTTGCATAATGAGCTTATTCTTGTATTATAATATAAAATATAAAATATAATATAATGTTCCCCACTCAAACGACACCTATGTATATAATTAAGCGTCAAACAGTTTTTCCGTGTACCCTTTCCTTTCTTAACTACTGAAACGATTTCGTTAAAAAAATACCAACTGAAAGGTATTCCTCGTTATATGTGCACAGTCAAATTTTTATTAAAATCGGACCAGTAATTTAGATTAGAAAAGGTATTCAAGATACCCGCTTAACAACACACAACCGTTGATGTTGCGGGCGTAGTTGAATGTGAGAACAGAGAGGTTTGTATGTCTCTCTCTACTCTTCTATACAGAGAGAACTTATTCATATAGAGTTTACATTTCTCTCTTAAGTTTTTTAGACCATTTTCCAAAAGTCAGGCGCTATTAGAATCTGTTATCTTTCTGCTATTAACATCGAAGAACCAGCGCAGGCCGCTGTGTAGCAAACTCATTGTGCTAACTATTGAACTGAATTAACCAGGTAAACAGAAATGTTAGAAGGTGTGTGACTGTTGCGAAATCCAAGCAAGCGCTGTTTCCCCTTCTTGCTGTGTCTTCCTATATTTTGTGTTCTTAGCGCGAATTACCATGAAAAGGAATTTCTGTATATCACCTTTGTTTTGGTTATTTTAGTTGCCGTCACCCATTTTAATTTGATTGTATTCATATTGTTGTGGGTATTTGGAATAACAAAAAGGAGTTGCTCACTAAACTGAGCAAATGATTCGGTTTCATTCCTATTGTTCCTTTTTTGCCCAGTTGTTTCTTTTCTTTTAACAAAAACCATTGTTTATAGGGAAGTTTTTAGCACTTAAGAAAAAAACTTTCCTTTGAACTCTCGAACTTTGCCATGAAAACCAACACACTGTGTCCGCAGCATTGTATTAGAATACTCATATTTTATGACTTTTAATGAATTTATGTTTTCGTACAATCCATCTACCTTTAAGGATTTTAATTCAGAGAAGTATTACGCCTACGTAATCACATCCAAATACCAGAACAAAAGTCAGAAACTCGATGAGTTCAACTCGGACAGCGCGCACAGTCGACTCAATCAAAATGACTCACTCACGCACATTGCGAATTTCGTAAAGTCATTCCGGGAACTCAATGTGGTGACCCAGCTCATGTTCAAACGTTTATGCTTTATTAAATTACAAGCAGAGCTAACGAATGCAGCTAATTCGTTGGGATTATTATGCTGCTTAAGACATTTAATATTGCTGAGATCAACTAGTTTTAGTATTCATGCCTTACTTCTCTACCCCGTTGACCCCTTTGTGAATCCGTCGGCTTACATTGCACACGCTTTCACATTCAATGCCACAGCAAGTGATGTCAGCATGAAAAGGACCACCAGCAACAGTCGGCGCCCTCTTTGCAACCAGTTCGGCCTTAGTAAAGACTTGCGTTTTGCTTGCTTGTAGTTATTTAGTTCGGTGTGGTCTTTTCACTTGTACTCGTATTTACGTCTATATTTTTGGCCATACAACGCAAGAAAGACGAAGGTCTTAATTGCGAAATTTTCTATGAATGTGCCACAATAGCAGCAAACACCAGCAACCTGTAAAAGAAACAATAAGAAACAACAACAGCATCGTTGGTACGGCCAATTAAAGCTGAGCGGCATTAAAGTATCTGCGGGGCTTTAAAATTCCAAGTACGATTTCAAGGGTTACGTTACGTTACGTGCCGTCGGCCTTTGGTCAGTAAATGCCAACGAAATTAGTGCCGTGCAGTCAGTATATCTTTTTTCGGAATCATTGCTGCCACCGGCTAAGGCGTGGATATTTTTGTCGCTGCGCCTGCTGTTGGCCATGGCGTATGATGATGACTGCCGGCGGTGGTGCGTATCTGTGGATCACGCTGTCTGACTAATGCCGCTAAATTGTTTCCGCTCAACTCGTTTCGATTGCATACACATGGTCCTTGTTGTGCACTTCTTTGTTTGCACTTCTCTCTCACACTTCCTAAACCTATTCCTCTTTTACCACGTTTTAGGGACAACTGCGCTGACTTTACTTGTAGCCTTTCTACTTTTTGTCTTTTTTTCCTTATCTTCTTTTTTTGTAAGCTCGCGGGCCTCTCTGGTTTTGCGCAATGAAATTGCAATTTCAAAGTCGTTATTATTGCAACATCAGTCGCCGACGACATCGACAGGACCTGAGAGTCCTTATGCTCAACTGTTGCTTTCCACTCATGCACCATGGCTCAACTGCTTCATACAAATGCAGCGAAATTCTCGGCAATCTCGGCAACAGTCATCATCATCATCATCAACCCTCAGAAGCCTTGTTGCCTTGTTATGGAATTCGAGTGGTTCTTTTTTTTTGGTAGGGAGAAAATGTTGGAATTATCCTAAGCCACGCATCGTCGCGAGAAGCTTCGTAGGCAGATGTATGCAGCATAAAAAAGATCTGCAGATTTTTTGCTGTTCTTGATTGACAAAAAGTGACAAATTCGAGTGCTTGCATTCTGTTTGCCCTTTGAAACTCTATCTTCGTAAGGGGATTCGATTGAATAGCAAATATGGATTTATATTTACCAATTTATATATGGAGCTATATGTGTATGTGCAGATATATATATACCCAAAAGTTATTGAATCGAGTTTCATTCATGCCAATTTTATGTAACCTAACCTTTTCTGTTATCTTAACAACTTCTTCGTCATTTCCCACCCAGTCAAAAGAGCAATTAAGGTTGGTTTCTATTTACTGCTTATCGAATTATCTATCTATCCATCTATCTATCCATCTATCTATCTATCCATCTATATGCTTATCTATCTGCTTATCTATATGTCCATCTATATATTTACTATCTAAATGTCTATCTGTATATCTTTTTGTCTATCTGTCTATCTATCTATCTATCTATGGGCTTTATTTTTCTATGCATATATAATTGTAAACCTGCGTGTCTTCTTTCTTTATCCACCATTTACCCATCGCTTTAACTGTTTATCTATTGGTTTTGTTTTATATAATTGAACAAATAGATGTACGCCACACTGATCTATGTGGATTATCAAAGGACGAAAGCACACATAGTCACCCACGCAATTCCAAGCAAACTGGTTTTGGTCTTTGCTAAATCTCTATCTTTTGGCCAAAAAACCATTGCATTGATGTTGCACGTGTGCATAATTGAATTTTACAACGCAGAGACTGTTATTAGAGCCAAGGATTTGCACATCAAATGCAAATTCATGCCAAACTGAGTCTTTACGATATCCTTTCAAGAGGATGCGAACACATGCTTTGTTGGTATTGGTTGCTTGAAATAACAGGATTAAACTGTTTGCTGACGAAATAATAATTTTGGGAGGTGTCAACTTTGAGATCTATTTGCTTGCTGACAGTCACAGGCAGTGCGTGCTACGTTTGAGGCGTGGCAGAAATCATGACGTAAAACAATGAACCGTATTCTGAGCAGCTGTCAAAATAAATGTCTTTAAAAGATTTCCAGTTTGTCAGCTCTCGTAAGCTTTCCTCAATAATTAATTAGCAAACTAAGCCTGGCTGCCATGCAGACTGACAGTCAGACAAGCAAACGGAAGAGCTGATAGTTGTAGTGTGCAAAAGATACTCTTTAGTGTTTTTGATGTGTTTTGCATTCTATGAGCTAATAAATTACTCAACAAATATTGAAGTAAGCATTTAAAGTGCTTGCGATAATATTTTTGCGAGCACACATGACGTGCACGCAGTGCGTTTGCATTGAGCGCAACCGGAAATTAAACGTACACACACACATGCAAAGCGACTCTAAGCGGAAGTTAATTGTTATACGAACAATGGAATATATAGAAAAATCAACATGAGCTACAGCTGACTAAAAACATTCAAGCAGTTTCTCTATAAAATTCATTCGACAATATTTGGCAAGTCTTTCTGCTCTTTTCGCTTTGGATGAACTCGTTTATGGCCTGCAGCACATTTTATATCAACATTAAAAAAATTATCTAAAATATAATGAGTAAAATGCATTGAAGAAACAACAATAACAACAAGAAAATTTTAAGAAAATCAAACTGAAACTTAATGCGAAATATGAGTAAACAAAGTTCGCTGAATTTGACTTGACTACGAGTTTCTTTCATTTTTCTGGGCTGCAAATTATTTTACATTATGTAGTTTGTGACTATCTACAATATTTCACATGAACATATTACGTAGGCATGATATGGGCTATATTATCTTAGTGTTATTCATAGTGTGCTGCTGATAGAAGAGCTGCTTTGCCCTCCTCTGATGACTACGTTCGACTGTTGACGCCATCCAGGTCAATGGCTGTTGAGTTAGCATTTAAAAGAGCTGTGTCTTGTCCTGTATTATACTTACCCACGGTCTTGTGCGAGATTTCTGAGCCTTAAATCATGATTTATTTAATGACACCCATTAGGATTAGCCTACGTCTTTATCTAGGCTCGCGAGGGTTAGTCATTATAATAGAGGGAGCGGCGCATGTCCCTATCGACTTCTCCCTCACGCTAATTTATAACTCTTTGAAACAAAGTCTTCAGTTTAATTTTGCCTCTGATTTATCTTGGACGTAATACGCACATTGCCTATTGAGACTATTGAAGCCTCGAAATTTTTTGCACTGCCAATGAATAGACATTCGATCACTTGCTCTGGCTGACTTCCAGAACAATGCTTACGCCACATCGTAAGCCTATACTTAATCCGCCTATTAAAATCCAGAAGACCCTGATGTACCCTCTACTTATCTAATATATGTATCATATATTTTCGCCCCTTGTGGTATCGTAGAGTTGCACTCCTTGGCTTAATTATCCTCACAAAATTCTTAAAGGCAGTCTCCGGCGGGCGACTTCATAGTCATATAAGTGTTTGTCTAAGAACTTGTTTATGATTTTATGTCAAATACGTGCGAACATGTTGCACGTACTATGAGCACTCTGCTCTGTTAGCAAGCAACTGCAGTAGACAAAAGTATCTCAAGCTGTGCAAAAGTTTGCATTGTCGAATATGTTGTTTTGAATACTTCGTAGAATAATCATTTTGTACGATTTTGTTGTTGGTTAAGCATGTCGAAGATGTTAAAGCGAGCACAGTCCTGCGAAATAATTGCCAGGTTATGAAGCGTTTGAGTTTGACGAACTATTACGCTTTAAAGCTCGAGATGTGTCCATGAATAACCCTTCAAAACTAAGCAGCAAATGAGACGAGATTGTAACAAAATATCGACATAATAGAGCCTTAAAAACTGTGATTGGTAATTGTTTACATTATAAAGGAGCATGTTTATTTATTGTAAAAATCCATCAGAAAGAAAACATCGTGAGAGAGGCAAATGGCTTGGGTTCAAAATAGATATTATTAGTATCGTCTATACTCTCTTGTGTTTCGCGCAGAACTGCCTATTCGCTCGCTTTATATTCTTTATTATTCTTGCTCTCACATCACAAACTTATTCATCAGATACCCGTGTATAACCGGCTGTCTGAGCAACTATTGGCCATTATACTACCGGTGTCTACATTAGTACACCCGGTACTCGTAGTAGGCAATCCAAGAATAAGACAAAAATCTCTTGACAACAAAGGTCTGTTGATAGTCCCACGTGTACTTCGAGTTATACTCGTATCCTTTTCCTTCTCTCCGACAGTAGGTACTGACCAAACGTGATAAGTAAACCTACATATTTATAAGTATTGCGTAATCGATGGTTAAAGATACTACAGGGTATATGCATCGCTCCATGCTTGTTCGACCCAGCTGAAAATTGACGTGGTTGATAGAGACCAACACATTACCCAAGAGCATAACAGTTTAAGGAAGGTTATTTGTTCTGAAATCGCGAGCAATATAATTTAATTTATCTCATAAATCGCCACATTATAACAGATGAGGTTTTGCCCAAAATACAATTACAAACAGTAGCAATACATTTCAAGTTTGTAGTTGCTAATACAATATGACTGATTGCCATATCTGTTGGCGCGTGTAATATCGCCAGCCAGTCCAATACTGTAGGCACGAAACAGAGTAGTCGCATCGAAGTAAGCCAGTCCGGGTACAGTCTGTACACGCAACCTGATTTCGTAGTCCATCTTAATGTGCTGGTCATCTTCATCTTCCTCCTTCACCAAAGTGTTGTTACGTTGAGTAATGTAAGCCTGTAGTATTCTGTCCAAAGCAAGTTGACGACACAACGGATATGGTTTCAACATTGAGTTGATGCGTTGTAGTACATAACGAGCTGCTCGTTTAACTCGTCTGTCATCCACTGAAATCACTTCGAGACGTAGGCACAGGCAGTAGTGATCGGGTATGCCGGCTTGCTCGCAACCTCGACGCTCAGGAATGGGTAAAAAAAGGCTAATGCCACGTGGAATTTCAGCGCCTGCTAAACGCTCTAATTGCTTTGTACGATTTTGTATGCGTGCCGTATTCAAGTTGTTCAAATCAATGACATCCTTGAGTGTCTCGTGAAGGTCATAAGGCGTAGTCAAACTATGGGCATTCTTCCGAAGGTTATCGATGGCCAATGGGTAGAGTAGTGGCAACCAATGTGGGTAGAGTACAATTAGCAGCGGTTGTGAGTCTTCCAGCATGCCTTGATGAGTCTTATGAAACTCGCCCCAACGAAAGCCATGATCGGCCATTAACACTACCAGCGTGCGATCCAGTATGCCTTGTTTCTCGAAAGTCTTAAACATGTGCAGAAAACTCTTGTCCACTTTCTTAGGATATATAAACCAATCATGCACGCCTTCAATCCACCAAAAATAGGAAAAGAAGAGCTGCATGCGTAGGCGCGGCAACAACTGATAGACATATTCAAAAAGTACTTGAGTGAAAGTACGTTCGCCGCTGCAATGAACATCTTCATTAGTGCTTGAATATTGCGAATGATACCTCATTTCGACCATGATAGGACTCATGTAATAGTCAGTTGGTTGCGACTTAAAACCAGGCTTGCCATATATGAATGTACCACAAAACCACGTGTCTTCAGCGAAACTTGTATTGTAACCAGCGGCTTTGAAGTCATCCCACAAGAAGTGGCATTTATCGAAATTATTATGTTTGCTGAGGCAGCGCTTGTTAATCTCCATTGCGGAAACACCGCTCAAGAGGGGCACCAGATTTGGAAATGAGTTGACGCCAACTTTATTGTGGCCCCAGAACTCGACATGTGGTCTTTTAGTACGTATGAAGTGGGCCGTGTGCTGCATCTGACGCAGAAAGTTCAAATGCGATACCGAATCAATGCCCACTATCATAACTGAGAGCAACTGTCCTTGTCTGCTGGCCACCTTCTCCTCACGCCGTGTGGGAGGCTTTATAAAGAAGAATACATCCTTATAAATAGGCTTATCTGCCTTTCCCGACTTCCAACACGATACACGTAAGACATCAGCGCCTTCTTCAATCCTCAAAGGGTTTTTAACGTCCAGATGGAATAGGATTTTCATGCCACAATGATTGAGTTTATCATGTACGCGTTCTACCTTACAGTAGTCACACTCCAATTCCGTTAGATCCGTCACATTATACTCTAGCATTATATCGATTTCCTTCATATTCACCTCCAGATGAAACTTACCGCTGATGTCTCGCGTATTTAGCAAAGCCTTTCGTTCACAACGTATATCTTCAATATCCTTGAGGTAGGTGGCAATTGACGGATTGAGCACATCCATTCCAACTATCTGACAGCCGCTCCTGTTCACAAAATACGCATTGCTGCCGGTGAGCACCTTCTTGTATGCAAGAATGTCAACGAAATAATCGATATAGTTATACATCAAAAAGCACACTATCACCGCCAATAGAGCCAGGCGTCGATAACATTTTTCGTAATAAAAAAAATTCACTTTTTCGGCCAGCTTCATTTTTGACGCTTAATAATTTCTCTAGGCAACGTCTTCGAGCTGAATGAATTACTTTGACAATAGAAATGAAATCGTGCTTAAAGCAAGGCCTACCTATCCATTTCTACTTATTACTTCATGGCACTGAATATTTAATTATTAAATTTGAAAGGGTTGTATGTAGCAGGGTTGTATGTAGCAGAGTTGTATGTATCAGAGTTGTATGTATGTAGTCTTTTAAAATTTTCGTAGACTGATTCAAAAACGAAAAATGATTGTTAAGGAACTGATAATACTTCCGTACTTAGAAATGAAATGTTTAAAGAAATGGGCCCTAACAAAGGGTCTCCAAATTTATTGTCCATAAATGCATTGTCTTCGAACAAAATTTTAATTTTCTGGCTCAACACGTCCATATTCAGTCACGCGGGCAGAAGATATTCAACTTATCTGATCGACATGATCAAAAACATTTCGGTCTCTTTTAAAGCTGAGCGTGAATCTTGCTTAAATGTGCGTGATCTTGAAAGGCTAAAGAATACCCTGAATTTCATGAGTAGCGAGTAGTCACAAGTAGCGAAATTACCGTGAATTTCGTGAAAATCTCGGTTAACGAAAATTCAAAAAAAATCACAACGTCATGAAATTTTACAGTGTCACGAGAATTCACGATGATACGAAAATTATCTTATTATAAATATCCAACTATAGAAACAAATATCGATACAAAATTACTGTAATTGGCAGAAGAAAAAGAATGAACTTGCGTTATCGTGAAAGGCACAAAAACCCGTAAATGTTCGTGAATGGGAGAGAAATCTGATTTCGTGAATGTGCGTGATCGTGTTACTCACACAGCTCTAATTTCCTTTACTATTTACAACAAAAATATGTTACACTACACATTGGGAGAGAAACAATAAATCCCAAGAAATATCCCGCTCACTCTATGCACACAACTTCCACAACTCTCTTGGCTAAAACTTTATTTCACTCGCTCTCTCATCAAACGTTAAGCAAAGCGCTGTTCTTTTTTTGGGACCTTTCTTTTAGTTTCTTTTTCGGCTACGTTTAGATAGAAGTTGAGCAATTTTGATCTCCGCAAAATGTCTGTATTTATTACTTTTCCTGTAAAATGTTTATTAAACAATGCATATATGTGCATCTACTATAATGAAAATAAGTTGTACTGGATTGTATTAAAAAAAATTCAAAATCCAATAACAAAATTGTGCAAATACCACAATGAATGCTGACGCGTCCTCCGTTGTCTGCGTTAAAAATCTAGCTTCTTTTTACATGTGCAAGTTTGATAATCATAAAAGTGTTTGTATGTTAGTGTTATTAAAATAACTGTCAAAAAGAGAAAGTCTAAACTCTGATGCAAAATAATTCGACAAATAAGAGTTGGTGTAAAATTTCTATAAATTTTGCCGCTACAAGTGACGCTTGGTATATCGTCTTTCTTTCCTTATGCTTTTCGTTGCTTGAGCGCGGCTGAGATGGTGCATGGAATAAACAAAAAGAAAGAGAAATTTCCCTATTCATTTTGCTCACTTCAAACAGATGTCGATGCTTTGCAAGTTCGTAGTGTTGTTGTTGGTAGAGCGATCATCACAATGTCCCGTTTGAGAATTAATGAGGGGAGTGAAATTTTACGTTTATCTCTTGTGCACTATAAACTTACGAGCGCATACGTCATATTGTGATACACTTTCATTTGTTGCTTTGTGATAACTAAATGTCTAACCAAACTCGCTTAAAACAAATAAACAAGACAAAACCATTGAGAGACAAAAAAAAAAGTTTGCCAAAATAATATTGGAAATATAATTTGTTAATCCATGTAGATTCTTATTATCTTAAGGTTAATTTGTGTTCTTAAAGGCTTGTACAGAATGGTGTCACTGTTACTTTGGTTGTGTTACTTGCCTGAAATAGACTTGTTGCAAAAACATAAACATATCGATATTCTTTGTTCCACAAGTAGAGCGATATATAAATTTTCGATATATCGATTTAAAATCCCATACATCGAAAAGGTATAAAAATTTATTTTTTTTTTCAGACCAACAAACGAAAATAGCTTCGCGGTTTCTTGTTATAACTCAACCTAACTTTCTTTTGTATGGTGATCGATATATCGATCGATATTTTTATTAAAAAATATTAATTTCGATATTGATATCTGCAAAACACATCGATACGATCTATATCGATATATTTTGGTACTTCCGATATCCCTAGCCTGAAAGAAAAAAGTGATCAGAATGCGCGGTTCCGTAACATTAGAGTTGTCATACCATTGAAAGTAAGGTATTTTCTTAAATAAACTAAAAAAATTCAAACTTATTTTTTATGAATGCATTGAACAACCCTGTGCTTGCCATTAGAGTGGAATACAAAGTGGGCGAGATTTGTTTTATGAACTCTGAAAAAAAAATTTCCTTAAGAATTTTAACTCTCTCGACCCAAGCTTGTTTGCATACATACAGGCGGACATGGCTAAATTAAGAATAAATTAGTATATATGGATATATGGGGAATGGTTTTTTTCTTTTGAAAATTTGATTTTTCGGCTTACGAGCAAACGAGTTCTATTTTGGCCACGCATATTTGAGCGTCGCCCACGAAATTTAGTTCAGTTTCGCATTTCGGCATAACAACGAATGATTCCGTATTACTCCGGTACATAGTTGCTTTTTGGGCCACATTTTTTGTTTGGTTTATTTTTGTTACAGTTTATGCCAACGCACGTTTCGTGTATCCTTTTCAAATCCTTTAGCGACCTTATATTTGATTTCGCTTTTCATTACTTTTTTTTCTTTGGTTTGCTTTCGCCTAATATCCGCCACCACATATTTTTTTTTTTTGCTGTTCAATGGGGCGGCTTAGTGAAAAGGATTCACTGCAGCGCAAGGACATGATGCATAGTTCAAAGTGTTGTAAATATTTGTTTTGCCAATGTTTGTTTGCATATTGGTAAAATTCGCTGTTTTCCTTTCGCTCGGGACGCTGTTCGAATGGCCAACGCGCTTTGCCGCTCAGGTTTTGTTTTTATGCTTCGACTTTTTTTTGCGCTTTTCACTTTACTAAATACTTTTCTATTTTGATTTATTTTACATTTTGGCGTGGAGTTAGTGCGCTGAAATATTTTGTTAGCCATTTTCAAAATATTTGATGAGTTAGTGAGGCGAATAAAATATTTTCATTTGCAGTTTTGCCTGGTGCTATTCGTTCTACCAATTTCCTATATTTTTTGTATTTTATTTCGTATTAATTTTTTTCTACCCTTTTTTTTATATTAATGTTTTCCTTGTATTTCATGTTCATTGAATTTTTCGTTACCAAAGAGCATTCTGTGAAATATGTACGCTAAATCAAATTTTGAGTGCGCATGTTGCTTTGCTGCTTTTATTACGACGAATTGATTTAAAAAAAGCTTAGATTTCGGTTGCTTGCATCAAGGAAAAGAGAATTTTAAATTGTCCAACCTCCAAGTTCTTTTCCTCTTTTTGGCATTTCGTTTAAATTGTCGAGTTGCTTAATTGAACTGTGTGGTGGTGTATTTCGTATCTGTTAATTGCTCAAAAGTATGAAACCGGATTAGTGTCGGTTTATTTGATATGCGGAAACTGGTTGGATGAGTGCGGAAATTCGGAAATAAATCTTTGATGTAAGAATTTTATTTGAATAAAATATTGGATAAGCAGGGTTTAGAACTGTAACATAATGAGAATCGCCTTCAACACTTTAAGCAATTATTGCAGTTAGATTTCGAACTTTATTACTTAACTGCATCGATCAATAAGCAGGCTCGTTTGAAGCCAAGTGAAAAGTTGGTACTACCGTCGTTTACGGCCGTTTATCCCACGACACCATATCAGACTTTGTCTTAGAGTAGTTTTTAGTTAGCACCCATTTCTTGCTAAAAAGCGTATGCATGAATGTTAGATCCACTACTTCTGTGAACACCCACGAAGACGTTGATTGACATCTACTGGCACTCTTCCCCTTCTAGCACAACTATCAGATATTGGTTCAATGGATTTCAGCGTGTACATACAGATGTTTGTTGCTGATGTTGTTGGATTCTGTTTCGGTTCCCGCTTTGATTTTGTTTTGCGTTCATTTTTTGTGGTTTTGACATTGTTTTTGTTGTTGTAATTACGTTTGCCACATGCCTCTCTAGCCCACAACTGAGTATAACTGCGAACACAGCAAGGTTGTCTCTGTTTATTTATTTATTTTTTCAAAATTTTACGTACCCTTACTATTTATTAAACAGATTCTGTTTTCTTGATTTTATTGTCACGGTCAAATTGTGCTACGACTTGCTGCCATAATACATAATACCATGTACAATACATGAACGATTTGACTGTTATCATGAAAGTAGTTTGAATGGATCAGACTATGCCCTTGATATGGGTGGTTTTGATAGAATTATGAAAAAGGATTTGACACATTCTTCTTCACAGGTGATTCAAAATTGAAACCAATAACGATGACATACAACACTGTCGAAAAACTACAGAAGGAGAATGTCGATGCACAGGATAATTTAAGGTGAGAAGCGAAGAGTATGGATCGCTAACGTTGTATCATATACACTCAAGTATTGTTTCGTATTTGAAATAAGCTCCGACAACGAAGCAATTACGAAGATCGTCAGCCATGGCTCATATCTGACACACAACTTTTTGTTATATTTTTATGTTTTTAATTAGTAAGGTCTGTCTCACATCATATTCTTCATCCTATTCTTTCTTTAAACGCTTTTTCTTGCAATAATCATACAATTAAGAAAACTCTGCATGAGAAGTACCTATCTTAAGCCAAAATTAATACACTGGTGTCCCTTTGGATACTCTATCAAATGCGTTACGTGCTGATTTACATCGAACATGGCACAATTGTGAAAAAGTGCTGACTTTGGCTTGAATATTAACTGCATTTCTCACAAATTGTTTGTGTATACAAAGAAATCAGCGCACTCATTGCCAAATGTGTAAGCGGAGAAAGGAATTCGCGTGCAAATCGCAAACTGCAGGTAAGAAATACAGAGACAACATTAAAACTTTTCGAAATTCCTAACAGAATTTACGAAAAATATTTGTGCCAGTAGTTTGCCAAAAAGTATGCAGTGGATTTTTCCGTTGCTTGAACTACTTCTACGTCTGATTTGTGCTGCTTGCTTCGCTCTCACTGTGAAGACGCTTATGGCGAAGAAGTTCGCGTTCAGTGAACTATTTTAATGATAAATTTCTATGCAATATTAACAAAGTGCAATTAAAAGTTTTCCGTTTTAAACTCGTTCGTTTTTTTCCCTAATGCAAAAGTTTATAAATACGCGAAATGCTAGTCGTCTTATAGATGAACTAAACGCGAAGTGCATAGAAGTCCAAGACTAAGTAGGAGTTGAAGTAGAAGAAGCAAAGGAGGTACAGCAACAGCACCACCAGCAGCAAAAAGCACAAAAGTAGTCTTAAAAGTCGCACCAATCAACAATGTTGCCTTAATTGTTGCATACTTGCTGGCGCTGCACAAATAGATATAGTGCGTTGTTACTATTACTAGCCCAGCTTAATGACCAAAACAAATTAGCACAAAAATTAAGCAGTCTTACAACTATTTGCCATTTTATAAGCACTTCTACAACTAAATCAAAATATATTATCGAGTAGTAAGCAGAATAAAGAGCTAAAACGGCGACAGCAAGCAGAAAACCAATCATGCCAGAATTGCATGCGCTAGGCGGCGTCGATGGTCATCGATGCGATACCGTATGACCACCGACCGCAGCGTGACACAAATACGGAAATAGTAAAGTAACAAACCGCGTACACATATACTCACACATAGGTATGTATGTGTATGTATAATGTTTTGTACTTTACACTGTAATTTAGCAAATCGATTTGTTATTTATTTGTCCCCTTTTTTGAAATTTTTTTAGCATATTTTCCAAGTTTTTATTATTGTATTTTGTAGTGTTTTCGAAACGAACAAAAAAAAAATTGAAATCCCCTTCAACTTGGCACCGCAGGCTGGCAGACACAAATTTCCGCCTGTTCGTTTGCAATAATATAACTGAATACCAATGTGAATGACAAGCAATAAACAGGGGTGGAGTGACTTGAAGGCGCGCAGTCTATATTAAGAATAGGGCGGCAGTGGCCTATGTTTCTTCCTTTCGGAAGCATACTGCTATACACTGCATTATATTCCTACACCATAATTGATATAAAACTTTATATAATTTCAAATAGATATATATTTCAAATACCACAACATACTCACAACCGACCCTGGAAGTAATAACAACAACGGTCGCAACAACAACAATGATAACAGTCCCTACGCCAACAATGTGCCAGTCTATTGCAATAAAAGATCGCTAAACGACAATAATAAAGCTTATATGTGGTAATAAAAAATTGCTATCCAACATTTTCTAGTTTTATTTTTTTTAAATTTTGTTGTTGTCTCTTCCGCTCGCTTCCTCGATTCGACCACCACCATCATTTTGTGTACTTTGTTTGTGACGCTGAGTGCGAGTCAAACGCGCAAAATTGAAACTTTGCAAGTATCTACTTTTAGGCGATTTAGTCAATACACACAATAAATCGTGTGCCATTGGAATAACGCTGGGCGCTTTTTATAGCGTTTTGTGTTAAGTGTTTTTATAGCCCTCGAAAAATAAAAGAGCTCCGCTCGTGAAAAGTTTAAAATTTCAAAGCCTTTTTGGGGCAGATTTTTATTAAATTTCCGTTTTGTGCAGGTTAAATTTTTAAAAAGTTCGAGCCTTTTCAATTGGCACGAATATCACGTTTCATTTGAAAAGTTTTTATAGAACCAAAAAATACATAAACATTAAATTTCAGTGATACATTGCATGTGCCGTTGTGTGGGTTTGAATGCGTGGACGCTGTTGTGCACACACTTACTGACCTTATTTCATATGGCAAACAGGTATAACCGCAATTTTTTGGAGCTTCTCCACTCACCTAAGGTCGAATACCGTCTTTGAGAGTCGGTGGCCTTGGTGGCACGTAGTTCTATTTCATGCCTTTGATGCTGTTGAAGACAAATTGCATTAAAATATATTTTTCAGAAACTTTTTCCATGCTTTTATCAAGGTGATTAAGGAGAAATATTTTTGTTCGGTTACTTCAAGTTGGAAGAGGATTATTTGAAAGGATTTAAGGCATTGCAGGATTAAGAGATTTTCTTCAACTTAATTGAGCTGTTGCCCCTCCTACTCAAATACTTAGCACTCATGGCCATGTTATTGTATGTATAATACGTGTATTGAAGTAAGCGAGCCATACGGCTGGGAGCACGCCATAACGACCGTAGAAAAATTAAAACGAAAGCTCTATTATGAATCAGCGCCAGAGAGTTCAAATTTGTATGCCCAATACAGCATAAACCTTTGTGAGTTCCAAATGGTCAACTTTTACATCGGAGTTGAGACTTTTCGTGCAGGTTTATACTAATAAGTTCATAAATTATGCAGTCGACTCGTACTTCAAGTTAACTTAATAACATAGAGACCGTGCTAAAAATCCAATGCGAACCGCTCAATGGTTAAAGATAGCCAAGAATTATGTACGTTAAGCTTATCTATCATCATTAAGCATTGGTCTTCGAAATACTGGCACTTCTACATAGTTATAAATCAGACGCCAAAGACCAATGAATGCCCTCACATCCTGGAAATATTCACTCAGAAGTGCGATGAAATCCTTGATTCATTAATCATATTGCCCCCCTCGAAGAATGTCTCAATGTGCTACTGGTGGAGGCTGTTCTCAAAAATTCAATAGCATTTGCTGATCAATGAAATGGTTTGCTTACTCCAACATACAATAAATAGCACAAGTTAGTCCTACATCCGATAAACCGGTTTACAATGCACACTTTATCACTGTTAAAGAAGTCATTTCATTGGCCAAAGATTCCGATAATGTCCTAATTATGGGTGACTTCAACCTTCCTTATATTTCTTGGTCCGCTTTCGATGATTCCAACTCAGTTATTTCATCAACGAGCTGTGAATTTGTTGACTCACTGCTGGATCCTTGCTTTCAGCAAATCAACTATGTAGCAAATAGCAAAAACCGAATTCTAGATGTGGTCTTTACCGACAATATTGATAATGTCTCCTTGTTCAGAAGTTATCCTCTTTCGACTCCTGAGGATGCATATCACCCCACCTTGTAATTTCATAGAATATCATTCTAAATATGTCCGGTCGTCAAACTAATAACGTCTCTAATTCGCAGCCTACATCAAAACGTGTATTCTTCTTCAAAAATACTGACTACGTTAAATCAACCGTCTGCTTATTAATACTGACTGGTCCTATTTGTATTGCTGCGAAAATGTCGAACTAGCAACACAGTTTTTTTATAAAACTATCCAAAAATATTTCAGACTTTGTATTCCCAGAGTTAAATCTAAATGTAAAACCCAGACACTACCATGGTTTTCACGCGATCTTATTCCTACCTACCTACGAAATATCTCGTTATAATTTTCAACACCTTAATAATCCTTGGTACTCGTCATATGCTACCTGTGTTAAAGAGGACATAAAACGTGATCCTACAAAATTCTTTGAAATCATTAATATTAAAGCGCAGGGTGGAGTCATTTCCTAACTGCTTGAAACTGAATGGTGTTGAAGGCTGCAACGATGTAGAAAATAGCAAATCTTTTTGCACATTTTTTTCAAAGCACATATACTAGTTATAATAGAATCTTCAATAATCACTGTCCATACTCTTTGAGTAATTTTCACAAATTTAATATGCCTGTAATCGAATATGATACAGTTTTAAATTACTTAAAAGCCTTAAAACTAAATTTTTTACCGAGTCCGGATGGTGTACCCAGTTCTACTTTGAAGCTGTGTGCTAATGCTTTGCATAGACCAATCTGCATACTGTTTGACATTTCCTTCAATTCCTCTATTTTATGTAGTATTTGGAAACAATCTTACATTATTCCTCTCCATAAAAAGGGTCATAAATCTGATATTACATATTACAGAGGAATCGCTAAATTGTGTGCGATTCCGAAATTATTTGGACATATAATTACCGATCAGATTCAGCATTTCGTTCTTCTTCTTGCTGAGTACTTCTCAACATGGGTTTACTAAAAAGTGGGGTCAACTACGACCAATTTACTAGAATTTACTTCTCTAGTTAACCTTAGTTTTTGTCAACAGCGCCAAATGGACGTTATTTACACAGATTTCAGTAAGGCCTTTGACAGTGTTTCTCATTCCTTACTTCTTCATGAACTGGATTCCTTTGTTCCTAACGCCTAGAACTCAAAATGTTTTGTTTAAAACAGTCAACTCCGAGGCTATTCGTGTAAACTCCGGTGTCCCTCAGGGCAGTCACCTTGGTCAGCTGTTATTCAATATTTTTATAAACGATTTGCCAGTTGCCATTAAACATTCGCACGTGTTGATGTACGCTGACGATGTGAAACTATGCATGCCTATCTTATCCCCTATCCATTTAAAGTTTCTTCAAGAAGACCGTGACTCATTATATCTTTGGTGCTCTATAAACTTTCTTTCACTTAATTGTGAAAAATGTAAGCTTAAGTCGTTCTATCGGAAAAATGTGATTGTAAATAATTATCGTATCAGCGATCACTTACTAGAACGTGTTTCACAATTTAATGATCTCATTCCGTCAATAAGGCTAAGGGTGTGTTAGGGTACATTAAACGGTGGTCTAAGCAATTTAACGATCCTTATACCACTAAATTGCTGTTCATATCCTTAGTTAGACCTATTTTGGAATATGCATCTTGTGTATGTGATCCCCAGTTTAGAATTTATAGTGATCGCATTGAATCAGTACAAAAATAATTTTTACTGTTTGCACTGCGTAACATGCACTGGGATCCAAATGTTCACCTTCCATCCTATCGATGCCGCCTAAAGCTTATCCAACTACCTTCGTTGGCCAGTCGTAGAACTACTTTCGTCGTGATGTTACTACATAATTTAATTTATTTTTTTTTTTTTTTTTTTTTATTTCCCATATGTCGTGTACATATGTCTTTATTTTTTATTAAGACTATTAGTACATGGTTTAAAAGTTATTTCTGGGTTGTAACTAATTTATGTGAGCAGATCACAAAAGTTTTTTATTTTTGTAAGGATGTAGGGGAAAAAATCAAAATAGTAACAAAAATAATATACATTTAAATTAAATTAATACAATTAAATACAATTATAGAGCAAAATATAGTAAAGTAAACATAAATGTAATAAAAATATAAAATACAAAAATAAACACATTAAACAAAAGCAAAGAAAAAAAGTGGTATTGAGATATATATATATATAATTTCGAATTTATTCAACCAGATCCACTGGCCTTGTCCTCTGTAACCTGCGTCTGCATTGTAGTTCCTGTATTGGTAGTAGATTGACACCAACATTTGGGTGTTTGGTAAGCTTGGTCTGGTAGATACGACTTATTTTTGTAATCTCCTCTGTTACTGTTGGAATATTAAGATCACGATGCAGATCATTGTTAGTTATATACCACCCAGCCTTGGTGATCATGCGAATTATTTTTGATTGTTGTCTTTGTATTATGTCTGTATTTGATTTTTTGGCCGTTCCCCAGATTTGTGCTCCGTACGTCCAGATTGGTCTTATAATAGCTTTGTAGATCAGTATTTTGTTTTCTAATGTTAATTTTGATTTGAGCAGCCAATATAATTGACTAATCCTCAGCTTGATTTGATCCCGTTTTTTAAGGTATATGGTATTTCCAGTTGAGTTTGTTATCAATATATAATCCTAGGTATTTGACTACGTTTTCAATTTTTACGTCAGCTCCGTCAATCTTTATACGAGGTGGTGTGAATTTAGTTTTAGTTGTATATATAACATGTACTGTTTTGGTATTATTTACTTTTATTTGCCACTTTTCAAACCACCTTAGGGTAGTATCCAGATGGTGTTGCAGTTTGGATGTTGCTGTGTTTACTTGTCTATGTGCGCTAAGTATTATAGTGTCATCAGCAAATGTGGCTATCATTGAAGCGTCGTCATTTGGTGTTGGTATGTCCGCTGTAAAGATAGTGTATAATAACGGTCCTAGTACACTTCCTTGTGGTACGCCTGTTTTGATTTTTCTTAATGTGGAATATTCATCTGAGTACTTAACGAAAAAATGTCTTTCTGTGATATAGTGTACTAATATCTGTAGTACGTTATGCGGGAATATATTGCGCAATTTTCTGATTAGTCCTTTGTGCCAAACTTTGTCGAATGCCTTTTCTACATCTTTAGAAAAACTCCTATACAGAACTTTTTGTTGTCAAGATCGTTTAAAATTTTATGAGTCACACGATGGATTTGTTGTATGGTCGAGTGTTTTTCGTCGAAAGCCAAATTGGTGGTCAGGTATTATATGTTTGCGTTCTATAATAGGTAACAGTCGCTGGCACAGGAGCTTCTCGAATATTCTTGACAGCAGTGGAAGTAAGCTAATTGGTCTATATGATGCTGGATTATATACGTCTTTACCAGGTTTTGGAATTGCAATGACTTCAGCCACTTTCCATACTTTAGGAAAGTAATTTAGTCGAATTATCGCGTTGAAAATATTGCGTATGTATACCACTGCTTGAAGTGGTAGCTCCCTTAAAAGTTTTCCGTCAATTTTGTCATACCCGGGTGCTTTTTTGGGCTTTATGTCGTGCTGTATACATTTGAGTATTTCATTTGTGCATATTTTTTTTAGGCGAGTTGGCTGGGGAGTGACTGTTGAGTTTATATGACAGTCATCTTCGTTGATAGTTTCATCAGCAAATATTTTTTTTTTCATAATAATTCGCTAGAACTGTCGCCTTATCTAGGTTCGTTACTGCCCATGATCCATTGTCCATTTTTATAGGTGCCTGGTGTATTGTTTTATTTGTCAGTTTTTTTGTAGCTTTCCACAGGGAGTAGTCGGTAAAGCTTGTCGGAGTTAGCCTCTGTAAATACTTCGTTATTTCATAATTTTTCTGATTTTGGAGATATTTTTTAATTTCTTTAGTTGCCTTGTTATATTTATTTTTCGCATCGGGGGATCTGCAAAAGGTCCATGCTTTTTTTAGTTTTCGTTTTGTGCATATCAATTTGCGAAGCGCAGGGGGTGTGTATCGCTTTGCATGGTGTATTATCTTGTCCGGAGTTGCTTGCAATACTGCCTTCTCAATGGTATCGTTTAGTTGGACTATAGCTGATTCTACGTTGTCGGGTGATCTCAGTGGAATGCTTGTATTTAAGTTTGTGTTAATGTAGTCTCGATAGGTATCCCAGTCAGTTTTGTTGTTGTGCCATAGTTTGGACTTGGTTGTGTTCACTTCAGTTGAAGTTGAATTAGTTCGAGTAGTATAGGTGTATGGTCTGACGATAGTTCCAGTCTTGATGTTATGACACATTTATTTAAGTCTATGTCTTTGAGTATATAAAAGTCAATGAGGTCTGGCTTTTTATTTTTGTCTGTTGGCCAATACGTGGGTTCGCCAGTACTAAGATGTTTAGCTTTTGCTAACAGCAGTGCACCCTGTAGGTTTTTACCTTTTTTGTTTGATATTCTGGAGCCCCAGTCTGTATGCTTCGCATTGTAGTCGCCTGCAGCTATAAAACGGTGTCCGAGAGTTTTTAAGAAGTCAAGGTATTGCGACTGCGAGATATTGTGCTTTGGTGGGCTATACACGGCTGTTATTCTTAGTGGTCCGGATGAGTCGAAGATTTGTATGCTTGTCGACTGGATATAGGTTTCTTGGAATGGAAGCAGTACGTTATGTTTAATGTTTTGTTTAATAATGATAGCAGTCCCACCGTGTCCTGTACCGTCGGGATGGCATGTGTGGTACATCTTGTATCCACTTATGTTCATGTGCTGGCTACTTGTATAGTGTGTTTCCGATATCAAAGCAATGTCAATGTAGTTGTTGTGTAGGAGAAGCTGTAGTTCATTGAGGTGATTTTTTAATCCGTTTGCATTCCAAGTTAAAATTTTTATTTTAGTGTCCATTCTTGTTGTCGAGTTTTGTCAATAGTACTGTTATGATGTTAATCATATTACTCATTTGTTGCGCTAGTTGTTTTATTATATCTTTTATTTCCGCTAAATCTTTTGAAAATTCAGTCTTTTTTTCTGTGTTTTCACTAGTCTCGTTTTTGTTGGATTCATTTTTGTTGCTTTCGTTTTTGTTGTGTTCCTCATCTTTTTGTTGGGGTTGTAACTGATTTGTGGGATTTCTATGGTTACTGGCTGCTGTTTGGGCGTACGTTATTCCAATTTTGACTTTGTTTGATGTCTGTTCTACTACCTGATGGTCATCTTTTTTATCGTCTTTCTCTTTTAGTGAGGGAAATCTTTTAATTTTTAGATGTTTGTATACGTCACATCCTTTATAGTTGGCTGTGTGTGAGCCGCCACAAAGAGCGCATTTAATTTGATCTGCACTTATTAGTTTGCAGTCAATAGTTTTGTGCTTGCCAGCGCATTTCACGCAAATCGGGTCTTTGGTGCAGAAATTTCGTGTATGACCATATTTTTGGCAGTTTGAGCACTGAGCTACCGTGCGTTTGTGGTGTGGTGGCTCAAATATGACTTTGGTACATAGGAGTGTTGTAATATTAAAGATTTCTCTATTATTTGCTTTGGCTTTTAGTTCAATGAAAAATAGCGGCAGTGGTTTCTTTGTCAGTTTTTGTTGTACGTTGTGTATATTAATAACGTCGTGGCCTAGTTCCGATAGCTCGTTCTTAAGTTCGTCAAGGTCAGTGGCGTAGTGCATATTCCTAAGTACTGTTTTGAATCCCCGCTCCTCTTTCGGCTTAAAGGTGTAGTATTTAGTTTTGTTTTCCCTGAGCATCTTAACCACCGCCGAGTAGTTCGACGAGTCATTTGTCTGTACGCATACTTCGTTGTTTTTAAGTGTTTTTAAAATGTAGTTTTGGTTGTATTATGTTTTTCAGAGCTTTGTTTAGTACGTTAATTTGTTCTACGTCCTGTACGTATATTGGTGGTGGCTTGTGTATTTTAGTAGGTGGTCGAGGTTGATTTGGCGCATTAGAATTTGCTTCTGTACCACTGCCGTCTTCAGCCGTTTCGTCTTGTGAGAGGAGTTCGAACCTGTTATTAGTGTTAGGCGCGCTCAACCAGTACTTTTGGAGTGTTGTTTGTGTTGTCGTTTGTGTTTGAGTTTTTGTCCTACTTTTTTTAATATTGCTATTTTGTTCGGAAGTGTTGTTGGGAGAGAGCTTACTACGGTTGCGTTTTATTTTTGACTCTTGTGGGTTTTGATTGGTTGAAGTTTGTACTTGCGTGTTTGATGTCTTTTCTCTGATCAATGTTGTTGCCGAAGAGAGGGAGCAAATTGGCATTGTAGCTGAGAAAGATGACGTGGTGGTTGTTGTAATTAGTGAGATAGCAGCTGATGTCTGCGTTGTGGTTGTTGTTGTTGTTGTTGGTTGGAACGAGGAGAGTGGCGCGTCGTTGGTGAAGCGCATTGTGCACTCCACGGCAGAGGCTGCATATTACCTGCTGCCATGGAACAGCTGACAGTTAGTTGAGTGGTAGAGCGAGAGGCTGCGTTTGTTTGGATTGATGATCCGTTATTGTTTGTGTGTAGCTGTTTGATGTATTGGGAGTGTGTAGCTGTTTGATGTATTGCGGGAGAGCAAGAACGCGCTCTCTCGAAGTTAACGGGAAGTGAGGCTTGGTGTGAGTCACTGATGTTGATGCTGTTGTTTGAACCGCTTGTTGATGTGCCAAGGTGTTCGTTGTTGTTACTTATGCGGACAGCTGTTTGAGCGTGGGGTACGCTCATGCTGTTCCTTGATGGATGATTTTGTTTTTGCGTGCTGCCCGCAGTCGGAGGACTGCGTTCAACAGGCATTTTGAGATAAGAACAATTGATTATCTTGTCTCTTGATTTAGTTTTTTGTGTTGTTAAATTCGGAAAGCGAAAGGAGACGACTAGTCGACTTGACAGTGCACTTGCGAATGACATAATTTAATCAACATAAACTTTAACGTTCTTTCTCGGGGTAGATTCTAATTTCTATCGGTTTCTGTAGAACTACTTATCTCCTGCATGATCCATTTCGCGCGTTATGTCAATCATACAATTTGCAGTATAACCTAATATCCATCTCTAAGTCTTCTGATAATTTTAAATCTATCCTATTATCTTACCTCAACACATAGTAAATAATGTTCTCTTCAATGAACTCACAGTTATCACATATGTAACGTCGTCTTAATTAGCGCCGTTGAATTAATGTTAGCTTTACTTGTTTAAATCTTTATTGTTATGGTATGTAATGAACTCTAAGTTGAATCTTAACTTTAGTTCATCTTGCATGCTTATTTGTTAGAGGCTGATGATGTTCTTATCTGTAGCCAAATATGTAGTTCGTAGACATTAGCTTTAGTATCGCATGTTCATCAAAGAAATTAGCAATTAAGACCAGCTGAGCCCAGTCTACTATGTAACTGGGTGCATTTTGATTCCACTTGGGCTTGCACCATGTGAGATCAGTGTGTGGTCATGCACAAACCTTCTAAGTCAATGTAGAATAAGTCAATGTAGGACTGTCAACTTCTTATAAGTGTAGTCTCAATCTGTGAAGTTTGTTAAACCTGGCCATACACGACTAACATGCTCGTGTGATGCGCTCGAAAAAATTAACAGCGCCATACACGAAGATGATGCCCTCAAACGCGAGCGAGTTCGTCGTTTATGGTATGCTTAAGTATATAAGAAATAAAGTATATAAGAAATTACCTTGTTCAGCTAGTGAGACGACTTAATTTATTTACGTTTACCTGCGTATGTAGTTGTCTCTGTACCACATGCCTTACATTTGTCGGAACTTGTCGTATTCTTTGTTTTTTATATATCAAGGCAGTCAATTCCCTAAATAGATATAAATAGCATTTCCACTTGCTTCTACGCAAAAGGTATCTTAAAATAAGAATTATAAGTATTCAAAAGAAAAGGAAAGCCTTTTACAGCAAAGGAAAGAAATTCGCTTCCAAAAAGTGTGTACTGTGGCAAATTCCTTAGCGCCTTTCGTCTGTATTCCACTGTTCTCTTTCACAAGTTGTGTATTTCATTGCTCGCTTACTGCTGCCTCACGTTTCTCAATTTTTTATATATTCTTTCAACATTTTTTGTTTTGTGCCTTGCGCTGTTTTCAGCGAATTAAATGGCATGAAATTAAAAGTTGCTACGAAATGTGCTGAATGCGCAGGAAAACGTGAGAAATTACAAGCACAAAAGCAGTTACAAAAGGAAGCGCAAGCGAATCAAGAAAGTGGCGGTTGGCTCGAGCTTGGTTTGGTTCTGGGCAGAAGCCACGCTCAACAAGGCCTGGCGACTTTGCTGTGTAGGCGTATAAGTTGTCGGTGTATGTGTGTTGGTGTGATTGTGTGCATTAAGAAATTCCATGAAAAGTAGCAGAAAGGATTTTCAAAGAAAGCCTTTCCTTTTCTTATGCGTGTTCCTAGTCCTTTTTCGATGGGCGCCACGTTTTTATGCTTGTCTGCTGTTTGTTTGCATTGTTGTCATTGCCGCAGTTGTTCTCGAACTCGAACTCATCCTCGTGTTTGTCCTCGTCGTTGTCCTTGTTGAAACAGGTAATAAATTTGTTTAAGTTTGTGTAGAAAAACGTGGCAAAAGATCTAAGCTCGAGTAATATGCGTTGCAAAACGGCATTTGCATATTTTCGTTATATTTTTCACTCTTTTACTTTTTCAACTATTCTGTGCAAACTCGTGGCATAAGGGAATAGCAATGAACATACGCAGAATTAAAAGAAGCCAAACCTTTTTTATGCCATTGAAATTTTACCTTTCCACATCCTGCCGCACAACAATTAACGTATGAGTCAGACAGCAGCAGACAGACAAACAAACACATCACAATGTCCTTGTTGTAGTCAACAGCAGAATCCAATAACATTATTGATATATCGATTTCATTGTTGTTGCTGTTACTTTTGTTGTTGTTGTTGTTGATGACATCTATCGAAGTGTTGAGCTAAATTACTGCAAATAATGCATGCCGCTGGCAATTATTGTTCGACTAATTGAATCAACAGCTTTTGTGGCATGTTTCAATGTACCAACTTTTTTCGTGATAGCAATCAGGTAAGCATTTGTAATTGTCGGAGTGTGTTCTCTTAGCTGTGTGATTGTTTAACGTAATTATCCAACAACTGCCGCCGTTGGCGTTGTATATTCCTGTATCAATAAATGGTTTGCTTCCTATTTAGTTTTTTTTAAATTAAACGGTACAAAAAGTAAATTTGCGTGACGAAATTACTAAAACTGCTTATGGCTTAGTAATATGCTCAGTAAGTCATGTATAAATGCTTTACGATCGTCGCATACGATTCTTGTCCTTCAGGTAAACACCCTAAAACAAATTGCTATATCCCCGTTTGAAGCACATTAATTAAAAAATTAAGAAATTTTATTTTTAACAAAACATAAAAACCATAACAAATGCCGCAGGCTGTGGCGAAGTTGGTTCGGTACAAAGAAAAAAAAATACTTAAACCATACAGAATTATTACATTAATCAAATGCCATGATACTCTTATGTCCTGCGTAAAATACAATATACAATATAAATATAATAAAAATAAATAAAATAAAAAAACAGCTTAAAAACACACAGCAGACAGTTCTCAATACAATATTAAAACACAAAACAAAATTTATTCTAAAAAATATTAAAAACAGCCCGCAGCATTTACATAAAGAAAATGTTCAAGTGATTGCGAATTATAAAAATTTAATGTAAACAAAAGTACATGTTAAAATTACTTTAACGATATAAACGTTTGGTAGGTTTACTCAATTACCAAAAGTTTTTAAAGGAAATATGAAAACATCTTTTAATAGCACGAATAGTATATAGAACACATTTTACTGCGCAGTTGCCACTCTTCAACCTTCCGTAGCCTTTGTCTATCTATACTAATATTATAAAGAGGTAATGTTTGTTTGGATATTAGAGGTAATATTCGAAACTATTCAAACTATGCATTCAGAAGCAGTATGCTACGTTATCATTAAGTGTCTCTCTATATTTCTCTACTATACACAAAAAAAAAAGGAGAAAAAAAATCTTAAATAAATAACTAAATAAATAAAATAAAATATATGTGAGTGTGCTTTTAGCACTCATAACTTTCTGATGTGAAACGCGCGTCTCCACCGTGGGTACCACGGCCTCTGGGTCGTATTACACCGTATTACTATCCCGATAGGCTACTGAGTCGACGCGCTTATTTGCTTTGACTAAAAGTGGCAAGCAAACAAACGACTTCGCATGCCTTCTTGCGCGAGCCGATGACGATGTTTTATTGTATGCAAGCGTTATGCTATTTCATTATAGGAGAGCGTTACGATGTTTGAATGTATGCGAGCGTTACGCTATGAAAAATTTTAGCCTACTGAAACCAAAGATGTTTCACATTAATAAAGAGACTTGTGTAGCTTCTTCGTAGAGGAGCGAACAAGGAAATAAAGGGAAATAAACAAATATCTAAGCTGCTATGTCACTAATCCTCCCCCTGCTGCTTTAATCCCTCTATTTCTGTTTCTTTTTCTCTGCCCCTGCATGTTTTCTCTTCATATTTCAGCCCATTGTAAGCCTTTCTGTGACAGTACAATTCTCTCTGTCCACAACATTACTTTTCGGTTTCCGCGTCCCTACCTCTGTCCCGCCTGACTTTCTTGCTTTTTACCATCTTTATTTACAACTCTCTCCGTTTTTTTCTCTCTGTGCCATGACCGTATCTGCTTTATATCCTTTTCTATCTTCCTCAGCTTGGAACTCCATAACTCCGTTTCTTTTGTATAGTATAAGTATGTCACTACTTATCTGTAGTTACGTCCACAATTTTTTTTTCTCCAATTTTAAGCTCACAATTTTATTCTGCGATCTTCTTCCTCTTTGGCACAGGTCCAAGTAAATCAAATAAATTTAAGTTTGCTGCTTGGTTCATATTGGTATACCAAATAATAGTCTTTGAAAATATCCTTAAAAACCTAATTCCTTATTTCTTTAATTTGTGACTCACAAACCCAACTCAGCTTAATGTAAAACTGAATTCAGCTAAGCGTAACGCCGTGCAACAACGAAGCTAAATTCAACGCAGCTCAGCCCAGTCCTGCAAAGGACACCAAATGAAAATAATTCGATAATAGCCGAAGTCACACAGTTTAATTTAATTGGCCTGCCTTGGGAACAACCTACTTAGTTGAACTTGTCCGTCTATGCGACTGCCCGTCTCTCTTGCTTTGCTACACTAATACACTGACTACTTAAGCTGATTTTGTGTTTATGCAACAAGCAGGCAGGCAAGCAAGCAGCAGAAGAAGCAAACAGCGACTTTACTTTTAGCAATAGAGTTCAGTGTGTCCTTGATTAGGGGTATTCCCCATCCCCCAGCAACACACGGTCTCATTGACTTACTGAAACAGTTGCTGCATTGGACGCCAGTGTTGATGCTGATACTGTTTTTATTGGTAGAGGCGGAGGCGAAGGCTTGACTGCAACGATGCCCTAGTGTACGTACATCAACAAGCAACAGAAGAAAATGTATTAATTGAATTTTCTTTAATCCAATAGATTAAAGTCAAGGCTCAGTTCTTTACTACTCAGCTCAGCTCAGCTCAGCTACCGTTCGTTGCAGTTCAGCTAGGGTCGGCTCGAGTCAGCGCAACGTGTCTCAAATCCTGACAATATCCCTTTGACTGGCTACTTGTCAATTCAAGCCAACAACAGTCTTATACAATCGGCCTTCTGTGTACCTGCGCAGTTGCTTTCATATTCATAATGCAGCTAAACAATAACACAATTCCATTGCATAGCCCCGCAGGACGTGAGGCAATCGCTAACGCACACGTTACATTAGCCACCAAAAAGTTGATTAACTTTGGCCTTTGAAGTCGCCAACACTCCTTGATTAGCGGCGCTCTGTTCCCGAACCTCGTTTATGTCTTCCGTGCCGTGAACACCTTGTTTGTTGATTAATGCCAGCTTTTGTGTGCTGTAGAAATCTGCAATCGAAATTCCCGATAGTGTGCTGGAAAACTTGCACTGAGCGGGAGCACAACACGATAAGCGAAATTTTCAGTTAGAATTGGGTACCCCTCTTTCACACACACACAGGAAAATCCCGCTTCAATGGCTCATGTTCTTTTCACCTCCGTTTCCATCTTTACACACACACACACATACACATAGCAAATGCACCCATAAACCCTTTGATGTCGAGTGCTGTCGAGTCGGTGGTGCTGCTCGCAAAGCGTTGGCAATGACAGCCAGAAAACCCTTCAAGTTAGCACTTGGTTTGCGTAAATTTTTTGGTTTGCGCTCTCTGCGGTCTCAAAAGCCGTTCTCGTGTGCTTGTCTCTCACCGTATTTGTGTGTAGTAAAGTGTGTGTGTTTGTATCTACTTGTATTTGCATACATTTGCAAAAAAAAGGTGAGTTGTTAGCGGCCAAGCGCGCATGCAAATGTGGGTGTTTGTGTGGTTCTTGTTTATCTCTCGCACGCTATGTGGCTTTCTAGTAATTTTCTGTTGCCATATTTTCTGGCGTACAGATAAAAAATGAAATAATTACATTGGTGCAAAGTTTCGAGCAAATATGCACTTAAAAAAACTAAAAGTAAAAGTAGAAATGTTTATGATTTTACTATGCTACAAATTATATTTCATTATTTTTGCTTAGAACTATGCTAGGGAAAGTTACTCACTCATTCGTAATTCTAATTTAATTTAACTTAACATTTTCGCATGCACCTAAAAATATGCAATAAAAATAAATCAAATAAATGAATGTAAATCAATTCAATTTAAATACTTGTGTCTTCAATGCTGTAGTAATACTATTCAAAAAAAAAAAAATAAAAATATTACGAAAAAAATTTCTGTATACAAGAAAATACAATTTTCCTATTATGTATTGTATAACGTTCACAATGCCTCGAAGTATGTTACAGCTTGCTGCTTAGTTGTTTGTCGAATATATTAAATTACATTCAAATTTACGCTTGAATCGAATTTCTGCTAAGATATTGTTGGGCTGAATTTGTAAATATCAACTCTAACGCCTTAAAATATGCTGGGAAATTGATTTTATTTTGCAACATAAACTTATTCATATTCTTAAGAATTAAAAGTTTCTTGGTTTATATTTGACTAAAGTTCATATTTATTTATTATTAAATAACTTTTCAAAGCAACAATAAACACGGCGCGTGCTTACAAAGCCTGAGCTAGGAGTTGACAGTTCATTGCGCAATCGTATCAGAAATACTTTGCTATGTTTCTTTACATTACTCGCGTTTTCAACTTACTACTATATAGTAGCAAACTTCGGATTTATAAAACATACCAGAAGCTCTTTTTTCGCTAAAATTTCTACAACAATAGCTTAATTTAACTTGCAAAAATAAAAAATAAACTAGCACCACTAATATTCCTCCAAACGAAAACTATGCTCTTGGAATGTTTTTTTTTAATTTTTTTTTTATGGGATATTGCTAAACAAAATACCGAAAAACTAAATAACACCACTTTTGCAATATGAAATTAAAATTAAAGAAAAAAGCGATATATAAAACATTTTCAAAAAGTTGTCTATTAAAGCTACGATTATTCTAAGTATAAATTTAATATTTAGTTGCGTTGCTTTTATTGGCAATAACGTCTGCGCAACGTCTTGGCATTGATTAAACTAAGTCTTCGCGTTACAAGAATTTTATTCAAAGACTTAAATGACTTCCCAAAGTGATACGTTTGATGGTTGACTTAGAAACAGCAACAGCATTTCATAGGTCTGGTGGGGTCTGGTGAGTGCGCAGATCACTCCAAATTGTATACCGAATTTCTTTCGCTACCAAATCATTGCTTTCTAGCTAGCGCTACTACAAAATAAATGAACAACCCTATCACATTACGCTAGAACCCCCAAGTTCTATGGTTTTTGTAGTAGGTTTTAGATTTTATTCGAAGTTCTGTGGGTGCCTGGCATAAGAGCGAGAGAAATTCTGTTCCTTCGCGAATTTCATGCGCTTGGCATTATTTTTCGCGTGTTAAAGAGAGACCATTCTTGGATTGTAGGCTTTTAAATTATATAGTCTGAGACATTTGTGAACTGTTTGCACTATCGCTGTTATATAAGCTCCTTCTTTAGCCCATTTACAGCTTCGAAAACACCATTCTGCTCTCGCAGATCAACCTTTTGATGGGAAGCTGTGTCAGAACTTGTGTTCGTCCATGTGTTTCAGCCTTTTTTTTGCAGTGTTTTCCACTACCCATTGTATTGATGATTTTCGATTTATTTCGAATAATAAAATCAAAGTCAAATATCTTAAATACGTGCTTTTTGTCAAAGAAGGAATTCTGCGAAATATAGTTTTTTTAGAAGGAAAGCGCAATTGGTGGTTTTATATTTTCTTTTCCCTTAAAATTTCACAAAAAAAGCGATAAACTGTCCAAAACCAGTATTATTTATTTCGTATTAGGGAAATTCTAATCAATGTATTATTATTATTATTAATTATATTATCAAAAAGAGTAACACTAACTGAATTTTTTAATAAAAAAAAAAATAAATAAATAAATATAAATCATAGCAGTGCTATTATTTTTTTCTCAAATGTATATCAAATTAAATATTTAGGAGCACATTCTTTGATTCACATGAAAAGTATTACAGGGCTATTTAACTTAGTATGCTTTAATTTTGTATCCGTTTTATTTAAGCAACAATGAAAAGCGCATGCTACGAAACCTTTTAAGCTATACTCACAGCCCAAAATTATGTTAACCAAAACTCAAATAATTTCACACAATGCAAATACGATTCAAACAATTCTAATCAGACTATTTCAACAACAACAACGACAACATCATTAACAATTCCGACGACTTAATTAAATGTTTGCTTCAATTCATACATAAACATATGAGTGTATGTACAAATATATGCATGTGTTTGTGTGTTTCAAATTATTTATTTGCACCTTTTGTTTGAAATAACATAAATTTGACTAATTAATTATTTGCACTGCTTTCCGTTTCTAACGCTCACTCTGTCTCTGACTCAGCCACTAATTCTGTGTCTCACTATGGGAACGCCATTTTACTCTGTCCTTTTACAGCTTCATTTGTTCTCTCTCCATTTTCCTCACACTATTTGTGTAAATACACAATTCACATTGCAGCGCCGTAAAGTAGGCATCGCAAATACTCAACACGGTTGTGAGGCAAATTCATTACACTGCAAATGAAATGAATTAAATCTAACTAATGAGCCATGAAACTTGATTTTAATGATTTTTTTTTTTTTTGTTGTGTTTTTCACTTTGTCTGTCTGTCTGTTTGTCTCTTAATGCGCTTAATTAATTTCTATTTATTTTGCATTCATTCGATTCGAAGCCATTTTTTACTGCATGATATTAGCCACAGTTCATTTTATTTATTTAATTTTATTATATTAATAAATGTTTACTGTTGCAAATTTAGACTTTTAATTGAATCAACCTATTTTCCTTTTGTTGAGTATTAACAAAAAATAGTGCTTTTGCTTATTTTAATCTATGTTACACTAAAGCGGGCTGCTTATTGGTTATACGACCGTATTCTGCTGGATTATACTCTTATATTACTCTCTATAGCATTAAAATAGATGTAGTCGGAGTGGCCACAATTTTTTTTTCAATTTCAAATTACATTTATTTATTTAAAATAATTATTAACTAGTTTCCTACTACCTCCAGTGGCAGCCTAACCTAACTGTATATAAAGAAAAAATAATGTAAACCTATGAGCTTACAAACAACTTAAAATGAATAATACATATTTACATATTTACAATTACTTAATTACATATAGAAGATTTACTGAATTGGAGTAGGAAGATCCTGTGGGTGACGCCTTTTGAGTCTTCTTCTCCTGGCTTTCGAAGTTGGCCGTCTCGTGAGTGCATTTGGGTGAGAACCAAGGCGCTCTAGATATTTCCCCACTTGTGCCTGGACAACAATAAAAAGTTGGCTCACCGGTAGCTAGAATTTGGCATGTACTGCTGGTTATAGATTCTTGCAAGCATTTGCCGTGGGGACAAGACCTAATGTTACCCCACCATGAGTGCTTTGCATTAAAATACCGCCCATAGTTATTAACAGTTGATCAAAATCCGTTTTAGTCCAAGGTTCTCTGGGAGGAAGGTACAAAGAACCTATTTTTACGTATCCACCATTCATCAGCACATCTATACTAGCTAATTGCAACTACATGCTAGAAATCGATTCATTTTGGTTATGACTAATACTAGAACGAATAAGAACGGCTAGCCTCCTTTGGATCTACCACTCGGATGATTGGCATATTATTGATCATATACTGGCAGGTATATTTTCTGACCAGGATGCATATGTGTCTCTGTTATTAGCATTATGTCAATTTTGTTGGCACGGCCACAATTTCGGCACAGAGTAGATAAATGTAATTGCAGAGCTGAAACTTGACCATTTGAATAAGTAATATTGAATAAGAGTGAGATCGTATATAGGAGTAATTTTAGGCCGATTCCACCACGTCCACTGCAAGCGCCCATATGACAAAATTTTGAGTAATGAGATATTAATATTACTAATTTCCAATGACCTTGTAAGTAAAATCTTAAATACACAAATTTATTTATCATAATATATATGGTTAAATTTGGAGTATATCTTAAAAGATACAGTTAAAAAAAAAGAATGTTCTTCATTCACATCTGGTTAGTTACTTCATATACTATTTAAATAAAATCTGGATCGATATGGATTTATATTTACGCAAATCATAGTCGGAATCGAGAACGGAGTCAAAATCTTCTACTTATTAATAGCCGTAGTCGGCTCTTCTAAAAAAAAAAAAAAAAACAAATCGTCAAATGGCAATTTTTCTGTTGTTTTCATTGGATCACTTTCTTAAATATAATTTTGACAATAATAGATCCGATGGATCTATTGCTCGTTGAATCATATCCGTGATATTATTAATGTGTATAAAATTCGCTTTGAGCTTCTGATGCATTTTCGCCTAGGCATCGGACGGCCTAAGATTACTGTTCTATTTTGTCAAGTATTTATTAACATTATATGCTTAGTAAAAACAGTTATTTTCTTTATTTCTTGTTACTCTGATTGGCATTTTCATAAATTTGTTGCGTTTATTCTGGCTCCACACATCAACCATATCAGCGTGTCTAAATTCTAGGTAAACACAAAGAAATGATTTTTTGTTTTAGTTTTGTTTTTGAAGAGGAACAACAATTTTAATAAACAATAGAAATTAATACTTATGAGAACCTCGTAGTGATTATAAACTTTTACTCCACAAAACACGTCATTTAGGTTAACATTATCTAAAAAATAAGGCATCAACAAGCAACAAATATATTAAAATTAATATAATAATATTTTATTTCCGACATACCTTGAGCTATGTTTTCCATCGCCAACATGGAAACAATATATATACAGCAGGAAAATAACAGGTTGTGTGGCACCAACAAAACAGCAAATCAAACTCATTTCCGAAAATCCAAAAAAAATTATTGTGTTTTATGCCAAAATTTTGACAATTATGAGATGTTGAGATACTAATTGTAAAAATAATGGCAAGTTAGAATGTCTATCAAGATTAGTTCTACCTAGGTGTATGTTTCTCCAACATTCTTAGCTTATATATAGCCACTGGTTTCGGAATCGAACAACTCCTTAAAACGTACGATTTCCAAGATATTTGTTGAGTGACAATATATTTTTTGGAGGTAACTCATTCAGCCAATTATAGCCAGGACTAAGCTTTTCATATTCGCTAAAACCAAAACACGAACAAGCAATAACAACCACGAAAGTCAAAAATCCGCAGTTAGGCATTTAAAACGAACAGGACACTTCTAACCAATACCAATTTCCGTTACGCATACAATGTGAGCTCATTTCCGGTTGCTTAATTTGAAATCGTTGCGACAAAAAATTACAAATGATATAATGACAACAACAGCAACAACAATGGTGGTGGCAGCAATGACAACAGTCGTGACAACCAGAAGCAACAGCGGCACCGAAGGACATGCGGGGCAGGAAACGACAGGCCATGAGGCATTGAGTGAGCGACTGTATGAATAGGCAAGCGTGTGACAGCAGGCTAACGCAACTGAAACGATCGCCAGGGCCTGACCAAGCTAAGTCAAACCAAGCGTTGTCCTCGTCATCGTCAATGTACGGCATTAAATGGCAAACTCGGTGGGTGTGCCACGCGTCGCAACGCAAAGCGCTGCACGAAAACAACGTCGACGGTCAAAACATTTGTCCGGCTGCATGTCCGTTTTGGCGCGGAGTATTGTCCGACGACAACGTGCGCTGTTTACTTTGCTCGACTGCTTGTTTTACAATTTAACGCAGTCGAATCGTTCGCCAATTGCTAGCACACCCGCTCACCCACCGCACGACACAGGACAACGCGCCGCACTGTTTAATTTTTGGTTGACAGCATACTCTAATCTAATGATGACAAGCAACATGTCACATTGGCTTTCGCTCTTGTTGCCAACGCTGGATAAATCGTCACCCAAGAAGCGGAGAAAAAAATTATCATCCACGTCAGTGCAGCAACGAGTTAGTTGTTCATCTAAATTTTCACCTAACTTTTACCGTGTGGGGCATTAAACCACGTAGTTGTCCTCATCGTTCGCATTGTCCTCCGTCGTCGGTCGTCCGTGCTGTCGTGCCAATTTTGATATAGCAGCCAGTCAACTAAGCTCATTCCTTATACTTGCACACGACACACGGCGAAGAGGGCGGCCGCATTTGATTTCTGTGTCAGTTCGCTTGAGCCCCAAACACTGTCAAAATGACAGCTGCTGACGAATTGTCTTCGCTTTGATGTGCCGTGCTCTGTTCGGTTTCATTTGTTGTTCATTCGCTCAGTCACTCAGTCATTCGCCCATTCATTCAGTTATTCGTGTTGAAATGCACTCGTTCTTTTGCTCTCTCGCTCGCTCACTTGCTCGTTTGTGCGTTCGTTCATATATTCTATGCACAATAACGATGAATATGCTAGATAAGATGCAATGTGCAACATTGTCAATGACGTTGATGGTGATGGTGACGGTGAGAACGACTTTAACTATGGCGATGACGCTGACTATAACGACGACTTCAGCGATGGCGATGACAATGACGATGACGACTATGCTGACAACTTCTCTATTCTGGAGTGGATTCTAAGTGGATTGAAGTGTAGTGGTATGCGATATTTCTTCGTGTATCTATTGGTCCTTGTTGCCTTGAGTATGTGCGCCTGCCAACATTTGTTGCTTAGTCAGTCAGTCAGTCATTCAGTCATCCACAGAAGAAGTCAGTTAGTCACATTTGTTAGTTTATTTGATTGTCACACTATAGCAGTTGTTGGTTTATTTAGTTTTTTGTTTTGCTTCTCTTCGACGCTTGTTTGCAATATGTTTCAGTTAGCTGAAAATTGGTTTCTAATTGACTGACTTTTACGGTTTTCGTTGCAAATTTCGCTTGATTGATGCACCTCCATGGGTTAATCATGTAGACTTGTAGACAAACTCGAAAATGAAGTGCTGGCTCACTAAAAGTGGTCTTTAGTGAGTTGAGCTCAATATTTTTATTTTATTTTTAAATATGCCGCTGCTGTTATCTCGGCCTTATAAGCAAAGGGGTGAAAGTGGCCAAGTAATATATATTCATTATTTTTCATTGAGCGAAATTTTTTAGCTACCTTCAAAGTAGCTAGAGGGCTTATTCTCTAGCGAAGCAAAAATTTGAGTATTATGCCATTGTTTTTGATGTTGTACTTTACCTTTTAACGCATGCATTTCTCGCCGTCAACTGAGTACAACTTTTCTTAAAATGAACAAATAATTTTTTTTTTTAGTTTAGAATCTGTTTACGTCCATCTATCTATCTATTTATCATCTATCTATGTCGTTAGCCTCAACTACGCAATACTCGAAATTTGTTGCTTGGCTGAGACCTATTGTATATGGATTTGAAGCGTACAAACAACCTGTACCCATGAAAGTGATATTCTGAGTGGTCTACGTTCCTAACTAGCCAGGAATTTCGCGACAGCCTGTCGTCCTGTTATGAGGACCTCTAACTCGATAAACGAACTGATACTATAAATATGATTTTTGTAAAAGTTTCAGCTCTATGAGCATGTCTTGCGGTATCTAAGCTGATAGAGACCCAACTTTCTGAGTAAAGATACAATTTAGTTAATCAAAATTATTCTAAAGACATCGAGCAATCCCGAAATGAAATCATTTTGCTACTCTTTAATTAAAATATACTAAAGGGCTCACAACACGAATCAACCAGATGCACTTTTTGCTACTAGTGGTTTCATTTTTAGAGGGTGAAACAATATTTGAAATTCATTGAAATTTCATACAACAAAGTTGTGATGGGTTTTACTATTCCTAGAAATATTTTCTTGCTTATTACCATGTTTAGAAAAATTGTAGTCTGTAGACTGCTACTGCTTTTTATTTTTATTTCCTTTCCGGTAATAGCAAAGAAAATAAAAATTCAATAAAAGTACAAAAATCACGTATTTGCTTAATTGAATTCCGCCAGAACGGCAATGACATATAAGGATGATTACTTCTTAGGAAGAGACATGCGGCTGTAGCTTCTTCAGTGTATGCCTTGTTGAGATATGGGTGAGGGAGGATGCCAGCGGATTTGGAGTGATAGCGGCATTGAAAAACAAAAAACTTTCGATTCTAGTTAAATTTTTTTCTTTGACAGAGTTTCGATTTCGAATTTGACATACTTTTCAAAGGCAAACTGATGAGCATTATTGATTTCATACAAAAATTCCAGATTAATCCTTTTTTCCCGACTTTCGCGGTATACTAAGGCACGAAACTTCACAGGATTACTCGACAGGCTATTCTTGAGTTTCCCTGAAAAGTTGATCTAAATCGATACAGCGGTTTCGGCGTCTATAGCGGATATACATACAGACTGATAGACATACAATTTTTTCAATTAATCAGTTGGCTAATAACCCATCCCCATCCATCCATAAGCCGAGTGTACCAAAAAATTATAATTGTCTATAGTCGTCCAGATTTAGTTTTGAAGTTTCAATCAAAAATCGTTGTTCGACTCCATTAAAACTTTCTTTAACTCGTTTGCTCACTTACAAAATTCACTAACCGCAAAAGCGTTCAACGCTCTTAAAGAATTAATAAATTTTCCAAATGACTTAATTAAAGTGAAAATTTTGCTCTCCTTTTTTTAAGCGCTTTGTGGTTATTAATGAACTTTTTACCACTTTTTACTATTTTTTCCACGTTCTGTTGCTTTTTTCTTCTTACTACTTTTCTATTATTTCAAGTTGCTTACCAGCAGAGGAAGCAAATGGAAGAAAAAATTCGCGAGAAATTTTTTTATGCAAATTTTCTATTTGAAAGAAAAATCATTTCAGCATTATGCAGTGTTGGAAAGCAACAAAGAGACGCAAAACAAACAAACAAAAAAAGAGTGAATAAACGTACATAAACTAAAGCAAAGGTTAAAAATTATGTTCTTGGTTGATCCTAATTAAAAGAAATTTTATAAGATGTGAAAAGTCTACGAGTATCTGAAGTGGTCGAGCATTATATATTTAAATGAAGTCGCAGTCAAGGCCCACATGGAAATGCAGATGAAGCTGAGGATGGAAGATTTGAGGTGAAAGATTAAAAAAAAAGGTGTTTGTGGTTTGCTCGTAAATTGATTCAAGTTGAAGCAATCTTCTTCATTTAGCATTCGGACGGAAATTTTGTGGTTTGCAAAAGTGTGCAAGACGCAGAAAATAGGGTCGAAACCAAGCCCAAAAATTATTAAATTAAGTCATGCAGTGCAGCAAGCATTTGAACTGAGCCGGTTAAGATGCTAATAAAGTTTTAGAAAAGCAGCTATCGCTTCAATACCAGCTGCTCGTGAGCCTTTCTTAGTTTGGCGGTATGTATGTGTATATCAGTGTGTGTGTGTGTGTGTTCTAGTAAAGTTTAACGTGCGCTCATAAAGTGCTATACGCAACAAAATTAAGTCTACAGGGATTTTCACAGGCACGTGAGTGCATACCTGCATTGCTACTCCTACCTTCTGGCAGCAAACCAAAGCACTTGCGTACAGTTGTGTGCGGTTGTATAGTTGTGTGTTTGACAGCGCTCGAAGGCAGCGACTTAGAAAACGTGTTTCGCACATGATGCATAGCCCTGCCAGGCGCTTTGGTAAAAGTTTCTAACCATTACTTAACCATTATACGCCCAACTTGCCTACTTGGGGCACAATGCGAGGGTTGCATTCATACCTCGTACATTTTCATTTCTAAACTGACGCAACAAAGTTGCTTAGCACAAGTCGCCTATTTGTATGCTATACATTACGGCAGCATTAACATTTTGTTGCCGCATCCCTGGTCATCAGACATGCACACACGTTGCATAAAATCACTTGTGCACGAAAGTGAAACTTTCTTTTTGCCACGACTTTCATTTTATGTGTGTGCGCTTCTTAGCCTTCGCATGCTCTTTTTTTTCTTCTGTTTGGCCTTTAAGCGCTTTGTTGCAACAAACTGAAAACATGTTGCATACTTTTATGCTGCTTGCTGGATTTGTAGCCGAATCAAAATGCGTGACGAATGTGTGGCAGTTAACTTGGCGCATTCAAAGTAAGTGGGAGTTCACTTTTTCGCTTCTGGTTATATAAATCGATTCTAAAAAGGATGCAAAGTGTGCGATTTTTTTGGTTTTTTGTGTAGAGTACGTAGTACGGAGGTAAAAAAGTATAGACACATAGATTGTACTTTTGCGCCATGTATCAAAGTAATATCACAAATGTATATTTAGCTCTTCCCAAAAAAGAATTACAAACAAATCAATCTTACTCTAATGATGAACCATGGTGTGGAGATGATGTTCTTCTAATGTTTACCTATACAGCGGTTTTTCTATATGATATCTACATATACACACATTGGCTCTCTTTCTTTCGTTTTTCACCATACCTTATGTTCAATGCACTGTATCAACTTAAGTAAATTCATAATTAGGTACTTCATAAGCACCTAGCATTCACATAGTTAATTTTGCCATTACTTCATTTTACAGAGTAATACTCACAGGGTTAGGGCTCATCTTGACTTGACTAAGCTTGACGAAGTTAAGCTGTGTCTGTTTAATCTTAGCTATGCGGCTTCCAAAGCATGTTTTTAAGAAGGTTGCTCCAAATTTTATGATTTTTATAGAACTTCTTCTTCTTATTTTACGTTATGAAGGTACTTGTGAAAAATGGCACAACAAATTGGATTGAAAAATAACCGTAGCATTTTAGCATATGTTCTGCGTCCCCCTTTTTTGAGAATGTCACTCAAGTGACAAGAAAAGAAAAAAATGATACGTCACTATTTAAATTTCAAAGACTGGGACTGTAGTCTCACTTGTAATTGGTATAGAACTGAACAGAATTACGGCCTGGGTGGGTGGTGTTGACTTTTGAGGTGTCGTATACGCCTGCTTTTATTCAGTACACAGAGTGGTAATGAGTTATATCTACTTAAAATCATATGAATTGACTTATACTAAATTTAAAGATCGGTTTTAGTGTGTATAGTTAAACGGCAAGCACATTTTTTGTGTTCCCTTCGCTGTTTAAAACACTGAACCAATTTTAATTCAAAAAATAAATAATAATAATAAAAAACAAAAATAAAAATATTAAAATGTACTCTTCGTTAGATGTTTACAATCAAATTTTTTATCAAAATCAGTTGCTTTAAAACAACAATAATAACACACAGACGTTGATGTTGTGAGCTCATTGGAATGAGAGAATAGAGAGATTTGTGCAAGTATTCCTTCTGTTCCATTGGTCATTTGAAGCCGTGTTATTGTTGTTGTCGCATTTTTGTTTCACACACAACGTGGGGAGAGATCAATATATTAGTAATAGTGTTGAGTTGCTCATTCCCCTTCCCCATTGTTCTTTTTTTGATTAGTTGTTCTTTTGCTTTTACAACGAAAATTGTTTCCACTTAAAATAAACAAATGGTTTTCCTAAAATGCGGTCGACTGGGCCGGCCCGGGTTCCCCTCTTATGTATTAATGAGCAACAGTTAATTGGGAGAGCCAATTCATAATATTGATGAATGGTAGCCAAGTGATATGCTTCTTAAAGTTTAGGCCCACGTAAATTACATTACTTTTTGTGAGGTTTTCTTGTGTTGATTGTCGCGACATGTAATTCCAACTCGTATATGTAAATGTAATAAAGTAAAACCCAATTTTTAGTCACTGGCATTAAGCCCAAGGCCTTAAGTCAGTTCAACGATTATTACAAATATACTTCAATTATGTAAACGTTTTTTGTTTTGTTTTTATTTCAATGTCTACTTTATTGTACTGCGTTGTATCCTATGTGAATGACTCTTAAGAATTCCCTTTTTGCCAACTTGTATCCAGCACAGTTCCACACTTTGACAAGTCACTTCCGTAGTCAAAAAGTTTTGCTTATCATTGGCGATAACCCAGGTCGGTGAGCCAGTGACAGTCAATTTTCACATACAACAACACGGCATCACAACCAAGTAGGCGAGGTAGATACACATTGCGCTTGATTGAAAATTGCCATCGATACAAACGAGAAAAATCGTCGATCAGCCATTATTTGGCCCAAAGTGAAGCACCAACTTCAAGTGGGGGTGCGGAAATTGACAAATTTGCTGTCGCAACACCTCGATAAAAGAGAATTTCATGCAACATCATCGTTCGCGTATGGAATGTATCGAGATACAAGAGTATGCGCAAGAACAAATTGAGTTCGAGAAAAAATTGTCTAAGACATTTTCCTTACACTTCAATAGCAATTTTCTTCAATTTTCATACCTGTGTTTATTGAATTGGCTTTTGTCGTCATAAATATTTCCATGGCCATGAACTAACTTCGATGATGATGTGACAATTTTGCTTATTCTATTTGTTATTTTCTATCATCGTTGTCACTATTATCAATTTCTCTTCCTTCTCGTTTTTAATACAATAAGCGTGCGCCATACAAACGTTCTCCTAACTTTATCCCCTCCACACAGACCCAGGCTCAGACTCAAATGGGCAATTTGTTTGTTTATTTTTGTCCGTCGATATGTCAGCGACGAATTTATGAAAAATTGTTGTCATGTAAATTTGTCAAGTGTTCGTCATCAATTGGGTAACAGTTCAATGAGTTTGATGATGCACTTCAACTGTTTTCATCACGAGTGGTTAACATGAGTTGTATGAAGAGTGTGTTGGGTGTTAGATACTTTTCATTTCTATTACTTTTTAATTTTATATTGTTTTCTATTGTTTTTCAACCTAACAGAGGTCAATAGAATTCTGAGGTATGCCATAATTTGGTGAATGACTTCGATTTTTTATTATGTCATTCTAAGCTTATCTTCTTTGTTTATTCTTCTCTTGAAGAATTGTGGAAGTAAATTGCTATATCATTAATAATTTGCACATTCTCATTCCAAAAAAATAAAAAATAAATCCATAAACAAAAATAAAAAGTTTACTTTGGCTATGGCAACGCTGTAATACTCTTCACACCAAATACGTAGAAATTTGTCGGTAATTGTGAAGAGTATTAGCATATCTTAAAGTGGGGGCTATCCGCTCAAGTAAGCTTAGACATTGGGTTTCGTTAATCGACCTTTGAAACGACGATTTTAAATTTCAACTCAATAGGTCAACAAAGAAAAAGGGTTTTCTCTTAAGAACTTGATTTTCAATCTGTGATTGTATGTGAGGTACTCAACGTCGGATATATCCGGTAATCACGAATGCAGTGAAAAAATAGACCCTGTATACAGCTATAGATTTTAGTATGTTATATAATATTGAATAGGAAAAGAGGCTAGGTTGAAATCCTCAGACTTAGAGGTAACCGACAAATGGATCATCTTTACACGCACTACTCTTATATGACTTGTTCACTTGTTTTACATTTTTCTATATAATCCAAGCTATGAGAACAGATTGGATAAATATGGTATGCCGGTTGACGACTTGAGGAAATACTAATCCAATTCCCTGCCAAACTTTTTTTTCTGTACTGTTTTGTTAATGGATGAAATCCTTCTGAAGTTGCGCTTCAAACCGTTCGCACATTCCTTTATATACGAGCTTATATATAATTCTTTTATTGAGCTTCTTCATCACTGATTAATTTTCGCGGCATAACTCTGATTGTGGCTAACTGTGATACCCAGAAAAATGTATATAGAAAAATTCATAGTACATTCAAAGGGTTAGAGGAGTTTAGCTGAATGTTTAGTACTAATGTTCATACACACACATATGAGTACTCGCAGAAAGTTCATCCGAAACATACTCGATTTGAAAATACTAATGGGTAACGTTATAATATAATCACCCACAAAACTCATTTAGCACCACCTAAAAGTTCAATATATCAAGGTTTAGCGATAAAAACATCAACAATGTCATTTTCAATTGCTTCGTAAGTTTAATTGCAGCTTGGTAATTAAAATTAAACGAATCCAAATTGTTTATCTTTTAGTGTTTATACACAATGACATTTTAATTAATCATATAATAGTTATTAAAAAAAAAATAAAGTAAGCAAAATAAAAATAAAGTAACTTAAAATAAAAAAGGACTAAAAAGCGCTCAAAAGCCTTTATCAAGTCAGGATATTTGCAAATTAATGTGAACACATGTCAGACGCAAGTGAACAACTCTGATTCTTTTTGCCTTTATTGGCTTTTTTTAATTTATTTATTTATTTTTATTTTTTTTAATGTTTTTAAAAAGCATTATATGAGCAGATATGCGCATATTTAGCTTACACATGACTTGTCAAAGCAAACACATTTGACGTTAAACAGAAAAACATGAAATATTTCAGTATCCAATAAAAAAGCTTCATATTAAAAACCCTCGAAAATTAGAAATTATCATATGCATACAGATTAAACGATAAGCGGTTGCGTGAGTGTGTGGCGGTAGTGCTTCTACGTTGAAATAATTGTGCATATTTTGGAAAAAATTAATAGAGCGTGAATAAGCTTCGATGACAAATTATTTAAATTTCGATATCAACAAAATTACAACTGGTCTATGTACATATAAAATCTCTGTTATTGGGGTATTCAAGAGTGTAGTATTATTGTAAAAGTGAAAAAGAGGAAAACAAATCTGCACTGCGGTAGGTTAGATAAGATTCAGAGACGTCAAACTTTGGTCAGATACACTTACGTCCTGTGTGCTATTGCAGTATTAATGTCAAACATTCAATAACCAATTAAAGTATATGAATAATAGTGTACTGTCCCACACATTTCAACAATATTTGTCATCTCTAAATATATCTCTATTAAATTGTATCGCTTGCCTATTCCCTTAACAGAGCATTCTAACCATCCAAGATAAGTTTGACCCACTCAGATTATGCACTATCAATGACAGATTACTCTCCTCTGCCAAAATACTGGCAGTTCAAGACTACTAAAAATTTTAATCCACACATTTTGGAGAGGATTCCAAAATGAGTGCTGCAAAAGACACCAAAATATAGCAAGTAGCTAATCTATTGTATATAAGTCAAATGACGAAAAGGTTTATATTTTTTGTCTTTCATATTTTTGATATTTTATTTTATAGTAACGTAGCCTGCCAGACGTTGTTCTGCTCTTTCTGGTATTAGCAAAGAAAATAAAAGTTCTAAAAAAATACAAAAATTAAGTATTTCAATGATGTGTTAGTAAGAAAGTTGCTTTATTGAAACTATGAGAAAGGGAATTTCGTCAGCTTTGAATTTTTCTTTGAGTATCGTCGCATTAACCACATCGATTTCTTTGACAGACAGATTTCGAATTTGACACACTTTCAAACAGCAAACTGATGGAGCAATATTAATTCCATACAAATAATCAAAGTTATTTATTTATTTATTTTTCCTCCAGACTTTCGCGTTATGCAAATGTACCAAACTTAACAGCATTGCTCGATAGGCTAGTGTAGAGTTTCTCTGAAAATTTCATTACAATCGGTGCAGCGATTTTGGCATTTATAGCGGACATACAGGGAAATAGACATAATCCAGTTTTATAAATACAGATTAATTTTAATGGTTTTCAGAAAGAAATAATATCTACAGCGTTGAACCGCTGTTGCCGCTAACTTCATACAACATTGGTAAAAGCAAAGCATTACTGCTACGTTACAATATTTCATGAACATCCCTTGTGATGCTCTAACAAAGGATGCATGCTGGCAGCCGCTGGCGAAAAGCAATTTTTCACTCTTTTTCATAATAATATTTTTTTTTATCTTTTTTAATTTTTAGCTTCCAAATTTTGACATCTGAAATATGGTTTAATTGACTGTATTTAAATAAATGCAAATAAAACAAAGGCATCAAAAAGCTACTTATGCAAAAATGTGTATTAAATCTGATCACTTGCCAATTTAATTCAATGCCCATATTTTTTTGTATATATAAACAGCGCGAAAATCGACAATGAGTCTATACAAAGTAATACATTTCATTCAGAACATGACTTTTTTAAAAGACTTATCCATCCATAAAGCCGTTTTATGAGTTCGTGTTTCATCAGAAGCGCTTAAAATATAAAAATAAAAATAAAAATAGAAACGAATAAAGCAATGTGGAGCACTACAAGTTAAAAGCACAAAAACTTGTTTCTAGCATTTTTTTCAGTTGTTGCGTAAAAAGTCATAAAAAACGTTTGTTTCCTTTTGCGCTATTAAAAATAATACAACCAACATCAATAAAGTCGTCAACAAAGTTTAGTATTTGTTGCATGCGAAATCTACGGGGAAGAAAGCAACTGAAATAATAAAGTAAACTACTTTTTTTTAAATTAAAACAAGTTGAATTTTTATGAGGGAATATCGTTGCAAGGCATATAGAATTACTTGAAACAAATGAAGATCGGAGACAGTAAGAACTCGTAAAATGGAAACACTGAAGCCATATTTATGATATGAGAAGAAGCTAATATTTCAAAAGTAAAATGCGCTTGCCAATAAGCATAAAAGGGACAGTGTTTGCAAAATAATATAAAGCGCGTTACTGTAATATAATGCAATTTTTTATAACTAAAGATTGTGATTTCTGCTGATTTCATATATTTAAAAAAAAAAAAGAAATAAAATAAATAAAATATTGCATATTATTACAGCTATATTACTAACTATGTTGACATTGAGAAGGACTTAAAAATACCGAATATTGGCTATGTGATTAATCGTCAGGCCAAAAAATATATGGAGAGGTTGAAAAATCATCCAAATAAACTAGCAAGGCGCCTTCTAAAACGACGCAGAATGGGAGGAGTTAGGGTGGCGAGACGGCTGAGAAGATCGCACCCTGCCGACCACCGTAATAGATTCTTTTAATACACTATACTATATCCCTGTTCTAATAATAACAGAGAAATTAAATATAAAAAAAAATATGTTGAAGTTGCTAACCTCAACGGAAATGGTCTCAAAAAATTGTAACAGTGAGATTGCAGAAAAATTACAATGGTATTCGTTACTTAAGATTGTGACGGCAAAATATTAAAATGTGTAGAAGTAACAGTGTTGGCAACTATGATAATTTCAGAAAAAAGAAATTGAGAAAAAAAACTGTGTTGGAAAGAGTACGTATTGCCTCTGTAAAAAGAGCGTTGCATTGCAAACAAACCAACAATACACATTACTTGTATTTAATATAATAATTATAATTATAAGTAAAACCTTTGCTGTTATTACTAATGTTATTGCTATTGTTTTCGTTCTTATGCTTATTCACGTTTTACAGTAAGCGACTGTCTTGATACACTTATCGTTGATACCTCTTTGTATGTCTTTTACTTGTGGTTACACTCAACGATAGTCACCAAATAAGTATTTTGACATTTCTCACTTCCTCTTCAATCATTCACCCAACAAAAGGCCTAATAGGCGAAAGAAAAAGAAAAGAGAAAAACATCGGCAGAGTCTTAATATGTCGCTGGTACATAAATGGTTAATAGTCATATATAAAGTAGTAAGAAATAATAACTAAAGCAGACTCTGAACAGTACTGGAACCATTAAAAACGGTCTCACTTGAATAACGTGATCTCTAAGGGCAGCTAATGGGCGCGTTCAGCAGAAGTCATCACTCATCATTTTCTCTGACTTAATAATCGATTACTGATTTGTCTCTGCTGAACGCAGTGATGCTAGATTTGTAAAATCACGGCGTTTAGCTAATTCGCAAATAGCCTTTTTCATTTCTGCGTTAAATATTTTCGTATTCTCCATTCCACTCATCTGTTAAATACAACAAAAATTAAGAACATAAATACATATAAACAAAAATTAAATAAATAAATATCATTATATTTCACTTTCAAAGCAACTAATAACAACACTCAAAATATTTTCTTACAAACGAAAAACATCTGATTGAAATGTGATGACTTCGTTACCAAAGAATTTTTGTGATGAATTTTTAGTCATCGCTACCATTACATTTTCAACGAAATTGTGAATTTGGCATTCACAATGAGAGAACAGCATCAAACCACTTCTGCTGAACGCACCCAATGTTTTCAGGTAACACACAGAATATTTATCAGAATGTTATTAAATTAATATTTTTTGTACCTGTAGTTCGATTTTGATGAAACAAACGCTATATGTTACAACATTCTATATGCACAAACATTCGAAGGCTACATTATATGTATAGATAGATATAGATTTGGCTGCCTTGGAGTACTATTTAAAAGAGCGTGTCAGTATTGTTTAACTTATTAATTGGAGAACTTGTTTTCACAATTAACTGATTGAATATATAAATAAAATTTGATCATACAAATTATTATTACTATTTTTTTTTTGTATCATAATTATCTACACTCACTATCTCTGTCTGTTTCGTCCTTCACAACGTACGCCTAACAGTTTTGTGAAGAACTCAAGTGCTTTACAGCCTTTATGAACATTATACAACATTCATAATTATGCAAACTAATTAAAATACTAGAATAAAACACATACGTCCTCAAATACCACACACACACACACACACACATACACTAGGCTGCAGTTATTTTTCGTACATGTGTTCATTACAGATACTTTCATGCAACAAGATTCAACTACTTTTGCCTTTCTTTATTTTTAATTACCAGTATGCACTAATAAAAAAGCAAGCGAGTGGCAACTATAGACGATGATGATGATGATGATAATTATGGTGATGATGAGAGAAGAAGAACAGCGGCAGTTGAGGCTGGATCAGTAACAGAACATAAAGAAACGAGTGCGGATTCATGAAAGACATGCTCACTTCTGCTTGACATGGCTGTGGAAACAGCAGCGGTGCTGATGCTGCGAATGGTTGTGGCGTTGATGTCAGTTGTGCCATGCAGTGTGCAATAAAATCAGCAGGCATAATGCAAAAACACAAAAAAGAAAACGACAACACGGAAAACACAAAAAATCAACAACAAAAAGAAAACATCGTGAAATACCACAAAAACACAAATACGCAAGCGAATGAGTGAGTAAGTAAATGAACGCCTACGAATGCAATCTAACTAGATAGATGTATGTATCTATGCATGTTTGTCGGTGTGTGAGTGTGTGAACTACAAATATTTTTTGTAATTTACATGCGGCAAAACTCCCAAGCGTACTCAGTTGCACAACTCAAACCCAACCCAACCCAATCCAATCCAACGCAACTCGACATGACACGACTCGGCACACGTTGCCTTTTGCACTTTAATAATATTGCTGTTGACAGTGTGTATGTGTGTGGGTGTGTTTGTACTTTTGTGTGTGTGTGTTTGGGGAATAAATTGTTAATTATTATTTGAAAAGAGTTACAACGCGACGAGCAAGCAAGCAAGCAAGTACGCTGGCAAAGCGCTTGGTTAACTCAACTCGACTCAGTTCAGAACCCCTGCGGTTGCCGCCTGTTGACAGTCAAATTCGCATTGACGACCGCACGCCCATGCAGTGACACAGCTGCCACGCCCTCATTACTGTTTGCTAAATTAACATTCGCGCTCGTGTATGCTGCATTAATGTGGCGGCCTCAATTCTTATGTGGCATGTGCTCATTTCAAATGCGCATTACAAGTTCTGTGGCGCATTGCTGCTGTCAATTGACATAAAGCTCAAAGCGAGCAGCACAAACTAAGCAAAATGGGTAGATAAAAACAACTCTCAATAAATAAAATAAAAAATTACAAAAGAAAAAAAAAACATTGAAATCACAAATGAAATACAGATAAAAATTATGAGAGCAAAAATATGCCACACACACTCCAGCATCTGACAGCACTAAATTAAAAATCGCAATAAACTTGCGTGTGACAACGCCGGGTATGCGTGACATTTCCTCTGATGTCTTTCTTCTCTCCACTCCTTCTCTCTGATTTTTTGCTTTCTGCCAGTGATTTTTAATTAGTTGGACTCATTTTGCTCGCAATAATCGGATAGGGTTGCTTTCACTGTGCATTTGTTGCTGATTGCCTTTGACGGTTTTTGAAATTGGTACACGAAGTTTGTGGCATGATTTCGCCTTTTTTCCTTTTTTTCAGTGCTGTAAATAAATTTTCAAAATCTTCTGCACTCAGTTTTATGCAATAAATGAGTATTGCTACGGCTTTCATGTCATCATCAAAGTTAAGGTTTTTTTTGTTGTGTATGCTCTACTTACACCTTTATGAAGAAACAGAATTGAATGGAAATAATATGGCACATCTGTATATAAAGACGCCAAGAAGTCTCTTTAACGACACTTTGCGCCTAAACTATATAACCGATTTTGACAAAAAACATACCATTCGAAAGGTTTTCATTTACAGATTTGCACAATATACTTCTAACAATATAATAAAAAAAGTTAGGTATTGTGGGCGTAAAAAGAATTAGAAGTTGTCACACATAAGCAATGTGGTTCGCGTGACACACGCTTGCATTAGAATTACATACATATTACTACCATCGTGGCTGAATTTCAACAGCTGGGCGAACACTAGTATTAATAAAAACTGCTATTTCGGCTTATTTCGCTTCCAGTGTTTGTACCGATGGAATTAGCGTGTCGTGCCTCTTTAGGCATTTGGTGTATTGTTGTTGCTGAAATGTGACGTACTAAACCTCACAAAACATTTGTAAGTCCAAATTAATATAAACCTATACAGTACTGGCATCTTATACAATTTCAATAATTCCAACTCATTCTTCCTAGTTTCAGGGCTTTCTTTTCGTCGTAATATGAGGTGACCAAGTATTGTAAGCTTTGATGTACTCAGGTTCTTATGCATAGCCATCTGTGGCTTTGTACTTTTTCAATGAGAAATTATCAATTCTAAGATGGAAATTTTTTAGATTATTTGTATTTATCTTCGATTAGTTAGTCTTGGGTATTTAAGTTACTGAATTTCGTGCTTGCTCTGCCTGTAAGCATTACTGTATATGCACTAGAACAACTCAATTTCTTTCATTGTTTCTTGAAAATGTATTAAATGACGCACCAAGAGGATATTGTTCTATGAAATTCAAATAATTTTATTAATTTTCATAACCTTGGTACACATTCTCCATAAAACAGCAAACAAAATACTCATCACCCTTCTTCATGGAAGACATACCACTACATTTTTCTTGACTTTGTTTTTCTCAAAAGAATCCATAAATTCATATTGATATTAGCAAACTGTCAACAATATTTACAACATCACTCACGAGGAGCACCCACACAGGCAGACATGAAAATACATCCTGCTGGCGCAGAGTAAACATCCTTTGATGCTAGACATGTGTTGTTATGAAAGTTGTCTGTTGAACAGACTCGAAACGCTTATGCTGTCCATTATAACAATATTAATATTTACATTTTACAGTTATTGTCGTCTACACACGTATGCATACTCACGCAAAAATACATGAAAATTCGTGCTCGTGGTAAATTCAGCTGAACATTCTTCTTTCGTATATAAGTGTTTTTTGTGGTTTAATGGATGATGCTTTATTTTATATTTTTGTATTTATGTAAATAGTTATTTATATTTTAGTTATTATTATTATTATTATTATTATTATTATTATGATTATTATTATTATTATTATTATTATTATTATTATTATTATTATTATTATTATTTTTATTATTATTATTATTATTATTATTATTATTATTATTATTATTATCATTACTATTATTATTAATATTATTATTATTATTATTATTATTATTATTATTATTATTATTATTATTATTATTATTATTATTATTATTATTATTATTATTGTCATTATTATTATTATTATTATTATTATTATTATTATTGTCATTACTATTATTATTATTATTGTTATTGTTATTATTATTATTATTATTGTTATTATTATTAGTATAAAATTTTTTAATTTTTGTCTTCAAATTCTTGTTGTTTTATATTGTTTAATTATTTTTCTTTTCACTTTGCTACCTACTCCTTACAGGCTGACAATACTTGTTACTCGTCATTTTCTTCTTCCTACACAAGTTACTGCGCTTCTTTTCTATATGTCGTTTTAGTTGTTTCTAGTTTAATAGCATTAATGACTTCGTTTACGCTTTAGACTTATATTGTTCTATCGGTTGGAGTTTGAGTCGAAAGAATTTCTTGACTTTGGAAATTGTCGCTCATTAAAAATGTATTAAATAAAAAGATTTATTTCATCTTAATTGGCGAAAGTATTTTAAAGGGGATATTTTCAAAAATATTTACTGCAAGAGAATGTGCTTAGAGGATTTGGTAATGCCTTTTTCACACATGATTGTAATTTAAGGTCGAAACTTCAAATGTAAGAAAAACGTTTCCGAGATTGCTTGAATTACGTAAAATCGATAGTACTATATTTGTACGCCTTATACAAATAAAGATTTATAGAACAATCTCCTGAAATATTTTAGATAAATTATATGAATTAAATTAGTCTTTCGTTTTACCTGCTAGGGGATACTTGCAGAAAGGATATTTGATATTGAAATTATATAAATTCTGATGCGAGAAAGGCCTGGAAAATCCTTTTCCATTAAAATTTCTTTATACATATACATTTCTCCGTTATTCTTCTTATGAATATAATAAATTTTTTCGAAAAACTTTAAGTGTTATTTTGAACTAGCAGAGACCCGGCGCGTTGCTGCCGTCACTTGCGTCTCACTCTTCAGATGTTTCAGCAGCTCTGTGCTCCGTCTACTGCTACGATTTTCTCGTTGATCTTCCAGTGTTTGACTTTGTCCAGAATCACATTGTTCTTCTGTTTCAAGTGCTCTATTTCTACTTTTTCGCATTGCTTCGGCTGTATTTCTTCCAAATGATTCTTTTGGTGACAATATTTTACATTTTTTTTGTATTTAATTGAATAGAATTATTTGATAGAGTTGATAGTCACGTCCTTCTTTCTGTGTTAAAATTTTTACTGGTTTTATTTTTGTATTTTTCACTTTTTTATTTTTTTCATTCAAATTGTTGAATGTTTCGACTTTGTACAGCACTGCAGCCAAACTCAATTCTCAGATGCTACTTTGTTTTTGTGTTTTATTAGTATCTGCATAGTTTGGGAAGCATCTGCAATTTGAGATGGTATTAATATTTAGCGAATTCAATGATTTTTTCGAAGCCAACTTCACAGTTACCTTCTTAAGGCTATTATAGAGATTCCTTAAAATTTTCATCAAAATCGGTCCAGCGGTTTCAGCGTCTAAAACGGGCAGACATACAAACATACAGATAAACAGAGAAACATAAAAACATACTTCCAATTTTATATATATAGATATACATTTATTTATTTATAAAATTTTTTTTGTACTCGCTTTCGGTCTGAGAAACAATCAAGGAATCTTTGAAAAATCTTTCACTTAAGTTAGTAACTCCTGTTTCTCTTCGAAAATATATAGATTATAAAATTTCATAAATAGAGAGATAGCTCTAAGTTTTTTACTGCCTATAGACCATGTATAGCTTATGTTAATAATACCATCTCAATTTTTTATTACAATGTTTTCTATACAGTAGCGAAAGGTGAAAATATTCAAGGTTAAAAATAATAACAGTTCATAAAATGCCACTGTTAACTTTGAAGCATAAAAGCTTTGAGTAAGGAAATTCGAAATGGGAAAAATCGCAAGCCTTGGTGATTCTTAACAGTAGAACTCTTGGAAAAATTCCCACTCATCGAAACTCAAGCCGTGTGTTCTTATGGCCAACATTCAGTGGCAAACAGCTGATGCGAACAGCTGCATGAAATGGACCACAAATGTTAGAAATGTCCTTGTGATAAAAATGGTTGGGAGTGAAGAGAGTGTGTATGCACTACCTTCACACAATCGGCACTCACAATAACGCAGCGCTTACTTCGTAAATACCGATAGAGCCTAAGCAACGCACAAATTGAACGAAGCACACGAAAAATGACACGAAGCGATTGAGGCACGAACTCACGAACCGTGCGCCGCGTTCGGCGTTCGCTCTCGCTCCTTGTGGCTGCGGCGAAGCGTCAGCATCGTCATCGGCTGCTGTTGGCTTCAGTTACGTTGATAATGTCAAAACGTGTGGTTCGAAGCGAACAAAGTGCGGCACTACGACAATTACGACTGCTAAGCGTCTAAGCCGTGAGGCAATAAAAAACAAACTACTACTTTGAAGCAGAAGTTGCAGGCGCTCCTTACGAATTAAACCAGATTAGTTGTGACAAAGACAGTGCGATAAAAAATTTGTGTACTAAAATATAACCGCGGTTACGCCCGGCGACTTAAGCTAAAGAACTGAGAATTGTGTCAAAACTGAATGGGACTAAATTTGATGATTTCACTCACTTGACGCACACGTGTCGAGGAAAGAAAATTTCGTGTGGCATACTTTTCGGGCTGACGCATGCAGCGTGAGTGTGCATGCATGTTCAAAATGTACTTCAAACAGGCTTAAAAAAGCGCGAGTAGCGAATAAAAAATTTTGACATGCAAAATTTGCTGCCAAAATTTTACACCCACCATAACATAATTTACACTTTATCAAATTAAAAGGAAATTACAAAAAAAAAAACAACTATTTTTGGTGCAGTCAGTGCCCGGCAAAAAATTGCATATAAAATAAAAAGAGCTCGTTAAATCAAGTTGCGTTTAAAAGTTAAACTTAATACTGAGAGAACAAAAAATAAAAATAAAAATATAAAAAAAACATATATATTTTCATAAAAACGAAATAAAGCAAGGATTGCACGCTGCACAACAAAGTTGTGCGTTTGAAGTTGAAGTTGGCGCCTCCTGCTGTTCCAAAAACACTACCAAACAACAACATAAACTTTATGATTTGTTGTCCCTAAGGTAAATACCATAAGAACAACTACTACAATAATAAGAAAGGAAACTACACACTTGTGTGCCTGTGTGTGGACGAGGTGTGCTTAAAAAGTAACTGCAATTCTGCAATTCGTTGGTTTTATTAGAGTGAAGCATGCCAGAAAATTACCTGCTCAGTTGTTGCACAGCATCACTAATGATTTTTTTTAGTAAATTGAGTCTGTTTTGAGTAAAATGATGAGCGTCCTGGTGCTACAGTAAATCAACAAATGTTGAATGCTTAAGAAATCAGAGCATTGATTATCGACTATCCTCGCTTCATAGTCAGATGTTGTTGACATATCAAGTGGGAGATAAGAAGCCTTTTTTTCTGAATATTTTTGCTATATACATAATATAGATAACGATGCAGAACTACTGAAAGAGTTGCTGAAACTAAGGCGCATGCATTCCAAAGCTGACATTCTGAAATACCGAGACGGCCAAGTGATTTGTGTGAATGTGATTTCGTTTAAATTCTCAAAAACCAGAACTACTAAAAAGTTTAAATATTTAAAAAAAAAGTTTCATTGAAATAATTTCTGATTACAGTATGGCTCCTTTTGGTCGAAACCAACATTGCATTGATACCTGTTCACCTCATATTTGCAGTGTTTTCTTTTTTTTTTTTTTTGTTGGCGAAACTAAATGGGCCCTTCCGGCTCACTGAAGCTGTAAAATATCTGCTTCCAATGTACTGAGCCTTAGACTGAGCTAACATTTTACAGCTCTATTTTTCAGACATGCTCATAAGCAGCACATTAAAATCATCGTGAAATAAATCCTGCAATACTAGAATATTTTAATTTCTTTTTGAGTACATCTCGCAAATCTTATGCATCAAACTTCTCTTCACATTTTTACTTAGTTTTTTTTTTATATATAATTTTTTTAATATTTTTTTTTTATAAAATTCTATCAAAATGTTTTGTAGAATATTTCTGGCTGCCATTGGTATCGCAACAACGCTCGTTGCCATGTCCCTGCGTTTGTATGTTTACTTGTGTACGAGTATGTGCATTGTTGCATGTACTTTTGCCCACCCAATATGATTCTAGGTTAGTATTGTATGATTTCCAGCTCGCTTTGAAAAGTTTCAATTGTTGTGCTAAAGTTGTTGCATTGGGACTCTCTCGCTTCATCTCATCACGCACGGCAACGTCGCATTGTCGCAAATAACATATACAAAAGTTGAAAGTATTAGCATGGAAACATGATTTATAAATGATGTGCCAGCGAAGTTCTCGAGTATACGAGTATGTTCGCTTGTGTGTGTGGGGGTATATGTATTTGTCGGAAATTATTGTTGAAGTAGTTGGGCAGATTGCAAAATTGTTACATGTCCAAGGTTTTTAGCAAGTTCCGGTGTTGAGTACAAACGCAGCAGTGTAACTCGCTCACAGACGCAGTTTCTCATTTTGAAGATAAGTTTTCTGAATGTATCCTATAATATTTTTCAATTATTTATAAGTGTATTGTAGATCAGAAACTATTATATACATGTCCATATTTTAGAAATTGTAAAATTGTTGAGTATTTCTTATTTGAGGCTTTTGACAAATAAATAAAACCAAGCTCACTTGCATAGAGATGACTTGATTATAGAAGAACAAGCTGCCTAATCTACATATATAAAATTGGATGTATGTCTGTGTGTCTGTCCGCTATAGATGCTGAAATCGCTTTACCGATTTTGATAAAATTTTTAGGGAAACTCTAGAATAGCTTGTCGAGTAATCCTATGAAGTTTGGTGCGTTAGTATTATGAACTCAAACTTATATTTATATTTTTGTCTTGGTGTTACCAAAAAAAAAATGCTCTATTATTTATAGTGTACACTTGTACGTTTTTGGGTAGTGTAACTCAAATACTCAGTCTATTGTTTTAATATCATTTTTTTCATATCCTTGTCACTCCTCTTGGAAGCATGGAGCCTCCACAAGGCGCTCCCACCTTATTGGATATCAGAGGTTGCTTTTGTTTTAATAATTTTTTTTTCTGTAGTCATTTAGTTAAGCACTAACAATTTATTAATTCACTACTCTGGTCATATTCCTTCAGCTCAATTGCTTTTTGTTATTATCATTTATTCAACGGCTGTCTTCAAGTCGTACCATACCTACAAGGTCTGTCTTATAGCAACAATCTGCTTCACCATGGCAGTCTTCCTTACCATTGAACCTTCTCTCATGAGCGCGCCTCCCATCCATTCCTCTGCCGTTACTAATTTGGAGCTTTATTAAATGATTCTTTTATATAAAGAAAATTAAGCATTTTAAGCTATTTTGTCCTATTTACTTTCACTATTCATCGTTATTTGCTGCTTAATACCCACCTAAAGCAAAGAAAAAACTGCATCATCTAATATTCTGGCAATGAAGTCGCGGTAAATAGTAATGAGTCAATCCACGAAAACAATCGTTCAGCAGTCCAGCTATCCATCCATCAATACAGCGAAACAGCCATCGATCGTGCTTTCGTTGGTTGTTTAGTTGGTTGATTGGCTAGTTCGTTCAACTCTTGTTCTGTTTAAGCGCAACACACAAAAGATTAACCCTTTAAAAGTGCGCGTACAAACGAGCACAGTTGACCCAAATTTTAGTTGGTAAACATCAGGCAAAAACAAACATAAAAAAGGAGAAAAACAAAGGAAAAAGTATTGAGAAGAAATCGCTCTAACCAATTTCGCATTCAATACTTTTGTTGCAGTTGTTTCCTTGTTTGGATTTTCTTCTTCTTTTTTATAACAAGTTTTACGGCAGTTCTTTTCGCTATTTCCAACGCAAAAAGCAAAATAAACAAACAGCAAAAAAGTAAAAATATTTGAGTCAGAGGGTGGCACAGAAATCGATGGTTTCAAATTTCGAACGCGCATCCCTTTTGCGGCCAACAATGCCACGAACGAAACCGCTGTTCTTTGGTAACAAATGCAAAAATCCTCAGTTTTTTGACATTTAAAACATTTATTTTCCATACAAAAAATTTTTGAAATTTTACTCAAAAGCGGTGCGCAAATCATCTGAACATTAACGTCATATTCATCGTCATCTTGTCATTACCATTCTTGTCTCAATAAAATGGACTAAAGCAGCCCCTCTCGTACCAGTTACGACAGGGATTGCATGGCTGGCAACATGGTCCGCAACATCCGGTGGGGCAGCAGCCACAATAATCCATGGCGGGCAGCACTGGACCCACGGGTCCACAGACTAAACGATATGAGAGTATTGCGTAGGGAGTGCAGCCATAACACCCGCTCTTGCACGAAGCACAGCCACCGCAGGGACCACAGTCGCCACAAGGACCACAGCCACCACAGGGGCTGCAGCGACACATTTGTTTCTTTGTGTGTCTTTTTCTATTAGCAAGGTTTTTGCGCACGAACGCTTCCTAGATCTGTAAACAACTTATCCCATCGAACTTCTATCACTTACATAAAGCAGAACGCGCAAAAGATACTCACACTTGCAAATTGTTTTAGCCCCAAAAATAGACTAAATATACCACTCTATTGCAGATTTACATTTGTGTACGCTTTAAATGATGCTCCGAAATAGGTCCAGTGTATCTAGCCAATTTTCTCAGCCAAAGCAGAGCAGTATTTAGAATTTCAGCTTTAAAAAATTATCGAAAGTTAACTGTAAATTTTTGTCACGTCATTATTCTTTAAATCCGACAAATGTGTTATGCAGTTTACTGCGTTAAATGTTATAATTTAATTATAAAAAAAAAGTAAATTAGTTGAGTCAGATCTGACAATTAAATCAAATCAAATCTTCATAGACTAAGAAGCTGTGCATACATCGACTAAAATTACATGACTAACCGAAAGGTAGTTAAAGAATATGCAATCGAGAAGTTTTGGAGGTAAAGCAGTAGCTAGCCTAGTCAATATGACTGCGCTCGATAATCCATGAATTCGATAAACTAATTAAGTTACAAATTATCCTATTATTTGGGATGCGTATTCAACACTAAAATTTGAGTAAACAACTCCCTTTAGAGAGTGTTGAAAAATACTACAAAATATAAAACACGAAATGTCAATCAAACTGCATCAAATTTCGTTTATTGACCCAAACACAAAGCGTCGAAATTCAAACCGCACCTTGTGCGATTTCAGCCGATCCTTGCCTCAGGGCATACCAATGTATTGTTGTCAGTACATAGTTTGTGGTTGGTCAGCAAGGACGACAGCCCCCGCTAGGAGGTGCACAGCAGCCGCCACAAGCACTACAATTGTCGTATGGCCCGCAGGGTGTTGGATTATAGCCGCGTCCCGTCCAGCGCATCGTCGAGCGCGGCGCATTGCAACAGGCCAAGTCGTAGGAAACGCAAGCCCAGCCCCCGCACATTGTTGAACCTTGAACGTGGATTGTCTGTGAAGTCCTGCAGGGGATGGTTGAAATGTTAGTAATTTGTTAATTGGTTGGTAGGTAGTAGTAGAATCACCTACCTTGCTGCCAGGAAGATTAACGAGAGAAAATCCTCGTTTGCCGGAGCTGTGAGCTCGTGTGTATGTGCTGTCGAATGAAAATTTTCGAATGAATTGAGTTGCGTGATTTGACATTTTGGTAAGGAACGAAATCAAAAGTAAAAATTAGTTTGCTTTGTTAAAATTACGTTGCTCTTACTACAGTTCGATTGTAAATGCAAAGTGCTGTGCGTAAAGTGTTCCACTTGAAATATTCTCATAGGTTTAACTTGAACACCTTTCTTAGATGTCAAAAAAAGGAGCACGTCTAACTTAATGATTGCATTCAGAGAGAGTCTGACTTATTTTTTAAGATATCCAAATGGTTCATGGAGAACAAGGATAGGTTAAATTCTACGGTATGGCAATAGGTAGTGTGAGTGTGATGTGAATTTGTTGCCATTCAAACAATATAAACCTAATACTAATGAAGCAAGATTAATCATAGTCCTGGTTCTTGTTGCAGTTATTTATTCCACTTCAATTACTAATAGGCCTCGTATTAATCAAGTCTTCTCTTTGATTTGGGTTGAAACCGATACCCTTTGTAATATAGCATAACATCACAAAAAATTAAGTTAGGCTTACTATTCCTAGAAATAAAATAACGATTTGTTTGCGAATTTTAGATGACTTAAAGAAGAATTAGGGGCTTACAGATATTTTTCAGGCTAGAGCATTACAGCGCATTCAAGAATCTGCGGAGTGAAACGCTCACCTTCAAAAATGTATATTTACAGGTATGAGCCTTAACATTCAGAAGAGTTATAGTTTTATCTAAGTTTTACTTATTTAATGAATTTTCTCTGTCGCGTGGAGAAGAGAAATCTATAGACAGTCGTACTTACCTATAACGAAATTGTATATAACGAAGCTCTCCTATTACGAAGTGCTTTCAAGTACAAAGCATTTTCGAGTACACATCATTTCAAGTATACATAATTTCTGTATAACGAATTTTCCGCATAACGTAGTAATTCTTGGTCCCCTGAGGATTCCCTATAGTTAAGTTCGACTGTACTCGTATATAAAAGTGGAAGTATGTATCTATAGTAATGCGGCCCCTATAGACCGATTTTGATCAAATTTTCAGGGAAATTCTCGAATAGTCTAGAGTTAAGGCTTCGAATCCTCAAAAGATTTTTATAGTTTGAATGTCTGTCTGATTTTCACTGAGCTAGTCGTCCCTTCTAAGTCGATTTGGTTCATTTATGGCAGACGATCTGTTTTCTGTTTTTTCGAGCAGCTGTGCATTATCTTTGCGATTACAGCTTTAAACGTACGAATGTTAACATTATTTGTATTTCTAAAAACAATAACTTTGCGGTTGGTACCTCATTTACCGTAATTCGCTTAGAAGATAGAAGTAAATAAATGAATGGATATGTCCACCTCAAACTACGCCTGACAACTGCAATCTAAGTTAAATTTTCCGACTCGTAGACTTTACTCAATCAAAGAAACTGGCTGCCAATCAAAAATGCTCTCTTTATCTGTAATTGTTTTTTTTTTCCACAAACTGCTTTACTTCCCTCATTGCTCAACCCGCACTTATTGAGAAAAAGTGTTTCAAGTGTGAACACATATTATAATAAACGCCTCAATTGTTGTGCAGTCATCTGTGTAATTTATGTTTAGCTAATGTTCAGGCATCGATGAGCTTGTCAGCCTTGGGACTCACTCCAAAACAGTCGAACAGTAGCAGGAGTCAAAGGATCGACAGTGTTGGGGACACTGAAGTTGACAACGAAGGCAATGAGTACGCTACACGTACACACATTAAGCTATACACGCAGTCACAAACAAATACACACAAATGCAAACACATTCACACACACACATTCTCCGTACATGTGCAGCGAAAAGGTTCGCTCAAACAACGTTAGAAGGCTTCGTTGACTCTAATAGACTTTCATGTTTTATGTTGCCTGAAAATATTTTAGCTCGTTTCTTGTGTGTGACTTTGATTTTGTGGCACTGCGTTCATTCAAAAAAATTTTTTATTTCTCTTTTTGGCTTATCGTTCTTTCATACAATATAAAATGCCAGCAGTGTCGCTTAGTAGAATCCTTTAGCTGCCGCACTGTTGTGCTCCTTGTTTGCTTGTCGATGTCGCTTGGCTGATTCGACTTCGACTTTGGCAGCTATGAGGACATCGTCGAAGACGTCTACTACAATTTCGATGAGTACGAGATGATTTGCGCCACCTTCCATGAGCTGCTTGGCTCTTGTGAGTACCGAAACACAAAAAAAAAAAACATATATCTGAAAACATGCCAGTTGACTAGCTGTGCTGGCATTTTCGCATCCCTTCTGCGCTGTGATTCAATGATTTCCTACTTTCGCCTTTCTCATCTTCCTTACACCCTTTGCCCCTTACGCTTATGGTGTATGTGTAGTGTGGCACTGTTGCTGCTTTGGAAAATTCAATTTTATGCTTCCAACGCTGCTGCTGGTGTTAAATCATTGATGTGTGAAATTTTTAAAATAGACTCTTCTTCTTTTTATTTGGTGCTTTAACTTTTATCTTGAGGCGTCTGCCATTTTTGGTTCTTCGTGTTTGCTATTTTTTGTTTTTTCGATTTTCGTAAGTGCAAATTTCTACAGAAAAATCAATATTAAAGCATGCAAGTTGTGGAATTTGTCATTTTCCCGTAATTCGAAAAAAACACGTGAAGTTTGTGGTACGGCTTCTTTGAGCGATTTGATGAATGTCAAAAGGATATTGGGCTTTGCCTTACGCCGAGCGACACCCAACAGTGTGAGCTCGAACAATGCTATTGTGCGCGAACCAATACGACAAAATCCATTATTGTGTAGCTCCTCTTCATTTAGTCACTCATCGTGCTGTTCTACACCATCTGACTCTAATCAATTTTAGATGAATTTTAGAATTTTTACATGGTGCTAAAAACCAAACCAATCCTCCATTCTCTTTGAATGGGTCAAAGTGTGACCTGATACCTTCCTCAAACATACTACAATGAATACTATAAAAGTAATAATAATATAATTTCTCATGCTTCAAAAATCCTCCAAAAGCTATAAAAAAATTATAATAAAGTATACCAAAAAGTATCCACAAACTACCCAAAGATTATACAAAAATTATCCAAAACTCTTCAAAAATATAACAAACATGATTTCGAAAGTAAACACAAATTATCCAAAAATGATTCGAAAGTTATCGGAAAGTTATCCAGAAATAAATCGAAAATCGTATGTAACCCTTTAAGGAACACTGAGTGCTTTATAATGCACCCTGTGCCTTAAACTCAATCCTCCATTGAGGAAGAGGTCAGACGGCACCTACTAAAAAATTTTTCTTCTATACCTACAATAAAACTTACTACAAGACTCATTTTTTAATATTTTATTAAATTCATCTTCGTCCTTTAAAGTTTACCCTTTAATGCCCTCCTCCAGAAAAGTACTTTCAGGGTTATTTTACAATAATTCATACTGCTAACAAATCATCCGAAAGTGAACCACAAACGCCTAAAACTATTTAATTCCATTAAAATTGCATTTGTTTTGCGGTCGCTGCCATCTAATCTTTCTTGGATGAGATTCTCAAATAATGGAATTAATGTTGCTATGATTACACCACACCCGCACCCAACACTTTGTTGAACGCCCACACTCCGTTCATGGACTTCTTGAACATACTCACAGCGCGCTCATACCGTACACTTCGCTCGACTCCATGTGGTCAGCGGTTAATGTAATTGATAGTCGACGGTTATGCTTTGCAACCACAAAGTCACGCAAAGCCGATGCGTGAGTGCCTCGAAAACGTCGAGCATTAAATTCCTTTAAAATTACAAATTGGTGCCCCCATGACGAGGAAATGCGCAAATGTATTTCTTTTTTTCCCGTTTATGTAGGACACTCCCATTTAGTTTTCAGTCTCGTTTATTTCATTTTTATGTCATTCATTTTGCTTTGCCAATTATTTACTCAACCGTCGAATCTAATCTCAGCCTTGTGCGTAACCAATTTTTATATTAAATTATTTCTTATAGCGCTTGAGTTTTCACTTAATTTAAGATAGACTAAGCCCGGCGGTTATTCTTCCCTCTGTGACTTAACGGAAACTTCGTTGTGGTCTCGATGTGCAAACAAGCCATGATTGTTGACGGTTTAAGTAACAACCAAAAGAAAGAACTCCGTTTGGGGCAACAAAACGAAGAAGGAGCCAAAGAGAAATAAGCATATATACTTGATAAACAAGACCTTCGTATACTTCATATAAATTGTGCAGTCTTTTCTTTTCCAAAGTGAAAGTAAATCCACGTCGTTTTATTGAATTTAAATGTTTGAGCTACGGCAAATACCGCAAGGTAAGCCGAGGGGTTCGTGGCAGCTGTGCCAGTTCGCATATGACAGTTGCCACTTTGGGATTGGTCGAAGTATGTTACTTTGACAACTGATAGCTTAATGGAAAGGGACGAATTTGCCTTTTCTCGATTGTTTACAGATTTAAATATATATTTTGCTCAATATAATAGGTGCTTCAGATAATGGCTGAAGTTGTCTATTGGCAAGAATTGTGTGTTAACTAATTTCTGATTGGACCCAATTTTGATAGGGCGATAAACAGGAAAATAAAGCGACTGATACCAAAAGAGGAATAAAGAGACATATACATATATCAATGTTAAGATACTATATCTAGCATTATATATAAAATTGATGTGTCTGTATGGCTGTGTGTATGTCCGCTATAGAAGCCGGAACTGCTGCACCGATTTCGATGAAATTTTTAGAGTAACTCTAGAATTGTCTGCCGAGCAATCCTGTGAAGTTTCGGGCTTTAGTATACCGCCAAAGTCGGGGGAAAAAATTTTATATTTGTATGAAATCAATATTGCTTCATTAGTTTGCCTTTGAAAAGTATGCAAAATTCAAAATCGGAATTCTCTCGAAGAAAAATAAAAAAAATTAAGTCACAAACAGAAGATGTGAGTAAATTAGTAGCAACACTATGATAAGGGTGGATGATTAGGCCGCCGCTACCAGTCTTTGGAGTTGGGAGTTCGACTGGCGTCGATATATAATATATAATAGTAATATAATTGTCCTGATTTCTGTATTTACAGGCTCCTCTAAATTCCTTAAATCTGCTTGTTTAACTTTTAAGCAGACATTCATAGTTTTTCTCCAAATTTGAATCATTTTTTTGTACTCTTATCTGATTTCACAATTCGTCTGTCAATATTTATTTATGTTTACCTGAATATGCTGTGAGCACAGTTGCATAGCAGATAAGACGAAAACACTTCGTGCTTAGAAGAGGCACTAAGCGGGACATTGGAAATTCTATAGCCACACTTATATTTGAAGCAAAAATTACTTTGATAAAATTCAATTTTGTACGCTCTATCACCACAATAGGAAATAAACAAACAAAATCAAACAAAAAAAGGAAAGGAAATACAAAAAATCTAAAACCACAAAAGGCAACCAGCGATTTCAGTGTTGGATTGCTTATATTTAGTCTCTCTTTCGCACGTGGCGTATGCGCAAACCGAACGAGCTCGACGTTGCCACTTGCATGCGCCTCAAAAGTGCAGCAAAAAGAAGATGCCGCAGTGGAAGAAAAACTGAGCAACATATAAAGTGAAAATAAATAAAGGAAAACATGCATGAAATAAGGGAATTGGCATATAAAATATATAAAAAGATAAATAACATAGTGAACCCGACGCCTGATATGCTTGAAGCTCACCCAAACTGGAACTCATGCTGCCACTTTACTCTCTCTCAAACACACACACTAGGGGTATCCTTTATATATATATATTTTTGTTTGGGATTTTTTTGTCATGCTTTGCAGTCTGTCCTCTGTTATTTTGCAAATCCGATACATTTGTGGTTTGTGTTCATTGACACTCAGAGTTGCTATAGCTTAATTTTTTTCATTCTATTTTAAATTTTTTTTTTCTTTTTTTTTGTAACACTGACTTCCGCCTCCGTTGTTGTTGCACTATTTTTTGCTTGCCCCAAAATTTTCTATCCCATCATTTGCCGCACTTATTTCATTTTATTACTGTTGTTGTTGTTCTTTTGTTTTTCTCGTGGCTTATTCAAGGTTTCTCTTTCTTCCTTGGCTTCTTTTTTTACGGATTTGGTTTTGTGGGTCAAGTGTTAGTTTCGAAATGTAGTAAATAACGAAAATAATGGCTTTGGCTCTTTAAATTGTTTTGCTATTTAACATTTTCTTGTGCCAAGTATCCACTGTAAATTATATGGTAGATTTAATAGCAATGTCTTCTAATTTATGCTGATATCTTCATCAGTTCAACGAAGCTAGACGATTTACGATGCTTCACGAATTTAAATTCAATGAATTAAGCTGGAGCAGACATCGCAAAGAGTAAGCAACAACTTTTTTATGGATTTGGTGCTCGATGCTCTAAGGACATTTACAAGTACAATTTAACAAAATTTTTACTATGCAACAACCTATTTTTCCTAAGTTTACATATAAGTTTGTTCTTATAGAGTTCCTTCAACTACGATCGATATGTCAAAAGAATATGAGCAGAGACTGAACGAATGGACTCATGTGGGGAACTACAACCTAGTAATTGTAGAGCAGTGAAATTACAGAAACAGAATTCGTTTAGCTTTCTGATCGTTGTGTTAAAGGATTAATTAATATTATCACAACTTTAAGTTTATCCAATGGCTTTATTTTATGCAAGAATTATGTGTATAAGTCTGAAATAAGTCTGGGTATATATACCCAAATTCTTAAAAAAATAAATACATTTTTTTCTGAGAAATCTGACTCACTGACTGACTAATATAATTGTCCTGATTTCTTTATTTACAGAACTTGTATGCATGAAATACAGTTTAAAAATATAAATCGATAAATCCAAAGACAGATTATAATATAATAATAATATAAATTTAATGCTTTTTAAAAACCACCCAAAAGTATACCCTGTTAATATGACAACTAAAACAGATTTAACTCAAATCGGTTTAACTTACTACATTTATTCTTTTTGCTATCTTATTCTTCTTTCCCGTATTCAATCTTTATGTTTGTTTAATAGTGCAGAGTTGTCAAATATAATATGGCAAACCTATCACAATAAGTTATTTTAAAAAATCACATTGCATAAAATAAAATAAAAATGTATAAGCTTATATTGATATTTAATAACGTTTTACCATAATTTTTTGGTATATAATTCACGAAACCGTTAAAAAATTAAAGCAAAGAAAAATAATTATACCACATAGCAACTCTGCACGAAACAATACAACTGATTCTTAAAGCGATCTAAATAGTAACGAGTGTCAAAAGCGTGCTTCGTTAAATCGCTTTGTGCGTAGGGCGCTTTAAAAAAATGTTTATGTATGCGTTCTAACTCAAAACGTACTCAGTTAAATCGGTTGAAGCTGTCATGTTTATCGCATGTAAACTCGCCTGGTTCGAACCTATTGCCACACGTGGGAAAGGGAAAAACTTTGCAAAATTTCAAAATTTAAAAAGTTATGGACTAATTTGCGTACATATAACCCTGGACCTGGCGAAATAAACTCGACTCGGACAGAATATAGTTCATATATGTGCTCTGAGCATAAGCGTATTGTATTTGAAGCTATCAAAAGTTCTTCTTTTAACAGTACTATCTGAAGGCACTGTAACTTTAGGTACAACGCGACTTTAAACCGATAAGTATGGATATAAATTTCTGCGGTAATAAGTGTTGGAAGAAATCAGCCGGTACAGCGGCCAGTAGAACCTAGATTCAGTCTAACACTAACTCACTTTCTGCCTTTCTTATGAGCAAAGTGTTTCCTAGAAGGCTTCAGCGGCACTAGCCGCCTGATCAGCCTACTAGAACATAACCCAGAAGAAATGTATATCTACTTGAGTGAACTGGCTACAATCCTTTGACTTACCTCACTTAAATAACATAAATGTCGAGCAAGAATATCAAAGCAACACTTCAACCAACAAGTTTATTAAGACGGAATTTCTTTTCCGTTCTAAAGTTTCCGTTGCAACTTATTTTATACCCTACCTACTGCCAGCAAGTTTTCCGACAACTCAATTGAAACAAGGCAACATCGAAATACGAGCAACAAAATCAATTCAAAAAGCATTTCGCCAGAAACGAGAACACAGACAACATAAAACGACCACTTTAAAACAAACTTTATTTGAATTAAAAACTATTTCGAAAGTAATTTACAAATCAGAGCAAAAAAGCATAAAAATAACAACAACGACAACAACAGAAAATTATACCAAAAAACAAAGGCGAACTGCATAAGGCAAAAGTTGTTTCATACACGAATTTCTAGCTCGAAATTCGCTGCACAGGAGTCGAGCGGTTAAGCGGTACGGTTCATTCAGTGTGTATTGCACAACAGCAACAACAATTGGACCCCACTTAAGATAATCTTATTGGTAAAATGCCAAAAAGTTTTTGAGCATGCCGCACAACATACACAAACACAGTCAGTGGAAAGCGTAGAAATCAAGAGTCAAGCTTATAAACAAGCAACCAAATAGAGAAAAATTTTGCGACAATAAAAATGTCACCACAAAGTTGACATAAAAACCGAGACACTCACGACAAAATAAGTGCTGGGGGTTTTCTCTCTAAAACAAAAACAAAAAATAAAAACAAAATAAGATGGTCGCTATATCAAGCCAGGCGCTCCTAAACACATGGAGCGAACTGTAACCGAGACAAAATACCAAAATACTCGTAGACGTAGGCAAAAAGGTAGCATTTCCTTTTAAATTAAATACACATTTTTCTTGGCCATTCAAGTGGTATTTTATTTGCTTTGGTTGTGTGGGTTGCGCCGTGCTTTCTTTTTTGTGTTGCTTCTTTTTTTTCTGGAATTTCTCTTACTCGTAGTTTTGCTAAGTCAGTCAGTCAGTCGAATAAAGTAGCAAAAACGCACGCTCGCAGTTGAACAGAAGGTGGCACATATTGGAAACAAGCACTTGAACGAGCGCCAGCCAGAGATAAGCGCAATTATGTGGTTCACATAAGTGCTACCGTCAACAGGGGCAAACAAGTTGCTTAAATTAGGCAAGTATGGTCGGTCTGAAGAGTCGTGAAGGCCGTGAGGTGAGGTACAGCGACAAGTCTAATGGCCAAATCCAAGCTTTTGTGTTTTTTTAGATTCTCTTTGAATTGAGGTTTTATTTTTTTAACATTTTATATTTTTTTTTTCAGAGAAAGATATTATCCTCTTCAAGTGTTGGTCAGCTTGAGTTACCATCAATGCTTGTCTGTTGCTCGTGTAGGCATTTTTCGTTATTGAAAACACTCGAGAAAAATTTACCAAAAAAAATTATAAAAAGCACATTTTCAAGTATTCGCTTAGTTTGTTTTCAAAAGGTGGATGGAGCACTTCAACAAACGTTGTCATGGAAGTGGTTTTGCGTTACTGAAAATGCTAGGCTTGGTGCGGTGGCATTTTACTATGACGTACTCGTACAAAGGAAGATGGAGAAGATAAGTCGTAGATGGTAGGAAGAGCAGCTGAGGAGCCTTGTTATGTTGAATGGTCTCACTTAAAGGTAGAGTAATTCTTTTTACAATAATATAGTCAGTTACCAAGTCAGAGTTCGTCATGGGATTGTGACCATGAAGTGGATCTTGCAGTGAGTATTAAGCTATGAGACAGAGCATCATTCTCAACATGCTGCGATTAGTTTTCTTACATTTTTAATATCGTTTTACTTAGTGTATTTTAACTCAGACTAAGAAGAGAGGGTCAATAGAGGCAATGAAAAAGACATATCTCATCGTACGAGACCTCTAAATTCTGGTATATACTTACTTTCTCCAGTTGTGTTTAAGAAGTAGAGGCCATAGATCTTCCAAAGCTAATGCTGAAGCCAAACTGGAATGAATTTGATTACATATTCCCTTATGTCCATATTGTTACTTCCCCTTTAGATTCACCTACCATACCTTCTCACCTTATGTTTGGGACATGTTGCCCTACCATGTTCTGCTAAACGTGCCTACTAGAGATTTTGCACCCTTCTAACCGCTCATCCAACTATAAGTAGCTAGCATCCACGGTCTAAAGCTATGAACGTATACCTAGCATGATTATTATATAAACGCTACGACGAACAGGTAGTGGTATCAACAGCAGTGAAAACAGTTATGATACATAGAGCGATTTATTTCTCCTGACTGGCTCCTTAGTTTGATTTTAGAAGGAGGAACATTTTTTGAGGAGAGTGTTAAGGCTAGATTATATAGTTATAAACTATAAGTACCCTAAATAATAATACTGCATCCCCACGAATATTGACTAAAGGATAATGATGAAAGAAAGACTAAATCAGATTCCTTAGAAGGTCCGATGAAGAAGGAATATAGTAGAAAGAGTAGTTTTACCAGAGGAGCCATATATTTCTGATTTTCCGAGTTGTGATATCTAATATAATTATGAACGTCGATTTGTTTATTTTTGTAACGAATGTAGCTGGAATGTCAGAGTGTTACATAATATAAATAAACGAGGCGAACCCACGGCCGACACAATCGAACGCATTCAAGAAAAAACAGTTATTTTTGTTCACTCACTTATAAGCAACCCAACACAATACAATCATTAATGATAACAAAGAGAGTGAAAAACATACAAAATTGATCAATCCCCACGTTATGTATGAAACGAAAATGGAACAACAACAATAACGTCGCTTCAGTAAGCCGATAGAACAGAAGAAAAAGGCACACAAATCTCTCTATACAAGCTGTCAGACTGTTCCCCTCCAACACCATGCTTAATTCTTCAATACTCTTCTTTTCAAGAAATGTAGAAAATGATTATTAGAACTTTGATCATTGCATTTCCAATTCTTAGAGTAGGGCACAGCTTTACGCTACCTTTGGCCTTGTTGATGATTGATAAGAGTTGAAGTGAAACAAAGTTTTAAGCGGCAATTCGAAGCCGCATGCGAAAGTTCCGCTTAGATGACACACATGTGTCCGTGTATATGCTGCTAAGGATATCCCGTGAGAGAAAAAAGTTTGGACTCTCTACGTATAACATATACATAGTTTACATGTAAAATCTTTGGTCAAGAATTCACATCACTTGCAATAACATTGAATCCACTACACAGTTGCCTTCGATTCTAGGATATCTCAGTAATTCAATTGATTAAGGCGAATATGCAAAATCGCGTATTCAGACGCAGTTGGAATAATTCAAATAGTCGCAACGCTTTTCCAAATCGAAATAACCAACTTTAATCTTATTAATTGTAATCGTTCGAATGCCAAGCAAACTTGTACGGTCGTCCTCAATAGCAGCAGCCGCACCCCAGTAAGACAAAAACCATTTCAACTAATATTAACACATCAGTTTAATTAAAAAACGCTATTAAAGCAATCACACACCCACACATGCACAGAAGCTGTGCTAATCCTTTAGCTGTGAGAAGGACAAAGCTGAAAAGAGTAGCTGCTGCGAATGCATGCAGGAGCGTAACGAGCGGAGACGCACGCCAGCAGCAGCTTTTAATTTGAAGTTCGCATATCCTTTTCATGTGCCATTTGTTGGCGAAAGCGGAAGGACAAGTTGAGCTCTTTTTTCTTTTATTTCTTATTTGTTATCGTTTTTTCTTTCTTATGTATGTGTATGTGTATGTTTGTGCGTGCGTGTGTGTTTATTTTTCTGTTTGTTTTCATTACTGTTTTTCTTTTCTTCTCGTTGTTCGCTCATTCATTTCGCCGCAATTTTATTTGCGTTTATAGTTAAACGACCATTTCCTAATTGTCTTTCCGCTGCGCCAAAAACTTAAATCTACACTTTAATTATTTTGCTTGTGTCTCCGTTTAAATAATACTCACACACACACACACACATTCAACTTTATAGAGCATCATATGAGTTCGCTGCTTTGCTCGTTAGTTTGTTGAAAGTTTTTGGCGCTGCAAGCGCTGTCACAGTTACACGCTCATTTGCAAACTATCGTTCACAAACACAGAGAAAAGGGGTAAAAAACATTTACGCAAAAAAGGACAAAAATGTGCAAGAAGAAATTGGCACTAAAAAACAAGGCACGAAAGCGGAACGACAAAAGGCGCTTTAAAGCTTGCATCGTCGTCCCTGCCTCCTCCCAAATTCTTTATTTCTTTTTGTTAAAAAAAAATTTTTTTTCATTCATACTTTTAATAAATCTTTATCTTCAATTCATTTGCTCTCTTTCTTTCGCTCTCTGTCCCCATGTGTCCCTCACTGTTATTTCTTACTCGCTCTTTAACATTTGTAGAACGGCAGGCCTGCTTAACTGTAGCTGCCAAGTTTGGCATTAAAATTGCTGCCAACTCGAATTCGTTTACACAAACTACTTCTCCCACTCTGCCTCTCTTTGCCGACTACTTACCTCTTTCACTGCCACCCTACACTGCTTTCATTGCTGTTTCTTTTTCTATAAGTGCAAAATAACGACAGCTCTTCAAGCGGAAGCGGAAACGGAAACAAAAGTGCCATGCATGGCCCTCTGTGTATCTACTATTTAAGGTAATGAGCACATACAAATGCAATTAAATGCTTGTTGCCAAAAATGCAATTTTGTCCTTAGTCCGTTGACTCTTCTTTGTTTTAAGCAATTTTCTTTACTTTGCTGCTGACATCTTCGCTCTTGTACTTCGCTCGCGTGCGCCTAAAATTATGCAGGCCCTTTAATGCGTATTAATGCCGGCAGTGTGTTATTCATGCAACGAAGAGTTGCGCGTAGCTTTTGGCTGCAATCCACTCATTTTATTCTTTTTATTTGAGCGGTGACAGTGACTTTATAGTACCGCGCGTCCGGGCGACTTTCTGTGCTAGCAATTTAATTGAAATTTTCCTAATTAATGAAGTAAAAGTCATCTCATTGCATTAAACTGAATTCATTGAGTGTCTTAATCCAGTCAGAGTGATTTAAATTGCGAACTTGGTGATAATAGTATTGAAAGTAGTAATAGATAGAAGAAGGGGATGAATAGGTAAGTAGGTGTACGAGGAGGGAGTCGTAAGACTCTTCTCACAGACGAAGAAAATCAACCTACACAATTTTTATAATGAATGTGAATACAATTTAAAGAAAATTTAAATACCCTGGGTTTTATGGATCGAAAGTTTTAGTAAAGTGTATTCTGTCACCATCATACTAATGAAGAGTAGTAATTATTATTAGAATCGCGCAGCGGTCGAAATTCGACGACTTGGATGAGACAACCGCATTTTTTAAAAATATTCTAAGCTTTAGAAAGGGAATTTGATAAGGAAAAAATTGATTATAGTTAAAGTTTGTCTCTTATGCATCATATTGCTAAAAAGTTTGGAGGATAAACCGAAAATAATGTTTCACACAGTGCTGTTACATTGCGAGTGCAAGTTATGCTCATCTCTGTTACGCTCACTCTTCATTTTCGATTACGCTTACTATCCTCTACACAAACTACCGATCATGTTCACGCTTTCTTACTCATACTCTCTCATTCATTTTCCCACTAGTTGAACTGAAACAGAGCTCTTATATTGCAAGCGCATTTATTTTTTGTTGCTATTTTACATTTTTCTTAAAAGTCTTTTTAAGTCTCTTTAAGTCTTTAGACAATTAAACTATTTTGTGCACATCTGCACAACAAAAGCATGCGATTGATGTGTGTTTCATGTTTATACGTTTACCCTATAACAGCGTTAGGTTGATTTCAAAATTTATATTGTGAGGTTGAAATTCAAACACTACAGCGACAATGCGCAACAGTTGCTTTATTTAAATCTTATAATATATTTTTAGAGCGCAGAATTGCTAACTTGATCCAATCACGAGAGGAGTGACATGATGTTCGCTTTCTATTGTTCCCATGTATATTTATATATATATATTTATATTTATATATATATTTCTCTGTTACATGGACATTGTGAACTGTGTCGGTTTGTCATTAACTTGTAGTTCTGTTTTTAGCAATTTTCAACTTTTCTTACGCTGAAACAATACCTAACTAATTTTATTAAAAAGTATATTGTGCAAATCTGTAAATGTAAACCTGACGGATGGTACATTTTTTATCAAAATCGGTTTCATTGTTTAGTCGTGAAAAGATGTTAAAGTAAATGTCTTGGCATATTAATATGTAAAGGTTAGTTACAAGCGGAAAATAATAAATAAAAGAGCAAGGTATTTCAGTTACCAAATTTTATTTTGCCAGCGAATCTTTGAAAATTAAATTAAAAAGTATCTTTTATCACAGAGTTTGAGCTATACGTTTACTCCACAGTAGCATGAAATATCCGATCTATTACAAAATAGTTTTCTTTTTTCCAGTTCAATGTTTCTCTTTTAAATTATACATTACTGCTATTTAATTACGTACCAAAAACCGAATTATTTATTGCGAACAAAGTTGATGAGAGAACAACGTCTTTCGTTGTTGCTAACCCAATAAAACCATTGCCGCTTTATTGATCGAAATCTAATGCTGAACTAATTTGCTTAAATTAAATTAGAAAATACATGAAATGTGATTATACGCAAATTGTTATGCATGTGCAGTAGTCGTGCAAACAATAGTTTCTTCGATTGAGGAGGCTCGGAAGTTCTCCAATCGTCTAGTAGTATACTTAAATTAACTAAATTTTAAATATTTAATTTAAAATTTAATTTTAAATATACAGCAGAACACCTCATAGCCGGACACCTCCCTTTGTAGTGTTTTTGTTCGGTTATTGGAGTTGTCCGCTTATGGGAGAGCAACAAAAATTTTTGTTAGGAATGTATTTTCAAGCAAATTTAATAAGTCTTACAAGTTAATGAATATTAAAAAATTATAATTACGATACATATACATAGTACATACTTATATGTATGTACATTGTGTTTATCAATCAAAAACTAGTTTACTTGGGTTGATACATTGATTGCTTTAACTTCCAATGTTGAGTTTCAAAATGAGTCCCTATGTTCTTCATGTGGTGAAATGATGAATGAAATAAAGTCAACTCTCGAAAAATGCTTCAAACGAGCAACATTTTTCAGGATGAGGCCATCACACGAAGTTCCCAAATCGGGAACATAATGAATATTTCTAAGAGATTCCAGCTTTACCAAAGCAGTTTTTGATTATTGTCGCTGCGAAGGCGGCCGTAATTACTCATCTACTGCACCTTAGCATAAGTTGCTCTAGTAGATTGTCCGTCTTGACCAATGTGCCTGTAAGGAAGCTATTGACGTTTGTGAAGGCAACAAATTCGTTCTATAATGAAGGAAGCTAGAAATCCTGTTCTAATTGGCCGCAGTGTCAAGCTAACTTACCCTCCCTTGTATAGTCCAGCGCGAACAGCACAATCACTTGTATACTCAGTTACTGGATATTGATATTTCTGTCAGTCAAAACCTATTGAACATTTTTAACATATATTTTGTAAAGATTTCAGAAAATTTCGTGCACCCCTTTGGGCCAATTTGGCATACTTTTCCTGCGCTTGTTGCTATGTGGCATCTCCCTTTTCTACAAGCTAATTAATCAAGCTAGCAACGGCGCCAACATCACATGACATTTTGTCGTCAAGCCTTTTAGGGAAGTTATTTCGAGGCACTCGTTGTAGTGCCACCTCTACCAACTGCCAGTTGCTAAGCTGTGCACATCAGCTACAGAAACCAAAGCTTTTCATAAGTCGGCAACTCATTAATTACGTGTAACTCGCTATCCACACACAAGTCAAAGCACACAAAGAAAACTCGTTGAGTTCCGAAATTAGCGCTGCCTCGAGCGGACTTTAAGCACGAATTTGTAACCAACGACAGACAGCGAGGAAAGTAAACAAAATCTTTGTTTCTGGTGGAAGTAATCACGCATCAGTTCCACGTCAAACATGCCAGACTCGTTTACGGCTAATTCAATCAGCGATGCGTATGAGTAAAGTAGTCTTTTTGCGTCCTGCGTCCTGCGTCCTGCGTCCTTATTTTGGCGCACAGTAAGCACAGCAACGTGCGTGCACGCTTCATTTGACTTTTGGCCCGCGGTGTTGAGTCCGTGCCAAAGACGCAAAAGAATAAAGTTACACAAGAACACATACATACGAGTCCACACATACTTGTATGTCATACATGTATGCACAACCTCGGCCAAATACAAAAGACATTTGCTAGCGCACAAAATGCGTTAAACAAACAAACAAATTTCAGACATTAAACATTAAGCAAACATTGGAAAAGGACGATGGGAGTGAGAAAATTATTACCACTTAAAATAAACTTGGCCGTTTCGGGTTCAATCAAAAAGCAAAAAAAAAAAATAATAATAATAACATAAGCGACCTTTTAACGACGTCCCGCTTGTCGTAGCTATTCAAGGCTGTTGTGTATTGGCATCTCCGCCAGGCAATAACAAAAGCACCAGCACCCACGGCAAACAGATTTTTCATAAAACAAGCAAATACCACGGACCCTTCTGCAAGTGTACTTCGATACCGAACACACGCACTCGCCGAACCCTTTTCATAAATTGTCTCAGACGCTTGAATTGCTGTCTGCTTTTTGCGTGTTGCTGGCATCTCAGGCGTAGCGAATTATGGGAATGAGCGAAAATTGTGATTTAGTGAGTGAGCGCGTATCTGCTCCTATGACTACGCATGAGTGGCTGTAACTCGTGCGTCATACACAGTACGCTGGCAAAGCCAAGTCCTTGCGCAGCAGTTTATTGAAACGGGTTTAACGATCTTTTCAATCAGATGTCGTCTTCGCTTATATTTTGTCTGCCTCTGTCTAAAGTATCTCGTATTGTTATTTAGCTATAGCTGCATATGATTTATTTATTTATAATTGAAAAAAAAAATGAAAACTTCTGTAGTCGCGTTGAGCGATTTTTGGAAATGCAAAACCTCAATCCGTCACAAAGCCCATGAGTTCTATATCAGACGCAACATTATCCAGCACACAAGAGAAGTCAGCGAACGCTAATGTAAGGATAATGACATACATCATATTAACAGCTTGCTGGGACTAATCGAGGGCTCATCGCATGTGTCAAGCCCGTGCTCGTCCAAGGCAAATGCCTATAGGTATGTTGATACCTCATTGCTGAACAACTGGACCGAAGTGGTTAATAATTCCCACCAATTAGCATCCCCGTTCTCTGCAATGGCACTAGCCATTACAATTATATGCCAACCAATATGACAGGGTACTGTATACATATACTGACGCCAACCTATGCATGAAAAACAAGTCCACGACTTGTAAAGATTTCTAGGCGTCGAAGGCCGTAGCAGAATTCAGTTTATATTTCATTTTTATTGAATATCGTACCTATAGCTCAGGTACACCGTCCACCTTTTTTGATATTTGAAATACAATTGTAGGTCCACTATTTATTTGAAATCTTTCGTATGTAGGAATAATGCCACCTAAAAGCTTAGAAGACTGGATTCTTTTCTTCAAGCGAAAATAATTGTATTACCCATACGGACTTCGAAATGGCAATTGTTTATCCAATTTGAAACTGAATTGTCCAGTCTCTTCACATAGATGACTGTTTAATTGAACAGTATAAATCAGAAAGTGTATCTTTCAAATCGTCGTTGAAATTGTAGATTGATATTCCTTAATAAATTCTTTACAAACTCATACAATGTTCAATTGATGTGTAGGGCAACTTTTCAGGAGACAAAGCCTACATGTAGTGTATTTCACACATTTCTTTTCATAAACGTCAAAGTAAACGAATTGTGCTGGCATTACATTGTCAAGTCCGCTGACAGGGACACTGTTTACAAATTTCAGTCTTTTCATCTGCATTGACTCCTGAAATAACAAGAAGAACAACAATTATAGGAATTATTATTTTAATTTTTATTTATAATTTTATTTTACTTTTTTATTTTAATTTATTATAATTTGTATTATTTATTTTTAATTTTTTGAAAATATTATTTTCAAAATACCAATAACAAAAATAATTGCTGCTAATGCTATAAGCGCATTTTTCATTTTTGCTCCAATTCGAGATAGGGCCTTTTTACACTGATTGAAATGCAGTGAATTCGTTTGCTTTGAAGAGTCACCATCTGATGCGAAACTAATTGTTTCTAATTAAATTGTGTGTCTTGTTATGGTTGAAATACTTAAAAAAAAAATAATAATAATAATGAGAAGAATCTTCATTAAGAAATGTGCCTTTATTACTTTTATAAAGGTTCGAAATAATATGTTCTTTAAAATATTTGTATGTATACTTTTTGGATTGCTTTATTATTATTATTATTATTGTTATTATTATTATTATTATTTTTATTATTGTTATTATTATTATTATTATTATTAGTATTATTATTATTAGTATTATTATTATTATTTTTATAGAGTTTTTTTTTAAATATCTAATCAATGCGTTAAGCCAATGTTAACTATAACTATACCCGGCTTTTGTGTTGTATTACTCGATAATATGAAACAATATCGATTAGTACCACCCCTGATGGGTGGAGTAGATGAGTGCAGATGACAAATTGAGTTCAGAAAGTTTATGGCCACAACTTTTTGGACAATAATAAACAACAGATTTTTGTAGGAGAGAAAAATGATTAGGGAGCAATACTATAATGAACTATTAATGTGACTCTTGGCCCTATTTAAACTATTCTCTCTTTTCCTTAAAATGAAAACATGTGTCAAGAGAAACAAACTCAGCCCAAACGATGAGCTCATCATCGAAACAAAAAGCTGTTTTAGAGTACAGAGATCGGTGACCCCATAAGGTATATTTCAAATTAGCTCTATAAACAAGAATGTATCTAGATGTTCGTCAACCCCCCAGGGAGATTCAAACCTCACATTGTATATAACATTGTATATTAGTGAGGACTAGTCGAAGTTGACAGTAGAGATAGCCTCCATACAAACCCATTAGACGACTGTAAGTTCTGAGAAAAAAAGCTTCTGGAGCACGTATTGTATCAAGACTTTAGGAATTCATATATAATTCATATAAGCCCATGGGACACTTTCCAGTTAGTTTGTCAGTAATTTCTTTTGTGTTTTGACTTATTAATTTTTGAGTGCAACTTTTTCAGTTTTCAATATTCTAGTATTATTGAATCGTATAACCCTTATAAAGCCTTTTTTTTCATTAAGGGTTATTCCAACTTCGCAGCCGCCGAATTTTATATGAGTTTTTGTTTTATTTAACTTTTATTTCGCTTGTTTTTTTTGTTTGTTTCTTCGTGAACCCGTAACTTTTTTATTGGGGCGAATGCGTTTTTGGCACTGCCATTGGCAACACTCAGTGCTATTCGTCGACTATTTTGTTCGTTGTTTATTTTGTTGTTCGTTGTTATACTCATTCCATTTGTGCTGCGTAAAGTCATTAGTATTAAAAACTTATTTACAAATTATCTACAAATTAATTTTAAATTACACAATTACCGTTGGCTGCACTCAGTGCTAACTGTTTTGTAGTTGTTGTTATTATTGTTGTTGTTGTTATTTTGTATCTTTTGCTATTTGCAAAACTGTCGGAACAATGGCAAATTGCAAACGATGACGGTGCACGAGGATTGTGACAACAATAACAATAACAACAACAAGCACAACAAACCCATTGTCAACTACTGCAAAAATGCCACTGTCAATGATTGCTATCCTTGTCATTGTTTTTGTTAACCCAATTGTTGTTGTTGTTGTTGTTGTTATTGTTGTTGTAACGCAGACACATTGATAGAGGAAGTACAGAGCACAACTTCATGTCAATCCTTGTGTGGTTTTGCAGTCATTTAATTTAAATTTAAAATGTTGTCAAGCAAAACGATTTTGCATAATAAGGAAGGCGAATGGTAGATAAAACAATAGCGAGCCACGAGCACGCCCACACCACGACCGACACAAACAACCATGATAGGGTGCGGTTATCAAAACTGTCGGTATGGCAGTTGGGGCAGAGAGAGAGAGGGTGATAGAGAGCGCCTTACAGGAAATGGCGTTAAGCAATGATCCTCTTGGAATGCAGTTTGAACCACGCTTATAGCACACCCAAAATGTTGCACTCATTTACAAATACAACAACACAGATCATTTTCTGTTTCTCTTTTACTGCTCCTTATTTATTTGTTTGTAACTTTTTTTCTTGTGTTTTTCTTGTCCAGCATTTTCCGCCATTTTCGTATTATTTGATTTCGTGTTTATATTTGTCACTTCACTCGCTTTTACTCTACAGTCCCACGCCAGCCCGCCCAACATCCCGACCCACCAGCTAACGCAACTCGCCACAATGTGGTTTTGTCTTTTGTGCAATGCTTTTCATTATTTGCATTTTTCGAAACACTTTCAACGGTATTTGGCTTTGTACTCATTGTTGTTATTTTTGTCTGTTCATTTTGTTGTTTCCTCTTCGCATTCAGCTTAGTTTAATTTTGTCTCTTTCACGGCTTTACAGCACTTTTTTGTGTTATTTTTTATTGTTGTTTATTTTGTTGCTATTTTTAATTACTTAAATGAAAGTTTTAATTGCAAAATTGCAGTACGCACTGTCGGTCCATCGGTTGGCCGTTGGATTGTTCGGTCGACAAGGCCGCTCTGCCAGCCGGCGATTGTGGGCGGCGACAATGCGGTTTAACATTGTCCGAAGACTACTGTACTCGAGCCTCTATTAAGCGCACACAGTGTTGCAATAGCAGTGGACTCGTAATGAGTTTTTGTGGTTTTCTAAAGGTTTTCCATTTTATTTATTTTTGTTATGCTATTTGTATTTGACATTAACTACTAAATCGGTAACGTTGTTCCATAAGTACCTTTGATGACTTTGATTAGGAACTTGGAAATATTTGAAAATATCTCTAATATGTGATGCAGAAAATTTATTTTTCTCAATATGATGAAAAAGGCACTTGATGAATCTATACATTACAAGTGTAGCGATCTTAATTCTGTCGATAGCCTTACACTTCAGTCAAACATACGTATATTTTAGTATATATATATGAGACCTAATAGTCCTTAACTGTGGACTGTAGTGTCCATTACACTAATCTGAAAACTTTTATTTGCAATCTTAACTAAACAGAAATTAAAAACAAACCCTTAAACAGTATACTATATTTTTCAATGTATTATTTCAAGCATATACCAAGTCTACTGGAAAGGTACACAATACAAAATTTTCCAACACAGATTCCAAAAGTGGCTTGATGAGTTGTTTGCCTGAAACGACAAACTATTTGTTTTGGGTTGGCACTCATAAATTACCTGAAAGATGGACAAATTGTAATGAATTATTTTAATTTTTTTTTAATTCTGTGTTTTTCCCCCCGGAAAGAGCTTTCTGGAAACTATTGTAAAATACAACATTTAAATAAAATATCCGAATTATAACCACGAGCAATTCACGTACCTTTTCTAGTTGGTTTCTTCTATTCCCAGATATACTTAGCCTTAATTACTATCAGATGATCGACAATTACCTGCCTTAGGAAGATATGTCATTGCATAAACCTTGCCGTAATTCAATTGCAACCAAAAGCACAACATGTCACAGATACTATAAAGCAGTTAGTGTCGGAACGTATTCAATTGCCAAATGTCTTATTCTCTCGTTGGAGAGCTTTCCACCAATGAGCAATACAGTAGACGCCCACAAATTAGAACGACTTCGTATTCTGGTAGTTCGAATATGTGAAAACTTATCATTTCTGGATTTCTTGTAGATTTTGTACATTAAACTGTAGGACCAAACAATTCCCTTGTGCGTCACTAACAGTTAAACTTAAACAGTATTGTCATACCATGGAAAGCAAGCATACTAAAACCATACACATACACGTTTTCGTAATTCATCTTTTTCATTTTTTCTATCACATGCCACATCAAGGTACAAACAGTAAGACAAAATGAAGCGAAAAAAAAGTAAATAAATAAAAAACACGATCGCAAATTTAAGCCGAAAGTTCACATTCACATTTTCAGGTTCCAATCTATGGACATTTCGAATTTGTGAAGTGGTAATTTCTGATCGTCTAATGTAAATGAACAAAAAAAGTTGGGCCTTGGCTAATTTGTCTATGAATATCATAAGATGCATGTTCTATATTAGAAAGGGTTAATATATCTGCTTACCATAACGGCCATGTGTCAGTCGGTGGCTGCTCTTCGTTGGTATTTGGAACAGTGATATCAAAGTTAATGCGAATATGTTCGGTAGACAAATTTTGAAAGTCGTGAGCAACCAAATAAATCAATTAGAGACGCTCGTTCCAATAAAATTACACAGTTAAACTAAAACACTTCATATGCCTCGGTATGCGGCATTTAGTAGACTCAGATCAACTCTAAAATATGACAAAGTATTGTGTTGATTCCCTCAAGAAAATACCTTCTTGTGAATGAAGGTAGATTTCGCAGTGTAGTTAAGTACCGTAGTTCGCGCAACTCTCGCTTGTGTAGTTGAGTCAAATTGAAGTTTAAATAATAAAACTATAATAGTGGTCAAGCACTTGGCTCGATGACGTGTTTGATGTATCGAATAGTCCGACGTTTATAGCTCATAAATGATGAAAAGTCAAGCACATATAGTGTATAGTAGTTAGTAAAACATTTTAGCTGAACGATGATCTAACATGGTCCTTAAAACTCATTATAATTCTACAATGGTCAACTTAAAAGTATCTGCATTTTAAGTGTACTTCTACTTAACCAAAAATGAATTGCACTCTAACAAATATTTTCTTTTCTTCATTCAGCATACGTCAAAGCCATTCAACACTAAATATGTCACTGAGCCTGGACAACAATACAACTGAATGCTGGAAAACAACTTAAAAGCCACAAAGCAAACGAAGACACAATTTCAAAAATTTAATAAACATAAGCAGTCAATCTGCATGCGACATATGAAAAGTGAACAATTTGAAATCAAGGCAGAAAAGAGCCAAGCCAATCAAACGCAGAGGTAAACGAAAAGCCAGGGAGTCAAACTCGAAGGCGACGGCGAATTTGACATTTATTGGCCAATATAGATTTGTCAGGCAAGCAGACGAGCTCAGACAGGCGACTCTACGAGTCGAAGCTGATATTGGCATTTGCAAATCTAAAACGACAACTAAGGCAGAGGACTTAGACGCCTGTGTGACAGCGCAGTCGGAACGGAAGCCGAGCCGGAAACGGAAGTGGTCGCATGAAACAAACTGTAAAAAGTCTTTTGCTTAGAACGACACAGAGAGCAAAAAATATAACAGGAAAACATATAAGAGCAGCGTATAAAAACAGCTAAGGCACTAATAAAAAAGTAAAGCAACCAACAAGGAGCAAAAACAGAATCAGAACCCCAATCGGAATCAACAAAATCATGAAAAATATGTGCGCAATCGAAGCGCATGGAAATCGAAATCGTAATCGAAATCAAATGCAAATGACAGACAGCAGAGGACGAGGCATAGAGCAAAGCCCCAAAGGCGGCAGTCAACAGCAACGCTGCATAATTTTACTGGCATTTGTGCTGCTGCTCGCGCCCGGTAAGTGGCTATATTCCCATATTGTTATTGTTATTATTATTATTATGTTTTTATTCGTAGATTATAACACTTTGAAAGTAGTAGTTTATAACACTTGTCCACTCCTCCTGAGAATTATACTTCTCATTCTTATTTGGAAAACCTTTTGATTGTGGACCTACATGTGTGAAGCTGATTTTTAGATTGCTGTCCATTCACATAAAATCTGAAAATATCATTATCACAGGTTAATTTGGTTTGGTGTTTTCAAATGTTTATGTTTTTTGTCATCATCAAAGTATCTAAACTTTATTTAATGATACACATATGCTGACTCGCATCTCAATTATGAAGACAATTTTTGGTTTAGGCGTGTCAAAATTAAGGTTTTTCTTGATTTTATTATTGTAATATTTTGTTGTTCCCATACAATTCTTTTTATTGCTCGTCAGGGTGACGTACCTAATTTTAATTCTTCTTAGTACATTTGACCTTGATACTTCGTTTCATAATTCCAATATTTGCTCATTTCATGGACAAAAGTTATAGTCCATGTTTGGCTCTTTATTACAGCATGAAATCGTTTATGGCATTCATAATTGAGACCGGCTGACGCCGACATTAAAAAAAAATATTTTATTTCTAAATATTTACGAACCTTCGCGCAAATAAATAATGAAATTAATGCAACCGAGTTGAAAATTTATTACGTGTTGTCGCCTCTAGCATAGTTCAAGCATAAATTTCAAATTCCTGAATTGTATATCTTTACTCACACTTTTTATTGCTAAAATGCGGATATTTAAAAAAAGTCAGCGCCCAAAGTCAGATACAAATATTGAAAATCATTTAAATTAGTCACAGGCTTTTCCAAGCGTAAAACTAAAATACATCGATATTGATGACTTTATAACACTTATCACGAATCACCTTTAATAAATCAGAATACCATCGGACATTGTTGTTGCGACTCTATAGAGTATATGTTTTAGCGATGTCTCTTTCAAACCGCCAATGTACTACAAGATTGAGATATTAGTTCCTTCAAATCATCTAATAGGTTAAACATTTTTTATGTACCCATATTTGACTGGAACTTTCAACCTAAGTATCTCTCTCACTTGGATTAGCGCTTATTGGAAGACGATTTTCAATGGGTGTAGTGCTTTGTGGTTTTTGATTTGAATTCTGAGTCTGCATTTACCTTAAAGCATGCCTCTATAAAACACCTCTCCTATAATCTGAAAACGCAAATATTATCCACTTTAGTTCGTAAGGTACATGGAAACTTCACACAGAAGCATTTCAAATTGGCTATATAAATGCAATCAGTTTTTGCCTTTCTCGCATTTGATTATTTACTGTAATATCAATCGCATTGTACGCCTTTGGTGCATTGAAATAGGCGATTATTGATTTTATTTGGTAATTTAATTAAATTTTTTTTTGGGCTATTTGAATCAATGCTAGTCTGATTTAAATTTAAGTAAATACTTCAATATGCCAATTTCAAAGAGTGAATACATCTGCAATCATTCGGATTAGTACTTAAATTTGTTTCTAATATTTCATTGAGGCTTCACAAACAGTTGACACGAATTAGTTTTAATGTAGCTAAATGTAATGACTGAACAATTTTTTTATTTATTTCATAATATATTTAGTTATTTTATATTTATTGATAACCTCTTGAAAATCTTCTTTAAAAAAGTCAACTGTAGACTAGATCCAATCCTTTAGTCAAATTCTTTCACCCGACCCTAGTTTTGACCATTGAAAATAAAAGTCACTAACGGCTAAGTATAAAATATACTGAACAGGGTAAAATCCTTATTTGATAAAATGCAATTTTGGGTTTTGCCAAATCACCCAAATCCTATGGGTGGATCCGATAGATTCACTTTTGAAAGTAACCCTTTGAATAGTCTGTTGGCATGTTCAAGAGATCAAATTAAAACTACGTCCCTGATAAAATAAAATATTTTTTATTTATTTTCTAGTGCGTATATTTTCTCCATATGATTGACTCTAAACACTCCGATCTCGCTTGCGACCAAATATTTGGGGCAACTATTATATTTCCAATTTAGTACAATAAATGGAAACCACTTATAGCCTATACTTCTGACACGCTTTTAATTTCGGGTCAACTAAAAATTAGTCAGAAGTTTTTCAGTTATGATGGATTTAGTGTCGTTTTTATCATCGAAATTCGTGATTCAAAGTTGATTTCCACTTCATGGTTCGCACCATCGTCAAAAATCACGTGACGCATCTTGTTAAATATGTACCATTACTCAAACAGTACAGACTCAAATAGTGTCTGAGTTCATTTGATCAAGATTTTGTTATTCTCATTTAATTTATTTATGTACTTATTTTGTTTATATGCGAATATTTGAAAAATCAGTCAACTGACATCTGTTAATTTACGCCTTATTTTACTCGACTCAATAATTCCTGTTTCTGATCGAAATACCGTAGAGCAAAATCTTTCAATATTTTAATCAAAATTTACGTGTTATAAAATTTTTGTATATCTTAGAAATTTTCTTTGTAGTCCACCAAACAAAACCAGTCAATCTTGATGGATTTTATATCGACTTCAGTTATAGACTCCAACGAGAGATGTAGGAAACCACGGGTCAGACCACGGGGTGAAAGGCAAAAAACAAAGTGTGTTAAAGCCCGCCGCAAGAAGATTTGCAAGAAACCGCCACTCGTGAAACGCAAAAGCTCCAAGCCGAGGCAGAAACCGTGTAAACCTCGACCTTTAGCAGTTCTTCCGATGCCTTGTCTACCAAACAAGAAAAGGAAACCGTATTTAAAACTAACGCCGCCCATTCCCCTTCATCACCGTCGTAAGCCACGATATTTACTCACACGGCCAAAATTTAGTAGCTTAACTCGACCGCCTGCTCCTCCTAGGCGAGGAATTTTGCCAGTGTTACTTACGAAACGAACCTACGAAGAAATGAAGAAACAATTTAATGCTTTCAAAATATTTTACAAAGGATATCGACAGAGTATTCTTAAAGAGAGCCAGTTGCATTTCGATGAGGACCAGATTCTAATAAAGGCTATTCGCGAATGGAAAAGTTTTTCGTCTATTATTCATAGGCATTTTCATTTACTCGGCGGCTTTGGGTAAAACTGCTGGTGAACCATGAGTATGTATGAGTAACCTTGACATTACAACTATTTTAAAATCATCAGGAAACAACGAATAAAAAAAAATCTGACCAAGAATACAACTTTACTTCATTTTGTTTTGATTTTCGAATGTTGACGGTATCAAAGAAGTGATCCATCGGAAATTTAATGTCAGATTTCTCAGAAAACTGTACACAGTACTCGAGAAGTTGAAAGATAATTCCACAAGCTGAGTCTTATTATCTGCGAGAAGACAGCAACATGAAAAATGAAACAAACAAAATGGAAGGAGCACCAGCAAGAACAAACTTCACGAAAAATTCTTGTCATCAGATTGAGAGTGGAGAAGGACGAGCTAAGTTTTCAGTTTCCAGCCGAGTTTCTTAACGTTCCTTGTAACCTATTTCAGTGTGTGAAAGACTATGCCCTTTCGGTTGACCAACTGTGGACGTTTTTTCTTCAGTGTTAGTTTTTGACAATAGAGTTCTGAATTATTCGTTTACCGAGGTGGGAGAATGACATAATGTAAGAGACTTGCAATCCTGCAAAATTCACAGATATAATTTGTATGCTTGTTACCTACGCATTTTTGCGCCAAGAAACGAAACTCATATGGAATTTTTGAGTTTCTATTATCACGCGCCTTCAATTACTCTATCAATTGGTGGCCTAATATTATTGAGAATCGATAATTTCTCAAAAATATTATCCTGTATTAAAAATTACTTTTTTCACTCAAAGACTAACGCATCTCTTTTTCATAATTATCGTTGTTGTCCATTTTTTAGTCTGTTTACAGTGCATTTTTTTATCTGCATGAGGAGGAGATAAAAACCTAAAAAAAATGTAACCCCAACAAAAAATATATAGAGAAAGAAGAGCTTTATCTATAAGAGGAAATCATTTTTTTTTTCTCATTATTTAATTTTTTGCAACTCTATACAAAAATCCGTTGTTTTGTCCTTTTTTTTTTGTCATTAACAGTCTATCCATTCATTGTATAGTATGAATAGGGCTGTTAATATATGTATACAGTTCATTTTACTTTTATAAAATTAGGTTTTCAAGAATAAGAATTGTCACTCAATTCACTTTCAGTACAAATTCGTGGCCTATGCCCCTTCACTGAGCACTTCAACTACATCAAATCGACTCTTTCAACCATAGTTTGTACAGCAAATAACAATAAAACCACAAATAAATTGTTACTGATGTAGCATAATGAGTCAAGCATATAAAGCGAGCCAAGCACTACGTAAAATGCAAGAGTTATGAACTCAATCCACCAGAAAACCGTTACCAGCGAGGTAGAATGGGTGACGAAAATATTTTCTATTGCAATCAGTGAACGAATGAATAAATAAATAAATAAATAATAAACTTGCAACGAGTAGTGACATGGAAGCAGAACTACAAGAAGTTGTATTCGAAAAGCATGGCAAAAAATAAAAATTAATAACTATGATCGAAAGGAAGGGGGTAATCATAGTAATTGCAAGAAAATCTCATTTAATCCTTCGGAATGCGACTTTATCACGCAAAAAATTATGAATTTTCTTGTGATTTCTTCTCGATTCGGCACGCCACTTCATGCCATGACGTGCGGCGTCTCTCAGACAGTCGCGCTGGTGTGGAACGCATTCATTCATTTGCAATGTTGCCACAGTTTTTTTCTTTCCAACACTGAGCGCGCTTTTCCTTCTACAAAGCGGAACATTTTTTCGCAATTTTTTACGATTATGTTTTGCTATGTTTTGTGCGCGACATTTTCATGCAGATTGATGTTGATTATGATGTTGATGACTACGATGTTGTTATTATCTTTGTTGGTGGCTCTGATTGCTCGCCGTCGTTGTAGTCCTTTATTCTTTAGTAACGAGCGTACCATGAGAAATTATGTTTACGGAAAAAAAGATTTGTTTATTTTACAAACGATTGATTCGCTAAAATTATGCGACAGGAGAAGCGAAATAAAGAAATAAATATAAAAAACGGGAGCAACCAACGAATCAAATTCCTGCTTCAAAGAGGGTGGAAAATTGCGTTGGATTTTATGTTAAAATGGTGTGAAATAGTCGTGGGTTGCGGAAAATGCGTAGACGATTTTGTTCGTTCTATTTTTCATTGCTTGTTTTTTTTTTTGCCTCATTTCGGACAGCTTAAAAATTAATTATTGAGGATTTTCCTTGCATAACATTTTCCCTTTGTCATTTGAATTGTTCTCGTGGGCGCCCATGGGGAGGCAAGGAAATTAAGCTTGGTTTGGGTTGACATTGTTCTAGTGTGTGTTTTGCTTGACATCAGATAATAAAATACCGGCATACTTATTTATCATGTTGTGCACATAAATCATGGCTAAGTCTTGTAAAATTATTTGTGTGAGTTATGCTTTGATTCTATATTTTTCTCATATACGCGTAGATGACTTGCAATTTAATTACGGCGAATATTTCCTTCGGAGTATCGGTTTTGTCTTGTCGAAAATTAATTGAAATTTTTTGGGGCAAGCCGAACGAAATGTTAAGCTATACGCAGTCAACCATTTTTCGCTAGTTAAGACTAGATAAGCCCAGAGCAAATCTCTGAACAAATAACCGGATTTTCAAAGTTGTTTCCAATACCTTTTAATGGATTTAAGTTAACAGAAATTGAATCTCGTTTTTCCAATAGTTTGCGACCCAACAGGTTTAACTCATTGCTTGACTTTTAAAGGGCTTCAACACATCATAAACCAACTTATTAAACTATACACTAAACAAAGTCTAATTAAGACGTATTGAATTACATGTATAGGCACATAATTAATATTGCACCAAGTTTGGCATGTCATGAAGTAAACATTCATTGATGAAAGAAATGAATTTCATCAAGAATTATTTTGTTTCATCTTTTTATAAAATATCTACAAATGAACCATCGAACCAATAAACAGAGCATTTATTGAGCCTAATCAAACTTCATGTGCGTACATAAAGAAGAAGGCCGGAAGTCGTCTAGACAAGAACACAACACATTAAGTTGAACCCTTATCAAACACAAATTAGAAATCCCTTGAACGAAAGCTAAGAGCCGGGCTAAGTCACAGCAGCTGAACATGCGTTAAAGAGGCGGTTAGACAAAGGACTAATGCGTGTATTAGACAGAAAAAAAAGAAAACGAGAACCGATGGAGAGTTAAGCCTACAAGTCAGAAACGAAATGAAAGTAAATCATGGCAAAGTACAAAAGCGACGACGAATGATTGAGAGCATCTTAACAAATGAAACGCCTTAATAAATGGTAAACAATGGATGGCCCGATGAAGCGATTGTCCCCATATACGCCCATACGCATTGGTTAAGACATCGACTTACTAAACGACAACATAATCAAACAGCGAAGACAACTACACCACCATTAAATCTAATCCTTGCACGACTCCTCAATTCATCTTATTCGCCTTTGCATTGAGCGGGGCGGGGCTTCTGTGTTTGCGGAGTTAGTGGAACAAATGGACTTGACTTATATGAGCGTGGTTCTGTGCACGTGTTTATATGGGTGTATGAGTGGGTGTAAATGCCTTTACATGTTTGATATTTATAAGCAATGAATTTATTAATTTATATTCGAGTTCACTAACAAATAACAAAATAAATCAGATCGTAACTTTATTCTAGAATAGGAACATATAGGTGCGGCCGAAAATAAAAATAATAATATGGTCAAAATATCATTGACTCGAATTTAGTCCAAAATAAAATGAAATAAAAATATTCAGTACTAATAATAAAGTTCGAAAATTAAAGACAATAATAATGATCGAAACTACAAATTTATTCGAAATTATAAAAAAAAATCATGCAATTTTATATATATGAATTTTATATATAAAACGTACTTCTTTAGTATACTGTCGGCGTTCTTGAACAGTCCTTTAAAGGAAGTTTACCTTGGAACATGAATATGTTCGAATAAAAAACTTTGTTCGAAAACAAAATATTTAAATGCGGAGGTGATTGTTATTAGGAATATACTTGGTTTAAATATTTATCTCGTTTGATTTCTATTTCGAACAAAACATTACATCCAAATAGTACTCCGCTGTCTCTATTCCATAATAACTGAACACATCATAACCTAATTGCTTATATCTTAGACTTCTTCGAACTTTCCATCAAGTACAGTTATACTCTGAAGTCCATATTTATTTACGCAGCTTAGACTCAAAACCAATCATTCGCATCTAGACTCAACCGTACATTGTTGTAATTGTGCTATGTCCGAGTTGTAGTTGGTCGACAAAGGAATTGTTGTTGTTATGTTTGTGAGATAACGTTGTAATGTGAAACTAAGTGATTTGAAGCGTTTCTCATGCATGGTATCGGCAGAAATCCACATTGTTGGCTTTGTAACAAAGCCGTTGATATCAGAGGGTATATAGAACACAGCTCGCTGGTTACACGACGCCGGACTGGCAGCTTGGTTAACATTAACACACGATTTGCCTCGAAAGCAAACCGCACAGAAAGAGGCAAACACAATCAGAGAAAGTGACACTGATAGTGACAGCGGCAAAGACAATCGACAAAGTCGGCGTCTTTATGACCAAACAAGCAAGAGACTTCACTGCTAACGTAGCAAAGACAAGTCAAGTAAGTCGATGTGAACCTAACCAAATTGAATCAAACAGTTGTGGGTCCTCTATACTCATACAAGTGAAAGCCGAAAGGCAAAGCCCAAAACGCATCTCATCGCTTTACCGACTTTATCGCAGCCTTAAGTAGTAAATTCAATCAACTTACAAAGCGCATGTTCCAGATAAAATTCTGTCTTTGAGTGCGTATAACTTAACAGACCCACACACGCACATCTGCAAAATGTACTGCGTCATGTAGGCGTAGATACCCGTACTGCCATATCTTGTATCTTGTATCTGCTTGTGTTATGTGGCATGTTAACTTGTCGCTTTCTGTGTTGTTTTGTGCGCTCAAACGACTGTAGCCAAGGGCTAATGTCAAGCGACACCAATCCAAATGCACACACACACACACAGACACACACCAGCACCCACGCCCTATAGCAGCAACGATAGCAACAACATCAACAATGTCACAATAAAATCAGATCTTAAATATGTCACAGCAATTAATACAAAGGACTTGATAAAGACGAAACCAAATTAAATGAAAACGAAATGAAAACGAAATGAAAACGAAATGAAAGTGATTTCAATTCTACCCCATCCTTCGCCGTTTACTTAAATCGGCCACCACATCCCTATCACGCTCATTCGGAGACAAACGCCGCTGGCAGCAAATGAAGTTGTATTTCATACTTCAAACTGTCTTCTCCTATATCTGATTACCATTTGTATAGATGTTTGTCTTTGACTGCCTTCAAATTTACATGTATATTGTATTATTGTAAAATATTTAATTCGACTTTTATTATGTAGCGCTTAAGGTCGCATCTTGTTATTGTTGTGTATGTGGTTGTCATTCTTGCGGACAAATCGGACATTCTCAATAGTGACACCCAAACGAAATATAATAGTGAAACTGTTTTGACAAAAATTTCCGCTTGTAAATCTGTCATAATTTCTCGAGGTTACGACATGAATAAACTTGGAATGGTTTCGGTTGATTTTATTTTATTTTTTTTTGTATCTTCTTCACTTTGTTGTTCCTCTCAAGATAGGTGATGCACAGTTCGATGGCTAGTTTTTTTCTGACCCAAGAACTAACTCAATAATTAGAACGAGTGTTATGTGTGTATCATCAGACTAAGTTAGAATTTCTTGATAAGTCTACAAAACAAAAAATTTTTCTAAAAAGAGCTTAAAGATGGTTTTGTGGTTTGTATGGAGGTACCCCTTCTAGTGATCGAATGTACTCCAGCCAGTTCTACCAGCGTGAGATCCGTTAAGGCTTAATTAAATCATCACTTCGAGATTATAAAGAATATATACTATCTCCGATATCGCATTGACTGTGTGACAAAAACCATAAAGTCTCTAATATTTACTATGCACAGAATGTAATAATGCATACATTTATGTCAGTTTAAGTTAGTTGATATTAGTTATGGTTAGGTTATGTAAAATTAAAGAAGGATAAGCCTTACTTTTTGAATCTTAATAAGTAAAAAATTACATGTCATTATGTTTGTTCATGCTAGTCTCCGAAAACACTAGACCAATTCAATGAAATTTTGGGAATGTATATGACTGATTCCAGCTTAAAAGATATGGTAGCTTTGTTTGTTAAAGAACAAATGGATGACTTTGGCAGCAAAACTGTCATTGTTGATCCCTGAGAAAAACTGTTGTGCAAATAGATTGACAATGTGAAAAATATAAACGAATCTATCAGTTGTCCCACTGATTTCTTAAATTCGCTCGATTTGCCTGTACTAACACAATATAAACTGCTTGAGAATTGGTTAACCAGTCATTTTGCTCTGTTATTCAAATTCACCCAAACTATCCAATGGCACGCGATTGGTGATCAAACAAATTAGGGAAAATCGAAGCTACAATATTGAATGGAAAATTCAGAGGCTGCCACGGATTCCTATGGTACCTTCCGACGCACCAATTTAGTTCTAGTGCTTACAATGAGCATAAGTAAGACGCAAGGCCAATTATTGGCCATATGTGGATGTAATCTGGAAAGTCCATATTTTTCACACGGACAACAACGGCTGCCTACTGGGTAGACTAGAGTTTCTCTTTTTTTCTTCTTCTTCTTCTTTTTTTAAAATATTCAACGAACACGATTTATCACAGTGCACTGCATAACAAATTCGTGGAATAATTATAAATAATGACGTTTGTAAAAATTAGAATTTGATGACTATGACTAGTAATTTATCAGCTTCATGGAAATCTTATTTGAAAATATAAGTTAGGCTTATTTAAGGCTAGTTTGTTATAAATTAGATAGGCAGTGGCCTGGTGTCCATTATAATGCCCAAACAATATTTTTTTCCCCTTTTTTGTTTATTGTTTTACGATAGCTTATATTAGGAACATGAATGAGCGGCTATAACGTCGATAGTTCTTACAAACTTAGTTTAGCTTCAGTTCGCTCTATTGGGCAACAAACAACCATAGCTCTCGTAACCAGAAGGTTGAGTTTTAAATTATTATTCTTCGATTCAATTAGTTCAGGATAATAAAAAAAAAATTAAGGAAAATATGCAATGAACTGAATTTTCATGCACAATTAAGTATAATAACGTCGTCCTATAGTTTTTATATTTTTTAACTGACAAAAATATTTATCGCAATAGAAGAAAAGATTATTTTATACATGAAATTTTGTGGAATCTACATATATAACATTGTAAGAATGTTTGTTTGTTTGTTCGTTATGGACGCCAAAACCGCTGGACCGTTTTTGGTTAAATTTCCAAGGAACCTCTAGAATAGCCGTTGGATGCTTAGCATAAAGTTTGGTGATAAAAAAACCTCGAACTCGCTAATTATTAAGAACAACTCAATTTTCAGATACTTCTCAAACTATACAGATCCAAATAAAAGACAAAAACAAAACAGCATCTGAGAATTGAGTTTGCCGGCAGTATTGCTCAAACTATACAAACTCGAAATGCCACACCATTGAAATAATTGATTTTTTTACTTTTATTGAATTTTTACCGAAAATAGCAGAACAACGTGCGCCGGGCTACGATAGTATTTTATATTATTATATATATCTGTTTAGATTGATATAATATAATAAATTGATATTTTGACATCAAAACTGCATGGAATTCTTGTATATCCGAACAGGTTAATGCACACTTGCCCAAGACAGTTCAACTTGTCTGCTCAGAAAACCTTAAAACAAAATTAATAGTTCTCAGGTACTCGTATGTATTAGCTATAGTCATAGGAACCGAAAATGCCTTGTGCCTAAAATACACCGTTCGGAAGCAAATAAATTTTAATTGGAAACCAAATACATAAAGTGCAGAATTCGTCGTCCAAATTCCAATGAGTCAAAAATGTGCATAATTAACAACAGCAACAGCAATTATGAATATCTCAAATTTTATTGTCTACACGGACGGACGGAACAATAATTACTAATTTCTAATTACGTATACGAATTCTGGGCCTGAAACCATAATTATTTATTTGATGATTTGTGTTGGTCGAAGCCAAAACTAAGAATTCCAAGCGGAACGAGGCACGAAACCACAAACAAACGATTAATGTTGATGATGTTGATGATGATCACGTTGCTGTCGAACATGTGGTTTTCATGAGTTGTACTCAAATTTTTGGCTCTGTTTGAGCTATAAATTTTGCACAGACCAGAAGAAGTAATAATTGTCCCGGTGCGGCTAAAGTCCAAATTATTGGCTGTTCTCAATCTGCATTCACAGAGTGGCCTAAACCGATTGCTTGCGTATACCATAAACTGTTCCAAAGACGACCGCAAACTGCTGAATTGGAACTCGAAATTGAGAAATGAGAAATCACAAGCCGAAAGAAGCTTAAACAAAACAAAGCGATTTAGATTGCAAAGACAGCTTAAATGCATCAATGGGCGGTCACAGAGGCCGAGAGGACTCGTGGCGGTAGATGTGTCGAAACGCATACAAAGCATAACAAGCGAAGTGTAGGGTGCGGTTGAGGTAGCGCCTTTGACGGTGTGTTTAGTACAGGCCAAGGGTCAAGTGGTGCAAATAACTGCAGCGATTCAATGGCATTGCAATGCAATAAAATGCGCGTGTGTATCTGTGTGTATCGGCGTTTATGTATCTCAATATGAAAGCAATTCTCCAAAGTCGACGACATCGTCCTCCACATGCACAACATCCCAATCGAAATGCAATAATCAGCAGTTTCGGACGTTCTGTTGATTGTACTGAGTTTGTGCAAACTCTCAGCTACATGTAGAGTTGCCCAGTTGCATTCGTAAAGGACGCATCGTCTACAAAGGAAATGATTGCGTGAGATTTTAGTTTATAATTACGCCAATTGTTTTTGTGCTAATCAGTTTTTGTGTACAAGTTGAAAAGGCTGAAACACGCAGGCATGCGTAATCACAAATACGGTAAGGGATTTGAACATTAATCATAAATTGGTGTATGTCCAGGAGCTGCCGTCTTTGCTATTGAATGCGCTCAAAACTTCAACCTAACTCAGCAGACAAAGCAGAGTTTAAAACGTTGTCACGCCACATCGAAATCGTGCATTACAAATGCACCTGCAACGAGTACATATTTACCGCATACGAATTTCGTGTCTGTGAACCTTAGTTTGGCATTGCTGTAATTTAATTGATTGTGTAAATGTGATTTATGGGTCAAGCAATTTATTAACATTTTGCTCAGCTCAATGACTGAAGGAACGAGTGCTTGAGACAATGACTCACTAGCTGACTCACTCACTGACTGACTTACTCCCTGACTAAATGAATGAGTGTCTTAAAGTATGACACACAATAAATTCTGTGATACTCGTATATTTGTGTTATTCCTGATTTATTGCCATAGCATGACATTCCTGCGATTATCCAAAGCACACAAGCATTCCGTACGGCAGCAGAGAATTCTGTATTTAAAATAAGACCAGTTTAGGTGGACAAACATGCCAACTTTGCGGCAAACAATCAAGCTTTCAAACGACATTTTAATGAGGCATGACATTGTGCTTATGATATTTGCTAAGTTGGCATTTCAGTCATTTCAAATTCGATAAGGTCGTAGTCAAAAGAAAGCAGCAAATAAGATTTAAATTAAGTTGCTTGTGCGAGAAACGAGGTCAGAAGGAGTAAGTTAAATGCCTTCATAGCGAGGACGGGCGCTTATTTGTTTTTATTTTTTTTAGAATATATAAATGGATTGTAATATAATTGAAAATAAAAGTTGAAATACATAAATGAATGGGTAAAGGGATGGAAATATCTCAAAGATAGCGTTATCTTAATTTGTGGTAAGCTCGTGTTCAAGAATTTAGGCAAAGGTAAACAAGTGAGTGTAGTTAAATATAGATTGAAATGAAGATAGATGGGCAATTGGCTATCAAAGGTATCAAAGAAGCCATTTTAGGTAACATTCAAAATAAAATTCTATGTCATCACAATGTCATCTAGGACATATCAACCATTTCCATTTGGATAGCTTGTTAGTGCCCATGCCAGAAGGCCTGACATATGGTATACTGTACCTTACAATTTTACCCACTATGGATGATCAAGTCCATTAATGCGACTAGTACTCGCGCAGCTGTTGAAATTCAAGCACTATACAAGTGACAATACAAAACAGCTTAAATGTCATAATATCTCTATAGAACGCAGATCAGAGACCATCATATCAAAGAGTATGAATATAACCTCTATTCGAATCCATACTCCCATTTGTCTTCCCCTCTCGTGTGTGTTTATGTACTGTATCGGTGTGAAATTTTCCTATAGTGGTGTTTGTGACAAGTTGTAACTGTTTTTACGTCCGCAATACCTAAATAATTTTATTCAAAAGTATATTGTGCACATCTTCAAATGGATACCTGTCGAATGGTATATTTTTTATTATAATCGGTTATATAGTTTAGGCGTAAAGCGGTAGTAAAGAATAATTATGAATTCCCAGACATGTCATTCCTCTAAAACTGTTGATATTGTTGAAGTTCTCATGGTCGGTGCGCTAGTCTTAGCGGTATATCCTAGGGAAGAGACAAACAGTAGTAAACAGTTCTTAGCTAGACGTTCATAACTGTGTGTGCCGATATCTCTTGTTAGGCCAAACGAATTGAAATAATACGAATATATTTTTCTGATTGAAAGGTAATAGGAGATAAGGTACTCTTTTTATAATTCATCTTTAGAAACAGTTTACCAAATGATGAAATGCTTTATTAAGTTTAGATTGTCACGGCTGTGTCGGTCATAGTGGCTTGGAAACAACTTGTCTCTATTCCACACCAACTAGTAGTTCGTATAATTTTTCAATTAAAAGTCTTAACTCTGACGTAGATATTGCTTTTCTAATTCAACATCAGACACCTTAGCCCATTCACAACTCACTGAACTATGCCCACTTATCGACGAACTTTTTAACATGAACGCTGCCAAAAAACTGTCCAGGACTTTTCGAGAGCTTTCAACACTGAGCACAGCTGCACTTTGCACCACGGTTGCCACATATCAAAAACGCATGTTTTGCATAGGCAAAAGTCTCGATACTTTTGCTTATTTATGCCGACTAAAAGGCAAAGTAGTACGAACGGGAAAGCAACTCGAGACAATAACTTCTAATGCAGCTGACCTCAACTAAACTGCCAGGGAATCGAAAAAGGGTTGTGGGTTGGCTAGTGACGTACTGTTCAAATCGAAGCACAACAAAACAAATTGCTCGGACCGAAGAACACAAAGGTCGTACGAAAGCATGAAAAAGTATCGAAAACAATGGCAGGCGGTCGCAGACCACAAAGCCACATGAGTAGATGAGAGGAAAAAATTACAAAATCTGCAATTGATGTTTGCTGTCGGAGTTTTGGTCTAAATGGGATACACTAGCCCTTACCGACCAAGGCACAAGAAGACCAAACGAAAATATCAGCAAAAAAAAAAAGGAGAAGAATCGCCAAAAAAGCAGAAAGTAAAACTTTGGCTGCAACATGTTGCAGACAGTTTTGCAGCCCACGAAGGTTAGCAGCTGCGGCCCAATGTTAAATCCAAGCGGTTGCTGTGGAGCAGTTCAGAGTTCACAAAAGAATGGGCGTGGGCGTGTACATGGGCGTGTATGGAGCCAGTGGTTTGCTTGCTTGATTGTGTTGTGTTGTGCTGAGGTTTGAGATTGCCTGATCTGGTTGCAGGCAGGCACCTTTCACCTTACTGCTGAGCTGAATTTTAAAACACTCGTTGGACGAGCAAACATGACAGGCAGTTTTTCATGCCCACTGCTGCTCCACAATCACACACACACATATATATATATATATACATGGCAACAGTGTCAGGTGTCTGGCATGTGGTTTATAAAGGGATGCTCAGGATATTCGACTTTGCGCTAGCTTGCCTTGCTTGTAATGTCGTTTTGTGGTAAAGGCCTTCGTTCGACTTACATTGCGTATGCGTAATGCAAGATTCGTGTGCTTCATCCGTGTTTTTCCTTTTTATTTTTTTATTGTCTTTGTACTGTTTCTTCTGCTGCTATTTTTTCTCTCATTGTTTTGTAGTCCCTGCCAACCAGTCGCTCTGCATGCCGGTTTCAATTTTCGCTGTTGCCGCGATTGAGAATGTTGAGCTTGCATTGCTATTTTTAATTTGCTGAGTAACCGCATCTACACATATATACGCACATGTTTATACATATACACAAAAATGCACACGCACATCTAAAAAAAAAAAAAATCATTTGCGCGCTTGTACTCATATGACAATGGCATATTACAAGCCTATTTGTTGCAACGTGTTTGCCTGTCAGTCTGCCTTTGTAGATTGCTCTTTGTCTGACCGACAGTCTGTCTATTTATCTGTCTAAAACTTGCTTATTTCTTTGTTTGGTTGAGGTAAGTCAAGTCTCTAGTTTTCTCTTCATATCCTGTCAGGCACACAGGTTGCAATGGGAAAGGCTGTATTTATGCACTTTGGCCGTTAGCAAGTTCTGCCACGGAAGCTACTCTGACTTTGCTTCATTGATTCATTAATTCTTTCATTTATTCTCAGTTTATACATTATGACAATTCAGACAATGCATTCCACTGCCTAAGACAGCCCATGTTTGCTTTGATTCTAATTTGTTTATTTTTAACTCTCCTCCCACTTCGGCATAATTTGCCACACTTCGGTTTTGCCCCAAAAGACACCAAAATTTATGTATTTTGTTGATAGTTTTTCTATTGTTTTTCGGCAAAAGGAATTTTTGTGAAAATATCTTTTGAGCAACAAGAAGAAAAACACAAAAATTGCAACACATTTTCAATTGTTCTTTTCCCGTATGGTTGATCATTATGTAGCCATTTGAGTGTGGTTATGCCTGTGCTCAGAATTTATGAAAAAACCAATTAAAAAAATTTATCTACTAGTTGACTGCATTCAGTACGCATTGCCTAAGGCAAGCAATTTTTAACTAATGTCCAGAGGTTTGCTAACAATTGATGTGCATGCATTTTCAAATATTGTCAAATATGTCATTGACCAAAATTGTGTGCTAAAACATTGTCGAAACATCAAAAGAACAGTTCATGCACAGATACTTCTAAATCAGCGTCTCTTCTTCAGTGCGTTTGCAGAGCATTCTTCGTTAGTTAAGGCACAGTCGTTAGTACTTCTAGGAATAGTTTGGCCCTATTAGCTTGGTATACTAGAAGGTTTCATAGTTTACCAAATTATAAAACTTCAAATGGGCATGTATGTTTTAATGAATTGCATATGGCTGCATTAGTGCATTTGGCATATGAAAATGCCATACACACATACCCACAGACAGACACATCCGCTCAAAGACATCAAACATATGTGTGCTTACCTTTGAAAAATGTCTATTTACATAAACGAAAAAATGCATAAAACTAGTGACAACAACAAAAGCAACACATGTTATATGTGCGTAAGTGTCTGTGCTTTTGTGTGCGCTCGTCAAGAGTAATGTATGCATCCGGCATGCATTGAAAACACAGCTCGTACTTCATAGCCAAGCGCTACGGGTACATTGACCATCTTTTTGGCGTCGCCATTATAGTTGTTGTTATTTTATTAATTTTTTTTTTTTTTGCGCTATGCTATTCAGCCGCATCCACATACACACATAGAGAAAATATATGGTTTATTATTATTGTATTTCATAAGCGCTTTGAAATATAAGCACAAACAGCACTCGCTGAGGTAATTTATCTTGCAGTCTCGTCTCAACTCGCACTGCTCGCTTTTTCACTTGCTCTGTCACATAGTCCCTGTTTTGGAGTGCCCGTTTGTGTGTGCCTCTTGTATATAAAAATAATTTTAGTAGCTTTTAAATTGTTAAAATAGTTTTGAGTGCTGGATTTACAGTGAAATTTCACATTGTGTATCTCTATTTGCGTGGTGGATGTGGAGGGAAATATAAATGTAGAATTTTATGATATTTAAAACTTTTATGCAAAATGCTCAAGCCAAAGTAGAACAGGAGAAAATATAAAGATTTTGTTATTATTTACTCTAATATTTCGGTTTAAGTGCCGAGCTCATTTTATTTGATGAGATAAAGGCTTTTAAATTCATAACCTACTTATGAAAAAAGTCTAGAGTAACTCGTATTACCTTTTTTCTACAAATTTCTAAATATTTTTATCCCTTCCAAACATTTTATATACAAAGGTAATTTAATTAAAAATATTAGTTGACAACCCTAAAACTGCTAAAGCAGTTAGATTTTTACATGTACAATTTTACATCTATTGTAGATCAGCGAAATCACAGAAACTACTTCGAATATGAAAGACACGACTTTTTTCTAAGAATTGGCGCCAAAAATTATGCTCAATTTTTTAGCAAGTACTTGGATATATTTACTTTTCCCCATTCATTTTCATCAGTAGTAACAAAGACGTCTAATCCAAATCAACCATTACAATAAATATGATTATAAAACTATTTATATGTAAGATATTGCCAAAAAGTATGCTATAGGAATTTTTCTAGAGTTGATATACGAATTTCTCATCTTTTACACATAAGACCCGCTTTTGCAGCAACGAACTCAGCTGCCTCTAATTGATTTTTTATAGAGACCTGCAGAAATATGATTTGACACACAAATATATTTAATATATTTTTTTTGTAATTTTAAAACAGTGGGATTCTTATGTAACACATTCGATAGGCTGAGGGTTCGAGATAAATGAGTAAGTTAACTTTCCGGGTATTTAATAAAGAGCTATGAAAAATTTTGTTCTATTGTGTTTTCAATACCTCACAGTTCTAGGAATCTCTCGTCTTTTGTAATTATAAATATCATATAGAACAATAAAATCAACTTGTAAGCAAAACAACAATCACTCTGACACTGGATATTCAAATATCGTCACTCTAATATACCCAGAAGAAAAAAAATATTATGCAACACATTTGCGCTTAATTGATTTTCTTGTAAAACATAAACGATTTTAAAGCTTTACATAAACAAAGAAACTTGATATGAAGCACAAAATTAAATTACTCGGAAGCTCATAAGAACCAGTGGAATTTCCGGAAGCCAAGCCACTCCGCTCTCCACAAGCTACACAGCACTGCTACACACAACAAATTTATTTCAATTTCACTTTTAATTTACACACTAATCCAGGCAATTTGTCCGCTTACTCATATTTTCCATGAGACCAAGAACAGCCTATAAAAGCCACCCCCGAAAAATGTTAAAGTTTAACACCTCCAGCATTTAGGTTGAGCCAGTCAGTTCGAACTTGCCGCTAGCGTTTTCTTGGAGAAACAATAAGAAAACGGCGTTGAAACAAAATGGAAAATATTTATTTGTTTTCATTTATTTTCAATAATTTCAAATTTCCATTACATTAGTTTCTGCTTATATTTCTTGTGCTCTCTTTCGTTGATTTGCTCAACGTGCGTTCACCCACGTTTTTGTCTAAGACCCACTCACATCGAAAACTGTGAAATTTTTCTTATTCTTTTCTTTATGCCTGCGCACGAAAACAAATAAATTTGCGACTTTTTTCTCGGACAGCTACGGCGACTTAAGTAAAAATTACCAAAAGCAAGAACAACAACAACAGAACAACAACATTCGAACATGTTACACCCTCTAGCCTTACTGCTTAGATGTGCTACACGTATTCTAAAAAAGACGCAGAAGCAGCATTAGAACGGAGTGTGAGAAAATTGTGGTATAAAAATATTATGCGCGAGTAAGTCCACGGCGTTGTAAAACTTTTCTCATTTCTACTTCAACAAACATCAATAAAAAAAGAAAAGAAAAACAAGAAAACAACATAGCGAAAATTTCAAAGATTTTTGTTTTTGACCCTGCAGACAAACGCGTAAATGGGGCTACACTTATCGACTGCTACACTTATCGATGCCCAAGTACACCCACCGATGAGCAGCCAATATAACAAAGTCCAAAGGGCGGGTGAAAAAACAACACATTTACTTGATGTTTTTTTTATGTTTTTTTTTTTACCAACGCTACGACCTAAATGACATTTGCCACTTGGCATCTCATTTGCGCTTTATATAACTTCGTGTGTACGCGTTTCAGGTTCCCTTTCCTGTTAATTTGTCTAAAGTTTGTATTACTTTCAGCTCTTTCTGCGCTATGTTCTCAATATATTTCTAGAAACCAATAAACGCGTATAGCGTAATATTGTCAAAAGTAAATAAAATTTTTGTTGCATACTTTCATGCTTTAGCTGTAACTATTTTTCTTTGTAAATCATCAAGTTCTTCACTCTCCTTTTTGAATGTTTATTGCCATTAAAATAGTGTAACTAAAACGCTTCTGCCAAAGCACGCACGTAATGCCTTGAGTAATGTTCACTTCTTTATAAATTGTATTGCATACTTGCAGGCACTTCGAACTAAAACATTTTCTATTTTATTACTAGCAATGTAAATAGCATTCAACTGCAATATATAATGCCAATATCGTGTTTATAAACTAGTGTGCCAATATTTTTTACGACGCTTACTTACAGTTCATTGCATACTTTTAGACGTACTCTCAACAATTGGCCGTATGAGAAAATGCAGAAAAAATCACTCAACATGCATCCTCCACACCAAGTGCTACAATATCAATACTTTTCTAGGTAACGTTTCATTATCATGCAACCAGTAACACTCCTATTTCCGACCTCCACTCAGTAACTTGACCTCTGCACTTTGCCCCTGCATCAGCAACAGCATCTACATCAACATCAGGTTGACACTGGCTGCTAATTTTCTAAGACATCAGTTTTCATGTGGAACGTGTGACAATGTCGCCTTGAGTATAGTCGAGCGGAGTCGTATCGTGTCAAGTCGAATCGTATCTAGTTGAGTTAACTCAAGTCTCGCTTTGTGTCATGTTGGGTTGTGACGATTTAACCCACCTCGCCTTGCCTCCATTGCGTTCCTTAGCTTCCAATGCCCTGCCATGCCAAGCAGTGTCCTTTTCAATCGACTTTGATGCAAAGCACTAAGAAATGCTCTCATATCCTTCCTCCAATTCCGCCCTTCTGCCCATTTTTTGTATTCTTTTCAGCATCCGCCAACTACTTCGCTCATCATTTTGCTGGCGCTGATTTTGGCACGCACACATTTTGCATACTGATCAGCAGCAATCATCAGATTTTTGTCTCTCTCTTCTGACATTCACCCGGTTTTCGTTTGTCGCACGCCATTTTTCACACTCATTGATGAGAAGTACAAACTTTTTTCTATACTTCCTTTCGCTTGGCTTTCGACATCGTCGTAGCGCAGCAAATTAAAATTCCACTTTGTCGTTGGGGAATTCAATTATTTCTCGCTCGATTTTTTTTTTCGTCTAAGGGGACAGAGTTCGTGTATGTGCGTGGTTTCTTATTTTTTTTTTGTAGCATACATTTTGGCATGAATCAATGCATTGTCTTGCAAATTAGTTTGGTTAGCGAAATTACGTTGCGTGTTTTGCTGCGAGGCTCTGGGATGTTTTTTTTTCAAATAATAAATGCGAAATTTGGAAAAATACACACCCAATATTTTTGCCATATTTTAGGGCGTGACTATTCTGCTTGATGGAGTAAGCCAAGGAGTTACTCTGCCATTCAAGTGGAATTTAATTACATTAGCAAGAAGTACGAGTAGCGTAACGAAAATCGGCACACATCTCTTTGCTGGCGCTTTTTGTACGTTATTTAAATTTTCATTGCATACTTTTAGGCGCATTACAAGATTTATTACAATTGTTTTGGCACAATTTGTTCACAAATGAAAATTTTTTTTTGGTATTGCGCACCCCTAACAGTTCGACACTTCCGCGCGTATGACTTTGAATGCAATCAGCGTGTTTATTGATTTGGAAAATTAAATATTTTGTTCCATGCCATATTTCTTCCACTTCTTTTTTCTTGTGTCACACCAAAATATTTCTGAACGCGCAAGCAATAAATTCTGAGTTTGTGATTTGTTTAGCTGTGTGTAGCTATGCGAAATAGTGTCGGCATTTCAATTAGCCACGCTTGAATTCGAGCGGAAGTTCGAAATCCTAAGCAGAAGCTATTTGAGACATTGGCTTAGCAATGTTAGCAGAAAGCTAATAGCTTCGAAGAGGGGACAATTGAGGATAAGGAAAAAGTAGCAGTTGGAGACGTTGAAAAAGGAGAATTACTGCATATATATGTATTCCAGCAGAGCACAAATGGGTGTGATAGACAAGGAGTTGTAGAAGCAGAAGATATGTTTTTAGAAAAATTAACCATTAGTATTAGAGGAAGGAATGTGCTTAGAAGACTAAAATGTCGAAGAAAGTGAAAATGAGCAGGAGAAATTAGCAATACAAAATATAAAAAAACTAAATCTCATAACCGCAAATAAAACATTTGACATGGATTCAGCTTAAAATGTTTAAGTTGCTGCTAAAGATTATGCTGTACTTGTAGTCTTGTACAGTATAATCAACGTAATTAAAAATTATGGCATACTTTTTGAGCCACAGCTAAAGCAGACATGCTTAGCACAAATCCTTCGTATTTAGTTCACACACTCGATCGTATAAGCTTAAGAAATTTCTCTACGCCACCCGTCGTTATCTAGCCCTAGAACAGCATACTTTTCGCTATGTTCAGTAGACTTAAAGGAAAATAATAAATGCATTTTTTACACATCTTTGAACCTCAGCTGCCACAACATGAGTATTCATTTTCGTTACCTTACACACAAATACTTACTCGTATACTTTCATACACACACAAATGCATATGTCTCGTTTTCTACCCCTTTTTAACGTCTTCGCAGAGATCCATAACCAGACGCATACACGGCAGTACAGACTGCAGGATAAATGTTTATGTTATGACATGTTTAAATTTTAAGGTGCATTAGTGTAAAGTGCTTTTTCGTGAAGACGTTATAAGAAAATAAGAAGAAGCGCGCCAAGATACAGATAAAAATGCAACAGTATCACGGTAAGGCTGAGTAAAGTAAAGAGTGAGAAGAAAATAAAATTCATAGAACATTTTTCCTAATACTTTACCGTGTTCAACACAAAAAATCGCTTGCACCAACTCTTCGACTTATGTATGTGTATGTTGGTATAAGTGTACTATACCACATGCACACACACAAATTCTCATGTGTGTCTGCCTAAAAGTATGCTATGCATGCCTTGCAGTCTTGCTTGCAACTCCCTATCGCTTTCGTATTGCCCCGGCTGCGCCTTTTAAGTGCGCGTTAAGGTAGAAAGATGAAATTTATACATTTCCGTTAAGTATGCATTTCCACGAACACTTTCATTTCGCTTTCATCCTCCTTCATTCTAGCTCTCACTCTCGCCATGCCGCTCACCCCTTTTACCCACATTTTTTGTCTGCTTTCTTTAGCCGTAAGTAAAAATTTAGTTTAGCGTCATAATTTTGTAACACATTTTCGCTTTTAACGCATTAAGAAATCGGAAGCTTTCACAAATAGCATTAGCATTAAGTGGATGTGGCTGGGTTGCACAATTCACATGAGGATAATTGAGGAAATTGAAGGAAAACAATGTGGTGCAATATCATGTGACCTCTCGAATGCAAAGTTCCAAGTTACAACATGTATATACGAGCAGATGCGACATAACTGTAAAACAAAGTAATTTGCTTACTAAGTTTCCGATATTTTAATTAAACAAGAGTTTCCGAAGAGAACCAAATTGTGCGCAATACTCTTGAGAGATCTCTAAATATGAAATACTGAATCTTCACTATTTTATTCGTCTGCCTTAATGTATATTGTTAGAATGATGGGTTTCTTCTCAACCTTCTCAGACCAACTCTTCACTATTTTGCGTTACGATATTGGTCACTTATTCCCTCCCTTGGGAAGTTTTATTATACTTAACGATGACCTGGAAGGTAATGATGGAAGAAGTACTACTGCATTAAAATTCCTACAAAAAGAAGTCAGTTGTGCAGCTCCATTAACAGAAGTGATCATCTATTGCGACTCTGAACTCTATTTCTTTGTTGAGATGCAGGTTGGTTGCGCTAGCTTCACCCTAGCTTCTTTCGAGACACCTCCACATGCATGAAGACTTTTGAGATAAATATGCTTGGGCTATATGTTTAGTTTTCTGCTAAAATGATTTCATATTTTAAGATTCTTTCAATAGATTTCACACCAAGAGGTTTCTTTGTAGAAATTCTGTTCAAATTGCTATCATTGCCGAATAGAATGTATGGCGTTCCTAATTGGATTTACACTACGCTGCACAATACCGACCCTGGGAGAAACCACTGCTTAATTGTTTAATGCATCTTGTTTGTTTTCATCATAAATGGTCCCCTTCCGTTCTATATTAGACTTTATTTTTCTGTGTAAATTGATTAGTTAAGGTAGCTGAAGCTAAAAATCGACGACATTTGATTCCCACTATGTAAGTATGTAACTCTCAAGTCTCATTTTATTTAAAAATATATTTTCACGTTTCATCGTGAATTTTTTTATTTTTTATTAATTTTTTTTTATTTTATATTATTTTTTTTTTGTATTTCAAGATTGATGTTTATCCAATGAGCTTGTAACTTTTTTACATTTCGTCAATCCCAAAAGTCAAAATTATTTCGATTGGATATGTAGTACTCACATTACTTCGCTCAAACGTCCAAAACAATAAGAGAAAAAAAAACAGTAAAATGTGCATCTCATCTGCATAACACGCCAAGATGCCAAGTCAAATTTTGGGTAGAAAACAACACATTAAATCAGGCAATGTTGTGGAACTGGGGCACCATGCCATCACAATATACAATAAAAACCCCAAATCGTTGGTTGCCCACACCAGCCCCGCCTCCTACCCACACACATTGTTTTGCAATTTATTTGATAAAATGTTTCATTCTTTGCCATGTGCCACGTGTAAAATGCGACTGACTGCTGGGAGACGCACAAATGCCCCGAGCATCAATTGGTGTATGCCACAACACACAGCTATAACAATGGATAAGGAAAAATAAAAATTGGCTAAAAGTGTTACTTATGCAATCACAAATTTTTTATTTTTTTATTTTATTTTTTTATATTTTTCCAAAATGTGTCCGACAACGGAGACGCATCAAATCGACATGTAAGCCACGAATCCCGTCTCACGTCGGTCGCGGCAGCCTCAAAAACCATTAGAATTTCTAAATTGAAATGAAGTACACTCCTGGGTATCGGGGAATGTGTATAGAATTGTTTTTTTTTTTTTTTATAATTAAAAATTTTTTTTTCTGAAAAATTGCAGGAGAACGTGTTGTGCCGCTGCCATTGCTAATGTCCATCTTATATTGTCGTGCGGTACCTAGCGGTAATGGTTGCGAACATTTTGGTTTTATACTACCACAAAGCAGCAATAACATCAGCAACGGTGTCATGTATAGCGACGTCATCATTCGCATTCATACTATCATCATCAGCATGCAAATACATGCATGAACATGAGTCAACTAGCAGTAGAGATAGAGTATCACAACTCAACTCAACTCCACTCGATTCGAGTCATCTTCCACTTCCGGAGTGTTCTCTGTGGTAGCACATTACGTATGCAAATCATGCATATTTGAAAAAGATAAAGTGATATATATTTTTTCTACAGCCCCTACCAAACAACTTCCTCTACATATACTTTTTATTTTTTGCCGCATAGACAAATGATATTTGTGGAATTGTAGTGAAAGAGGAAAATAAATCAGCCAAAAACAAAGAATGAAAATCGTAGAATTTCTCTGCACTATCAGTTGTTCTGCATTGACTTTGATATCCGCTTGACAATAGCCAAATGCGTACTTCAAATGGCACTTGCGTAATTAATTAATAAAAAAAAGAAAAATCAGCCTTCTGAACAAATTTATTTTTTATTGATTAATTTTGTATCCTTATTGTTACAATAAGTCGCGACAGTTATGGGAATCGTCCACGCTCTCTCCACCTCATTCTTCTTGCCATTCTCTGATGGCGTCAATCACATGTCGCAAATTCTCCATGTTTAATTCGATTTGGTTACAATAATTCCGCAAAGCGTCGAGTTTGTTTTTCAGCTCCACAACGCTTTTTAACAGTTCATCACGTAGCTCGTAAGCGTCGAGCTCTTTGAGCTGTTGTTTATTGTAGGCCTTTAGAACTTCGTTCGGCATTTCGTCGAATATTCTACTTTTTAACGCAAACTTTTATTTCGTCAAATATAGAACGACAGATTTTTCTCGGCGGCGTCACTTCAGTCACTTCTTATATTGTTAACTCAGAAAAGCAGCTGAACACTGATCTGCCCGTCACTACAGAGTTGTCAAGTTCTCAATCGGAAACTATCGATACTGCGTACCGATGCACAAAACCAGTAATCGATTATTAAGTCAGAGAAAATGATGAGTTATGACTTCTGCTGACCATTGAATTTCCCACTTGCGAAATATTCTTTTTGACATTTTAAATTTCTATGGGGAGTTTCTTAGTGGTGAAAAACCATGTTGCGGTACTTTTCTTTGGCTTCGTCGTTCAACTTACAGCAATACAGCGTTTTCGGTTTGTACGGTTGTCAACTATTTTTGGTTCTTATTAACAATTTAAATTTTTTAGGCTTATTATGAGTTCTTGTGGGAAGCAAGTCAGAATTGCTTTTTATGGGAATCGATAACCAAGCCTGGATTTAAATGGTATCATGAACTCCGATTGGTTAAGTCTATTTTCGAACATGTGCAAAACTTAAGTTCGAATCAGCTGTTCTGTTGCAGCTATTCTGCTGCAGCTGTTCTGCTGACAACTTACGATTTCAATAAACTTAAGCTTATTTAAAAAAAAACGTAAATATAAGTTGAAAGAAAAGTAAATGCAATATTACTACTGCCTTGGTAGCCTAGGTAGATAGTTGTGAAAGGATTAAATACAGAATTTTGAGACACCGGGTCAATTCTCTGAAGCTGCGAATATCGGCGTAAGTACAATTTGTTTTTTGACTGCACAAATGTCGTTAAGCACATAATTACTTCATAGATCGCAATATCGACTTAATAAAGAGACTTTCCTAATGGTGCTGGTCGTAATTAATCCACACCTTGCAAGGTTTGTGACAGCGATATGAAAATACGACCCATGAATGCCCAGTATAACGCGGAGTATGAATTAGCCGATCACACATTACGATTGATAGGAGACTGCGGGTATGACATTGAACCTTTTCTTTTGCCACCATGTAAAGAACCACAATATCATTCCAAAGAATACAAATTTAATACGGCCCCAGAGTGTAATTTTGTGGAACAAAATATAGGAGAACTAAAAACCCGGTTTCGTTGCTTGATGAGCATATTGTATGTTATTATCGCCCAGAATAAGTGGTAAAAATGGTGAAAGTTTGTTGCAGGAACCACAACATTAATTAAAGTGACGTTGAAGTTGATCTTTTATCAAACGCGGCTAATGAGTAGAAGACTTTATTGTGCTGTGTCGCTCCCCTGAGCTATCTGACATTTTTCATTATGGTGTGTTGCAAATGTTAACGCTTAGATGACATTGAGTGCATTTCTTTAAGACAACTTCGTCCTTGCTGTGGCCAATATCAACGACTGACACACCTACAGATTTCAGTCACCTACAGTAGATTTCACATAAATGGACAATAGTTTCTTCACTTTGCGTTAGCTGTATTTTAAAAAGGGCCCGACAACGGTCGTTTGGGCTTCCACCTTGTTGCGCGCCAATTTCTTCTGTACCTCACATTTCAATCCAGTCAATAGCTATTCACCAGCAAGGAATTAGAGGAAGGCACAACTTTGCATTTTACATATACATAACGCCCTCAGTGGGTGAGCATGCACTGTTCAAAGCCTCTGTTAGTTACTGCCATTTGAATTCACTAGTGGTTTATTACGTTTCGTCAAGTCCTTGGCAATGCTCATACTGGTCTAATCAGTACCATCGGGTATTGTCATGTAGCAAAATCATTTCTTTCAGTTCTCGATTCAAATCGATTAGTTGTCACCCTTCTGATCCCATCGTTCCGTGGCTTCTGTGTATTTGTTTTGCCTGCGATTTAGATGTTCGAGCCTAGATCAAGCCAAGATTTCATGCGTTTATGTTTGACAAAATAAATCAATTTTCATTGCCAGTGACGATTCTTTAGAATAAACTTTTTGTCATGTGATGTTTCGCCTTTCCAAAGTTATTTCTTTCAATTCGTATGACACCCATTTTCCTTGCTTTTAAATCTTTCAACGACGCGTAGACGTTTGGAAACTATTACTTGACCAATTTATAATGCGTCTGTTAGCTGATTTTTGTATTTGACATGAATCCTTATCCAATAATTCTTGGCCTTTGAACTTCTTTTCAGGTCGACCACACTCTTTGTTGTCAAGTTTAAAATCACCTTTTTCATCAGTCTCAAGACAAATTTCCTGCTGCTTATAATTTATGAAATAGTCAGCGCAACTGAAATGACGTCAATTTAATATCAAACACAGAAGGAAGTGTGTATTTGACTAACCACAAATTTGAGAATCTTAATGATTTATCAACTGATGTTGATGTCTCTCTAAAATTTGAGGATATATGGTAGAGTAAATCAATTTTGAAATCACTTTTTTCGAATCCTTGAAAACAGTCGCTGCATGTTCTTTCTGGAAGAGCATGTTCGCTGTAGGCTTCCACAAGCATTCTATGAGCAGCAAAGCTACAATCACTGTTCTTGACGCATGCAATGTTCAGTCAGCATTAGTCGGAGAGTGCTGCTCATCGATTTATGCTTATCACTTCTGGCCAATGTCATAAAGCTGTTTTCGGACAACTGATATAGCCCTAAGCCATCCCGTTCAATTAATGAATTCATTACGCTTCCTTCATTAATCACATGCAACTGCACTCAAATCAATCAGTTGTTTTGATAAATAGATTTCTGGTTCTTCGGATCAACTCATTTGTTTCGCTTATTAAGAATTATTTCATGCTGTTTTATTTATTTACCTACTTATTTTTGTTGTGTGAGCTCATTTATTTCCACATTAAAATGTTTATGCCAGAGCACAGATGAGAAACGTTTAACAGGAATATAAATAAATAAAATATTATTTTTTTATAACAAAATTAAATGAATTTAAATAAAATTAATGAAACGAAATGAAATATCACATTTATAGCGCTTTGTGTCGGGCGTAAATTAATTTTTTCGCTGCGCATATATATATATATATATATGTGTGTGTGTGTGTGTGCTTGTGTGTATTTATTTATTTTTTAAACAAACAAACCGCCATTAAATTAACACACAAACACACATCCACCGACACGCAGAAATTATTTCGCAACAAAATTAAAACCGCATTTAATCAAAATTCACTGGAAAACGAAATCAGAGCCAATACAAGAGCATAATAAAAAATAATCCAAATAATAAAAAAGTGAAGAAAAAAAAAATTGGCAAATACGTTAAAAATTGGCCGTTTAATCGTGGATGCGACGGGTCCAGGTGCAATGCACAACTGTGATACACAAGCAAATAAACGAGGACCACAAAAAATATAAATAAAAATTTTGTTGTTTCACGTGCGCTACTCTGCTCATATTTTCTCCGTTCCCTTTTCGTTCTTCTCTCTTTGGACTACTTTTTTGATCAAATTGATTGGTCATGCATTTGACATGTCTTCGATTGGGTCAGTGGGCGTAATAGACGAACTGATGTAGGTGCCGGTTGTGAAGAAATTGCAGTAGAAGTTGTGTGAAAGAGAGAGCGCGGTTAAGTGAGTATATGAAAGAGCTGATGGTCGAGGAGTTGGCGGCTATGGTAGAGTAGATGCTGTATGAGTTAATGGAGGAAATGGTGGAGTAGATGTTCGTAGTGGAGCCTGAATAATACGTGTATAGCAATAGGTAGTGAGTGATTGTGTAGCTCAGTCCAAACTCGCATTGGGTCAAACACATCAGATGTAGTAAGTGTTGGTCGGGTGTACAATGATGTGTGCCGTTTCAGGGCGGCGTCACAATGTCGCCTTCAACTAACCACACACACACACACACACTCAGAAACCACGCATATACAGTCATACACGCAGCACTCATTTCCATTGATATGCACCGCGGGTGTCGCATGCCTGTACTTTTTTTGTTTGTTTTTTTTTTTGCTTTCCTGTCGTTCTTTTGGGGGCTCTCGTGTCCACTTCGTGGTCCTTTTGAGTGAGGAGTCCTTTTTGTTGTTGTTGTTATTTTTGGTTCTTTTTTGCTTGTAGCTTTGTTCAGCACTTTTTTTTGCCATTTCGTCTTCTTTTATGTGAGTTTTTTTTTCTTTGTTTCTCGCTGGTTTACTTTGGCGCCAGGCTTGTATTTTTGGTACAACTACACCCACACACACTCGCATATAGAAAACACACAGTAACAATTGGTTTCCATTTTAAATGGAATTGTATGCATGCGTGTTTTTCATATGTGAGAGGGGACCCTTTTTTCAGCATTTCCCTTGTTATTGTTGTCGAGCCATTTTGGTTACTCGCAATGACGGTGAAAGCGCGAAATTTCCACAACTCCCTCTTTTCCTTTTTTGCGCTTTCCCTTTTTGTCTTTTTTATGTCCTTTGCCAACACGTAAATTTTCTCGCTATGTAAATGTGTGTGTTTGTGTATTTTTGACAGCTACATGTTGAAAACATGCATGAGTTATTCACTTCGATTTTTATACGATTGTTGCAATTATATTCGCATTCAACTAGAATTTTTTACCTCAATTCCAAAACAAAACAAAAAACCTTCAAATTGCTCCATTTCATGTGTGCATATTTGATCCGATCGCAGTTGAAAGGCGGCGTTTAATAAGTTATTAAAATGTATTACAATTTAAATTTGCACGAAGCTAACTCTTTGAAGAAGAAGAATATTACAATGATGCTAAAAACAGTGTATATTTAATTTAAAGAACAATAGGTTTATTGCGTGTAGCTTCAAAAAGAGTATTAGCTGCTGGCATGAATTCTGGTCAGTTACACCTAATGCTCAAAATTCGAAGTTTCGAAGCACCTAATATTTAAAGAAAAGTAACGTGTCTCACCTATATAAGCGAAACTGTTGAACAAGGTGTTAGCAGCCGCTATCACTCAACTCTTTAGATCCACCCAATTCCTGGTGTCCTCCCGCATCGATATCTCCACAAGGCGTAGATTGAAAAGGCTAAACCTGCATGTTCTCAGACTAAGAAAGCAACAATAGCCTTCTCAGTCATTGGCCTAATAGCGCAACTAGTATCATAGTCATCACCTTAGTCTAACTTTATTTTTTTCACGTCATTATTTATAATCCGACAAATGTGTTATGGTGTGTTATGTGTTTTGGACTTACACCTCGCTAAAGAAGTGCAATTCAAAAAGTGAAGTCAAATTTTAGAAGTCTACTGTTTATATTTACTGGATTAGATTACGTGGATGACAAGTGGAGTGGCTAGCGGATTAATTTCATCCGCAATGTGTCTACGCTATGATGATTGACCCGCTGCATAAGTGTCGGCAATGACAGATCCCGGAATACTTTCTCGTTTGTCATGTATCAAGGCGCTCCAAAGAAGACAAATATACTTCTCTGCGTTTAGTAAGCTGGATTTCCTAATATCATGAGGAGCTTACGAATTTTTTCCATATAAGTAGTTTATAATAAGGACACAGCTTTCGGTCTTATGACAGTATTCTTATATTATTTTTATTTAATTTAATCCATTTTGAATAAAGAAGGCAGCTGCATAATGTAAATGTCAGGGTAAGCAGTGGGGGCTAGAAGATGAGATCAGATGAGTTAAAAGCAGTAAACCACTGCTTTACTTACAACTCTAGAGCTCGGAACACCATCGCCTTTGAGACTTAGTGGCCTCATATTATTTTTTCTTCCGGTTTATTAAACATGAACTCAGCTCAATTTGATTTAATTTGTATTTAATTACGTTCCTAGCAACAAACATAGCACTGTGCTATAGATCCCAGAGGTCATACGTTCAATTCTCAGACACACCAATGTGCACCTGGTTTGTTTTCAGAATTGTATTAAAAAGGAATAACAGCACGTTTTCCTACGCTACAAAACTTAATAATCACACATAAGCTTGCCGTCAATATACGTTACCGTTGGGAGCTGAAGACTGTTTAACATAAGAACTGTTCTTCGTAGATTGTATTTTCTATATAGAATGATCTTTACAAACCTCATTGCGTGTCATACAGTGAGTTTCATTAAAGTTTACCTTCAGCCATATACATATATTCCATATATTCAGTTATACATATTTCTATCAAATCAGAGCCAAACAAATAAAAAAATAACAATTCAATACCCTACAATACACGTAGCATAGGAGTATAAAATAATTTAGGTACTGCTCCATTCGATACATCGAAAGATGTGAAATATCTTTAAACTGTGATTGATCTTACTTTCTGTGCTCTTGAACCTGCAAATGCCAAACAGAGTAGCTTTAATTTTAAGTGCAGCAAATAAAAAACAGTGTTGTAAGTCTCCTTCAACGAGCTTTGTGCACCTCTATAAAGGACAAGAACCTCAAAGGCGTAAGGGGAACTAGCAATGCGCGCTGTTAAAAAAACAGTGTTGCAAAAGTTGTAATTTTTGTTGTTACCACAGTGTGCGATTTTGTTTTGTTGCTCTTGGCTGCGGTTACTTGGTTGTATTAAAGTTGTGGTTGTTATTGTTCATTTTTTTCGTAGCCTTTTCAAGCCGGCATATGTTTTTTGTCATCGGAATTATGTACACTCGTTTTACCCCACTACACTGCTTAACATGTGTTTGAGTTGTTTCTTTTTCTAAATTCTTTTTTTGTTATTGTTGTTATTTTTGTATTTGTGTAGAATTTTGACGCATCACTGCAATTCAAGTGTCTGTCTCGTAGCTCTTGCTCCACACAGATACGTACACTTCGCTGCTCATCACTTGTGCTTGTGCCGTTGACCATTTTCAACTTGCGCTGAGTTGTTAACTTTTGGGATTTCTGTGGAGTCCTTTTTTACCGTCTAGTGTTTTCGTGCATTTTTGGTGGCACTTTTTTCTAATGACTCATAAAGGTTGAATTGTTTAACATGTGTACGAGTTCATTTGTTTTTATGGGCGTGCTCACTCATTCGATCGCATGGTCTGATGCACGATTTTAATTAAGTGTTTGGGCGGGTTATTTCGTAAAAATTATCACCACACATTGTTGAAAAAGAAAAAAATGCAAGCTTACAATCCGGCGTCGAAATTTTGTTAATAAAGCGACAATTTAAATGGTGATTTTTTGTTTTGTCTCGGAAAGGAAAATGTTTAGTCTTAGAAGCTTTATAAATGTGTAAAGTATAGCCTTAAAATTATCGTATCTCCCTTTTCGAGCAGTTGGAAACAATATGTTATGAAGAAAAAATTTGAATAGATTCAGAAATTCCAGCCTCATAAGGATGTATTATACTTTCGACAAATCTTATGTGAATCTTATTGATTGAGAAACTAAAAACAACTAAATTAGTTGTACTGCTTCTTTCTCTATTTTTCCAGTTTCCTTAATTCTATGAGCGCTCACTCTCTTTTTGATCACTCAACCCGGATTTTTCGTTGGCTCTTCGGGTTTATCGAAACTTCGTCGCGAAGCCCTTGCCATACTAAAGGGCAGAATATATGTAATCGCCAATGGCCTCGGCAGTACCTCATCGCAGATAAAAAATTACCAATTATACGTCACTTGCAATCTCCCTTGATTGTCGCTGCGCTGGTCGTATTATGGTTGAAGATTTGGTTAAACTCTTTTTCATATGACATGTGTGCGAATGCCTGCATTGCCTGCTCATGACCAAGTATTTCTCTTCTCTACCGTCCATCACTACACATATGAACCAACTCACAGTGCTTGGTGGTAATGGATAACCTATTGTTATGTGCATGAACGTCTGAATTACTGCGATCAACGTAATGAGCAACTATTGTGTTTCTCTTTAACAGCCTCTTAAAGCTATACGATGATTCATCTCCGTTTCTTTGATTTATTCTTTATGTTCGATCTTATTTTAGGTGGTTTGTTATTCGTGATTTTATCTTTCTTTGAGCTGATCGTAGCTTTCTTTGGTAATCAACTCTTAATCGCAATAGGCCAAACGTTTGTTAGTCCCTGATTTTTGCTCGGTTGATTTGATTTTTAGCATTTCAAGAAAGTGGAGCTGGCCATACTGTTCCAATCTTATATCTCTCTCTTCATATGATTAATTTGAAATTCGCTCCAACGAAAAATATAATTTCCTAATGCCGCCTGCCAGAAATAGCTTTAAAGCAACACAAAATTATATGTGATATTCGTATACAATATTAATTTGAAAATAGCTGAAAATAGCAGCAGGTTTGCACAAAAACGGCACTGAGAAAAAAATATATAGTCGTATTACATAATTGTCAAACAACAAGCGAACAATGCCAGGGCACCATCAAAAAGAGCGCCAATGAACAACAATAACGAAACCAAAATGAAAAAAAGAAAAAAAGCGATTGTCACAAAACATGACAGTGAACAAATGTCATGTAAACGATGAGATTTCATTTTGAATATTGTGTTTGATACTGGGACGTCCGAAAAAAGCGCTGAAAATAGACAACAAGCTGAGGAAAAATGGCACGAAAGCACGCAAAAGAACATATGAAAATCGCATGAAAAATACATGAGCTGATGATATTGTGTACTAATATTGCTTTGCGATTTTATTTATTTATTTATTTATGTTTGTTTTTTATAAAAATGTGTTTGTGTCCTTTTTTTCGCAAATTTTAAATAATAATAAAATTTGTATGCAAATAGGCGTGCTGAGTGCTAAAAATGCGCGTACCACGTGGTGTTTGTGAAAGAAGGGGCTACAAGCGGCGTATAATGTGCATGCAGTTACACACATGTACACTCAAACACTCATACATACACATGATCGCATGCAGCGTCACAACGTAATCAAAAATTGCGCAATAATTTGCATGTTTATTTAATGGAAAGAGAACGACCCACAAGCCAAGCAGAAAGGCTGACAGCCGAAAAAACGAGGCACTACGCCGCCGACCAAATGGCATTAAGCTCGATATGAGCGACCGACGCTCAGCCATGACAAACGGTGGCACAGCGACCATTGCTACCATTGAGCGTCATCATTGCTTTTTGTGGTGCATGCTCCATCGAACATGTGTATTGTACACGGGTCGATCAATAAGTAGCCGCGTTTGAAGCCAATGGGTTCAGCTATTAATTGACAGTCAATTGTATCATACGTGCTTCGTCTTTCTCGACAAAATGCTAAAAGTGCTAGATCGGTACGTATATTGCTCTTCATAAGGGGTTGCAAAAGAAAGTGGCGGTTGTGTCGTAGCATGTCCGGGTAGAGCAAAGCAACATAATTAAACAAATTCGAGAAGATTAGTATTTTTGTAATAAACTTAACAGCTATGCAAACTCAAACTGTACAAAGTCGCAATGTAAGAAAGTCAAAAAAGTAAAGAATACGAAATTGCCACCCAAAAACTCAAACACTGCAAGTCAACGACGATATCGCAACAGTAAACAGAGCGCAGAGCTGCTGAAACATCCGAAACAAGAAACAATATCAAGTGATTATTACAACAGAGCTTAATAGTATTTATTTATTACACACATCATTATTCTTCTAATTAAACAAATGTGTTAATGTTAATTGTTAAGTATCATTATTAAAAAACATATATTGATTTATTTAATTAATTTATTTATTTTTATTTTTTTTTCTTTACGGTTTTTAAGAAGTTATATTGATCTAGAAGAAGATTCCGTTAAAAAATAAATCTATAAAAAATTGTATACAATTGCTCTTTAATTTCTAACACCGGTAATTACTGATCGACTCTCGTTTTATGCACCCGCACAATTTGAGCCGAGCCGTTTGCATGCCATCGTACAATGAATTTCCGCTTCCGTTTGCGTTTTGTATTTGTTTTTGTGTTTTCTGTTTCGAGGTTTTGCTGGTCGCCCATAAAGCGACGTGCTGGCATCTACATACATACTCGTATATAGATACACAAAGCACACTCCGCTCATCATGCTTACCCTTAGCCAATAAAAATATTTAGCTCATTATTAGATTTTTCGTTTTCCCATTTAATTTTTTTGTTTTTTTTTTTTTTTCTTTTTAAAAAAAATATGATTTTACGCTATAATGAAATTGTCTGCGGGCGCACTTGGCTCGCACATAGTTATACAAGCACAGAAATGCACAAGCTCATAGATACTCGAATCACCGCTGCTCTGCACACACCACTAACATACACTATCAACAAGAAAAACAACAAAAATTGCGAAAAGGATAGGAGTACTTTTCGCCTGGTTTGCTTGAAAATTCGTTGAATTTTGTGTTGCTTGGGTTTTTTGTTGTTGTTGTTTTTATTTGTCTCTATGTTGTTTTTGTTGTTGTATCAAATAAACGCTACACCGCAGATTTTTGCCAAATTTGGCGTTGTCGGTTTTTAATATCATTAAAAGTCTTGCATATTGTTCGGCGCTCAACGCTCATTTGTCGCTCCAATTTGTCGCTCGTCGTTTGGCGCTTCTGCCTTTGTCTGTTTGCTATTGCTTTTTGAGTTTTTGTTGTTGTTGCTTGCTTGTGCGCATGTTGTCCAACACTGCTTAAATATTTTAATAGTTCTACATGAAATTATAATAAGTCGAGCACGACTCTGAACATAATCATATCATATCACTTCACATTGTCCGTCTTTGTTTACATTGGGCTGGGAATTGTTTGTCGCGCAGCTTGTGTTGTGCTGATAATGATGACTTTTGAGTGGTGGTGAAATTAATATGAGTGCCCTAGAAAATATGTTATAGCTTGATTATCAGTTGCACAATGCTTTCTATTCCGAGTGAAGATGTTATTTGGTAGATATATGTATTACTAGCTGGACCCGGCAACCGTTGTTTTGGCGTCAAATTGCTTATGCAAGTTGTTCTTGTGTTTGTTGTACTTGGTACCTACGGCTGCGTTGATTACTTATTGAAGTATTATGTCCAATCATCAAACGGGGCGTAACCACATTGTTACTTTGGATTTTGTTGGCCTACACTTTGAAACGATTCAATATGTCTATAGAACTTGAATGACGGTGCCTACTTTGTGTAATGCATCAATGAGCTTTTTGTATATAGCAATTTTATAATTATGGATTGATGTAAGCAGCACTGCCAATATGACAACTGCTGACTTTTTCAAGCTGAGTTTAATTTGTTTTGCTATTTTACCATAACTAGACATAAGCAACATTTAATCAAATTGACCTAGACCACGTTTCTGAGTTAGAGGAACTCTGAAGGCTCAACTTTCAATGGCTTTATAAATTTTGTCGTGGTTGTGTATTTAAAAGTTGGGTTAGAATAAGTTAGGTTAGGTTAGGCTAGGTAATGGCAGCGACTGGCAGAAGCTTGCCGGCCCGTTATATATATATTCCCATTGTGGTTATTTAAGTTCACAAAAAGCATAACTCCCTCTAGCAACTTTAGCTTCTGGAGCCTCTGTAGCTACTCGAGCACCTGTTCTTCTAGAAAGTGAATTCGACCAATGCTGCCTAGAACCACTGCCATCTATAACGACCGGCCATAACTCATTCCTTTACATCGGACGTGATTTTTCGAAATATTCGAGAAAAAATGTTCAATGATTTTTCTCTTGGTGTATGTAAATCTATTTAACTGCGCAGTGTTGCTGGGTATCGTCACAAAATGGGCTGCTTAACTGAAAGAAAGGCAAATGTTTCCTTTAAATTACACAATAAAATATAGGTAATCTATAGTTCGCCGGCTTGGGCCTTACAGTCAATGCCTTGTCACGTCAACAGTGCTCGGCGCAGTTGGTGGAATGGCCGTACAAAGTTTCTCTGTATTAGCAACCCTAAAATGCGGAATAACGATGTACTCTTATAATGCTATCATTGTCAATCTTTTTCTTATCTTTGATGAAAAGTAAATATTTGTAGCAATCAATTGTTTTTTTATATATATATTTTTTAAATCTTTTACGGCGCAAGCCTATCTTAAACCGAATGTTTTCCACACTGGCAGATGCAGTCAAACAGAACTTACTGACCTGCCACAATGCGTTCGTCGTTCGTCGTTGGTCCTTCATCGAACATTGTTCATTGACTGTTTGGAATACGAATATGTACCTAACCATAAAATATACTTTGACTGTTGTGTAATTTATTTGACATATTTATGGTTCATAAATACAAATACGTTGCCTCTATATAATTTTGTTAGAGCGTTGCAATGCTGCTGACTAAAACTTCGTACTTTGCAAGGGGTACGGGTTTTTGTTTTTCCCATTGAGTTTTGGAATTTTTCCAAATGCCGAAAATATTACACAACAAAAATTGCGATTGAGGCAGATAGAACAAACACACACACACGCATACACACAGACGCTCATAGACTCACGCGGGTATACGTAATTTTATGCTATATTACTCATACACCCTGCAACAAACAGCGTCAATACTGTCGAAAAAAACAAATGTAACTATTGATAAATAGAAAACTACATTTGTAAAATATTTATACGATTTTTCTATTTTTATTTTTTTGTTTGGCTGGGCACACAACACGACAGTTCGCACGACCATTCTCATATCGTTTTCCAAATGAACTCAGCTCAGCTCGGTTCAGCTCGCCTCAACTCAACTCAGTTCAACTATTGACAACGGACACATGATGATAAAAAATTGTCATTGCTAAAAAATAGTACAAGAAACAACAAAATGGGGTGCATGCCATGAAGAATTGTGCAAAATAAAGAGCATAAACGTATGTACATACGTAATGCCTTGGTTATTTTTCGTAAACTCGCATATTTATTCCTGTCTTTACTTTTAGTAGAGCTAACAAAATAAATGCACACATGCACATGTACACACAGCCGCACGTTTGAAAATAGAAATCGGTTAGCTTGAAAATATTATATATGTATATGCTATAAAATATCGTTGTTACGCGCGAACGGTTGAACTCGTCCTTCTCCTCTACTTTTTCTTGTTTGTTGCTGATCCTTTCGAATGTTTGTAAGTAGCACTTAGATTCATTTGAGCAGAAATTTAAAAGCGCTTACTACAGACAGATGATGTAGTCATAGAGCACATCAAAATCTTATAACGTTTTTACAAGAAACTTTTTGGAAATAGGTGAAGCAACCACTGAAGATTATTCACAGTTGTCGAATAGAGAGAGAGCATAAACATTAGATGAAATGAAGCAAGCAAGTATTAAAAACAATAATTAAAAATAATTGCCAAGAAATACGTTTCAGGTACTATTTTGGAGCAGAGCAGCTAGCTTCAAAAAAAAAATAAAAAATTTATTTGTAATTGGTTGCCATTTCTCCATCGATGGTGAAAGGTCCCTTCAAATGCGGAAAGACCTTGTTCCTCAATGCGAAAAATTGGTATACGAGTTATGTAAGCAAAGACAGGGCTATAGCCTTACTAACGAATTTTTAAATTTGCAATTAAGGGCAATGTTCTGACTCATAATTCTACCTACATAAATAAATACATCTGCAATCATTACGAACATGCGTTTTTACTCTTACTGTTTTTTACAGTTTTTTACTGTGTTACAGTATTTCCTCAAATAGTAGTATAACACAGGAAAGTTGTTTATTCTGTAACTTGTGCATTAGAGTGTAGGAAAACTGAGTGTTAGCTTGGAAAGTTCTCTTCACATTAGGGCAGTATCTATAGAAAAGGCAATATCACCACAACCGCTTGTGTAGTCGCTCCCAACGGAGCCATTCACGGTAGCACATTCCAAACCACGTGGCATGATCACACTGTGTCAAAGATCGGTTTTAAGTGGACATTTTCTTTCAAAGCTGAGTCAAACTATAATAGCTGGTTTCTCCAGTTGCCAGTTTTATCGGAACAAATCTACGACTTTTATTCGGCTTAGCTTTAAAGAACCTATTAAAACTGCTCCGAAAGAATGCTTTTAACTCAAACGCTCTGGAGCTTGCCAAGAACAACACAGAGCTGAAACAAAAATAACATTAGCTTCGTGAACAAGTTCCTCGGTTACAAGAAAGCATAGTTGTACCGTGTTGAGAGTTATTACTTATATAAACGTGCGAAAATGGTAGTCCTACAGAGGACATTCATAGAAATCATAATCTTAAAATCGAACGACATTTTGATTCAGAGCACTATGGTTCGTGCCATTTTAAATAGTTACTCTGTTATCAGAGTACCACAGAGTAAGTACTTAAGCTTATTTTTCGAAGGTATTCAACGTATTACATTATATCTTTTACGGGTTTGTTAGTTCAACAGGCTACATTATTATTGCCGCTATAATACTGTTCTGAAAATAATATCATATAAGAAAAAATGTCTTAAAAATTTTAGAAGCTTTCTTTCTTATTCATTGCCTTATTCTAAGCAATTTTCTTTGAAGTTTGTTCAGGTATATGCGTAATAAAATTGAAATAAAAATTAAATTAAAATTGCATTCCATAAAAAATGTTCTCGATATAAAATATAGAACAAATTCTCAAGAATCGGCTATTTTTTTATCTCACTACTCTACTGCATTGACCAAGTAAATTGTAAGAAGGCGAGTAAAATTTTTATGCTGCATCTTGCCTTACGATTATGGGTTTTAAGCTGAGTACTTTATTTTATTTTAGGAAATACTTTGAATTTCTAAATTTTCTCTCGACAAGAATCCGGCTGCAACCTATTTCATTACAAACTCTTCGACTTCGGCTCATGGTGCATGTCGCTTACAGAATTAAGACTTAAATTAGCAAAATAGTTGCTAAACAATTTTAGAAATATTGTGGCACACTTTTTGGCGCACTAAAATTAAGTTTCTTTTCAAAGTGTCTTAAAAAGCATTTCTTTTTCATTTCAATTTTTTTAAGCCAAGCAAAGCAACCCAGCTGGGTAATTAGATAGAAATATGTAATGCTAAAAGCAAAGCATACGAGTATACGCAACAGCACCTGAAAGCGAGCAACAGTTTTCAAAGGCATTCAGCATATGCACAAAAGAAGTGTGTCATTGACTCGTGTCGCCCTCATGCAGTCGTTACGCTTGAACGGCAGAGCAGATTTTCCTTACCTTTATTTTTATAGAATTTTTTTATTTATTTATTTTTTTTTAAAGCGCTTCAACAGCTTAGGCACTTTTTCGCACATTTGCCTAAGGTAATTTTAGGCAATAATTTACTTAAACAGTTTAACGCACACATACAAGCACACACAGCCACTCGAGTTGTAGGGCATACGTTTTTGATTTTGTCGAGGACGACGACGACGTGCATTCTTTATAACTTTGCTTTGTATTTGTGTGTATGTTTATGTGCTGCTCGAGGCAAGTTTTCTTTATTGAAATTCCTATGCTAAGTGAACCACAGCCAGTTGGACAGACGAGACACACTGACAACGTACCTAGACAGACATGAATCAAGCGAGACTCATGAATCTGGCTGACACACACATGTACACAAATAGCAAAAAGTTGCTCGTGATTGTCGCACATTACAAACACACTGATGCACAAACTCTACTCATACAAAATGCATAACTTTCGTTGAGATACTTTGGTTTATTGTTTGTTTTATGTGCCTTTTGCAGTTGCCTTTGCTTATTAGCTGACAAAAAATTGGCAGAATTCTTCAGTGATACAGCCATTGTGGCGTTTAAAGTGTTGGATTTGCTTTGTAACCGAGTTAAGCTTGTTACCCTTTTTGTTGTAGATAAGCACGCAGTTACTCAGATCAACGGGAAGAGTGTCGAAAAGACCTTATCCTCAAGCCATGTGTCAGCTTCACTAGCAGGCTGAGTCACTCTTAAAAAGTTTTTAATTTAATTAATTAGAACTGCGATTGCTCTCTTAATAAAGTTTCTTTTATTATTTATTTTTTTATATATATTTTTAGTTTTTTTTTCGCAGTTTATTTCTATTTCATTTTTCATCTCTCATCACATGTAGTCAGCAGCTTCGTGCGTCTGTTGCGCTTTAACGCTACTCGCAATATTTTTTGTGGCTGTTTGATACGATTAGACAAAGTTGTCGCATTGCGTCTGGAAAGTTTTCCTTGAATAAACAAATAAATAAATTTATTAACTTGCTTCTTGTTACTTTTGTCTGCTTTGATTTCGATTCTTTTCTTTTCGGCTTCTTCTCCGTCTTCTCCGAAAAATTAATCGAAATAAATTCTGTTTTGGCAGATATTAAATTTAGGGAAAGAATGTTTTAGAATTTGATTTCAAATTGTGTAAAAATACCTGAAAAACTCATAATAAAATCTGAATTTTGTATTAGTAAAATATACGGCCTTAATGGAGACCGAATATATATTTCTGTAATTTAAAGTATATCATTTAGATTATTGTCTACAGACAGTTGCAAAATAAAATTCCAAAAAAGAATATATATATATATATATATATATATGATATTAAAAAATTAAGCGAAAATATTTACAGCTGTGGACAAGTAATTGGAAACAAAGGTATTTGTTACGCTATTCATGATTTTTCTGGTTTAATTCTCTATGGAGACTAACTAAATTATACGTAATATAAATAATGGATGTATAATCTTAAAAAAATAACGAAATTACCTCATTTTTTTAAGTTAATCAAGTTTTACGAGCGATTTTCTGTTCAAATCTCAGATTTGACTATGCCAACTAATTGGAAACAAATTCGATTTAATGTACAATTTTTAAACTTTTCGTATATATTAAAACAGTTTAAGTGAGTTTTTATTGTTTTTGGTTGTACGAACACTGTTTAACCGAATTAGAACACCTTTAATCATGGGTAGTGGCAAAAGTTGTATGCCGGCCATGGTAAGTCAATTGTGGAACTTCGAAGGACCAGCATAACTTATCCAGCGATTGCAACTCAGTTAAATTGCTCCAAAAAAATGGTATTTCATGTACTTGACCATTTCCGAAAGAATAACACACTAGAAAATGTTCCACGCAAAAAAAGACCGCGTAAGACTTCTGTACACATGGATCACCAAATTGTGCGCAAAGCAAGATTTGGTCCTCGTAAGAAGGCTGTGGATATGCAGCGCGAAATAATGGGTCAATACGATGTACAAAAATCAAAACGAACTATCGCTCGTCGTTTGGTTGAAGTTGGACTCAATGGAATTTCACGTAAGAAGCCATTTGTGACATTAAAGCAAATAAAATGCCGCGTACAATTTGCTAAGACCCATGCTGATTGGTCGCTCAATAGATGGAAGTATGAAGTCTGGAGTAACGATCTACCAGATGGTAGAAAGTATGTAAGACGGCCAGAGACACAGCTTGATCCGAGGTATGTGTCAACTATCGTAAAGCACTGCGGTGGCAAATTCAATGTCTGGGTATGTTTCTCTTGGAATGGGGTTGGTCCAATACACCGCATGGAACGAATTGTCACCAAGGATAACAGCTGTTCACGAAAATAACAGACAACATGGCAGTTACATTTTAATTTATAATTTATTATTAATAGTGAATTAAATAACAAAATAAAACATGAAATCAAATACATTTTTATTCCCTACTTCATTGGAAATTCTTTCGTAAAAATGGAAGTCTCGTTTACATTGGCGCTGAAATATATAACACATTTTATTATTTACGCTCTATGGATTTTAATGAATATATACTTACTTATTTGATAATTAATGCTCACATATCATTATTCAAAAAGTAGGTTTTGTACGTTTTTGAGCTTTAAAAGTGTTTGCCTTTTGTGCATAGTTTCCCTTGCCTTTCCCCTGATCTTGAAAATACATTAAATTTGGTGTTAATATATACAATGTGCTTGAACTAAAAAGAACCAAAACATAAAGACGACTATAGGCATTGCCAGTTTAATTCTTAAAAAAAAATCTCCCACTCCCATACTATCATCAAACCTTCTGTGGTGACGCTATTCCTTGGTGGCGTCTGTTGGCACTTCCATCACCAAGGACTGACAGCATCAGGCTAATCACCCAGACAAAGCATTCGATTAAAGTATCCATTAAAGAGCCTTGTGGAGGTGACATTACGTATGGTCGAAAAAACAACTGAAAATAAGTAACTTCTACGTATAACTTTTAAATCTGTACTGAGCTTATTTCCTATAATTCTGTTACCTTGAAAATGTGATAGAAAACGCACGAAAATGCTTGACATATACAAAAGTTGTCAGAGGAAAGACCTTAACATAGAGTCTAATTAGTATAAACTACAATTTGGGCAAAAGTTTGTTGAAACACAATAAATTCACTGCAAAAACAGGTACATGAAAAGTTCGAACTACAAGAAAATACAAGCACCCAAAAAAAAAGAACACGAACATAAAATTTTGTTTCAAAATTTCAGGGCGAAGGCAGAAGAGTAAAATGCAACTAATTAAAATCCATTAAAAAGACTCAGAAAAAACTAAACTGACAAAGCGAAATTAGAACTGCATACACGAAAAAGAGGAGCGGCAAAACAGAATTTAATAAAAAAAGAAACAAAACAAAAAAAGCTGGAAAAAATCTCAGCAAAAGTTTACAGCATAAATTCGTTGAAGGAAGTCGACGTTTCGGGGTCGTTCGAGGTTGGTTGCGTGGATGGTTCGATGCTTGGATGGTTGGGCGATTGGGAGGTTGGCGTGTAATGTCCAAACATTTAGTAGACACATAACAAGCGAGATAAACACTCAAAATGTGTCGGTGGTTTGGACGTGCATCTGGTTTCGGTTGGTTTGGATTCGTTACTGTTGGTTTGGGTTGGATTCAGTTGATTTTGGTAGCACCTCACGTCAGCGCAATCAAACACAAAACAGCTGCGAATACGACAACGTTGCTTGCTTGGTTTGAGGTCCCACGTTGTGTGGCAGAGTGACGCCGATGAAGAGAAAAAGAGAGAATGGAAAATATAACTTAACTCAAACCATTTCACGTTGACCAAAATCACATAAAAAGCTGTTAAAATACTTAACAAACGGTAGATTGTAAAAGTTTTTATAACAGAATAAAGGAAAAAAAATGAAATAAAATAAAAATAATAAAACCAAAAAATACAAAATTGGAGAACAGTTTTTGATAGCCAGAACAATAACAGTTCGAGGACGTTTTGGCTGTGGTGCAGTTAGTTTGTCTGTAGGTATGAGCATATTAGGTGTTTGCGTGGAAGAAGAATTTAATGTGCATATTGGTAAACAAGGGGGAAATAATTGTAACACAAATTGTAGCAGAAAATAATTGGAAAGTACCAAAGCAGCTGTGCTCTGAGCAGCGTTGCATTTTAACCAAAACAGGCAACTGGCATATAATACGTGTAAGCTGCAATTCTGGATGAAAATAAGTTAAAAGTATTATAACTCTAAATTGCATAGTGTCTTCGATTGGATACGAAAACTTCCAGGCACCATAATTCTCATATAAGGTAGTCAGTCAACTGCGATATTTCCTCATGTATTTAAGGACTTTTTATTTTTCGAATGATTCAAATGTCAAAAGCAGATTTCTTGGTGATTGCTTATGCTGGCATGCTGGCTGTGTTAGTTGAATTGTTGTCCTGTTCTTTTAATTTTGTATGCTCTTGAGCTTGTTCACCTTCCCGCTAACAAATTAAAAGAACAATTAGAAATATTAAATGACGTGGAAGCAGAGAGTACCATGGTTTAGTAGATGTTTTTTTTCGCTGATTTTTTAGCGAATTTCGACCGATTTTTTTTTTTTTGCACTGGTAAACGATTATAGAATTGATTAAATTGTAACAGTGTTGAAAAAAAAAAATTATTTCAAAAACATTTTCTTAATCAACCGCTAAAAAATGCAAAATAAATAGACTGTCAGATTCAAGAGGTGCGGTTATGAGTGGGAGAGTGGTAAAGAAATGAAGTCTCTAACTTACTATTTTTTCTGGTTTTTTTGGTAGACTAAATTATGTTTCGACATAGCGACTTCAACTAAAGTTTAAATATACCTATCGCTATTACATTCAGAAATATCATAGGTCCATTTTTTCTATGCAGTTGTACTGCAAAATGAACATTTTTATCAAATACTTACAGTCAAACTTCCCGACCAAAAAATCACTTCTTCGTATGGAAAATATGTTATAGAGAAATATGTGTATTTGAAATGATTTGCACTTGAAAAAGCTGTCTACTTGAAATTAATTCGTAATAGGGAGAACTTCGTTGTATAGCAGTTCGTTATAGTGGAGTTCGACTGTAATTATAAATAGGTTTTACGTAAACCTAAGGTCAGACTTGCAGTGTTTGGTGCTTATAAATTTCAAATCCTTTGAACTCCCGCCGAAATACAGCTACGCCACTGTCCGATGTCTAATTCTCACATATGCTGGGCTACTTACGCTTTATCTAAAAACAACACAAAAAATAGAAAAAAGAAAAAGAAAATGAAACATAAAAAGACAAAAAAAAAAACACATATAGAGTAGTCCATTTAGCATTCTAACATTCAAAAGCGATACGCAACTCTGGGCATCACCTTAAACACACATTTCACTTCCCCCATACTCCTTTGGATAGGACTATTTGCGATAAGGTGCCCAACAGCTGCTGACTGCAGCCGCTGTGACTTCGAATGTAACTATCAGTGGTTGTACGTATCCTAGTCGCCCTTCAACTGCCCACCACTGGGACCAACACCGTCGTCAGACGCTACATCCAATAGCCAACTGCTGCTGACCCTCACCTGTATCAATTTATAATGGCCAAGCACTCGTTTTTTGTCGTTATCTCTCCCTTTTTTTTTTGTGTGCTGTACTTATTCTGTCCACTCCACCCGAAACCCGCTTCATCAACAGTCTTTTTGACCATTTACAAAGTTTTGCTGCATAAAATTTATAACTTTTTTACGTATGTATGCATTTGCAACTGTTTTATCTCTTTGTTGGTAGTAGTCGACTTTTTTCGCTCAGAAAAGTGCTAAATAGCATTTAAAGCTGGCTGGCTCAGATTGGGGTTTGGTTTGGTTTGTACTCAACTTGGCTTGGTTTATTGTACCCCTTATCCGCACTCGTATACTCGTATGTGTGTTTCCCATGTTTTTCTCTGATGTAATAGTTTTCCAATTTTTACTCCATTTATTTTTGTTTGTTCATCCGTGGTTATTTCGTTAATATGCTGGTGGCAACTGTGCCACGCGGTTGTTCCACAACAATCAGTTTATGTAATGAATGTATTAACAAAAATTGAAGTTGTGATGCTACTCTGTATTTATGTAACAATTTATTGAAGTAAATCAAAAGGAGTACAATCAACAAAGGGAGAAGGACTTGAAAGTAGGTATTATTCAAGTGTTTAAGTAATTGGTCTTTTGGTTCGAAGTCGTAGGACGAAACTATCAACAGCTATTTATGTATATTTTCCGCGTCAGCCACGAGAGATTTGTAATAGGACCTTTGTATTGTTTTAATCCCCATTAATAGGGCAGCGGATACTCCACCGCTCAGAGAAAGTGTGCCCAGATAATCTTCATGGCCAAGCCTAGCAAAACTACCCAAATTTTTCAAAGAATTATTTCTGGTTAGAGGCCTTCCGCTGCTGAAGCAGTGCCACGGAGCTGTACATAAATTTCTGAACACCTTCGAAAATGCTAAGTATTGCCCGGCCGCTTTTATATATACATTCGACAAGAGTTCGATAGATTGTGAAACGCCAGCCTCCTGTATAAGTTTAATGGAATATGGTGCTACCGGTTTTAAGATCGCTCCTTCACAAGAGGACCTTCTATATTAGATGCGAAGGCCAGGAGTCCGACATAAAGAGTATGCGAGCTAGAGTCCCTCAAGGTAGTGTTTTTGATGCCGATCCTATACACACTCTACACAGCGGACCTTCCAAGAGCTGTAGCCTCAGCTCTCTTCCAAGACCAGTTGTGCCTCATTGAGCCATGGCTAGAAAGGTGAAACATCTCCGTTCCGTTTTTATCAACAGTGACACCATTCCAATAAGCGCCACTGTGAATTATCCGGGACTGACGCTATACAGGGGCTCACCAGGCAATCTTATATCATGACCAAGAGAGCAGTTGGCCCTGAAACTTCTTTAGGTCAGACTCGAAGCTCAACCTACAAAACAAAATTTTACTGTACAAGGACAGACTTAAACCGGTACTGACTTACCGTATGCAACTTTTTGGCACTAGGTGCACAGTGGTATGTCCGAAGCTCTGTTATCCATCGAGACTTCAAGATCCCAATAATGAAAAAAGAAATCGATAAGTACAGCAACATATACCTCATTGGGTTGGAGGATCATATCATCCAAGCCCATTCCGCATAACGAATGCGGTTTAGGAGATATCAGTTTTCGAACCATGTTGAGTTTCGTTTTACTTCGCCTAATGGTCTGAGGATAATATATTTTAAGTTGCAAGGATCGTGAGCCGATAGCCAGTCTTCCTTGTCTGAGCTACTACGTGTATTTTCATAGCTTGTCCATATCAGTAAACTTATCCTCAACATAACAAATGGCAAATTACATTAAAACCTCACGCACACACTAACAAGTACCATATGTGTGACGTAACCAATTTCATTTTAATATAAATGTAATATTTTTTTTTATTCTTTCAGATTTAATAGACGCTCTCAAAGATGTCTCCGTGACGATACCACAGGCCGTTAAACGCGGCAGCAATGCGTTGCTCACCTGCAACTACGACATGGAAAACGACACACTCTACTCGGTGAAGTGGTACAAAGGACGACGTGAATTTTATCGCTACACTCCCAAAGAGAATCCGGCCATGAAAGTCTTCGCCATGACAAGTGGGCTTAATGTGGAGGTAAGTGAATGTGGCGTAAAATTAAAATGGCAGAGAGAAGGCTGACAAGCGGTGGCAAGCAGAGTGAGGTCGTAAAATTGACATATCACACGAGTATGACAAGGTGCTCGAAACTATAAATGAAGTCATAATGGGAACTTCATTGATTGCGGCCTTTGTAGGGAATTCACCGCCTTCGCTTAATCACTTAAGCGTCAACGCGCACGCGGTTGAATGACGCCCTCATTATGCACGAAAAAAGTACAATGTCGAAAATCGGCGAGACGGTTTTTAAAAAATTTATAGTTAATGCCAAAAGATATATACCATATAACAAAATATAAATAAAAATAGAGCACACCACTTTCCAGCAAATTATTAATTTTTTGCGGTTAATTTGTGTCGCCGTCAGTAGAGCGAAGCTGATGCTGATGCCGAGGCAGCTTTTGATCCTGCTGACTCTTTTGCTGACGATGGGCTCATTAAAAAACAATATATGCGCATTACATAAACGCACGACGAGGGACAAATTCACACAGCGACTCACACACGCACACACAAACACACAAACACATATACCACACACCGATTTGAACTATAATAATTAAGATTACGATTATTGCATACATTTCTGTGTGCGTGACTATAACGAATCTGCGCTTGTTGTGCACAGATTTTCCATTCACCGCACTCGTTTTCACCGTCGTCCTTGCCACGGCCGTCATTGCCATTGTCATTGCGTGTAAACCAATTACGTGTAACGAAAAAATATATTAAACAAAATTGCATCATAATAATTTGAGCACCTTTTTTGTGCACAAATTAATAACATTCTTAATCGACACAGTTTCGTTTCGCTTCGTCGTTATTAAATGGAGTTATTGTATTGGCTTTGGCTGGAATTTAAAATTGGGCGTTACTACTTAAATACACCAAGGGTGGTTTAAGTATAAACTGACAGCCTATATGGATTTAACGACACTTAAAGAGAATTATTCAAAATAGACAAATAAAGCTATAGGTTGACTGATAGGTGCGTCGATAGATAGATGGACAGATGTATAGACAAATATATAGATAGATAAATATACAGATAGAAAGATAAACAGATAAACAGATAGATAGATAGAAGTTTTGTTTTTATTGACATATAACAGATAACATTAATTGCAGTAAACTGCATGATATATTTGAATGACCATAAATAATGACGAGTGTATATACAATTAGACAGACTATGGTGATGATAACAATTACCTTCTTAGGTAGAGATCGTTGTAACGGTTTCAATTTACGTCTTGATATGTTTCGGGTGAGATCGTTTGCCAGTGGTTCGGGGTACGTCAGCAGTTTTCTTTGGTATCGAGGGCTATAGGAGTTAATTATCTCCATCGGCATTTTGATAGATAAATAGATTTATAGATAGATATATAGATAGATATTTAGATGGACATATAGATAATTATATAAATAGATAGATATATAGATAGATAAATAAATAAATGGATATAGGCAGATATATATAGATAGATATATAGATATATAAATAAATAGGTAGATGTATAGATAGAATTATAGATATATCGATGACTAGATAGATAAATGCATAGATAGATAGATAGATAAATACATAAAAGATAGATTAATGAATAGATAGATAGATAGATATAGAGCCAGATAGATAGATAGGCAGATAGATATATAGATAAATGGCTAGGTAGGTTGATAGACAAGTAGATATGTAGAAAGATAAGTCGATATATAGGTAGATAGGCAGATAAATAGATAGATAGACATATAGATAGACAGATGAGTAAATAGATATATAGATAAGTTGAGGTAGATAGCATAGATGTTGCTATAAGTTAAAGGCTTTCACACAGACTTAGCTATGTCACTCTGTCTGACCGTCTACCATGCTGTTCGTCTGTGTGTATGTATGTACATATGTTGCAACTTTGGAGGCAGATAATAAAATCTGTGCTTTATATGTCAGGCAATGTCTTTATGCACTTTGTATTTTGGGATTTCTTCCTATTTTCTAAACGATTCTTAGAAATACCTGTATTTAATATTCCCATCTCCCACATTGTGTTCGACTTAAATCCTAGTATTCTTTGAAGTTCATTCAATTAAGGCATTAAGACTGGTCATCCAAAATATTGTAATATTCTGCATTCAATCTATCGATTTATTATTCGGTTGAATGTGTCGAAAACATAATTCTTTTAACAGTCGCTTCAAAAACATTATTCCACTTCATCAATCAATCTAAAAGATTTCAACGATTGAAACTATTTATATTCCTCTTCAACGTTTTGGATCTTACCCGCTTTTTAAGGTTAAATATTGCCAACGACCTTTTTGTCAATAAACAAATTTTAGGAAAAAGAGTCCGGGAATTTCGTAATAAAATTTTCATAAGGTAGGATATACATATCTCTTGCGTAATGTGTAAATGTGTGACTCTTCTATAAAATTTTTGGTATAACTTTCTACAAATATGCAGGTAGTACTTTAATCTAATTCGCCACTCATACGTACGGTTGCCTTAAACAGTTTAACTTCAAATACGAAAACACACTAACTCAAAGACATAGCGAACCACTACAGCTGTCGAACTATAACAAACTTAACTAACAACCTGACTTCCAACTGCCCCTACCAAAGTGCCAAGAAGAAAAACAGTGAAAAATGCCACGTTCGCAAAATTTATTTTATGCAAGTTGCGTTTTTATTGAAAAGAAAATTCACAGTTTTTTTTTCTCTCTCTTCTTTCCTTACTACACTCTTTACTTCTCTTTTCCCATTTTTCAAAAAACTTTGTAACTTTTTTACACTTTTGGGCACAAAGTTGGGCTTTGCCTGCCACAAATATACACACCCTGAAACACACCACAAACAATTTTTGTTTTCTTTTTTCAAGACCCCGCAATTTCTCCGCCTTCATCGAATTTCACGTCTTACACTAATTTTCATTGCTTTGATTCAATGCTCATGTTCATGTTCATTTTTCCTCTTTCTCTTCGTTACCGGTTATCGTTCATTGTGCGGCATTCGGTTGTAGCGCAACCTTTCCAATCAAAGCCATGTCGTGCTGCAGTCCGTGCCACTCAACATTTCGGGCAAGTTTACATGCGAAATATCCGTGGAGGCGCCATCATTTCAAACGGCAATGGTCTCTGGAGAAATGGAAGTAGTGGGTGAGTATTACAGTGAAAAAAAAGAAAAAAAAAATATCGAGTAGAGTTGAACACGGAATTGCACGAAAAAAGTGTGAAATTAATGATATGCAAAAGAAGCGCCAATGGAAAATAAAAAGTGAGTGAAAAAAAGCATCAAAACGAAGCGGAGAAATTTCAAATTAATTAGACAAATTTTGCTGGCACGGCGCACGGCATTCAGCGCCTTTTGCCGACTGCAATTGGCCAACGCCACCGTCCATCGTTTTGGCGACACTTTTTGTTTGAGCGCGCTCTTCCGTCGTAGTGTACACTGCTCCTGCCCGCAAGTCCAATTTTTTTTTCTCTTTATTTTTCTGTTTTCTGTGCAATTCCGTGTTCGTTCGCCTAATTTTACATTTTCATTACAAACATTGTTCGTTGTCGTTCGCACACAGAGCTACCGGAGGAGCACACCGCGGTGACCGGCATTCAGGCGCGCTATCGCGTCGGCGATTTGGTTGACGGCAATTGCTCAATTAAATACTCGAAGCCGGCTGCTAATTTGACATGGACAATTAATGGTATTGTGGTAAGTTTTGGTCACCCTTCAGCCCACTTTGGTTTGCTTTGATTCCAGCGAAAATTTTTCCTTATAATTAGATTTTTTTTTATTGATTTCTTTATTCCTTTTTGAGTGCGTCTTCTTCTTATAGCGGTGTTTGATTGCGGCTGTGTAATGAAAACCTTTCAATTAAATTCTGTTTGGCAATGCATTACTCCTGAAGTAGGTGGGCGTTGACCCGTTAACAAATGATTGTGTGGCAATTTTTCAATGGGGGTATTTTAGGCATTTTGACGTATATTTTTTTCATTTTCTGCTACCATAAAACGACACGATTTTAAATGGTCCTAAGGCGCAGTTTGATGCCCTGGAAGTTGCGCAACAAAAAGGTTGAGCTTTTTATAAACCAAAGACTATAAAGTTGAAAATAAATTTATATCATTAACAAAATAAATATATTACTTTAGTCTATAGCGCTTTTACACATTAACAGAAACCCAACAAAAAGCATACATTAGAAGCAAACAGTATTTGTGAGGTTAGTTTAAATTAAATTAATTAAAATAAGGTTAGGTTAACATGGCTTAAGTCACTAACGCTTTGTAATGGATGCCAAAAACTGCCTGGCGCTGGATCATTATAGACAAAATAAAAAATATCGTCATTAGCTCTATATGTTTAATAGAGGCTATTGAGTCGAGAATAATTGTGAGCTCTTCAAAATACAATGCGCTATTGCACGCCGTCTTGCTTCGGTGTTGCCGCAGGGTTTCCAGAGCTTGCAGTTGCGGTATATATTTTTTATTGAAACTCTGACTTCTAATTCATTTGGACTTGTTCACACTTGTAATTTGTATGACTATTTTCACAGCCTTCTCAACGCACAATGCCATCAGCTGGTCTCCACCAAGAAGCTGACGATTGTTTTCTGTCGCTCTATAATTTACATTTTGTTCACAAAAAATGAACTCATTATTACAACTATTTTAAGCAACAGTGATCTTACTTAACCACTAACTCAGACTAGTTTACAAGAAATGACTTAAAAGAGACAACATATTTAATGGCTATATAGTGGCTTCTTAAAAGTACATTAAAGTTCAACATTGCACATAAAAGTACGTATTTCTCGGAGTGTTCTTGTGCTAGATAATATGGGAAGTGCAATTAAACTCAAGCAACAGTGCTGAGATGGCAAAAGAACGTTAGCTTTCCAGTACAAATTTTAAAATGCAAAGATCAGGAACTGTTTTTTGAACAGATTCAATAATGGGAACATATTTCATATTATGAGTTCCGGCATGCCTATGCAAGGAGGCATACATAAAACTATGTATTATTGTAATACGAAAAACGCGCTCAAGTGGCCACAGCAATCCGCTTTAAATTAAGCATGAAAATGGCCTGTATATATTATAGTTAAATAAAAAGCATAACTCAAAGCCCAAAGGGAATTACACATTTCCCGTTATGCATTTCAAGGCGTCAGTCTAACAACGGCATTTTACGCCAACAATTTTATTGTATGGAAACCAAAAAGTTTGCACCCTACCAAAAAATGGAAAAAATACTTTAAAACGTGAATAAAACTAAGCTGGTATAAACTTACGGCACTGCGCGTGCCCCTGTCTGCGACCACGGCGCTTATTATTATTTGCAAAGGAGTGACAGTCAGCCTAAAAGTAAGCTAAAAATTTTATGACTTAAATTTTTCTGGGTTTATAACTTTTTTGGCGGGACATGTTTACGCCGTTGCGCCAAAAATTCAATCCCTTGGAGCCACTAAGTAACAGCAGCAACAACAACGGAGCAGGACAAATAAATTTCAATCTCATTGTGAACGAGCGCCCCGACTAAACTGGGAATTCATAAATTTCCATATTATAACAACAACAACATAAACTACAACAATGAGCAGGGTGTAACATTAAAAAGTACACTAAAACGGCAAATAAAATTTTAAATGCACTTAAAACGGAAAATGAAACTGTTAAACGAATCTATTCGAAACAAACTCTTTAAATGCGTAAAAGTATGCGCACTGAAAATGTACAGTAAGCGAAAAAAACTGAAATTATACTGGCCGGTCAGAAGTCACATTTGAAATATGATGGCTTCAAATAAATGGCTTTGCGCGAAAACTAATATACAAAAACTAATATAACAAAAACTAGAGAGTAACTCAAAAAAGCCAAAGAGCAACTAAAATAATTTACAGCAACAATGACAGCAGATAAGAACAACACGCATGAACAGGTTGGCTCTACTTTTTTGGAGATTTGTGACGAACGAACGAACCAAAAAAAAAATCTCATTCAAAGACTCAGCAACTCGGAGACCTCATAGAATCAGCCGCCATTGCGGGTTCAACATGTGTGTTTACTGCGCTATCAAACAGCAGTTGGTCGAAATGAAAACAAAAACCAAAATTGCGCGACACACAAAAATAACAAAAGCAGAGTGGTGCCAAACTGCCAAAAAGTATGCTATGTAAAAGGCGGAATGAAAAATCGCGCTAAACGCTAAAAGATTGCGTTTTTACGAGCCGCCTCTACATAGTTTCACAACCGCCCAGCACAATGGCGAGTGTACTAGGCGCGGGTGTGCCGCAGCATTGCCCGCCAACCGTCAAATGTGGCTGTCTCGTTCCGACCTGTGCAGTCAGCTATCTAAGAGCACACACACACACACAAAAACCTGTTTCATACACGTTTTTATTCGTTCACGCGTTTTATTTATGAGAAGGTGCAAAAATCTGTTGATTTCGCGTGTGTAAGTCATATTTTTTCATATTTTCGCTCTGCGATTTCAAGTTGTGGAAACGGCATTTTTTATTGGACGTGCGCTTAATAGGCGCAGTGAACCGACAAAGCCGAAATGCTTTTTCTCGATTGTCAACACTTTGTTTTTGTATGAATCGTGTTCAATTCTTCGTGGCAAATCGTACAGCATATAATATGTTTAACATGCTTTGTGATGCTGTATATGATTGACAACTAAAAACGCCAAGATTATTTTTTCGGCTTCTAAATATTCTTTGTGTTGGCAGCCATATAAAGCGCACAACATCGACGAATGTGGAAAAAATTGTATTTCATGTGCTCATCAAGCAAAGTTTGATTGCGTGAAACCACAACGCCGAAACAAGAGAAAGACTCTTTCACTACGGTAAATCTACTGGTTCAATTTCAGTGATTAAGAAGTGATTTCAGAATTCCGTTGTTGGGGCACAAAAGCGGCCAGAATCTCCAGAGCTCGTTATTAAAATCCATGGAGTGATATTGGACAATCAGAGAATGAAAGTGCGCGATGTGGCTGAGGCATCTAAAGTGAGTGGGTACATCATAGCGTACATGAATATTTAGACGCAGCCGTTTAATCACTACAAAGGGTGCTTTGGCGATGTGAAATCACAATTCAAATGTGTTTTTGCGCCATTTCGTACCCGTGGATGTAACGTGCTTCTATCATAATACACCAAGGAACAATCAAAGCGGTTGAATTCTTCTAGTGAAAGTGAACCAAAGAAAGCCAAGATCAGTCTGTCGACCAACTGCGAATACTTCCAATACTTTTCACAGTTGAAGAAACGGCTCTGCGGTAAGAGTTCACCACTTAAGCAAGCATCTATGTTGAAAACCTTGAGAAAACCGATTATTTGAAGGGGATACGAGAATTGGAGAAATCCTGGACTAAATGTGATTTTTTTGCAGTCACCCAATTATCGAACTGCCTCCGTACATTTTTTGGTGTCGTATATGTTATAGTTTTCAAAACTACAAATGAGTTGATTTTCTTCAATCATTTAAGCATCGATGAGGTAGATAACAATAAGAGTATTATTGTTTTCTGCGTTTGGCATGTCCCTAATGCAAGGTGTACTGTACAAATACGAGAGCACTAACCAGCGAAATTCCCGTTCTAGTGCAGCGGTTAGTAAAGTTCTAGTACTACATTGCCGATGAGGGAAATATTCTTGAGTCGAGAGGATTACCTTGGTCTTGAAGTTTTGGGGAACATGTAGCATTAATAAAAAGTCAGTCTGTTCAATATGGAACATAACATACTCTAAGCCCAGGGCTCAAATAGCAAAATTTTAATTCCAGTAGTGTACTTTAAGGCATACGTACACATGTAACACCAAACATTCGCAATCACCTCAAACAATGAACTATTACACTGCGAAAAAATTGTGTACAATACCAAAAAAAAAATAAATAAATAAAACATTGGAAACCACAAGAGTGTTTCTATTGAACTGCAGAATTTTAATAAACTACGCTCCAGTTATGGTCAAAACTCGGTTGCCACACGGTTCGAGTATTTCTGCCAAAGACTTCGAGTACGCAAACCCGCATCGAGATGCCTCGCACAAAGCGAAAAGTTTAGTGAAGCGCGGACTAGAAATCAATTTATAAATATTTATCATACCGAAAAACATGCAGCAGAATCAGGAACATCAGCAGCACTACCACCACCACCAGTGAACTGAACCGAAGCGAACCGCACTGCATGAAGGACCCTCCATAAGCGGGGCAAGTGAGCGAGCAGCGAGCGAGCAATTTATGCATGTATGAAGTATACAAATGTGTAGAGTATCTATGAGATACACTGCAATGCACTGTGGCCAAAATGATCCTTTTATTGATGCTGTTGTTGTTGTTGAGTGTTTTGTTTCTCTGTTTTGTTTTCGACGAAACAAAACAAACATTCAATGAAGTAACATGCCATGGATGACTACTTCTCAGAAGTTGGTAGCGCTGCGGCTTTTCTATAATTTTTTTCGGTTATTTGTGTTTCCCATTTTTCTTTTTTTTTCTTCTTTTTTTTTGCTGAAGAGTAAAAATAATTTTTTAGATATACACGCACACATTGAAGGCGGTTCTTCTTACGCCATGATTGCTTTCAATAGTTTTTGACTGACGCTTGTTTCCACTGTCGCTTGCCCCTATCGGCAGACACATACTAGATAGACAGGCAAAGCGTAAAATGCATGCCAAACTGGCAACCTGCCTGTCTCTCTGTCTCACTGCCTGACTGCATGCCTGCACGCCTTACATGCACTTCAGCATGTCCTTTGCCCCGTTACAACGCGCACTCATTGCCCCGCTAGCCATACATTCTTCCGCCTAACCGTCCATCTAAACATGCTTCCATTCAACCACCCACTCACTCATGTCGCACTCACACTTGTTACTATGAAATTTATAACTTATGAATGATGAATAGATTTACGCTTGAGTGATTAAGTGGAGCACCACCAGCAGCACCGCTACCTCCAACAACAGCCGCATAGGCAGCAGCCACTTTGTTTGCGGTGAGTTTAGTTTGAAGAGCCTTCAGATTTTTGCTCTGTGCTGCCACCCGCTCAGTTCAGGGCCCAGTCTCCTCGGCTGCTTGCCTGTTTGGCTCCTTCTGCGTATCTAACTAACATCAACATCAACGTTGATGTCGACTTTGTGTTGAAAGGCACTCGTTAGCATTGTGGAAGAAATAAACGCAGCCAAGATGTGGCATGGCGGCCATACTCGTAACTTTATGAGCGACAGGGGAGCGCAGCCGGTTGCTGAAGCCGGCACAAGTGTTGCGGCTTGGGTCGCAATTGGCGGTGACGCTGACGATGACGATGTCCCTGGCGTTGGCGCCTCCTATAACTTGCTGAAGTCGCTTGTTTGATGTTGATAACAACACAGTTGTAAAAGTCGACGACGACGACGTCGATGACGATGACGATGACGAACAAGTAGCAACGTGTACAGTGTCTTAGATTGCGCTACACATTTTCTTGATGACCTTTTACGCCACTCTCCATCGCTCTCTACCACCATTTCACTTTATCTGATTTTGAATACAACTTCAAATTGTGGCTAATAATTTTGAACGTCGATTTGTGTATCTGAAGCTCAACCAAAGTGCGGCCTAAATGTGAATTCATTTTGAAGATGAGTGCTATAAAATTGGACACCGTCTACGCGCTTTGGCTAATTACGAGTGCGGTTGAAAATATGAAAAGTGCTTAAAGTTAAGTGAAATAGGAATTCAGTGACGATTATAAATACGTGCTTCTAAATCGAAGAAGCTACTACATGAAATCGGAACTCCTCCCATCCGAGTAGCTCAGGAGGGTAGCTACAAAAGAGTTTCGAATATAAGAAGCACTAAGATCGGTTTTTTAAAGAATCACAGGCTCGAGTAGGTTAAGTCGGCACTACGGGTTCAGCAATCAATGTAGTCGTAATATACTTTGTTGATTCTCTTAAATGATAAACTAAAGGTACGTGTAGATAAGATTTGGTTAATAAAGCCTTGATGGGAATTGTTTTCGCTGGTTGAAGTATGATGCACACTCAAAAAGCGCTATCTATCAACTTTAAGTACGATAATTTTTTTTATTAATTGAGTCCTTGCTAAAGCTTTTATTTTCATTTCTAACAAACTGTCATTCCTACTGCCTTCCTCAGGTACCACCACACCACATAAAAACGTATCAAATTGAGAAACACGAGAACAGCAGCCTGGAGTCCGTCATGAGTGTGATTCATTTCATGGTCACCACACAACATTTCCTGAAAGGTCAAATGCGGGTAAAATTGCAGATTTTCATGGATTTCATTTGTATACACGAACGTTTTTAATGTCCCAACTTTTGTCCAAAATAGCTAAAATGCACAGCAAGTCTGTTTGACATCTTCAAAGAGGAAATCGAAAGCATCATTGAAGAGGATCGTCCACGAATTATGGCATCGGGCAGATCGTATGACATGAATAATTATCCGTTTGACCAGCGTACGAGCGGTGATGGTTTCGAGGATCATAATGAGTCATATTTGACATACTATTCACGTAAGTAATTTGGTATAGTTACGTTGAATATTTGGAATACTAAAGTTACCCGCGAATTATTTGAAGATTTGAAGATTTTGAAGAAGCCACATAGCAGTGCGTTTTATGAATTACTATTTACTTTATTCAACTTCTACAAAATTTGCCAACAATACTTGGATCACGGAACATAGGCAGTAGGCCATAGACTATTCAGCACAGCAAACTTCATAATAAATAGATTACGCAAACACAAAAGAGTGAGATGTCTCATAGAGAACATGGATCCGAGTCCCATATAGACTTGTTTGAGTTATTATCACAGCTTTCAAAACCTAAAGTAAGGGGTTGATTTTTTATTTAGAGTCTGCAACAGAACATAAAATTTGGCATTACCACACCTCTTCTGAACTGATATCTTATAGTTGCTGGATATTTAAAATCCTATAAAATATATTTAGCCTAACAGAGTTGTAATTTTGACGTTTCATTCAGCCGGAAGCTTTGTATACAAGAGTAGTGCAAAGCCATTTGGGTCTAGTACGATCCCACAACAACTTACACACTAAGCGAAGCCGTTTCTCTGTAGACCAAGACAATGGTATACAATATAAAGTACCCTGTTATCTTCTCATATTGACAGTTCCCTCAATGAACACGTTTGAGTGGGTGCATACGTGGTATGTTCCTATGGTTCCTCTGTCATCTTATTCCACAAAATAGTTGTTGACATCTCGACTCATCTGGAAGGATTTTAGTAAGAACTGAGTTGTGTTCTCCGCTTTAAGTGAACCACACAACCATTTCCCTCGACTAGTTCGGCAGTGACAGTCAGCGGCAAAACTAGGTCGGATTATCAATGGAACTCGTCTTGCAGTATCCGGCAGGTACTCACCAACCAGGATGTAGACTTCTCACATATTGTATTAATTCACTACGAAATGAGATGCTCAAAATTGTATCTCCATAAAAACATTTATACGCTACACCCTCGTTTCACTCGAGTAGTGCTAAACTGGATAGCTCCAGACACATACAGTGAATCTTTTCTATAGCGAATCCTCAAGGGACCAAAAAATCATTTCGTTATATGGAAAATTGGTTGTAAAGAAATTATGTGTAGTCGAAAAGCTGTGTATGTACTTGAAATTCAATTCGTACAGGGAGAGCTTTGTTGTATAGAAGTTCGTTATAGGGAAGTTCTCCTGTATAACTTTATAAAAACCTGTTCGAATGCTCCAACATAACACATCTAACAATTCTCCAATAAACAGAAAAACTAACAAACGATGATCGAATGAAAGAAAAGGAAGTGAGTGAACGAGTTGAACTAACCCAAGCGAATAAACGAAATAAGCTATGTAAATAAAATTTCAAGCATAAATATTTCAACATCATTGGAGGAAAGAATGCGCTTACACTCAACTCAACTCAGATGCTACCAAAGAATATAAACCGAGTTTAGATTAAGTGGAGTGGAGTGGAGTGGAGTGAAGTGGAGTGCTACCAAATGCGAGCGCATTCGAAGCAGTCGAAGTTTGTATTGTGCGATATGCATGCAATACTTGCCATATGCATTAAAATTTTGTTGAGGCGATGGGTAAAAAAGTGTGGCTGTTAAGCGAAAAATTTGCAATAATATATATTATTTTGTTAAAGTGTTGCCACTTACTTGCGGCAACATTTACTTAACACCAACAACAACAACAAGAACCACAATCGCAACGATGACGACGATGAAGCAAGGCGAATGGGTATGATGTGAAGATGATGATAACGATGATGGCAAAGAGCGTACATCACTACACACACACACACATGCGCGCATACAATGTAAGCGCATTGAGCTGAAAATTGTATTTAAAATTGAGTTGAGTTAAGGCATGGCGAAGGCAAGCCGAATGTAAGCGAACTCAGTTCAGATCAAGCCGTTGCATGGTGTGAGTGAACAAGCAAGCGAATGAACAAGTGTGTGAGGCGAGCTAAAGCGTATTAGTGAGTGAGTTGTGAGTACAGCCAATGTGCACACAAAAGTATGCAACATTATTGAAGCTATGTTAAGTTTGACTGCTGCAGCGTGGTTGAAGTGTGGTCGGTCTCTTGCAAGATGAAGTAAAGCGGGTAGAGCAAAAGAAGCTCGCATGATGTGTGCCATAGTTTTTTTTTCTTCTTTTTTTTAGGGGAAGTGGGCGGGTTTGTATGCGAAAATTTAATGCATGCAAATGCAATGTTGACATACGATACAATAAAAGCACCGCTGCCGGGCATTGACGCCACAGCAGCAAGCAGCGTTACTCAGTGCCGCCGCACGTCGTTGGAAGCGAGAATTTCTTTGTTTGCCCGCAAGCATCGAACATTTTTCTTCACTTTTTTCGACAACATTTTTTTTTATAATTCAGTTTTTTTATTACTTTTTTCTTGCTTGTTGCCTCAACATGATGAAACATGAATTTATGAAAATAATATTTGCCTGCTTTGCGGGCACTTTTCCTCAACTCGAACACAACTTGTCTTGAGTCAAGTGAAGCCTGGATGGCTCTCGCTTTGTTGCCTACATAATGCAGCCCCTCAGCGTCGTTCGTATCCTGAGACACTACCAACATTGAGAGCACTCACTTGCTTATCGCTTTTACTAAGTATATTATTCGTTCTACTTTTTCTTAGTACTTTCTCACTTGAAAATTTGTGGCATTTTGATGAAGAATTTAATTATAGAATTTGACTATGCCACTCGCTCTTTGTGTGCATGTGTGTGTTTGTCTAATATGCGATTAAAAGTGCTTTGTCAAAGAAAAATCCACATAAATCCATTTTAAATCCACATAACAACATCACTTAAAGCATATGAAAAACACTACCTGCTATAATCAAGCTGCACTCGATATCAAATACGACTAAAGAATTAAAAGTGTTAGTTGACCTCGAGTGTAAAGGGTTCCGTACGTTGAATATGTTACCATGTTTACTTAAATCTGATCCAAATATTTTAGGTAACTAACAAAAGTATGTATGGCACCGGATTTTATAGGCAAATTACTGAATACATTGTCTATTTTAGAAGTACGTCTTGGCATATATTATTGAATACTTTGCAGAGATATCACAGTCTTGAAAGTCACTTTGCAAGTCTTTTCAAATCTGCTCTAGCATACCTTGTCAGAATTGGCCTAACGCATGTGGTTTGTCAATGTAGACAACGTACGTCTTGTCAATAACTATCAGAATGACTTGCACAAGGGATATTTGCTGTTTGTTGTTCTTGTTGTGTTCTATTTCGCTGTTCACGTTGTTTTTTTTTTTGCGTGTGTCCAGTGCCATTGTTGTTTTTGTTGTATTTACGTTTGCCCCATTCCTTTCTTGCCAACAACCGAGCACAACTGCCAACACAGCAAGCTTATCTCTGTTACTCCTTTTCTTTCCTTCGATCTTCGCTATACACGCAATAAATTTTGCTTGGCTGGTATTTTTTCTCTGTTTCTCTTACATGGTCTTCTAATATTTCCACCCCTGTCGGCTTAGAAGTGCTGCAAATTTGCAATTTTTAGTACGATCTAACAAATTATGTTCAGACCATAGAATGGCCAATTTTCATTTATTTTCTTAAATAACTTTGAGATAAGCCATACAGAATTAAGAAATGTGTATTTGTATTACTTCCTTTGCCACCATCAAAATTATTACATTTCACCAACTTGTTTTTTATTTATATGAGTTGATATATGCATTTCCCCAACGAAATGAAGTGAAATTAATCATGCTTATTATTTAACCCACAGAGAATGCCGGCTCATCAGCGCCTAAAACCACACAAATCTTTTGGCAACCCTTTCTCAACCAACTGCGGACTTATGCACAGCGTTTAAAGCAGAAGAGTAGAGAACTTGCAGTGCTGCTAGAGCATAGCTGGTTCAAAACCAGCGATTACAATAGCAATACCAACACAAATCAGGCCAAAACGGACGACAACAACAAGAATAATATGGCTTTGATGCTGCGCACTAATTCCAATCGATTTGATGTATGGCAGCTTAGCATTTGTGCAACTATCGCTGCAATTGGGCTGACGGCGACACATCACATTACCAACTGTCAAAACAAAGTGCGCTCGAGCGAAGCAGCAGCAAATGGCAACGACGAGTCGTCATCAACATCGACATCCTCAAAATGCGCAACGCCATTGACAACAGATCGCGCCACTGCTGATGGTGGCATAAAACGCTTTTATAATTGTCAAATAGCAACACTCCCATTGCAGCATGCTAACTGCCACTTTGTCGTATGTCAACAGCAAGTTTGTCGACACCGGCTTCGACGTTGTCAATGTCATCGTCATCCTCGCAATCGTGGCAATCAAAATGATGGCGCAATCACTATTGAAAGTGGCAACAATTTGGCTGCAACTGCTGCGGCAAGACGTCAGCGCCGACAACTGTCACTGAGCGGCGAGCACATTGCAGCGTTGCACTTGTGCGTCAAGACTCCGAAACCGACTACGACGACGACTTCGACTACAGAACTGCCTGCACGGTATCAACGATTATTGATGGATTCCTTGGCAATAATAATGATGGAGGCATGGCCATTGATTTCGTGCTGATGCCAAATTGATGATGAAGTGCATTTCCTTTTTGTATGGATTTAAGGTGCATCGTGCTCATTCAACATTGATGACCACTTCCGTTGTCCGCCATAATTGATTAGTTTGTAAAGCATATACGAAATGGCTACGGCGCAGTGTATAAATAACGTCGATGAATTTGTAATACTCTAGTAGTACACATTAATCGAATTACACTTAATATTAGTCAGGCTTAACACACGCCAAGTGTGGAAGGAGTAGTATTATATCGGAAATGATGTCCGATAAAATACTCGTAGCAAGCAAGCTCAGCAGTGAAGTTGTAGTAGATCTAAGCATTAATGTCAGAAGAGTGTAAGCGAGAGACAGACATCCAAAGAAAAAATAAGCAGCTTGGTAGTGCACATAAAAACAAACAAAAAAACAGAAAAACTGTAAAGAAATAGTATTGCAAATAGTAATCATAATGATAATGATATGAACCCAAAGGCAAAAAACATAAAATAATAATAATAATAATTTATATAAACTAAAAATTAAGTGAAATAAATGTATACCCTTCACCATGAAGCATGTCAAGTAAGTTAAAGTAAGCTCATTGTAAAAGATGCGAAAAAAAATTAACGCAGTTGTAGATACAAATACCTCTTATCGTTGCTCTTAATCTTTTGTTCAATGTAAATTGTGTAATATTCATTGAAAAATAGCCTTAAAACCAAAACCCGACTTGTAAGCTAACGCTAATAATTATCTTTTCAGTTTAGTTCTTAAACTATAGACCTTTTCAATTTGAGAAAAGCTAATGATTTGCACTATAAAACCTGGTAGAATATCAAAGCAAATATTTCAAGAACCTTGCAATCTTACGGTTAATGAAGTCGACCAGGCAGCGTAAAAAATTTATATGTAATTCAAATTTCGGGCAAAGAATTTAGTGTGTATCAGTCCAACTCATTTATCTCAAAAAAGAGCGGGAAAAGTGTGTGTTCGCTATATTCGCAAAAATTTCAGTTATTGTCACTCAATTTATGCTCAAAACTCACTTACTTCAATTGCCCATAATTGTGTTTGTTATGTTATGCTAATTGTAATCTATGCTTTAATATCCATTTCTCTCTCTTGTTTGTGCACTCACTTTTTATCTAGCTCGCTCGTATTCATTTCTTTATATGCAAATTAGCTTGTAAGTTTTTAAACAGTTGTCGCTTATCGGCTTAATTGTGAGCATTAAAAATCGCATAAGCCGCATAATATTTGTTTGTGTGTTTTATAATAGCAAAAGGTGTTACATTCGTTGCCTCCTCAAACAGTGTGGATGGTATGGCTGTAGAGATCAGCTACGCACTCACCGCTAACAAAAAAGCCGAAGGTGAACGAACTCACAACGATTTTGTGCCACAATTGTGCGATCATTTTAAAGAACTTAATAAACTTTAACTGGGCTTAAAATTCTTTGCGATATTTTAAGCCGATGATTAATTATTATAATTATTTTTATATGTTTTTCAACTTCTATGAAAAATTGATTGTCTAGACGGGCTTTCGGTCATTTGTGAAGGTTATTTTTAAGGCATTATTGAGGCATTGTAGCCCTAAGTGTTTATTTGAAATGCATCTCATTAACAAAAGTCTGTTGAAGTTTATTTGAAATTATGTATTCTTATAAATATATAGGTGTAAATAGTAAAAATACATGTTAAACGTAACCGTATGAGCTGAGTAGCCTTAAGTGGGTCAACATTTATTTATTAATTTACAATCTGTAGATAGTCATAGTTTGAATGTAAATACGCTAGTACAATAAGCCATTAACATAGAACTGGATATCAAACATGGGAAAACTGGGCTTCGCAATTTATTTATACTAAAACTGTTCTTTAGTTTTGAACTCTATGTCCGATAATAAGCGGCCAATTTATGATTTATGAATTATGTGTAAATAATTTTTCAAATATTGTTTGGCGCTATAATGCTATTCTTGTACAAAATCTGTATCTGAGTACAACCAGCTTAAAATCACACTGATGCGCATAATATAAAGAACTCAATGTATTTAGCTCAAGTTAATTTTTATTTTATTTAATAAACTTAAAAAGAAACAGAAAAAAACAAAGCTATAGCATCAAGGCCTTAAGCTAAGTTAATTTTTATTAACACATAATAGTCCCACATATTATATCCCAATGCCCAACAGTGGTGGGCTGTGCTTCTCAGCACAGGAGTTTGCTCACTTCAGCATAACCTGTACTAGAGTCAGGAGCTTACCTTTTAAATGTATTGCTTTGTACTGAATTATATTTTTTGTTTCTTTTTTTTACTCAGTGCTACTGTCATCAATGTAAATCTATTTCGCAGCTATTCTTTCGCACTCTGTCTATTTAAGACGAATCGGAGTGTACTTAGCTTATTCAATTCGTCATTCCTTCTTTTTTGAACCACGTAGTTTCTTGTATGACTCATCCCATACAACTGGCAATTACAGATTCTCCAGATCTATGCTCCAACTACTATTTTATCTGGCCGTGATACTATGTGTCGCAACAGACACTTCTTAAATTTAGTATTTAAAATGCTACTGACTCGCAAAGTTTTGAATACATAAGTCCATAACAAATATCCATTGACGTCCCATGTTTGATATTACTAGTTCCCATTGTATTTGTAGATTTTTCACAAGCGCGTTGCGTGTGTGTGGCAAGGAACTTTTTACGGTCTTGGAAATGCAAAATTCAAGTAATAAAAAATTCATTCATTTGTAGTGGCAAATTTTTAAAAGCAGCGTTATCAGCAAGTAATATTAAAATTACAGTTATTTTAAAACGAACACAAACTGAATTATACGAAATTGGTTAAAATTTTTGGCAAACGAAAATCCAACGGTAAATAGTTCCTTAACTTAACTAAGCCAACAAAGGAGGTAAAAATAATACACCGAACCTAGTCAAAATTTCAGTTGTATTAATTGGAAATGTTTTTATTGGAATGACATAGTGAAAAAAAAATTATTGGCTAAGAGGCCAAAATAGTTGTAAATACTCGAGTTTAGTTGTACGTAAGTTGTAGTGTTATTTGTAGGTCCATTAGCTGTATTTTGTTTGTAAGTTGTTGGTAAATTCTTCGTGTAATCAAATCGTGTTGTGAAAGTCGTCTTCCTTTTTGAATGTCTTTTAGTTCAATTCGAAATATGCTTATTTGAATGTGGTTTCAGAGAATTAAAAATAAGGGATGCTAGAAATTTTATGGTAGAAAAAATATTGTTTAAAGTAAAAATGTATTTAATCGGTGCGTATATACTTGTATGTAAATTATGTGTTAAATTGGATATAGTTTAATGCCCAGCTTACATTCGTATCGAGGTGTCAATAAAACGCAAAGATTGTGGATTCGCTTTTCAGATTTAGCAAGTAACAATTTTCCCAATTTGCAATAATATTTTTCCCGATCACATCACAGTATATCACTGTTTGAAAAATTGTTTTAACAAAAAATCTAGTAAAAAAAAATTGGAAGATAAATTTTCTATAACATTTCTCGAACATTTCTAGAGTTATATATTAGAACTTATGCCCAGAAATTATCACATTTTACATTTTTCAATTAAAAAAATTTTCAAAATTTCCAGAACATATCTATATCTATACACCTATACAAATATTATAAAGAGGTAATGTTTGTTTAGATGTTAGAGATAATCTTCGAAACTGCTCAAACTGGTTTAAAAAATTCTTTCACCAGTTGAATGCTACGTTATCACTGAGTGTCATGGGCTTTATCTATATTTCATTTTTAAAATAAAATATGTTTTTTTTGGGGTTTACTAAATATTATGGGCAACGCAGCAGATAGAATTTAATCGTACTTCCTAAAATATAATTATAAATGTAAAAAAATACGGAATAGAGTCCTGGGATAGAGTCCTGGGTAGGACATAGTACCGATGCCGATTAAAGGATGCCGTGGGATAATATTCAATATTGATCCACACCAGGCGATCGAAGTCGTGGGCGTAATCTAGTCAACTTCATACGAGAATGTTACCTTTGCAAGCAACCTGGTAAAATAAATTTTCTCTCAATATTTCGGATAATTTTTGATCAGAGTAGTGCTATCCCAAAGAGTCATTTGACTTTATTCCTTTCGGGCACATGTCTAGGGGGATATCACATAACATAAGAAAGTGATAAATGGCTATTATAATATATTAAAATTTGGCAACAACTGGATAATCTCAAATGATAAAAGGTGTCGTAAGAATGGCTTGAATCTTCTGTTATCCAGATCATTGAGATATACAACGCCACTCCCCCTAGGCAAAGAGAGCTTTGTTTCATTTAAAATTGTAATGTAAGGTGTTTATTCCGAGATATCATTAGTGGTATGCAATATAAGAAAGCTCATCGCTTATTAGACTAAGCCTTTTAAGCGTAAAGTCGGTCTCAAATTAAAATTACTCCTGCTTTTATATCAAACTTCTGCTGGTCTTTGAACAAAATTATTTGTGTTCGGTCTTTGTTCCTGTTCGAACTGAACACAATTTGCAAGCAGTGTAATCAGCTGAACATATAATGCAGTTTCTCACTCTGTCAATTCTGTGTTTTCTCTATTAGTGGACATACAAATTAGAAACAACTTGGTCTTAGTATCATTGCCAGTTCAGGTGGGACACAGCGCAAAGAGTTGGATAATAAACTGAAGACTGCCGTCTGTCAGAGTACAATTCGCCTTTATGCTGCAAGTGCTTATTTGATCCTTTTTTTCTATTCCAGGCTCCTGGTAATAATGTCTTGTCGCAATAAAGAAATAATATTGAAAGTGTTAAAAGCATTTTATCTCTTCTGTACTATAATTGACACGTGTGTACCTTGTAAGAATGTAAAATGGGCATTAATATCTTAAAACAATAATACACTTTGAATATGTAAGAATAATGTATGTACGTAGAGTTAAGAGAAATAAGTAAATATCTTTAGCTAAATTTACATGGAGGTACTATTTTAGCAACCAAAAACAAACGATTACATGCATTTGAAGAACTCTAAGGGAATGCAATGCTAATGAGTCGTGCAAAGAATTGTATAAATGCACCATGATAGGAATATCCGGGTACTCGCAACTCACGAATCACTCTTCACAACAGCTTAAATAGAATTTAAAATACGCAAAATTTATAAGTAAAAACTGTGTCCTAGTATAAAAAGGTTAATCATAAGAAAAATTAAATTAATATAAAAAAATATTACATAAATAAACTACATTAAAATTGTATGACAAGAGGTTGGATTAGCAGAAAAAGAGAATCGTTTAATGGATAAGTATAAAATAAAACACTGAAAATTTATGCAAAAAACAAAATAAATAAAAAAAAGTAAAAATAGTAAGATTAACAAATAAATAAATGTGCCGCTTAAATTGAATATAAAATATTCATATCCACACATCAAACAAAGTAAATAAAATAAACACAGTAAAAAGTATAATAAATGACGGAAAAATTAATAATAAATAATCTTATTGAGAAAATAAATAATGAAAAAAATTAATAACTCAATAAATACAAACAAAAAAAAAATCACTCAATTCAAACAATGAATAAATAAATCGACAGAACAAATTATAATCGAAATAACTCACCCTAGCATAAGTCTACTACTAATAATCGTTGAAATGTGTTTGACAAAAAAAAAACAATTTTAAAAAATAAACATATAATTTAATTAATTCAAATGATGATCAAGTGGAATATTAATTGATATAAAAATATTGTTTATCGTTAAAATGTAAAAAGTATTAATAAACATCAAAAATATGTAATGCATTCATGTGTGTACGAGTGTTTGCTCGAAGGCGTGTGAGTGGCGCAATATAAAATAAATAAATAAATAAACCATAAATATATCTAAAATTAGAGGTCTATTTGAATTATTTGAAATTGGTATTCTAACTTGATATATATTGATAACATAAGACGCTTCACGCATGCTTCTAAAATTACCTTATTGCGCTTATATGTTTCATCGGCAATATTCCAATATTGATATGACATATGTTTAAGCAGTCGTCGCTATGCATGCAGCAATGTCACACAGAGACACAGGTATATATGGCCAACAATTTGACAACATTTCTGTTCGATACAGAAAAAAAAAATTGTGCCAATAATAAATATTGGCTTGTATGGTGAATACTGTTCCCACTGTGCAGTGCGTGGTATAAAGAAGACTGGTATAAAGAAGACTTTCACAACTTCACCAGTGTGACGCAAGGAGAGACTAGTTTGCATACATACATTTTGATAGACACATGACAGAAAGACGGTCGAGTTCAACTTATCAATTCATGAATTCATATATTTTCAAAATTATTTTTATGGCTCTCCTTGCAGACTTCAAATATTCTAACAAATTTTACTGGAAACAACGGTCATTATTCCGGCTTGTATGACCGTAAAATAAACAATATGAAATGAGGCGTGCCGCTGGCATCGCCGGTCTGACAGCTATCATTAACCATGTGTGTGAATAGAAATATAAGTTTGGCTCTACATCCTCTTCAAATTTGGTCGCTCGCAGATCCAAGCTTCCAGTCGTGCCAAAACAAAAATAAAAACAAAACAAAACAATAGAAAAATATTAATTTCGGTGCTGACGAGGTTGTTATACTCTTCACACCGCAAAGTGACCTGTAAGTGAGTTAGCATATAATTGAATTATCACGTGAGGAATGAAGAGGGCCTTTTATGATGAGGACATTAAATAAATGTTCCTGGAACTTTCAAAAACACCTAGTATGTAGGCTAAAGGATTCAATTGATGTTAAGCCATATTATACAAAATTAGTCAAAATAATAAAGCAGACCAACAAATAAAAATGGTTATCTTATAAGAACTGAATTTTAATATGTCGTTTCTATAGGAGGTACTACTGCTACTTGTCGCATCCGGCCGTTCCGTTATGCATATGTACTGACTACAGAAAACGAAGACTTCTTGCAAAATTCCTGAGACCTGACTTCACTGTGTTACAAACTCCATGACAAATCACTTTTGCTAATCGCGTAATGTGTAGAGTATGAAAAGAAAGAGAGATAAGAAGAATTAACATAAAATAAAATGTAATTTTTGTATTAATCGAATTGTTGAAGATCGTTTTAGTTTTGTTTTTTCTTTCTTTTTTTTGCACGTCTAAGGCTGATTTTGGTAGAGAAATAATTCGTCTGCGGAAAGAATCGTATTAATGGTAGAAATTGACGCCAGTGGAGGAAATCTAATATGTCTATTCACACACATGGGATATTGATAGCTATCCCAACGACAGTGGAGAGCGGCACACCTTATTTCATAGTTTATTCTGAACACTGGTCATGATGGCTTCTTCCATCCGAGTTGGTTTGAATGAGTCGCCTCGCCTTGAAGATCTTTCTCATGGAATTTCTGCTACTTATGGACACCACATTGGTTGGCGTTGTCGGATCGACAAACACTGATAATGTGGTCGACGAAGAGAATACGGGATTCGCACTACTACTGTCGGAATTTTCTCGTTTATATATGTTTATGTTCTCTCTCAACTGTTGTTAATACCAAAATCTTTCACTTTATTTTCTAATTCAAGAACGACAATATAAAAAAACATTAGGAATACAAAAATAACGCGACTTTTAAGTTTAAAAATATAGGATTTTTTCGATAGCAACAGAGAAAATAATGAGCCGTCTCGAACGTTATAGCTTTCTCATTTGCAGTTCAGTTATTGGTTCTAGAATCCACCGGTTTATCTACTAATAAATCTGGTGTTTAGGTGCTATCTTCACAACAATACCTTATATGTGTTGCGAGGAATAAGAGTTCAACATACGGATTGATTAATCTGGAGCTCTACAGACCAACATCTTAGGCTTTATGCGGCAAACCTTATCGTAAGTGACAAGAAATTCGGTAGTCACAATGCAAATGACAGTGCTGCCTTAACACTGTGGCAGCGTCAACTCTGCAGTAAGATCAAGGTCCTATTGATATTTAAATGAAGACGTCCAGCTGTGCCTAGTAGGTAGACTTTAGTTCTCCTTGTCAATTCGGATAAGAAATTTTCTTGTTTTGCTACAAGGAACTCCATGATGAAATTATGTTAGTTCTCATGGCGTTGACAATATAAAAGAAGATTTTGATTGTTACAAACTGAATTCCTTGGCGTTGAAAATCGGCGGTAAATCGGTCGTTGTTCTAATGTCATATAAATGTTTTCAATGTTGGTCCATACCAGGCGAGCAAAGTCGTGGGCGGAATCTAGTTTTATAATAATATAATTTAAATTACAGAATTATATATTTAGTCTCCATTGAGGCCGCCTACTTTGCGACTGCACTACAATAATTCAAGGCTTTCTGCAAAGACGTTACTGGAAAGCAAGAAAGGACTTTCCTGTGTTTTTAGTTAGTAACTTTGACACTGCTTAATGAAATGGATTGAAAATAAAAGATGACAAAATAAAACTGCCAAAAAATTTTGTTTTTATTTATTTTATAAATATGTATTTATGGTTAAACATGCTAAAATACGAGTATGCCCCTTTACGAACCCACTATTGGTACAGTGTAAGTACTTAGAACATTTGTGATGTGGGCGTTACTTCTAAGGGTTTACATTGAGTCGAAAAATTGAAAAAAAATTGTTTTTTTTTTGATTTTCGAGTGGGTTTAACTCAGCAATTTAGTTTCTCCGTGAGAACAGGATATGTCGCAATTTATTCTGCAAGGTGGGAGTAAATTGAAAGATTTAAACCACGATGACATTGGCAAAGGACGTCATGTTAGACATTGTGAGATCGAAGCATCTCTTGGCATTTGAACAGAGTTGCTTTAAGTTGACACACATTGAATCAATTAACTGATTAGTTGGAAAATATATATCTAATTAATGTATCATCCTCTGTACAGCGTTGATTTGGCGCTAGACACAATGATTTGTGTCTGATTGCGTCATGGTTTCGGGAACCATGTATTGGGTGACTCACAAGCTGGAAGACGATTGGCATGCAAAGTTATATTGATCATCAGTCAGAGTATTTTGAATCAAGAGGTACACGTATGCATATAACATATGCATATAACAACTTGGGCAGCACCCTCTCCGTAACTCTTTATACTACAGCAAATTCCATAAAATAATTTTCACAATTTGTTTATTATTCATTCTCGTGTATAGTTATATAATAATAATTTTTCTAGTATATTTTGTTTGTTTTCATTATAGATAAATTCATTCGTTTCGTTTTATACGTGTGTTAGTGTGGCAATGTGTGTATGTGTGTGTGTGTGTGGCGCATTTCGCAAACAGCATTCACAAAAAAAGCTCCAAATAAATTACAATAAATAAGGATAATGATAATGAAAGTGATAAAGATAATGAAATGATAATGATAATTATAAAATTAAAATTTATATGACTTGCTGCTGTTTGCTGGCAACTGCACTACTTCTGGGCCGCAAGCATTTCGCGGGGCTTTGCTTGACTTTCGTGAGTAATTTGTGTACAAATGCGAGTATAAGTCAGAATTTGAGATGTTAAAATGCGAAATCCGGAAAAACCAAGCAAAGTTGTTTTTATTTTTTCCTGAAGTATAATGAACGAATAACGAATAAATAAATGTGTGTTGCCCATCAAGGGGATGAAGCGACTTGCAGTTGCTTTAGCATCCCAGCAGCAGTAAAAAGTCATGTGTGCGGCGAAAGTAAATTATATCGACTGATGAGTGATGAGCATGCAAATTGAAGCAACTACTTAATTTAATTAGTAATGTTATGAAAACAAAAAACAAAAAGAAAGTAGGGAACAAGTTGAAGACGAAAATCTTCTTGAACTTGTTTGGTTACCCGCCAAAAACTGCTGCGCTTTACCACTGATTCGAAGGGCGACGTTCGGCGCCCGGCGCAGCTGAGCCCGAGAAACGTGGAGACGAAGCCGTCGAGGCGGATGTTGTCGGCATTGTCGCATTCGCTGCCTCATTGGCGAGCAGTGTGTGTATAGCGACCAAGATTTTCTTGCGTGCGCCGAATGCAGTGATGCCCAGCTCCATGAGATTCTCCTCGGTCAGAGTGGTGAACATCTCCAAGTCGATTTCGTTCAAGACGAAAATTTCTGTGAAAGGAAAATTCAAAAAATAAAATAAATTAATGGGACAATTTTTATATCTGTATCTATACAAATAGGCCAAGACTTTCTCATTCGCGACACTTTGCGCCTAAACTATATAACCGATTTTGATAAAGAATATAAGACTCGACAGCTTTTTAATGGCAGATGTGCACAGTATACTTCTTTATCAAATTCATGAGGTATCGTGGGCGTAAAAACAGTCTAAAGTTGTCAAAAAAAGAACTATAAGAAAATCTTCCCCACACACGTTTCGAAAGACTCACAAGCACATATTCTTCGAATATCTAATAATGGCTCATGTAAGAGAGAAAGTGAATTGTTCGATTATGTGGGAACATTAAAAGAAAAAAATAAAGGGGAATTTACGTATGTGATAATTAGGCCATAGCGCGTTAAATTGTATGGGTAACAAACGTCTATTCAGTACATTATACTCTACTCTTCCACTGGTACCTCTCTCAATTTGCTAAAAAACAAAAAAACTTAAATTGAGTGATACCGAAGATTAGGACATTTCAATGTTACATTACAAATGTTACTCAACTGCCTATAAGTAACAAGATGTACTGATACACTGATGAGATGGTTGTGAATAGTGACGCATGACCGCCCACCAGAATACCGGGTCTTGGAACACACTACCTTTACCCATTAGAATACCGTAGTTTAAGCAGATAGGGAGATATGGAAATATATGGTATAAAAATAATAGTAACAATGCTTTATAATCTGGTCTAGATATGAGCAGATAGACCATCCACTGACTACCAACTAATAGCCCGGCTCTTGAGGAACATTCCTGGAATAAAAGTGAGTAAAACTTGTTTTCAACTTGGTCTACTCACTGATGTAACGCTCCAGACCGAGACTTGTCAATAGCGAATGTATATCCTTGTGCTGTGACAAATGCAGTCGGCGATTTATGGGCGTGGAATCGACGATGCCAGTCGTTACGCCAAGGCCATAGGGTGAAGCAATGCCCGGCGGTAGTGGCAGCATTGCACGCTGCCAAGCATTGGACACATCATCGCCAACACCACCGCCGCCAGCAGCCGTTAAGGCCTCAAGTGGCGCAGGCGAAGTGCGACTAAGACCCATGCCCAGCCAATTGGTGTTGGGCGTGCGTAGCTCGTTCGGATTCGGTGGTCGTTCCATGGCCTTGAAGCCCATGGCACGCTTCATGTCGAAATCAAAAGTACGATTCTGCTTGAAATCGTAGTTCAAATTGCGGTAGCTGTCCGCGCTGCCTGGCACCATGGGCCCGGCGGCGGCGGCGCCCAGGCCGAGCAGTACACCGTCACTGGAACGGCGACCGACACGTGGACAGACGCCAGCTTCGCTGCTGTACGTCGAATCGGGTGAGTAGTGGCCGATGCGTGACGACGACGAAACGGAGCCAGCCGTGTTCAAGCTGCCATTGACCGTACCAGCGGCACTGCCGTTGCCGTAGGGCGGATAACCCTGTTCAAGTGAGGTGCTGCTGCTGCTGAAGCTTTGGTAGCCGCTTGTGTTGTGGCTGCACATGGTGCGCGGCGATACGGAGGCGGCATGTGGCGGGTGAGTGACACCTGAAACGTGTTGTTGTTGTTGTTGTTGCTGCAGCTGCTGCTGCTGCTTCGGTGGCAGCATTAGCGAGGACACCTGCAAATAGTTGTTGTTGTTGAGGCTAGGCTGCAGCTGCTGCGGCTGCGGCTGCGGCTGCGGCTGCTGGCGTCCGAAGCTGTTGTTATGCATTTGCATATATTTCTGCGTGGGCGCAGATACGCCAGTCGGCGTGCCCACATAACCGAGGCCAGCAAATTGATTATTGTTGTTATTGTTGTTGTTGCTGATGTTGAGGTTGTTGTTGTTCATAAGTATGTTGGTGTTGTTGTTGCTTGCATATGGCGAAATGTGCGCCGGCGTATTAGCCATGAGACCTGGGGTCTTCGGGCTGTCCGGGTAGCCGGCGAGCAGCGAAGTCAGTTGGGTGCGATAGACGAGACTAAAGTCCTTGTCATGCAGCATGAAGTAGGTCTCCGGTATATGCGGACGTATGACGTTGGTGGTCAGATGCAGTATCTCTTGGCGAGCCTCGTACATTTTGTCTGCAAGGAAGCCCATCATTAATTCTAAAGCAATTCGCTAACAAGACAACCCTTAGCTCACCTATAAACTTCTCGACACCCTTGATCACAATGGCCAATGTGCTTTGACGCTGCTTCTGCCTCAGTGTTATATAAACGCCATATCTTGTATTGAGGTTCATAATCTCGGAGGCATCACTCTGATTGTCCGGGAAGTCAAAAATCAATGCTACGGGCAAATTGCCAAGCAATTGTTGTCGCGCCTTGTAGACATTGTCGATGCGTCCGGTTATTGTCACTTGCGATTTCTTGAGCGGCTTCACGTTCATGTCGCCCAAGTCGGGGAAAATGATTTTGGTATTGGTGCGTTCCATAATACTTAATAGATTCGTATTCTGTTTGCCCTTAACGATTTCGTGGTGTTGCGGTGAAATCTCCATCTGCACATTGACGAGTATTTGATTCTGAAAAGGAGTTGAAAATGTTTTAAGTACGGCGCTCTAGGTGAGACGCAGGAGTAGCATACGTACCGCAACACCCTCGCACGTGTAATTGATAAGCAGCTGAGTTGCTTCTTGCACTTGTGCTGCTTCCCTCTCGGAGCCCTTAACGAGCACCAAAACCGAGTGCAATTTCGGACGGGACGAAAAAATTACCTGAAATTAATAGGAAGTAACGAGCGGTTGTTGTTGGAGCAGAGCCAAGTCAAAGCCACACAATGCACAACGCACCTGCACATTGTATTTCGACTCGACCATCTTGATGTACGGCGTCTCATGATCCGGTTGCGGATGCCCTGGCGCTATAATTGGCAGTTCGAACGATATGAGCAACGGCGTCGAGAGACGCACCAGCGCGCGAGCGCGCTCGACGCCCTCAAGTGAGCCGCAGAGCGAGACTTGATTCGACTTCTCCGTCGGATTCGAACGATTCGAATCGGGGAAGTGTATATGCGTCGTCGTGTCCTCCATAATGCGCTTGATGTTGTTGCCGCCGCGTCCAATGATGTACGAGTGATCGGTGTAGGATACGTCCATTTTCATAATAACACGTGTGCCCTACGAGTTGAGAATAATTTTACAGTTATATAGTTATGAGCAGACTTTAACCGTAGCACAAAAAATACTTCATTGACGTTGAAGAACTCGTTGAGAAAACTTGTCATATAGAGAGACATTTTTGTAGCACAATTAGAAGAAATACGTGTTTACACTGAAGTGGTGCAATATAAGTAGGACAGAGAGAGTGTGCATATGGCTTGACTCTTCTAAAATAGTATATTTTACGGTTTTCATCGAACGTATTGGTATTGTATTGAGACACCGTGTGTTTAACACACGACACCCTTTAGTGAGCTTTCAATAGAGCTTTGGTTAATGTCAACGGTTTCACTCACCCTTGAGTCCAAGTTGGCCAAGATTTTCTCCTTGGCCAGTTGCACCTCCTCCACTTTGCCCACAATGCGTACATGAGGATCTGAAATTGGTCAAAGTAGTAGGTAGCACCGTTAAAATTGACTACATTTCTGTAGAATCGAAGCCACAAACCTTTTTTACTCTTCGCGCCGATTTTCAGCCTGCAGGGCCAGCTGATATAGGTTTCGGTTGTCTTCATGATCTGGCGGCGTTTATAGACAACAATAGTAAGTAATAGTAAATTTTCACTTTTATTATGCCTGAATACTACTAAAAATTTCTATAAAGAATACTGCAACCACAATCACAACCACACCGGAACCCCATCCAATACCATTTGTCCCACTTACATTTTCGAAGAAGTACTCTGCGCCGTTCATGCCAGGAATCGCGCTTTCAGCTGCATTGAAATTGAGAATTTCTTTTAATGCTTAGATTCGGCCTTAACCAACCCAATCCATACTCACTCTTAATCATCTGCTCCAGTTTCTGTCTGTCCACCTTGAAGCGCTCAGTGTGCAAGTCGTCGGCATTCTGCACGCCCAGTTTCAGCGCAATCGCTCGAATGTCGCTCCAATCGCTCTCCACCGATGAGATCTCGCTCGGCGCCTCACTCGGTGCACCGCTCGACGGCGCCAGCGTCGTCTTTGTTGTCGTTGTGCTTGCACCACCAGTGGCAGCAGCGACAGCTGCGGCCGCTGCCACCTCGGCTGCCGTGGGGTATAGCAATTTGTTGAAGGAAGCACAGGAGAGCATCTCGAAATGGCAAGTCTTGAACGGAATGATGACGGTTTGATCTTCTGTACGCGGGTCCTTTTTATAATTTGGGTAAATGTGTGTATGTGTGTTTGTGTGCGTGTGTGTGTGTGTATGAATATCGTACAGTCCGAATGGTTTTTACACAGAAATGTGTGTCAGTCAGTCAGCGAATCTTCTGCGTCTGAGTGGTTTTTGTTGTTATAGTTTTGTTGTTGTAGTTTTATGCGATCGAAGCCTTGTTCTGTGTGTGAGTGTGTGTGAAGGGAAATGGTTTGATTAGTTAAAGGTATTGAGAAGAAGCTGTAATGTGAGTTCAAAATTTATAAATAATGTAAGAAAAAAAGATTTGTTGATGATTATACAGGGTGGGCCGTATTAGCTGGACCCTTCTGGCAACGCTATAACTTTGATCAGAATAGAATACAAAAGATTTTAATATTCTGGTAATGTCGGCAATCCCTGGCGTCCGAAGAAAAAGCGACCGAGGCGATCTTATGAAAATATCGTTCTTTTTCGCAGACGAGAGTGGAAACACAATCACCGTACCTCAGGAGCATTATCGGACTATGATAACCGATTTTGATGCCGACTGTTCATCAAAATGATTCCACAACACGGCGCACCACCTCACACTACTCGTGTCACAAGAGAAATATTGAAGCCATGTTGGACTCCGCGTCCGCCTGATTTAACACTGCCGGACTTTTTCCTCTGTTGCTTCTTGAAATCGAAGGTTTATATCAACAACCCTATGATTCTAGACGAACCCAAAGTCAACATCGGCCAGCAAACAGTTGACATATCGTCCAAAACATTGGCAAATACAATGGAAAATGCTGAAAAACGAGCACATTACGCCATTTGAGGTCAGGCTGACCATTTGTGCGATATCACTTTCAAAAAGTGATGTAATCAAATCTGCTTAAATAAAATTAAATGAACTCGCACATAGAGAGAAAAAAAGGTTTCGTTCATGTCTTATTTTATATTAATAAATGGGTACACCTAATATGATCCACCCTGTTTATAATATTATATTTTTTAAAATTTCTTTTAAATTAACGACTCTGTATATTCTAGTCCATAATTTACGTTTCCAGCTATTAAGAGCAGTTCTTAAAGTCGGCTAGATAGAACACTAGAACACCAGGTTCGACTCAAAAAGAAAATCAACAGACCTTGTCTTCCCCCCACCCTGCAACAGCGATTACTTTGCGAAATAAATTGATCAAAGTCATTGATTCTATTAAGCCATTATAAAAGTAATCAAAGTGGTTCTATTGATCCACTTGGATATAAAAATAAAACGGTGAACTCCGGAATGGTAAACTGTCTTTTGGAAGGAATAGGAAGAAATCAGCTTTGGAATCTATAAATGGCATTTTTGCACTAATTAGTGTTATCACAGTAATATGTCAATAATTGCTGTTCTCATGAGTAGAAGAAGTAAGAGGGAATGGTCCAATCACAAAAAATAAAGAAATAAATAAACAATTAAATGAAAAGTAGTCCCTATAAACTCTATAAAATGTAAACAATACTTAGGTAACTGTAATACAACCGTATGGGTTGAATAAATAAAAAATAAATTAAGATAAAATTAAATAAAAATAACATTTAAAAATGAAATAAATTCTATATAAATATGGTATCTATTCAATCTTCAAAGAGAAGAGACTACATATATCCGCTATCACTATCTTTTTTTATCATTGCGATGCAATGTGGTAGTTCCGCGTGTACAAGATGGATTTGGGATGCAGCCTCTCCAATTTTAATTTTAATTTAAATTAAAGTTTTTGTATTCATTATGTTTAAGATCACTACATGCAGATCACTATATTAAATAGTATCTCAAGAACAAGAGGACAATCTACAGACAATCTGGGGTTTAAAAAAAAAAAATGATTTCGGGCGTAAGATTGTTATGAAATAAAAAAAAAAAAACAGAAAAAAGTATAAAAAAAACCATATCTTATCATATTGATCTGGTACGTTGAAAATTGTTAACCCCCTATTTTCACTTTCTGCTTCATGAACTCCCAGCTCCAAATTTTTAAAGGAACTGTATTATTTCGAAACAAAAACTTGAGAAATTGTTTTGAAAAGATTTTGATGAGTGAAAAAAATTAATAACAGCGAAATGACTCTACCTTCTAGACTAGAAGGCATGTTAATGGTATGGATATTCGACAGAGTTTCATGAAACTCTTAGAACAAAATAATTTCTTTTTCGTTATTATCTTTAAAATCTTGTATTTCATAGACAAAGTAAATAATAGAAAAAAAAATTTAATTAATTCTCATTCTACACAACTCCGCAGAACACGATGAGAAGCCTTCATAAGTCTATGTGAACCCTATACAAAATTGGCTCGTGCAAGTCCAAACTTACGAGCCGCTGGCTTAAGTTTCTTCGGCAATAAATATATTCGAACATACACATCCACTGAAATTAATTTATTCTTTTTTAAAATATTCTGATTCTTCAGATTTCTATGCTTTTTCGTTTCGTCTCTTCGCCACTTGAAATTATTCTGTGAACTTTGACCGGAAGCGCCACCATGCCACGACTTTGTGACAAACACATGGAGCGGCTGTCAGAATGCCGCGCGCCAAAAAATAATTTCCCGTTAATCTCCTTACTTCGCGCACATAACTCGATTGGAAGGAATTGTTTTTGCTGAGAAAATAGCCTGTGAAACTTACCAGCGTCGAATTATATGTTGAACAAATTATTCAAGTCCAAGCAGATTATTTGGCTTAAATCCTCGACGAGACACAAAACCGTATCCAAAATAAAGTCTCGAATTTTCAGTAAAGTCGCGGAAAAAGACATTGGCGAAAAATCGTTGTTTTCCTTGAATTCTTTGCGACGTGAGTAGGAGGAAGGGAAGTCTTTTATTTCAAGCGCGAAATAAATTAGGTGGGAGAAATTGGGAATGAGGGAATTGTCTTTTTAGTCAACAAAAAGGGTTCTTGCGAAAAATACAAAATTTTATTTGCATAAAAAAATCAAGTTATGGCGGAAAAGGCTGAGAAAAGTATTCGAACGCGCAAATTGAACACTTCTAAACGAAATGAAAAAATGAAGGTGACTAAAACGCGTGGCGGACATGAGTAACAATCAAGCAAAAGAAGGCAAAAAAAATTGTAGAGAATTTAAGGAAATTACAACTGTACACGGGATGGGAAAAGAGTTGAGAAATGATTGGAACGAAAATGCGCCTGCGAGAAGCGCTCAATAGGAAGGAGCCAGGAAAAAGGTCAACGAACTCTGCGCTGAGCTGCGAGTGGCCAAATGAGTGCGCGCAAAGCCAAGCAAAAACAAGACAAGATGTGGTGTACTAGTGTAAAGCCACCACGGCTTTACTAACACACAGGCGCAGAGTACAACCAACTCACCACGGTCGAAGTTGAACTTAAGGACAGCAGAAGAGCTGCAAAGCTCGAATTGCAAAATGCTAAAAGCAACATTGTTGCTTCTGTGGAGATTGATAAAAACATAGCAAGTGTAAAGCTGGTCTTGTCTGGTAAAGTGCTGCTGCAACATTGTTGCTGTTTAGGTATGTTGAGCAACACGAGCTGCTTCGAAATGCGGACATAACAGCAAAGCTGTACTAAACATTTCGCTGTAAACTTTTTGGCGCCAAAACGTCAAGGTTTTAATTTTTTTCTTTTTTTCTTTGTCTGCTTACGTAAAACTTTAAGCGTGCTAACGTATAACGCAAGTAATTACGTCAAGACTCACCTTAAAATTGTTTTATGCCAAGCACACTTTTCACTCGATCCACTTCAATTTTTATAACAATTCATTAAAATATTACGCACAAATATTGAAGCCGCTTCCCATTGACGTTTCGCATTATTCAAAAATTAATCATCGCAATTAATTTGTGTCAATATTAAAAAAAAAAATTGTATGGAAAACGACTACGAATCGGTTTTATTATAAATAAATTTGTGGACAAAATTTGGGGAGCAAGCCAGTATTTGATGGACTTCTTCCAATCAAGGGACAAAAAAAAAAAAACACGTGTGTGGGTCACAAATATCAAAATAATATAGTCGATTTAGTCAGGTTAACAAGCAAAAAAAATCTTCTTTCTTCCGTCTTTAGGCATTTTAATAGCACAGCAAATCTGTTTTCTTAAAAAAAAATTATTTAAACAATTAAATCAAAAAAAAAAACATTCTTCTATAGACGGCAGCGTTTCTTGGCACGCGGGCGAGGCGTGTCTAAGCGCGTGTGTAGGCGAGCGGCAACTAATTGAACAAGCTAAAAAAATCTGGTGTCCTGAGTGACCTTCAAAGGCGACTTGCGCTCGAGAGCTTTCTTTGAGAGGCAGACAACTGATAAAAATCTAGATCGATGAACCGATTGATAAATGTCGCGGGGAACGGTAATAGTGAGTGGTGTAGTAATTTCGCGCCAAAACAATTATGACAGATGTTTTGTTGTTGTTGAGTTCACTCAACTCATAACGGCATCGGTTGAAGTTGTACAGTGGTTGGAATTGGGAAAGTTAAGAAGTGAAAATATAATAATATAATATACTACTTGCTTCAAAGTATCCTTTAATGATGCTGTAATAATACACGTTATTTAAATAAATTTAATGAGTACACTAGGCAGGGATTGAAGGTAGCAAATAATAATTAGAGTCGTTTGCAGATAATTAAAGTAATTTGAATCATGAAATGCTCTAAATATGTTATGTTGAAAATAAGTGTTTATCTGACATTCCATAATTCTATAAATCACTTAAAATCAATATATAAAAAATCTTTAAATGTTCAACTAAACTGCAATTGTAGACGAAGCCATGAGAACTTCTTGGAGTGGTCATAATCTTAAAAGATATTAACTGACTCTGTTATTCAAACAGTTGTGTATGTTTGCATTAAGCTATGTACTGCATGCAGCTTCAATCGTTCAATCATTAATTTCTTGTTATCTTTCGCAGTGTGTAGACGACAATGTCAATGACCGACAAAACATTAATTACGGTTGCAGCAGTGTGAAATTGTGGTCAACCGCGAAGTTGACTATGTGAAGTGTAAAATTTGTATGCTATGCGACCGAAACGACTTCGTATGCTTTCCTACGCTAGCGGAAGTCGCCCTCGCAAGACGAAATAATAAAAAGATTCTGATATTGCTCCATGCATGGCACACATAAATATTTCATTAACACTATGACAAAGATTGATCATGCATGCATGATTGTATCCGGGCTGCATTAAAGCCTTTTGTTTATTTGAAGTTCTTAGTCGATAATTAACACGATTTATTAAATGCATTGAGCATGTTGATAAGGGTATTCCTATGACATATAAGTATTTTTTAACTATGGTGATTCACATTGAAAACACTTTTAAATTGAAGAACCAAACTCTTAATACTCTTCACTCTCAAAGGGGTATGTATGATGCCCTAACTTTAGGTTCTTAGCATTTTTTTATGTACCAAGAATTTTTCCTACATAGTTAAAAAAGAGAAGCAAGTTTCTTTGCACTTTGTGCTCGTGAGCTTGCATTTTCTGATCCCGCTGAGCATAAAAATTGAAGTGCACGCAAGTGTATATCCGTAAATTCTCTTTTGCTCAGACATTAACGTGAGCGTAATTTTATTTTATGTCTCTATCTTTTTTTAATAAAAATTTTTCTTAAAGTTTTAAACTATTTTTTTTTTTTGCATATTACTTTCGAACCAGAAATATCTACATTAAAAAAGAGAACTAGCTAAATTGGTTAAAAATTTTGGGCAGCAGAGGTAAATAGACTCTTTTTGGCACTTTGTATTATATGCACCCATATGTACATATATAGGGGCTATAAAGTGGTTATATGAGACAGTAACTTCAGAGTCTTGAAATGTTTAGTGTTCCTATCTATTATGATGTGTATGGGTCTGAAAATAAATGCGTTCAATTTTCAGATCGAAGAACCGGTAAAACCGGAAAAATTGAATCAATCGAAATGAAACTGAAACTATTGCCAAGGACATGACAACTCTTTAAGAGGGTAGAAATTTTTAATATATTTGTTAATGTCTGTAGTCTATAATAGCTATATTTAACATTTCAATGTCATTATTCATTGTAATGTAAATTATTTCTGAAAATGTACACGAAGGCATGACCACGATTGTACAAGAATTTTTGAAGTGACTCGAATTTAATTTCGGCTTATCAATATATTTTAATGAAACTATTTGAAAAAAGTGTATAAGTATAAAAAGTGTACTTATATTTCACGCTAATGGAATGCGAACAAGTGAAGAACTTAATATTGTTTGCCACAATGCATGAGCAATGACCAATTGAGGTGCAATAATAGGAATATTCTTTTAACTTGTGCAATGCACAAAAGGAACGAAAATCAGAAACAGATTTTTATCAGTTGAGATGTGGAATGGAAGAAAATGAAAACAAAACCAGTAAAGGTTGAATGATGAACGGCAAGAGAGTAGAGTGTTGCGGTGCGTAGAAGGCAGAGCGCCAAAGAACGCTGAAAGTGATAGACAAGGGCAAAGTGAGGTAGAAGAGAGATGATCTTGATAAAGACTTTTATCGCACTGCGTTACGCAAATTGAGACAAGCTCCGTTTTTAACAGCACCACACATAAAACTGCTCACTTGCCTTCCTCTAGCAATTGGCCTTTTATGTTGTACTTTGTCAGTGAGCTGCTAATAAGATAAGCTTTCAGCTGAACTAAGTAAATGTGTATTACTTAACTACTAGCCCAGCATTAATGTTCCTGGACACCTTGGCATATTTTAAAGCAGCCGCAATCGACACGTGCCACAACTTGAGGTGATTACTACAAGTTGGCGTAGAAATCATTTCAAGCTTGTCCGCTTTATTCAGAAGGAATGACGTTTAATGTTATTTGTTGAAGGCAAATGCTGACCTCAGATTTTATCATTCACAACGCTGCTTCGAGTCACCTTCGCAGACCTCTAGACGCAATTGAGCACTTCGAGGCTAAGCCGCACATTCAGAAGTAAATCGCTTCATTGCGAAATGAAATTACTGTACATTTTCCCATTTGCCAGAGCGTAGAAGAAAATTCTAAGGAAAACACAATTTTTCAATGCCGCTGCCCCCTCACTACACATCCGTGTACGCTGTCTACTAGATACACCTGCTCAAGTTGCCCGTAGCTCGACGCTTTGCTACGTGTTGCAATGCCGAGGCATTCAAGGCGTAGGAGTTCTGTGTAGTCCTGTGACATTTCTAAGTTTGTTAGTACGCTCCGGCGTCGTTGTTGTTGTAGTGCTCTTGTCTGCTTATCAAATCAATTGCGAAATTTATTTATGCGAGCTACTCTTGAGCACATTTTATCCCTTTCGCCTGGCGCTCTGTTATGACAAAATTGATTTGATTTGACAATTTACTACATTTTCTTTTTGCCTCGTTTTACTTCTTCCTTTTTACAATTTGTCCTCCCCCAGTCGACACAAATCACGTCTCCACAACTTGTTGGAACACTATTCAGTGACACATTGAATGAAGGTTTAACCTCTCCCATCTAGGTGTGAGTCAACAACAACTCTGTCAATGTTGTTGTTGATATTATTGCCTCCACTGTTATTGGCAGGCAAGGCAATATGGACAATAACGTCAAGCAACTCCGCTGGTGAAACAATCTGATTTTTCTTACTGCCATTTGACATTTTTGCACACGATTTGATAGCAAGCTATCCACTTTTTCCTCCTTTCTTATCAGCACGTCATGGTATGCCTTACATTCCGAATTGAGTGAGTTAAAGTGGGTCTTCGCTATGTGGAGTCTTGTAAGTCTCTTTTCCCGTGAGACTTCAACTGGCCACGTTTCGTCAACAAAGATAAAACCTCTTAATTCTTTTAAGGTCTAAAATCTATGGAGCAAAATAAACTGAGACCTTAAAACTGAATTCTTCTGGGTAATGTCAATGCCATAATTTTGCAGTGCCATCACGAGGGCAGCTTGCTATAGGTAACCAAGGAAAATAGCCTTGCTTCTAAGGTCATGTAGTAAACTCAGTCTGAAAACAAGGTTTCAGTGAATCACGCTGTGGTTGTATGGCGTATTGTGGTATGGTATTTATCTCTTAAGAACTACTTGTATGTCCAGCAAAAAGAAGGTAAGCAATTAAACGGCTCAGTAGCTGGTATGACTACAGCTTGCACACTCAGCCCAACATACTCGCTGTATTCCTTATGAACAATTGTTCTGATCTGAATCATACATCTGTCAACAATGCTATTTGTCGATCCCAAATAGCTCGTTCGTTCGCTTTCTTCGTGTTCTGTGGTGGCTTTTATATATATAAACTAGGAAACCCATCTCGCCGACGTCGGATAAAAATTCACTAAATCTGGTAATAGACAGTTGTTACCTCTATATCTTGTATACTCTTTGACAAATACAAGCAGACAAATGAAGAAGTAGCATAGCAGAAACATCGAAAAAACGTAAAAACCGTTTTAGGCTTGTGGTCTTGTAGTTGTTTTAAAAAAACTTAATACTAAAAAAGTATGCCCCGAACTTCCTACGGTAATTATCTGTATTTTAAAACAAACAAAAGAACTGTATTGATAAAAAAAATTACTGGCAGCAGAGGGATACACACAAACTTTACTACTCCTTTTCTTGTGGTAATTTGATCTTTGCTCTCGTCCATTTCTATTCGATTTGTCACCAAACGCTGAGTACGCTGCTCCTAGGTATCCCTGCCACTACGATAATGTTCTTGCCTTGCTGTGCGTACTCCATCCAATATATTGATTTCGACGCTTCACTGGCATTTTATCCACACCGAATTTGGAATACACAAAATTAACAGGATTTCGATCTAACTATACTAATGCACCAACCTCAGCCACAACATGCTTCATGATGACATTCATATAGGTACCAATTTTCATGGTGTTCGGTCAAACGGTGTCGGAGTCTATAGACTCCTTAGGCTTCAGCCAGACAAACAAACAGACAAACATACATTTGTATATATATATACATATATATAGAACATATATTAATTTATTTATTTACTTATTTATTTTGTACTGTTTGCGATCTGAGAAACAATCAACGAATCTTTGAAAAATCAGTCAAATTTCTTTCACTTAAGTTAGTAACTCCGGTTTCTGTTCGAAAAACCTTTGAGAAAATTTTTGTGATTATTTAAACAAAATTAACGTGCTACAAAATTGTTGTATATCTTCAAAAAATTCTTCGCTGATCCATCAATTGATATTCTTTGTGCAATACCAATCAATCAATCGTCATGGATTTTATGTCGTCTTCAATCCTTCAATCCTTAAATGCAGGATGTAAGAAGCCAGCCAAACAACGAAAGAAGCGTTGTGTAAAGAAGAATAAGTGTGTCAAAGCCCGCCTCAAGAAGATTTGCAAGAAAGCGCCACGCTACAAACGCAAATGCGCCAAGCCGAGGCAGAAATCCTGTAAAACAGGTCGTCTGTCGGTTATTCCGATGCCTCGATCACTGCATTCGCCAAAGATAGATTCACGTACGAAAAGAACCTACGAAGAGATGAAGAAAAAGTGCAATGCTTTCAAAATATTCTACAAAGAATATAAAAGCAACATTCTCAAGGACAGCAAATTGCATTTCACTGACAAGCAGATCCTAATAATGGCGCGACGCAAATGGAAATCTTTGTCGCCCGTTGCTCGCATGCATTATTATTTACTCGGACGCGGCTTGGAAAAATACGGAGATAATCAGGGAAATGTCGAAAGCAGCTTGAAATACTGGGATGACATACCCACATCATCGAACTACTAGTATGTACAATGAACTATGGAAAATCGTCTAAATCAAATGTGGTTGTTGTTGTTTATGCACTCGATTCAAGCAGCTGTGGGCCCCAACAACCCAACGTTAAACAACGAATAAAAAAAATCAGACAAATAGTACAACTCCACTTAATTGTTTTAATCTTTTAATTTTCGAATTTTTACCTGTTAGAGTGACAATGGAGAAGTATGAGCAAAGTTCGCTCATAACCTAAGTTTTTGACCTAGCATAGTCGTAATGGGAGCCTATTCCCTTGCTGTTGACCACTTGCTACAGCTGTTCAGCGCTTCAATTAGTCGTATTAGTTGTTGACAATAGAGCTCTTAGAGAATTTATCGTTTACGAAGAGAAATCATCTTAGAATTTAGAGGAGCTTTGCAATCCCAACAAGTGTACAAGATAGCGTAAGACTTTACCAAGATTTAGACGGGCTCACCTTGTTTGGACCATCACTTCTTTCGCACTTTATGGTCATATGTTGTCGCATTTCTCATCGCCAGTTGTCAATTCGGATAGAAATATTTCTGTGACAGTGGCAAACTAGAATTCGATTAATAAGATTTTCCATCAAATCATGTGGTTCCCAAAGTACCAATTCTTTAGAATAGGCTGCATTTTTCGAATGGTTTAAAACTGATACATGGTACGAGTATATGACAAGATCCTTCGCCATGTTACGATTGCTTATGTCAGTTAAAAACTCGTTTCACCTTTTCGGTGCCAGGCCTACCAGGCCAAAGTGCGTCTTTGAAATCCATCGTTCTGAAAAAGTAACTTCTCCATAAGGAGCACAAATTGCTTAATGAGCTTTCGAGTAGATTAAAGAAATGAAATAATTTATTAAGAATTTTCTCTTCTCATTGAGTAATTTTATTCAAAAACTTAACCTAACCCTCTCATGTAGATTAGTTTTCAAATGCTGCGGTCTTCGTCACCACTCTCAATCAGCGAAGAACCACTCATCTCAGTATATTCCGTACGAAAGTGTACAGCTGTTTTGGAAACAAGCATTTGGAATGTACTTTAAGGATACCTTGTGAGTGCTATATTCAAGTAGAAACAATGAATTCAGAAGGTACTTAGAAGCCAATATAGAAGTGCTTTGCCGACATCTAACACACAGGCAAAGCATTTGCACATCGAATTGCAATAAAGATTTCCAAATGCGCTCGCATTTGTGTCATTAGAAGGACAGGGTCCTGAAGGAAGTACTTCGGAAGCAGCTTTAGATTTTACCTGGAAGACGCATTTTGCAGCTATAAACTAATAAGACCTAGTGTAGTGTAATGCAGAGTTGAGCGCGCGCTAGGGTAAAAGAACCTCATATTGATCTCTCCAGTTTGAGAGAATCCTATGTATTTGTATTGTGAGCGTCTGCTCATTATACTTGGGGGCCTGAGTGAGCTCCAATACAGAAAGAATACAACCAAGTGCCAACAGAACTGACGTAGAATCAAATAAGTTTTTATATGTACAACTGTACGAGTATAAATAGCTCGATAAGTTGATAACCAGACGCAGATTGCTGCAGCTCGGCAAATTTTAAGGGCAGACAAGAGATAACTAAAAATATAGGGAGTTAAGCGGTTAGTAACAGATTTATTGAGATAGACAACGGCATCGAGACCTAAAATCTTTTTTCATAGAATTTAGTTACTGACAGCGGAAGCATTTGCGGTCCTTGCAAACACAACAATTAGGGATATGCCAATTAATTCAAATTATGGTTGACTTCTAGAACAACAACTTCCGTAAAACCATCGTTTGCGGTTTTGGTTTGGAATATTTTGCATATATTCAACTCGGTCCTTACTTCTTCTTCGATACCACTTCAGATCCTATAATGGGTTTGGCCGCTCTTGTTTTATTTCGGCGTCCAAAGCTTCTGTTGAAATAGCAAACTACAGCAGGTTTTGGTTTCTCCGGGTGGGTTGCACTTGGTTTCTTACAGATATCCATTATCGTTCTATGGTCCAGATTACCACATGAGGGTCTGGGCTCATTATCTGTTACCTAAGCGTGTGTTTGGAAGTAAAGAGGTTCAAGTGGATTTAGCATAAATGAATTTGCGATTCTTTGCTCACCTCTGATATCGCACTTTCAATTTTATTTTTACATTGTGAATCTGCCATTGTTCGAATATTGTTGCCTGTAATTAAAACACAAAAGGTTATATAATTTAATGATTTAATAAATTAAATAGCAGAACTGCCCTAGCCCTCGCTTCAGACAAGAGTAACTTATGCTTAACTAGAGTGAATAAGCATTATTGCTCATTAGTAGGTGACTGCAATTGTTGAACATATTTCAGTGGGTTTAACTGGTTTCAGCGATGGAATGCAAACGAAATGGTCGGCGAGCAATTTTAATGTGGATAATTCGGCAAATATCTTTCAGCAAATGACTCTTAAGAGGTTTCTCTATAATGTACTGCCTAGCTAAAGCAGGTCTTCCTGATTACTAAGCTTAGACTTACTTACACTTCTTGTATTATATTTATTGTCTTTTCCGAGTCTTCAGCCAAAGTGTATATAAGGTCAATTTTTTAATTTTTTCTCTCGAACTCTTAAATTTGAATTAAAACAATCAAATAAACATATTGCTTGAAAAATCAAAGGTTTCTGAGTCGAAGTTATATAATTCGAAGAAAATGTCATATGAAAAAGAAAGCACTGAAAAAGAAGGAGGAATGGGCGGGCAGGCCGCAGGTGACTAAGCCAGTCCATGAAACGTTGGAAGCACTAGCCTGGGTGGTCTTATCCTACTGGCCATACTCAGCAGACCAAGTCCTTGCAGACTAATATTTTTTCGTGCGACGCAATACGTACTGTGGGTGCAGCAATTACATTCAATTCTTACAGAGAAGTCGAAAATTTCTTGTCCAAGTTGATTGCCTCAAAAGAGGCAATTCGCTCTCTTGGAGAGCGAAAACCGTGTTTTGCCTGACAGATGGGCTAAAATCATAACTAGCGACGGCTATTATTTGTATTGCAGTATTTCATGGGAATAGACCTAATAATATTCTTAAATTAATACTTGAGCTCATGATTTCCGAAATCAGTTCGAGTAATGTTCCGTACCTTATACAGAGGTTAAGAGTGGCTGCGACTTAATTTCTTCATGTGTAATCCTTGAATGTCTAGCACAGAAAGATAGCTGGCAAGTAAACTGGTCTCATCTACATATGTAGATATGTCTACTGCTAAGCGTAAAGCAGTGTTGGGAGCTTAGTCTCACCTAACTCTGAAACCATGGGGTAGGCCTACTAAGGGACACGAAGGTTTCTAACCAGTTAAAGAATAGTCATGCCAGAGCAAGCAATCACTGACATAAAAGGTAGGAGGTACTTTTTGCGCTCCTACATAGATTTGGTATTATAGCCAAAGTAGTTTATCCGGTAGAACTATTTGTGATGGGCTATTTGTCCAAGATCAATGAAAGACTGTAAGTCATTTCTCTTATCTTATACTCCTGCCTTGGACTGCGCCTACTACCATTATGTATATCTACTTAACTCTTAACAAGACTTCACACTAGCAGCCATGATCACTGCCTAATCTCATGTAAGAAATATCCTTTGTCCTTGTACAGTTTCCGCATCGTCCTTTCCACACTTCAGACACAAATTGCAGTTGTAATTACAACGCGCGCCTTTTCATGCTCCAGACTGCGCACTTCATATGCTCGTACTCGGCTAAAGAGGTCCTCTTGTGTGTGCCTAATGAGCACACTCGTCGCCAGTTGTCTGCATAATTTCATCGTTCAGCAAAATTTCGCCTTCGGCCATGAGCAACAATTTGTCGCTTTGGTTTGGCTAGCTTTGCTTTGCTGCGCCTTTCTTAAACGTTGCCAGCCAGAGACCAGGACTTGGTAGTAGAAAAGTGTGTGGTCAGTTGAGCTCTGTGGATGGGGTAATGAACTGGAAATGTGTGCTCACTTGTGTTGGTGTTGAAAGTCATGGGGAGGGGCGAGACTCAAATTGATGTTGATGTTGTTGTTGTTGTTGTTGTTGGTATTTTTATAGGTCAACATGTTGCGGCTGTTGCGGTCGACATAGCACAACAACAACACGACGATAATTGTCGCTTTTGATGTTTATTATTTGTGTGCCGGTTCCACTTCAGATGGCGCTGCCTGCAATCGTAATTTGCTGCTTACTCTTTCAATCTTTATATATTCAATAATGAAAGCGAGTAGTAGTTGTTGCTGTTGTTGTTGTTGTTGTTGTTGTTGTTGGTCCGATCTTTCGCCAAGGTGCGGCACTTGAAATTACAATTAATTTCCTTATAAATTGTCAACTGAAATCGATGTGCCAGCTTAGCTCGCTCTTCATACGCTGCTCTTCTTCTTCTTTCACCCTCAATCCCCTGTTGCTCGATTTGGCTACGGTTAGCCCATTTGGCCAAATGTGTTGCCAACAACGCCGTCGTTCACGTCAGCCATTCAAGCTGAGCGCTGAGAAAGCAGAGTAAACATTTTATGGCAATGCAGTGGAGCCTGTAGATTGGCAATGGCAACAACAACAACAACAACAACAACAACAGTTTATAATTTACAATTTTGTAATTTTAGCAAGAATTTCGGTTGCGCCGTCATAACTGAACAGCACTTCAAACTGTGAACCAACTGACTTCATAGTCAGGCCGGCGTCTGTGCGGCAATTATTCGCATTGCATACAAAACAGCAAATTGCAATAAGGACCTTCCTGTGAATGGCAGAGCGAGCGTGTGAGAGGGAGACAGACAGTGACAATGTATCAGAAACACGTAAAATTATGCAATTTGTCTATGCCTTGCCACATTCCAGTTCGAGTGTTGACTGTGCGCTGAGTTGGCTGAGCCTTATAGTCCCGGCGTATCTATGTCGATTGGCTGCCTGGATGGTCGGCTGAGGTGCTGCTGCTAACTTGCAAAAATTCAGATGTGTTTGCTTGGATTTAAATGTTAAAAGGACATTTCAAGGACATTTGAATAGAAATGTGACGCAAGAAATGATAACAAAAAAGCAAAAATATTAAGATCAAAGGACCCCACGAAGGATTTGTACGCAATAAAGGCAATAGATGAACTAATGCCAGAGTATTGACTATAGCACAATTAATTTAAAAATTTTGGGTTATGACCAGAGGTCCGCAAGGGTTTCACTGAGGGTAAAGGCATGCCTTATTCAATAAGTGCTACATCACCAACAATCAATGGAACGACAAATGCAATCAGCATAATTAGCTTATTTGAAGACTTTTAGATTAGATCTACATTGGCAACATTATGGCTCCAGAATACAGAGATCACGTGGTGGCCACAAATTGTTCCGATTCAGAATATGACAGCTGCGACCATTGCAACAGCATCCAATAAAGCAAGGATATGCAGTTTAAGTCCGCAAGGCAACGAATAAACAAACACCGTTTGCATACACTCTTTTTATCAATAAATGCGTTCAAAAGCTAATTATGAACATTTTAGCGCCATCTATTGTTCAAAAGCTAATTTAAAAATGCAGTGTAGACTCAGTGCAACAGTTGCATTTATTCACCTAAGAGCGCGCTCATAAGCAAGCAGTGGTTTAGGCATAATGCAGTTTTCAAAGACCATCGACAAAGATAACACAGTGCTTGGAAGGGGTACACCAACGCAGGAGAAGAAGATTTTCGAAGTATGTGAGAATGCTGTGGTGAATTTATGTTTAGCAAGAAGTTGCAGCGGAATCAAAAGGAGAAAATTAGGTGGAAATTAGACTGCATTTCAGAACTACAGATTGAATAACCAAAAGTGATAGCTGGATAGATTCTGATTAAATAAAATATTTCAATTCGAGTAAATCGAATGGACTGTGCTGTACAAAATATATATATATATTAATAATAATAATAATAATGAAAATAATAATAATAATAATAATAATAATAAATAAAAATATATAAACCCTAAACTAATACAGAGACTACTACTAATAATTTATGGTACATTACATATTTAGACATAGACACCTCATAATTACAAATTCGAGTCAACATATGGAAAATAAGGAAAAGACAATGCCTTGCCTTTCCGACAACTAAAACTTAATTGAATATTTGTCCTTACTGGTCTAGTTGACCTAACCTAATAGAAATTGTAAGGTCATTAAAGCCATATATATACGTGTATGGTGGCATCTAAAAACATCTTGCTTAGCTCTAAACTAAGGGACTAGTCTGCAGACTTAGTTACAACAACTTGTTCTATCTAACTGTCTCCTTCGCTGTGTTGCAAACTACTTAACAAGAGTGAAGAGTACAGAAATGGGACCTTGAATCATAATTAAATAATATTTCGAAAGTAACATTCACCTCGCCAATTAACCAATAGCGAGAGATCAATGAAGAAATCACCTGTGAAATATTCAAGTTCAAATTGACCACATAAACAACAACAACAACAATAAAGGAGTTTAATATTCATCAGCTTAAGAATATTAAACTCACCACATTTTCGAGCGCTTCAGTCTCCAACTCATTTCGACGTTCAATGTGGGCTTTCTCACGCGCTGCTCTCGTGTTGACCCACAAACAATGCACGAAGTCGTCGACGACAACAACAACGAATTCTCTTCAACACAGCATCCGATGCTGAGCGCGCGCCACTAAGCCCCACGCCCACCCACTTTGGCAACACAAACGATTTATCGTGTGCTGGTTGACCCGAGTGCAGCGGCTGGCATGAGATGAGCACATCTTTGTCGTCGTGCGCATTCGTTTGTATTTCGTTTGCCAATTGCCGATGAGCAATCACGACGACGCTGACGTTGACGATGACGATGGAGTCGTGTGTCAGCAAGCAAGCGAGCGAGCGAGCACACAGGAAACCTTTCTGGCTTTATTAGCAGTCGAGTTGCGTTTGGCTTTCAGTTTGCATTGCGTATCCTTTGTATGAGGACGTGCGCTCGTTTGTGCGTTTCTTGGTTCGTCCGTAATTTTGTCGCGTTTTGCGTTCGTTTTTTGCTGCGTTCCGCTGTGTGTGTAAGCTGTTCAGGCAGCATGAAGTGAAGTACGAGATCCAAGTGATTGATTGATTGAAGAGACATTGAACTGCACCGGGAATAGAGAGAGCGAAAAAAAAAACAAATTAAAAGCAAAGGAAAATGCATTAAACTCCAATTAGACAAACTTTGCCATAACCACCGTGTGAAAAAACGTAGGGTTTCAGCTCACTCACTAACTTAAAAAAGAAATCGAAGAAGAAAAAATAACAAACAACAAAAAAAATAAATAAATAAAAGAAGCAAAAAACAAGTGAAAGAAAACTGTGGCTGAAAATATCCTTTTCTTGTTGCAACTGCGTTTTGCCCGTAACTGTAATCCTCAACGAATGCAACCCGCAGCGCCTGCGACAGCGACTGTGAGTGCGACTGTGAGTCCGTGTGTCGCTGTGTGCGTGTTTAAATTCCACTTTGTGTAGTTGTGCACTCCACGCTGTTTCCTGTTTGTGACACGAGTCCTCCTGCAAGTCCTCCGTTTTCTTATGCGCGACCCGACCCGATCCGACCCGCATTCGAATTCTTCGCACAACATTTTCTTCAACTGCTGCAGCTCGCGCTGTTGCTTCATCGCCACCCGTGCCGTCGCCAGCGTTGTACCACAACCGTGCTTTTTGGCCCGGATTTGCCGCGTGCGAGCGTGTGGCGCATGCAACCAGAATCGAAGACGGTGCCAGTCACGTGTACTGGGGCGATTTTAACAAGTTCCTTGATACGCGCAACGAGATAAATTTTATAGCAGCGCAACAACAACAAAACACAGAACAGAACAGAGCAAAATAACGGGATACGCGACTCAAAAATAGTGTGAGGTTGAAACCAACGAAGAGTGCAGCGTCGTGTGGCTGCGCTTCCTAATGCAATAAAGAAACATTTCTCCTAATGAGAAATACAATTACTTTAACTTTAATTGTTGCAATTACAACATGTTTAAGCGCCTAAAAGTGTGCCCCGTGTTTTTTTCCTGTTTACGATATCGGCTCGTAAATAGAAATAACTGTGAGCATTAAAAAAGAAGAAGGAAAAACCGTATGTGAAGTGTCTTCATAACTTATATCTGGTGTCTCAAATCAAAAAGACATTTAAAGCGTTAATATAAAGGGATCTAGCGCAGGTTTGTAATATATCGAATTAATATATTTCTAAGCTCAGAAGGACTCAAAAACTAGCGTAGCCCGCCAAACGTTGTTCTGCACTTTCCGGCATTAGCGAAGAAAATAAAAATGGCGTATTAGCAAGAAATTTGCTTATTGAAGCTATGTATTTTTCTGCATGGGTTGATTATCTTCTTTACAGCTAAGCACCTTGTGATATACGACATTTTTCGTTTCGTTTTCAGGCGCAAGAACAAATAAAGCGGTTTTTGAGTTAAACTTTTTTTTATTAATTTTATTTGACAGACTTTTGATTTCGAATTTGACATACTTTTCAACGGCAAACTGATGCACCAATATAGATTTCATACAAATAATCCAACTTTCGCGGTATACTAACGTATAAAACTTCACAGGTTTATTCGACAGACAATTTCAGAGTTTTGCTGAAAATTTCATCAAAATCGGTTTAGCGGTTTCGGCGTCTATAACGGACACACATATATATACAAACATACTGCCATTTTATATATATAGATAGAAAAAAATATTCTACCCATATAAAATTTACGGAATTTCCAGGAACACTGTGAGGAGCGTTTTGGAAAACTTTCTCTGTTTTCAGTTTCTGAAAAGGATACTATTTGAGCATATTTAATCTTTGACCATTTTTTGTGGAGTTGTCATCTTAGAAGCCATTGCTCAACAACTTTGACAGTGGGGAGAGACCAAAGACTTTCTTCACTCTGGCCAAGTAGATTTAAAGCTGCTGCTTTTTGGTGTAGGACAATTTTATATTCGATAGAGAACATTGCTGAAATATTCCAACTAAGTTTTTGGAAGCTCCCGTTCCTTTTCTCTAACTGATAATACTCTCTAGAATTCTTCTCTTTCAATAGACGAGTATAAAATACTAGACGCTTCTAAGTTAATAAGCCTTTCAAGCACACATCACCTAATTTTACTATTTTGCTGTAAAACTTTATACACATAAAGGATGAGGAGGAGTCAGAAATTGTATAGAAAACTATTACAATCTTCATGTAACCCTAGTTGAATAGAACTGTTGAATATACTTCAAACCCGGTGAATATAGGAGTTTGTTAATCGTATAGTTGACTTAGTGAACTCGAGAGCAGTAAAAAGTAAAGAGCGGTTTTTCTTTAAAAGGAATTCACAGTTCTAAGGATATATAGAAGATACCATACCAATTTAAATAGAGATATCCCTTGAAGAACTGTTAGTATTCATACTAAAAGGTGCCAAAACAGGTCTATTGAGCTATACGAGTACATGCAATATTTCTATCTTTTGTTTGTGTCATCTTTGTGCAATCTGTGGAACAAGCAGCACATGACATAGAGTCATTAAAACTTAGAAGAATTTCTACAACGGGTAGATATTGGATCACTCATCCGTGTTTCGAACTGACAAATTCCAGGTTGTCACGTGGAAGAGCTGTAGTACGAGTACGCTTGCAATGATGCAGAGTATTTGGGGTAAATTCTAACGATCTCTTCAATTCCGATTGTCGGAATTGCACGTCTCGAACTGCACAAGTCAAAAGGTATTTTTGGATAGTTCAAAAAGACTAGGAATTTTTTCAAAGCCGCACTCGTATGCTGCTTTAAAGATGGGAAAAAATCGTACTAATGAATTTCCCTCAACGAAGCTTCAAAATTATTTTTAAAAAAACCCTCAAAATTTATTTGTACACTTAATACCACGGCGCATAGGCAAAGCCCCACAGCACTCTTGACTGAAACCTATGAACCTAAGGCGGGTCTAAGGAATCTATTATAATATATAATATAATATAATATAATATAATATAATATAATATAATATAATATAATATAATATAATATAATATAATATAATATAATAAATAAATAAAATTTACCTAAAATGACTGCCTAGGGATTCTAAAGTAGACATCAATAATAATGTGTATAAGATACACGTAAAAAGTCAACACCCACTTTGATGTCAAGAGATTCGAATTGAAGCCTAAATTTCCTTTCAATTTTCTCATTACAATATTTACATTTTATTAAGGTTCTTATTACATAGTTTAAATTAGATTGTGGCTTGTGATTATGACGTATTCAGAGCACCCTTTTTTCAGTTAAGAACAACTTCCAATATCATCTGAATCAGCTCAGCTGTGAGTCGCAGTGCAACTCGCAAACATCTCCTTCGGTTTCTGACCATTTATCTTTTTGTTTTTCTTTTCTTTAAAATACTATTTTTTATTTATTTAAAATCTGTCGAAAAGGCACTAGCAACTAAGGCTTTCGACACTGTGGAGCTGCTGAGGCTTAAGCCGGTGCCTTCCACACGCGAGGCGAGCGCTCCACCATTGAGCTACTTGACATAACTAGCAGTGTTTAAGTATAAAACTTTCAATGAGATTTTGTGGTTGAAAATACCCAAGTTTTCTTTAAAATAATTTCACTGTTAACTGCGTAGAGGATAAATTTCATTTCTTAAGCTCCTTGATGAGCGTTAAAAGCCGCTAAAGAATTCAAAGTTAAGAAATCAAAGTTAAAGCACGTCAAAGTTATACTTTCTGAACTAAAGAGTCTGTTTACTATTATTGCGTTATTGTATGTAATTACTTTCACCTTAACTCGCCTTTTAATTGAATATCGACAAAGCAAGGCAGCTACTCAACACCGCATCATATTTCACGTAACTAAACCCTCAGCAAAATGGTTAACAGTTGCTAAATTATACTTAATGGCTAACCGATTTCTACTTAATTATCAAACAATTAGGTTTGATTTCTTGCTATTCTAAAACGCCAAAGTGTCGCAGCGTATCATAGGAGAAAAGGACGCGCTAAACTAGAAGCAAATTAAGTCATTCCGCGTCTGCCTAACTACATTAAGTCAAATTAACCTGTGACCGAGCAAAAGTGAAAAAAGAGGAAAAGAAAGTAGAATGAGGAGTAGGAGGAGTAAGAAGAAGTGTAGAAAAAAATATGTGCCACTTCACGGCTTTAATGCTTAAACCAGCGCACGCTCGCGCCATAAAGTAGGCAATGAAAAAGGCTCCAGCTAAACGAGCAGCGTAAAACGAAGACCCGCCGCTAAAAGAATTTTCCCACGTTGCAGGCGTCGGAAATCCAACAAAGGAATTCCACAATTTGTTGGGAGTAAAAAAGCAACGCTTAAACCGCTTCCTCAAGCAGCAAGCTATTCATTCAACTTGGCGTTGACCCCAGCAATAACAAAGACGTGGACAACGACAACTACAACTACGACGACGACGACTGCAGTTGGCGTTTATAATTGTATCTGCTTGCATTGGTATCTCCTGTCGCCTTCTTAAAGCTTTTTGTTGCTGTTGTCACATTTTCTATTTTTAATACTACTTTTATATTATTATTTTTTTGTATTTTTATTGATTGCAACAACAGAAATTCCTTCGGTCTGTCTCGCCTACATTGTTTGCGTGCCGTCGCGACTTTTTAAAGTTTCCTTGTCTCGATCACAAGAGCCTTAATGCGCCCTATGGCTGCGCTAAATAGCTTTCATTATTTGCTTGATTTTCGTATAAACTCGAGTCGGCAGATATGAGCGAAAAAGCAGCACAAAAAAGCGACAGAAAGTCGACTCAAAAGAAGTTGAAAAAATATTTTGAGCGAACTTTTGATTTAACTTGATTTTTTTCCACGTTTTGTTTTCTAGCGTATTTGTGTCCCTTTCTGGCTGCCGCGTGAAAAAACTATTTTACGTGGAATTTGGGACATTTTTATGGGTTTGTTTTCCAGCAACTTTTCGTCCCTTTTCAGTTCTCTTCATTGGTTTTTTATTTCATTTTTCCTTTTGCATTAAAGTTTTATGTTTGCGTTTCGAGTTTTTTTTTTTTGTTGGCTAAAAAATATATATTTGGACATAGCCCAACGAGTGCTGAAATACACTGAAAGTCATAAAAGCAGATTTAAGGGATCTGCAGACTTTAAGAGAGAATATGTCGGTTGTTTTGTTTTTGGCTCAAGCAAACATTTAAATTATTTACTGACATATGCTTCAAGTCACAAATTTGTTCTCAACCTTGTAGATACACTATGCCTAACATGTCAGCATTTTTTACACAAAACGATGCTTCTGCATTGAAGTGAAGACTGTCCAAATCTAGCGAGCTGTTTCCCAACTTCTGGCAATACGCTAAATAAGTTGTTGTTCTTTAAAGGAATGTATCCAGATCAAGTGCGTCTCTATAGGAGCGTAACCCATCAATTAAAACAAACGGCAAATAGCAAAGGCCAAGTCTGGTTAATCAGGCGCATGGGCTACAACTCGCCAGTAGAGCGCCTCTATAGTTTCCTTGACTGGTTTTATTATATCTGAGATGCACTGTGTTGCTTCTGTTCATAGACCAGTCGTCAATAGTCTCACCAGTTTTCATAAGCTCAAAGTAAACCCTTCCCTGCCCACCAAACACAAAGCGATTTGGTTTTACTATCAATTCTGATGTATCACCTGGTGAAACCCAAACTTTTTTGCGTTTGAAGCTCTCAAAATAAATCAAATTTTCAAAAGCATTAAAGATTTATGGTAGAAATGATTAACTTCTCAACATAGTGAGCTCTAGTGTGCATGATTTAACTCGTTTGTATATCCCTTCCACTCAACGCTTGTGGTTCCCAGTTATAGATCTTTTGGCAGAGCATGTAGACACCTATGTTTGATTTGTTGTTGGCTTCGTATGGCGACTTCATCAAATTATATATGCAATCCAGTGTCTCTAAGCTTTTAAATAGACTTACTTTCATGCTCCCAATTTCTCACAACAGCAGCATTTGTTTTGAATCATGAATAAGCATCGAATAAAGTATACTCGGGAGGTGGGACTCGGTGGGATTCGTTGGACTCATTGCTCCGAGTCGAATTAGTTTGCCTTCTGAAAAACAATTTTTTTTTTCTTATTGTTAGATTCTCTCAGTGTAGCAGCGCGAGTTGTGTTGACTTCTCTTACCGGAGCATTTTTTGCTACTTGGACAAAGTTTTACGTGTGAAGTTGTTTGGAATTGCCAGTGAGCTAGCATTTTATCGCATGAATTTCATAGCCAAATTGTGGAAATGAACTTTTCAACGCAGCCGACTTCATTTAAGTCGCTAGCCATGAAGATTTAAGGTGAGCGAACGACAGCAGCAGACACAATTCGAAATGCGGTTTATCTCAATTAAAGCTGCGTAACTAGCGTTGTACGTAGGTAGCTAAAATGTCATAACCATGGAGCATATGTGGCATCGCTGTGAAGCCAACAACATTTTCTAGTGTGTATAGACAAATCTGTCGCAGCTGCACTCAGATGCTTGCGTCAATTTCGTCATTGCCTGCAGCTTTCAGCAGTTGTGCTTGGATACCCGTAGTCTACAGCAGTCGCCATTGAGCCTTGATGTACACTGTAAGCCAATATGTTTTGCACTCCGTTGCTACTTTGTCGGTGCATATTTTCGAGTAGTCACGTCAGAAGCGTGCCGATACAATGACCACAGCGGGTGAATGGCATGCTTGCTTACCTAACTCTACGAGGCCTCTACCTTTGACAACAACGAACTTCATAACGAAGTTATGAATGCTAAAGCATTCGCGGCATTTAATAAAAACGGAAAAGTAGAGCATATGGATGTGCCAAAGGATGAACGACTCAATTAGTAGCGACTTTAGGCACATAACGCTGATTGTGCAAGTCAGTGGTGATTGCAGCAGCTAAGGCTGCTGGGTGGTAGAGCGCGACACGTGCCAACGCCATTATGGTCAATAACTTTCATGCGGTATAATTGAAGTTGCAGTGCATTAGAACTTCGCGTTTGTCTCCTTTCATTGCAATTAATATACGGTCAAAAGCCTTCTATTGCTGAACAATTGTAGAATGAAGTATGTCAGGCTATCTTCATCTAGATATCCTTTATATTTGTTTAATTAAAGACGATTTCTTGAACAATACTAATTTTAACATCAGAAAATCCTTCTAAACACTGCGCTAAGGTGTCGCCTCATAGTAAGTACCAGAGTTATCTTAATGTTGTTAAAGTGGTACTAGCTAGGCTTCGGGTTAATTTCTAGGGTACTCGCAATTCTTAATGCAAGGTCGAAGGTCTCCATTGTTGTACCATACGTGAGTGTAGTTTTAATGAGTTCCAAGGGCCGAGGGTCATGGTCGGTGCGTTGTTGTATGTGTGACAACTTTTAACTGTTTTTACACCGATAATAACTAACTAATTTTTTTACAAAGTATATAATGCAAATCTGCTTATGAAAACCTGTCGAAATGTATTGTTATTGTCAGAATCGGTTATATAGTTTGGGTGTGAAGTGTCGCGAAAGAGTAGAAAGTCTTGGCCTATTTATATATGGATTTAAAATATTGCCCATGCGATGCATTAACTGCTGAGTTGGAGTATAATGTGTCGGGAACTGCTCCACTGCAAATAGCTACTTGATATCTACTTCAGGCTAACGTTCTTCTTGCTCTCTTTTTCTGCTTGAAAACCACCAATAAATATAATATTACGCCCAAATAGTTTACACGCAGAGCAACAGCAAAAACCTACAAAACTCTACCGAAGAAATATTTGCGCTCAAAAATAATTCGAAACTTTTACGCCAAGGCAACTGCGAAAGTTTCTAAGGCACCAAGCGCCTTCAGGCGATTGAAAACATTTTCATATGTAAATTTGGTATATCCTTAGCGGCTGTTAATGTTTTTGTTGTTTTTTTAATTTTTATTCTTTTCTTTATTGTTTGGGTTGCTGGCGCCACAATTTTTGTTTCGCTGTTTAATACATTGCAATGAGTTGCGTTGCACACACCTGTGTCGACATTACTGTGGCTGAGCACGCCTTCAAGCTCGTTCCTCGCGTTGCAAGGAACAGCGTCGGCAGCAGGTGATGGCAGCACTCACATTCGCTGTGGAAGTCTGTGAGTTTGTGTATTGTGCTGAGACGCAGCTCACATTCCTCTGGTGGTACTTGAGTATAATAACGCGACACCACCCGTCGGGCCACTCAAGTGTGGATGTTGATGCTGCTGCAACACATCCTGGCGCGTGCTGAGAAGAGTCTTCTTTTGGCTGCTGCTCATAAATTTGGCTCCTGTGGTTGCTGCTGCTGCTGCTGTTGTTGGTTGCTGATGCAAGCAAATTTTGTGGCATGCACGAAATTTATTTCATAATCTTCACTTGGACTTTTGTTTTCTCTTCTCCATCTCCTTCTCCTTCTTCTTTTCTTTTTATTTCTTTTTTTGCACAATTTTTTCCGCTTGTTGGCCTTTCAACCCATGCGTGTGTATTTGTGTGTCTGGCAAAGTTTTGCATATGAAAACTATGAGGCTAAGCATGTAATTTATATTTCTCAAGTGAGTCTGCATGTGTGTGTGTGTGCGTTTGTGCATTGGCTTTCACTCACATGCAGTCAGTGGCTCACATACACATGATACTCTTCCCAGCTGCTCGCCACAACTTTGCGCAGCACTTCCACCAGCAACCAACTGCATCCGCACACGCAGCTCTACTCCAATCTGTTCATTCTCTGCCTCTCTGCCTCTCTGCTTTCCACCACCCAGTTATGCTCTGTGCGTCCTTGTCTCGCTTTGGCAGCCATAAATTTTTCTATTTGACCACATAAATTGTTTACCAATTTTCACAACTTTTCTATTACCGTTGCTCGAATTTTGTTTGCAAAACAGTTTTCGTTCTACCCACTCAATTTTTGTTACACTTTTTTGTTGTTGTTGTTGTTGTTGTTGTTGTTGTTTATCCGACTACTGTCTGTAGAAAAAAAGCCACCACCACCACTTTTTGATAGATGACAAAAATATTTGCCTTTGGTATAGTTTGGTGTGGTTTGGGCTCTCACGGCTTTATTTGCTTTCATTGGTACTTTTCGACTTTCATTTATTTTGCCATTGAGTGTTGGCCAAATCCTTGAACGGCTTTTGTTCGCTTTGCTTTCATTTAAAGTTTCGCAATTGATTTCAGTTCAGAATTTCACATTTTAGTAACAGATTTTTTGGGTCAAGTGTTTTGTTGACTTGTGTCGATTTGAAAAGTGATGCGAGTAAAAGCTTCCGACATTTTTGATGAAGTAATTTGCAAGAATACGACTATTGCGATATTGCAAATGAAGACGTATTTAATCGGCCTGAGGTTAAGAACTAATATTTTAATCTATATATTTAAAAATGTTAGGTTTGTTCTTAATATCGAATCTTTGAAATTTCTTTACCCATTTCTTGAAACTTCGGAACAATGTTTTCTTGCTTTCCCCGCTTATTTGTCCATAGTTAAAAACCTTTGTTAACAAACAACTTAAGTAATCATTAACTAATAATACATTCCTAAGGAGATACTCGCCTGAAAGAATTTCCAGTTCAATATTTTCCAAAACTACTAACAAAATCTGCTGGGTGTTGTGCGCGGTAATTCAAAAGAATGTACTAAAAATTTGAACAATGTATTTCGAAGATCAATGAGAGAACAATTTAACAAAGTTCTTAAGAAAAGAAGTTCTAGGAATACTTACGTGTGTAGTGTTTCTATAATTACTTAAGTATTGAGTACTCTAGCGCACTCGTGGTGTTCGTACGTAGTATTTTGGCATATAAACTTTGTGAGATAATGTATTTAGAAATTTGAATCAAGCTCTTTTTGTCGGTATTAGCCCTTTCCTGTATTAGCAAAGGAATTATAAATTACATAAAAGTACAAAAATTAAGTATTTCAATGGCGTATCAGCAAGAAATTTGCTTTGTTGAAGCTATGGATTTTGCTTCATGGGTTGATATTTTTCTCTTCAGTGAAGCACCTTGTAATATACGACATATCTCGTTTCTTCTCAGGTGCAAGAACACATAAAGCATTTGTGAGTTAAATCTATTTTCATTTTTATTATTACTACAATTATTTATTTAGACCCAATAGATAATATACCAATTTGGTTCTGGTTATATAATTTTTTATGGAGTATTAGCTAAGTTACTAACTTTACAGTACTTAGAATAATTAATAATATTGACATAAAACAATATAAATGAAAAGGAAAAAGGGAAAAACCTTATATAGACGTTATTGGTACTCAACTAAATACTAAAATGAAACTATAAGTAAAGATCAAAACTTAATAGAGCTAACTATAAGTTAAAGTTCGATCATCACTTGGAATGTGCAATATTTGGTTTCTAGAATTAAAACTTCTTTTAGCCTGTACATTTTTTAACAATCAGGCAATTATCTGCCTTTCATGTTGTAGAGCAGTGGAGTAGTAAAAGGGTAGGGTTAGAATCATTTTTCATAACTTATTCTGCGTCCTTTGGAGCTTACCACGGCTGCACAATCACCCCAGATTTCGGAAACGTATTATTGTTACAAATATATTTTAAATATTAATAGTTAATTTTTATTGACTGTTGGGACTTTCTTTTAATGAATGGATATAATAATGTGGTTATTTTGTTAATTTTATCAACTATCCTGCTAATATGATGATGTGTACTCCTAGGTATTTTATACAGTTCGTTCAGAGTATGGCTTCAGAACTAAGCTGTAAGTTTGAAGGCAGGGCTTTCGCTTCCTGGGAAAATATATGGCGTTTGTGTTAGGTGGATTTCATTTGATTTTTCACTTGTGGAAGGAACTAGCAAGAGTATGTAAGGCTTCTTCTAGAACCCTTTGAATATTGCTGCAACTATTTCCAGAGCAATATATGGTAGCGTCGTCAGCGAAGACTAAGGTATTACAATGGACAAGGGATGATGGAATGTCATGGGTGCAGATGTTGTAGAGGGTCGGTCCTAAAACAAATTCCTGGGGAAGATATAAGCGAACAGGAAGTATTACGAAAAACACACCTGGGGAAATTTTTTTAAAATTAATTTTATTTAAATAATAATAAGTGTTTTTTCCTTACAGAATATTCTTGCTATGTCTTACCTACTTATAAGTCGCTCACTGATCAGTTGTACAGAAATTTCTCCAAAGATATGTGCCTCCGTCCAAAAGGACTTAACCTTCTCGTCTGCGTGAATAGCACGGAAAACGAGCAATTTTGCGTATTCCCAATTGTCATCATGATGAATTAACACTTTAAAGAATTAGCTTAAGAGATCTAATTCTTTAGTGCGCTGTTTCGTCGCGCCTAATTGAATATATACGCCCATAAGGTGTCGTCTGGATTTTGTTCTTCTTCTCTGCGTTCTGCATTTGCTTTATATGCAATTATATTGGCTTCTAATTTTCACTGACTTTGGTTTTACCATTTTCCATTTACCAGTATATAATATTTAGATCATACGCCCACAATTCTAGTGAGTTAAATTCTAAAATGTCTTGCCACAGGATGCGGACTTTCAATAAGCCAACGTAAGAGATTCTCTGCGTAATTTAAATAATGCATTTCATGTTTATACCACATTCTAGACCAAAAACTGTTGCCTCCCACCGATTACACAAGCAATTTACCAACACTTACCAACTTGTCTTACAACGCGGAAGCCAAACCAAGCCAAGTAAAGCCAAGCTGGGCAGAGTTGTACCGAGTGAAGTCAAAGCTTTGCCAAGTGGCGAGCACGAGGCAGCTGACTGCAGTGCTTAATGCGTAAAACTTTTGCTGCAACACGTAACTCAACTTAACGTAGCGTAATGCTTGACAACAACGACGACAACAACAATAACCAGTTATGGGCATGTATGGCGCCAGCCGGTCGAGGCGGGTGCGCTGCATTGGCTATTGCCGCCGGTGCCGTTGCAGGTGCCGGTGCCGTTGCCGTTGCAGGTGCAGTAAACTGACTGACTGCACGGGAATATTGAAAACGATTTCGTAATCAAAAGCAAAAATAAAGTAATAACTATAAAGAAAAATACAGCAATTTAGTAAAGCAAAGTTTTTTCATAACCGTTGCTTGGGTTGAGGCAGTGCTGGGCAGGCTGTCGAGCTGAAGTTTGGGTTGTTGGCAAAGCGTTTACATTGAAAATGTGCAACACGAGTTGCGGCGAAAGCATTTGGCTCGAGCCACTGCTTCTTCGTTTACTGTTTCGATTGCTTTGTTGTTCGAAATTTCTTTGACTTTGCTGTTATAACTACCTTCTGCAGCTTCTGCTTCTGCTTTTTCTTCTTCATTTTGTTCGACGCCAACGCCAACGCCATCGCCATGATCATCATCATCATCCTGTGTAGCATTTAAAGTTGAAAATCGGATTATAATAATCCTTATATGTTGCACATTCACTACACGCCCTTCTATTCATACGCACAAAATGTCGTTGTCCCAACTAAGGCAGAAGCAGCAGCACATATCAGCCTCACAGCTTACCGTAGCTAACTCCTAGCGAGGCCTCCTTGCCATAACTAACGCTGGTGCTGAACTTAACAAGTTGTAATCTTTTATGGCAGCAAATTGCAGAAATTGTTGCAAAGGCAACCGCAGCAACTGGAAAATAGAATCAAATTTTATTCGCATAGAAAAAAGGCATAAGTCCGTGCACACTGAGGCCAAGTTAGCACTATGTATGGACATGGGTTGGCTGTGCTGGGACTGCGACTGTTGTGGCACATAAATAGTTGGTTTTCCCATGCATTGCAATTCAACAAATTGTTAACATAATTTGGCCACATTCATGCGACGCTCAACGTTCTCTGTTTACATGTGAGTCAAGTTGCCCCTACTCGAGCTCTGCCACTTCGTCGTCGTTCACAACTGCAATTTGTAAGCTGATATTATTTTCTTAGTTGCGATTTTCTCATAGTGCAACGAAGCATTGAAATGGTTTTATACCCTAATACCTAAGCGCAATTGGATTAGTTGACATTAAGGTTTGCACAAATGTAATAGTTGCTGAATGCTCTAATTTGGAAAACTGTGTTTTTATGCAAGGCGAGAGTGGGTGAAGGAAAATGCTACGAAATTATGCATTAAGCAGACTTAGAACTTTATATCTGATGTTATTGAGAATTGTTCCAGAGTTACATTAGACTAGTATGTTGTCTACAACGTAGAAAAATCCGACTGCCTCTTATGGAAGCTACTTGAATCGGTTTTAATGCTGAGCATAAACATTTTTGGAGCATAACAATTTTTTGAGAAGTTAAAGGTTTTACTTAGCACCTTAACCTGGCAGTTAAGTCAATTTATTAAAAAGTTGTCGAAACAATCCCATTTTTAGTCTTTATGTATAAAGACTAAATTGGCCCCAGCGCAAACTAAATTGATTTTACCGTTTCGAATGCACCAAAGATATGATCACTGCACTAAACTTTCGATTTGAGTTAAACTCTTTTATCGATTACCTTTTACAGACAAACGGTTTCGAATTTGACATACATATCAACGGCAAACTGATGAAGCAATATTAAGATTTTCATACTCTCATATTATTTCCCATCCGAAAAAAAAAACAAAAAAAAATTCCAACAGCAGCTTGCGTTGCCTCCTTGCTTTAATAGATTGTTTATTAAGACTAAGTGTTGAAACAAAAGGGTGTAGCTGTGTCTGAGTCTCAGTCTGTAGCTGAAGCCCGAACAGAAGTCAACGGAATGCGGGGTTAAGACAAACTGTTGTTGTAGGAAAACAGAAATACCTTGTTTAATAAACTAAGAAATGTCCAAGTAATTTTTTTTAATATGTTGGACAACTGTAGTTTTCCACGCATATTGCTTTTTCTCTAAGTTTTTGTAGTCTGCGTACTTGAAATGGTATGAAAATTCTTTATTTTGCACTAGTAAAATTAATTTTGATGTGCTCACTTCGTTTTTCATTTGAATCGCAGTCCAAACAGGCAGAGTGAGAGACGATTTGTAGCAGATACAAAGTTGAACTAGTCAGAATGCACGGAACAAATCGACTGTGATAGTAATGCCTTCTACCACCCAAGGTTGTACCAGTCAATCGATTACTGATATTAACAGACACCAGATGATAAAAGAACAAATTCTTATGAGTTTTATTGATTTCATGGCAATGCTACTCGCATTCGCCAAAAATCATTATTAAGTAAACATAACTTTACTGCTTTCCATATTTAAAGTGCTGCCTAAGTTAACCAATCAGAGAGCCACTTCATAGTTGACTTGAAATATTATAAGGAAAGGCGGCATAAAAAGAAAAGAAAATTGATTTAAGGCCAGCAATCAAAAGCCACTCAAAGCCGAAGAAACGAATTAGAAATAAGCCACTGAAATGCTCGATTTGCAGTCGATACAATTGAAGTCAACTCAAGTCAAATCAATGCTGTTTTGTTTTACCAAACATGAGTTGGGTGTAGAAAAAGTGTGCGGAAACCAATTAAAAGGATTCTTCTTATGAAATTTTTATTGTGAAATGTCCTTCACTGGCACTTCGGTTGTTGCTGTTGGCAATGCTTATCTGTCAGTTACTTTCTTGCTTCGAAGCTATTTTGCTTAACTCGGCTCAGCGATGCTCAATGCAGTTCAGATTTTAGCTCAGTTCGGTCCAAGTCGGTTCAGTTCGGTTCGGTACAGTCCAGCTCGATGAATGGTAGCGAGTCTGGTTGAACTTGCGCTTCTTTTAGTTTCGGTTTCAAGTTAAGCATTCAATGAATAAATTAAAAAGTTTTAATGAAGCTCGAAAGAGATTAAATTTTTGCGCTTTCTATGTTCTGTGCTATATTCACATTCGCTGCACATCCTGGTAGTGCGGCAAAATAGTAGAAATGGCAGGCATGCAAAGCAACGGAAAAATACAACAATGAAGTTCAGAAGCAGACGCGTTTCGTTGTCTTTCAAAATTTAATTTATTAGATTTGCTTTAGCGATTTACTCTAGCGCCATCTGAGAATTTGAGAACTGTTCCATTGACGTGTGGCACAATGAAAGTGTTAGTATGCAAATGCAGGAGTAGTGGGTGGAAATCAAGTTAAGTTGAAGATGAACGGATTAATGAAAGAGACGAAAAAGTGAAGTGATGATACTGCAGGTGTTTCATTACTGACCTACTTATATACATAGTTAGACGACGAGTTAACCTATCAAGTTACTTAGATAAAAACTCGGATTGGCAGTCGAAAAGACCCGATGTTGGCATATACTCGTAGATGGTGCATCTAATGGACATTTCATTAGGCTACAAACGTCAACGGATTTGTGTCAAAACATGTTTGTTGTTATTAGAGTTGTAGCAACTGAGCTCTTCAAGACATTATTACAATTAATATTATTTTTGTCTTATAAAGTAGAGACGCCGGGATCCAGAGCTTCGCACATGCAAAGTGAGAGCTCCTCTCAGCGCTATCGGTTTAAGGGAGAGGTTTTCTATTGAAGGCGGTTGTGATTTTGAAAATCGATTGAAAGAAAGGAATTTCGTTTCTTGGTTAAACGCATGAACGGCATATTTTTCAAAAAAAACATTGGCGTGAAGCGTATTCTGGGAACACTGCCCCATAGAAAGCGAGCATCCCAATTGAATTTACATAGCATTGGTCGTCCGTATGTGGCACAGAACATTTGGAACAATTATAAAGGGAAGTGCACAGCATCTTTTTGAAAAGCCCTGAAGTGAAGTTGCGGCTCCTTTAATGATAACAGCGTTAAGAATAACATATAAGAAAGGCTTTGTTCACAATGGATGACGCACTTGCTCACAATGATCTAAAGGTAGCAACGCCTCTATGATGCAGAGCTCTCTTTGCTGACTTATTGACTGTAATAGACAGGATAACCAGTATCGGTATGAAACATTTATGCACCAGTACACTGTGAGATCACAATGTCCGTCAGCTGAGTACAGCCTTTAAAATGAAAGCCGATGAAAGCCTTTAGAATCGACCCAAAAACGCAAGTACTAGACGGTAAGGTTTTTCCCATCTTATTTTTGGATGATATGTGTTTGTCGACCATTTTGAGAAAGTAGTTATTTTTAAGGCCTTATGTACAAATAATGTAATCAATATAAACCGTTAATTGGGAAGCAAAAAAAACACTTTTTCACTAACATGATAATCAGTGAGATGTATAGTTGACTACTATGCTTACATTGCATGAATTTAAATTGGAAGTGTATGCTATGGATCATTCGACCAGGGGTTATTAAATGTTCCATGTTCCATGAAAGAAAGAGACTTGCTTCAAAGGGTACAGTCGTTGCTACAACAAACGCTCTTTTTGAGTCCAAGGATGAATCGTTCTTCAAAAGACGAAATGTTAGCGGAGCTTTGAAATGAGTCTACTTATCACGTGGAGAAAACTATCTTGAAGATAGTTCTTCTTCTTTTCTTGGGACTTCGATATATAAAAAAAAAAATAATAATAATAATAAATTTTCTTATTATTTACAGAAAATTTCACGATGAGGTTTCCGGACTTGTTCTGCAGCACAACGCTGTTAACGTTAATCGTTCTATTGTCAAGAGGTAAGTAAGTAATAAATGTCTATTGTAAGTCTGTCTTTTTACAATAGAAATTTATGAAAACCAAGTCTGAATTTGGATGTTTAGCAAAGAATTGTTTAGCCGCTTATTTGTGCATCCGTCGACTTCCTGAGAAGCGAAGTCCCAAGGACTCCACTCCGCACTTGTTGGGCAAACACAAACTCAAAAATGCTGGGTAGTACATTGGCAGTTAACAATAAAATAAAACTGGCAAAAACAACAAGCCAACTTACAACGGTGCAAGTAAAATGTTGATTTCGCACAAATATTGACAAAGGGCGCCTGTTTGACTGTTTTCGTTGACTACGCCGGCAGTCGCGGTGCAATTTCGATTTGACTCCGTCTGCTGAGCTGAGCTGCGCAGAGCAGCAGTTAGGTCCGGAAGCGTATAAAAACGAATGGGAAACGCGAAATTCAAAGTAAAATGTTCGCTTCCGCTTTTCACGCGTTGCCGGATTCAGCGAGTAGCAGAAAAAGCTGAGGCAAAACACTCATGTTTGGCCGCGCTTTATTTGACTTTTCGCATTTGCCTTCACGAATGATTGCCCAAATTTACTGCGTGAAGTTTTTCTAAGAAAATAAAACCAAAATCAAGCAAAATACAAACAGCGCATAAAAAGTTGTAAATAAAAATAGCAGTGAACTCTGTGTTTATCTACTTAATCAAAATATGCAAACAAAATTATACACGGAAAGTCGAAATGCAGTGACAGCAGCAGAAGTCATTCCCCTTAAAGTAATCAACGCTGAGCGAGCATGACAGGTGCGATGTTGCTTTGGGAGTGACAAGAAAAAGTGATTAACGTAGTCAAAGACTCAAATCAGTTGAGTTCATCGAACAATATCAACCTTTTAGGCTGCGAACTTCGAATGAACTCAAAAAGTCATAAAAAGCTGCAAGAAACAAAGATGAGCTGGACTAAGTTAGAAGCTCCAAGACCTTGACTAGTAGGTGGACTGAACAATCTGTTAAGCTGACCTTATTAAATTTTCCATTTTTAGTAGGATGGTCTTTGGCTAGATCCTTGCTTAGGTGGAGCAGAAACTCCGACGTTGCAGGCTTTACTATATGCCTAAGGGCACGGCACACACACCTTTCATACTGTAAACTACGGCTATACTGATTTGTTTACAGTAGCGAGTGGCACTGCATTCAAAAGAGAAGGCTCTACAATACACAACTGTCGGTTGTTGGCGTTGGGCGCTTGCACACTACTTCTTTAGTGGCGTTGGTCTCGCTATTTAACAGCCACACCTCGTATACGGTATATTTTCACAATTTCAAGTCAGTCTAAATCTTTTTGGATTACGAAGGCTCCAGTAGCTTCACACACTCCGTCCCTAAAGCAGCTTCTTCATAGTCGGCTCGAACGAGATTGATCGGTCGATTGGAAGCACAAAGGGAACGCTCTACATCGCCTAGACATAGGCTGTACCACGAGGCTGTACTATATGTTTAGTTGATCATATATGTGGTTCAACCCTTAGTTAGAGTGCGAAAGCTTTTACCGTTTCTCTTCATTCGGCATTTAGCTATTGCTTAACGCTTCTTAGGTAGTTCAACAGATGACTGGACATCTGTATTAATCTTACAGACATCACACTCATTTTCTAATTGGAATTTCCACTTGTCGTACCCTTAACAAATTTAAATTGGCTTATTTCGGTAAATTCATGTCACCAACGGAGATTAGAGATCATATGATTTTATTTTGAGCTTTTACAAAGGCGGCTCCTCTTAGTCCGGTAGCCCACTAAAGGTTTCTAAATATCGACGGTACCATTAAGAGATATGGATACAACAAGGTATGCTATAAGTCCTTCTCAGAGAAACCGTCAGGTAATAGGCGGATAACAAGAATTTCCGTCCAATATTGAAGAATTATGAACATTAAACTTGTTATGTTTGGCACTCGAATCATTGATGTAAGGCACATGTAGAAAACTCACGAACACAATAGGTCGTCGTTTAAGTGTTCTTTGGTTTATTTGTGGTGTCAAATTTAATATAAGTTAGCCACTAGCTTATTTAGAAACTAATCTGTATTGATTGTAGATTGAATTCAACTGATCATTTCTGAAAGGAGGGCCTCCCTTCCGTTGTGTTTACACATGAAGAAGTCAACAGTTTAGAGAAGAATTTCCTAGAAAGACCTAGAAAGATAGATAAATTTATCTTGGAATCCTCACTTGTAGTAATAATTTGTAGTCAATTTTAGTTAAGACTCTAAAGTTCTACTGAGTGAAAAAAAACTATAGAAAAGTTAACCGAAGTGTCAAGATTATAAAGAAGGCTACTGGTAAGATAAGATTTTTCCTGAAAGATAGGACTCGTCTTCTTGTATCCTTCCACATTTTGTACAATACAGAACCACAATGCCTAAACCACACGCCTCCGTCCGTTTAACAGGTTCATTACTTTGTTAAGGAGTAAAGAACAACAACTTTACGCTCGTTGCCCCTAAAAGCGTGCAACGCAAAGGAAATTAGCATATTGCAAACGCACTCAAAGGCGTCAGGCTTCATAAACATTAAGAAAATCACACACGCGCAAGCACACTCGTACTTGTATATGTAATAGGTTAAGTAGACATAAGCATATGTGTTGTTGTTATTGTTGTAGTAGTTGTTCTTGATTTTATTGTTGCAGTCATAAACATTATGATTATTATGATTGTGTTTCTTGTTGTCGTTGTTGCTTTTGTTGCTCGGTGTTGCTGACACTTGAAATTCAAGTAAAAATTACCTTTTTCTTCTACGAGTTGGATACGCCCACTCTTGTAAAAGTTGACTATTACCACACTTTTTGTTTTCTTTTCGTTTTACATTTTTTCCTCTGCTTATGTATGTAATTGTTACGTGTTGAGACTTTGTTTTGTTATAATTTAACAAGCAACAATGAGTATGTGCTTTCACTCTCCTCTGCCCAGCCTTCTACCTACCGTTCAACTTGTAGCGCGCAACTGAGACTGTGAGCAAAAGACACAGTTGCGATGCTTAACGCTTACGTTGAGCAGCAACAGCAGCATATATGGCGCACACGTTGAAAAATAAATAAGTAAAAAAAGGAAGACCTCTAACTTCCGCCATATTGAAGTTGTAGTACTCTTCACTCGTGTCTGGAATATAGTAGACAATCCAGTATATTGATTGAATTTCAGCTTATGCGATACTATAATACTAGAATCTTCAAATTTGTAGCGTTTGTATGGACTTGAGGTAAAATCCATCCATGATATCAAATGGATTCATTAATTATCAAAAAGTATGGACCGACGAATTTGGGAAAGCAATTGCGAAAATAGTTTTTCTTGTGGGGGCTACATGATCTAGAGACCACAGAGACTTTGTGGTTGTATCCATAATATGGATATGGAATAACATATGTCTCGTTATAAAAAAAAATTTGCAACTTTACACTAACAGCAGCTCGTCCACAGTGCCACACACGACGAACATGCCCTCTAACACGAGCCAATCACATGAACATGTTCGTCGTATGTGGCCAGCTAAATAAAAGCTTTTATCTTAACCATTTTCATTTATTTAGATATTCTTATAATACTGTAATACTAGGGTTTATGTAAACGGACCAGGGCGACCAAAAACTTGATTCACTAAGAACTTCAAGTTAGCACACGGTCTTATATGGGCCTGTATGATCTAGTAAGGCTAGAGTCTTGAAATTTATAGGGCTTATGTCAATGAATCACTTCTATTTTACGCTTGATAGGTCCACAACATAATAAGCATTTGAATGAGTGACTGTGTCTTACACTGGTTGTGCCACTATCGGCGGTCAGCTCAGGTCGGTTCAGACATAAAATATTAAATAAAATCAGTTTTCTAGTAAAAAACTGACACAGCGATGAGTAATTTCATATAGCTGAACAGTCACATATATACATACTTTGTGTCTGCTTAATTATATTACAAACTTCCATTCACAGTTTTAGGGTATACAGAGTATCATAAAAAAGAAAGCATCTCAAATCGAGCGTTAGCGGAAAAACTTTACACAAAGTATTATACATAAGTCTGCTAAGTATAACAATAACAATGACGGTTGGAAGATCTCTTCAGCAAATGTTAAAAAGAAAAAGTGAGAGTCACAGCAAAGACAAACAAATTAAGTCCAATTAATTTCCTCCGTAAATATGTTAAGTTATTTGTTTTGAAATGGAAATGTGCTACAGCTGCTTGACTTGAGACACAACTCAGCTTCGCTCAACCCACTTGAAGTACAATGCAACTCAGTTCCCAACCTCACAAGTCAACTCAGTGTTTCTCGACTTGGTTTAACTAGGCTTGAAGTGTGGGCTCCCTTTGACTACCATAGTGCTAACGGTTCCCTGACATTCCCTACTTCACGCTAACACAATTTTCAATTGTTGAGATTTTTACTGAACGTTAGCAGCTGCACGTTGTGTCACGCCACGCGTTCGAGAAATTATGTAAATATGGTGTCAGGTAATTTATGACTATGTTGAACGACCCCTCAACGCCTACGACTTGACTTAATGCGACTTGATTTGGCGCCTGTTGAGTGTTCTGTGTGTTTGAGTATTTATTTGTGTGTGTGTGTGTGTGTGTGTGTGTGTGTAGTAATGCCTTAAAAAAGTTTTCATTTCGGCACAAAGTCAACACATTAATTTTGTATTCCTTTATTCAAGCTGTCTGATTAATTTAGCCTCATTTGGCAACATTTATTATTTAATAGCGAAGCGCAAGAAATTTGTCTACGAATTACCCAACTATTTTCAATTAAAATATAAGTTCCCAACTGACGTCCGAAAATCGCTCTTTCTCTTCCTTCTTCTTCTTTTTCCCTGCCACACGCCACATGCCCTGCCTAATTAGTAAGTTAAGCACAGCAAGCAATTGAAATTGCCTACTATTGTCACATATCCAAGCAACAATTTGGCGCAATTAACTGCAATTAGCTTGGATTACGTTGCACATGTGAAAAATAGATTGACGACAAACAATCGCCATTTACACACCAACAAGCCATTCCCTATGCATACAATCAATGTGCAACAAACACAAAATATAAAAAAATATAAAAAAATATAAAAAAATAGAAAAAATAGAAAAAAAGTGTTTGCCATCGGAATATAAAACTGAGATAGTCAATGTTCAGTCGGAGCCACAAAATGCCTACGAATAATGATGTATGTGCATATGAAATTGATTGAGTAATTTTTCTGTATTTGTTGTTGTGTTACCATGTGGGCCGATCAACAATTACTTGTTCTTTGAAATGAAGCTGCATTGCTTTAAATTCTTTTATATATTTTTAATAATTTTTAATACATTTTTATTAATGCCAAGCTCTTCACAAAAAAGAAGGAATGCAAACTCTACTGTCTCGTAATAACTGTAATAAGTATCGCTACCATTGTCATGTGAAACAGCGGTTCCTCCTTAGCCAAATCAGCGTGTCTCTTCCTATGGTATCGGTTCAATAATTCTCTGTAATATTGCCCACCGACTTTTCTTTCATTCTGTAAAATTATTCACTTAGAATCCCAAAAAACCTGGGCCATGACTTCCACATCCGATAGGATTGTCTTTTTCTTCTTCGAAGCAGCTTCAAGCGCATTCGCGAAACTCATTAGTCCGAGGCATTTATTATAGTAACCATGCATAATATTGACTTGCGATTCATAAACTTCCGACCTTAAATATCTTCTATTAGTTGACGCACATTAATTCTAGGATTATGTTAAAAATAATTTTAATGACAATCTGACTATCACCTTCTTCTGACTTCATAAAGAAGATGACGTTGAAATCATTTGGGCCAATGCTTCACGGTTCTAGTGGATGGTAAAGGGTGCCCATAAGTTCTTCAGTTCAGAATACAATACATCAATCTTCAAACATGACTACATCTTGATCGACCCACCTGTGTATATTTAAAGCTTTCTCTTCATGCGCGTATGCATGTTTGCCTGTCTGCAATCAATCAGCATGACATGAAACTTAGATTTCAAGTGTCATCAATTAGAACAAAATAATTCTGACTTCATATTTCTTGTATTTCTACTTTTGTGCAATTAGTTTGTGGCTTTGATTGATATACATTGCACGTATGTGTGTGTAAGGTGGGGTGCTTCCTAAGAAAGCGGAAGTCAAATGTAAGCGGTGCCTGACATATAAAAAGTTGTTGCATATTTACAGGATCAATTTTTATGGGAAGAAATATTGATTGATAGTGCAATGGAAAAAAGTCTAAAGTTGGACTGAAAGCTTAACATGCGAGTTACGATCTGGTAATCACAATGCACAGCGTTTTAGAAATCCTTAATTTTGTGTTTCATCTGGTGTTCCCCTCCAAGAGGAATCATAAGAGGAACATAAAGCTTTTCGCTTATCGTTTCTTGAAGTTGCCTTCGCAGCTTTTTCTTAACATTTCATTCACATTGATGGCTTCTCACATTCTTATTACAAGAGCTTTGAAATGTTTCGCTAAGTTTCAGGGTTGTAAAAGGGCTGACTTTTCACGCATGGTCCCACTATGCGGTGAAATTGCTGCTCTAGGTGGTGCTAAGGGGCGAAATTTCTACTTGAAAAAATCTTACGGGAAAGCATTTGACTTCCACACTTGAATCTAGTCAGTTCCAATACTTGTACATATTCGAAATACGTTTGACGGGATTTATTCAATTTCCTTACAGAAGTATCTGCACTCTCTTATGCTTATTAGACCTGCTGAAAGAGTTGAGAATTACTTTTGGAATGACGGCCGATAGCAGTAGGCCTATGTAAATATGCACTTCAGATTCAACTTAACTTACTTTTCAAACTTTAAAGCCCTTGACATTCAGGTCTTGACTACCAGACTACCAGGTTATTTGAAGGCAGAAAGTTTGGCTTCATTCTTTGTTGATTTATATGTGTATCTTCCAATACTACAAGACCATATATGTGCACTTGTATACAATGGGGTTAGTACAGTCCAAAAAACGACTGCAACGTATTAGAGGTGAGTGGGTCCCATAGCTATTGGGGTCCCGGATATAAAGCCCTGGAAGAACTATAGAAAAATACGGAGACGGCCGCATTAGTTAGAAGATACTTACATAGTCCCTTTTCTACATCGTCTAATCTAATACAATCTAATCTAGTCCATTTCAATGGCTTTATTAAAGAAAGCTTTACGCTTTGTTATTTTTGTATATTAGTTATTTTTTTGATTTTACTAGAAATGAAATATTCAAATTAAGCATGACATTTTAATAATGTTGAGCAAACATTGTATCTCGTTGTTGTAAAAACTTAACTAATTCTGCGATTTTAGCTCGCTATGCCATTTGTATTTAATAAAATATTTACATAAGTTGCGAACAAAAAGAACTCATTAAATAAAATAAACACATTTCCATTAAAAGATTACAACAACAACAACAGAAAGTTTGCATTAACCAAATATAAATGAGGAAAATCCCTTGAAAAGGCAACAGCGACCACTAAAAACTCAAAAATTAAAATTAAAAACACTAAATTCAATTCGTATTAATAAAAAGATGTCAAAATTAATACCCATATTAATTCAGTCAATAGATTTTAGTTAAAATGCGTATCGGGATTAAAAAAGCAGCGGAGAAAAACATCGGAAAATCATAATCATAAAATAACATTTATGCACATTAATTGTAATTGCTCTGCGGCGTTGTCTATGCGTAATAATTCATGGCAAGAATGCTAATTAGCGGTAATTAAATTTATGTCATGCCAAACGTACACAAAAACAAACACAAATACAGACACAGAAACACAATCATACGACTCAGAGATGGGCATCTTTGGTTTCATATTTAAGCGCGTCGCCATTAATATCCATTAGTACCAGTGCACTTGAAGCCCACTCACGAGTGATTTGGACTTAGGAGAAAAGTGGAACTCAATTAAATTAAAAGAAAAAAAAAATTTAAAAAAAATATTTTACAAATCGAATTTGGTAACAATTTTTGAAATATTAATTGCGAAAAAAAGGATTTTTTAATCTCAAAAAATTGCATTGCCCACAGGATTTTTCAACTGAGGGTTAAATGAGAATTTCTGGCCGCCGGATAGAAAAATTTGTTTTCAATAATTGATTTGTTCAAATATACGATGATATAAAATTTGAAATTGGTTTTAATTTCGCAGATAAAAGAATAAGCAAATTATTTATTGAAATTGAAACCAAAAAAAAAATAAAAAATAAAAAGCAAAAAAAATTTGGCATAAAAATGTTGTATGTGAATAACGAATTGAAAAATAATTGCTCCAAACTGAATGAATGCCTCACATTCGAAATTGAAATCTATTTACATAAAATATTCGTAAAGCTTTTCCGAAAGAGAAATTTTCTGGAGTAATTGATTAAGAAATGCTCTACCCTTTGCGAAAGAGAAATGTGTTTGAGTAAAGATACATATCTCTGTTTGAATTAAATACTTTATAATGTTGAATCTTTTTCGAATTTGAATTCTATTAAAATAAAGTTCATCTGCGTCTAATAATACTTTTCGAAATATAAAGCAGTTCAAATGGCAAAACAAATTTGAAGAATTTAATTTTTTTTTCGAAAAAAAAAAAAAATAAAAAGTTGTTCATCTTCAACTGAAACGAGAAATCTGTTTGGGAAAGCTCCTTTTTGGAATTGAAAATGAGATAATGTAAGCATGGCGTCCTTATTTATATTGTCCCGAAGGTTCATGCTTTAAAGCGAATCTTAAGAAAGATCTAGTCTACTGATTTGGTATGACCATTAAAATACGCTAGTAAGGCCTGCAGCTTCGTCTGCTTATAAACCTAGACAATAACAGTTCAAGGTATCACAACATTTTTTTTCTTCTCCTTTAATGTTTTTGTACATAGCAACTAGTCAAGTGTCGCCTCTATCTCTCCAACAGAGAACAGTAAAATCACGTTCAAATTGATTCACAAACATGTCCGATATAAGAGCATTACAGTCATATAATTTTTTTTTCAGTTTTATGAACTCATCTCAGTGTAAAAAAAAAAATAACATTTCGATCCTTTTATAATCGTACCACATAACACTGAAATCGCATTGCAACTACTACAATTCACGGCACATCGTCGACATTCAATCGCCAACTGTTTGATGTCTTATTTAAGCTGGTCACGTGCGCAAAGGCGACCGAACTGAATCGAACCAAACCAAATAAATGGGCAGCATTTTAAACATTTTTATTACACTTTGCGCTCCATTAGAAAGCGACTCGAAAGTACTATGCCAACAAAATACGAGTACGCCTGCCGACACAAAAAGTCGTTTGAGCTCAGCTGAAAACATTCAATAAAGGTTGGCCGAATGTTAAATGAAGAAAAAAAAACTTGTGTGACAAAAGAAGTGCTGACGCCCTCAATACTAAAAAAGTAAAGCCGAAAAAAAGGAGAAAGTGCAAATGTAACCGACATTTTTCAGACTCAGCCTGACTAAGGCGTGCAGTAGAGCAGATAAAAGGGATCGCGCTTGATGTACGACAGCACATGCCTTTGACGCCGATACGAGTTCAGTTGACGAATGCGACACGCCTCGAACAAACACACACACAAAAACACACACACCCAAACATGCATAGTAAAAATGTCATTTGGTTATTGTTGAGTTCGTTGGTGTTTCATTCGCCTGGTGGGGTCTTGCGAGGGCGGAATCTGATAAAGCGTCGAACTTCAGTCACGCGAAAGGCTTGAATGTCAATTGATGTATTTCGGAGCATTTAAGTGATAGAATGAAATATCACGAATGATAAAACGCCAAATACACACTCATCAAGCTCGTACACTACTTCCATCAAGCTGAGTGCATTAAAATGAGTGATTTTGTGAGCGATTTGCGTCGATTCTTTTTTTGAAGTAACGCAGCAAAAAACGGTTTACTGACAGGTGTCACTTCGCCACGAAAGCAAAATAAAAACCGAACTCAACGTAACAAAACGCTCAGCTCTAATCGCATTGAAATTCTTAACCTGAGCTCGAACGGTGAACTTGCAGCATATAAAATTTAAATCGAGACCGCCAGGCAGACAGAGCGACAGACAGTCAAGTCAGGCAGTTGGCTACGCACTGTAACCTCTGTGGGAGAGGCTCACTGACTTGCAGTTCATTGCTATCATGACTGGCTGAGACAGGACTAACATGTGGTTAGTAGAGTGGAAGTGTGAGGCGGACAATTTTAGCAGCGCAGTAGCGTCTTGTGATTTATTGAATAAATCAGAAGGTGTTACCATCTCTACCACTATGTGTTCATCTACAGCACTCAACCATTCATGAAGTTTGCTCGGTGTGGTTTCGCAATTTATGTGCGTCGGTGTTAAATAAAATTGTCTACAATATTTACCTCTGCTGGCTGTCTAAAAAGGTCGTTGAAAGTCGTTGTGATGTGCCAAGAGAACCAAGTTAGAAATGTAGATTTGATGTCCTTCAAGCATTTTCTGCAAATTGCATTTTAAAGGATTTATCCATTAAAGAGATCTCTAAGCAGCACTTAATGAATTAGGAAAGGGGGTAGTTACGGCAAATTCCAAATGTTTTTTAAGACAATCAGACATCAGAGTTTCTAGTGCAAAGCGACTCTTACTCTTTCATTACTATTATACTAAAGCAAGAGCCTTGCAGCAGTTGAAATCGGAAACAACAAAATTGGTATCTATATATAAATAGTACTATAGCATATAAGCATAAGTTTGAGCTCTACTTAGTGTAAAGTGCTGTCGAACAGATGAACCCATTACTTTAATGGTAAAGTAAATAGTATGACTTAACATCGAGTCTTTATCACTGTCCGCTATTCTATGCTTTCTGGTAAGGGCGCTCAAATAAGTGAATACGGATCTTTTGGCAATGGCTTCAGTGGAAAGACCGAGTTATAGGAAGGCCTAAGGTCAACTACTTGAAACTAATGACTATTCAGTCATGTATTAAGATAATTCGAAAAATGTTTTTTTGTTGAAACAATTTTGATGTTTAATAATTTTGACACAAGATAAGTCCCTTTTTGTTTTTTTTTTTGCTTCTTTAAAAATATTTTGGTTACAAGGCTATATATAGGCTTCACAAAGAGGTACCAGATTTAAAAAAAGCTTCGTACTTGTATATGTAGTATGGAGGTCGATAACTTCGTTATATATGTATGACTAATATATAAGTATGATCTACGTTATATAAATAGGATCATGTAGTCGAGCAGAGTTGACCGGCTCCGTAGGAATGGTTTGCTATAATTAGATTTGAGGCAACGTTTCGGCTGTAGTTATCAATAAAAGTTGAAAAGGTGTTTAGTGATTGAATTACGGGATCGTAATTTCTAAATAACTTTCCTTTCATTTATCTTTTTGCTATCAAACTTTGGAGTGCGCATGTCCGCGAAAATTCCTATATAAGGAATTCTCCTCAGCTGTACGTCGCGGGTAAATGGGAAAAAGGGAAGACATAATGGACTAAGTCCTTGTGTCAAAAAATGAATGTCTTCATAGCAGTCTATCATATATTTCCGCTGTATGAGTGGGCAAAGTGAATAGGACAACTGAAATGGAAAGTAGAACTGAATCAAATATAGACAGCGACATTTCAAGTGTGACATAAAAGGTAAATGTGTGAAATCGTAATTGCCGTATTTTCTTTGATTAATGGTTAAAAACTATACTACCTCAACTACCGACGATCATTCGCTGTACACGTCATGCAGAAAGTAATAAATCAGGAAACAAGACTGGAATCAAGTCGAGCGTGGACTCCTTGATTCAGTCGACAACTAATCGGTGATCTTAGGGCTTCCATGCTAATTGTGATTACGGTATTCGTGCCCTCACATATAGTTCTATTGAAAAAAATTGAACAGTATTGAATCGAACCGTACAAATTTTAATTTGTACATTAATTGCTCGATCCATTATCAAGATATCTACCATATATATAATATTTATATATATATAGTAATATTTCCACTAATGAGTGATTTAAATTTCAACATTTTCTGTGGTCTTGATCTAATTTACTCAACAACTCCGTAGGTTAAGTGTTACTCGAATTGTGCACTGCAAAAAGCTATAAACGAAAAATGAACAAAAAGGAAAAAAATCTCGAAAAGCATTCAAAACCAAATCGATTTGTTCAACTGTCGTAACAATACCGAATCCAAATTAGTTTTTCGCACGCAAACAAATTTAATTTTAAATGAAAAAGTGGCGCCAATAATTGTTATTATCAACAAATGCAACAATAATAACAACAACACAACAACACAAATAACTACGACAACAATGGCCACGGTGAGTGTCACTTCGGTTTTGCACTGTTTAAAAGAAAATAAAATAAAATTAAAATTAAAAAAAAAACACGAACATAAGAGTAAATAAATTAAAATCAATATGTGCGAACACGAGCGCCAGCATAATTATCGCGGGCAGCATTGACAGTGTGAACATGTGCTGTGCTGCGCGTATGCACTGTAACTGACTGAATTGAATGGCAAACCCAATTGGAAAAAATTAATCCAAATCACTTTCCCTAAAGCAAATACCTGCAACATCGCACGGTTTTCCTGCCTTTTAGTATGGGCTGGCTAAGTTGTTTTTAAATCTAAGAGTTCCTTTTTACTTTTTCTTCACTTTGCAAAAAAATGAGATTCCGCATGTTTAGCTCTGGAAAATTATTTAATTTTTTGGCTTTCAGCCTAGTACCAAATGTTTGAACCTGTGATAGCTGTGCTTTGAACTACCTCAGCTAGTAAAAATTAGTTTTATTTTTGTTACAACCTTTCTTAGTTACAATGAAAACGGCTACGAAAACCATTCGAGTTTTGTTGTCCTTATATTTTGGCTTGGAAAGTAAGTAGAAAAGAAGTTTCTACTTTTTCATAATCGCTATTCACTTGATTCATATTGAAAAAACAAAGTATTTCTTATTATATAAAACATTTATTGTGGCACAAAAATGGTTACAAAATATCCGACTGGGTGCTTCCATGCACACACACACACGTGTACAAATATTGCACAATCGCGATTTTATTTTAATTTGAGCGTTAATTTTACCAACCTTCAACTTATTTCAATATACATTATATATAAAAAAAAATAATTATTTATAAAATGAAATGAAAACAAATAGAAAAGAGAAACAGGAGAAAAGTGGAAAGTGGAAAGTGAATGCCAGAGAAGTGTTTTCAATGCACACATTTTAATTTTCAAATTTCAATGGGTGCAAAGTGCGCTTTTCATTTTGTGCAACATTTCATTTATTTTGTTTTTGTTGTTGCTGCTACTTCCTTCGTTTTATTAATACGCAAAATGTATTTGTAAATGAAAATTCATTAACAGGCAAGGGCATCACCAAATAAAAAATAAAAAAATTTAAATAAAAAAATTCTTTTGTCGGTCGGAATGTATGAAGTGTTGATACTCTTCATACAGTACTTTTTTTCAAAAACCTGCTATATTTAATGATGTTTGCTTCTCCTGACTAAGATGCTCAACGCTAGAATCATAGTAGTCCAAGTAACAGGCTGGCAAGGCGTGACTCCTAAGTAGTGCCATAGTCTTGAAACAATTTTCTACAAAGGAACTTTCAAGACTCAAGAACAAATGCTTTTTAATGGAGCAATGTTCAGATTATAATGAACTTCTGCTAGGTTCTCAAAACTGGGTGCCCTAATATTATATTCTTAAGGATAATTTTTAAAGCAAGAAAGTATTTGAACTGTGCAACTCCCAGCTTACCATAAAGAATTCTTATTTTTGGGATGGACTCCTGGAACGACACTTGATGAATTTAACAACACAGACTGAGATATGTGAAGGTGGTTGAAGCCCTCAAGATGAAGCAATAAGACTGTCTGTGTATATAATTTCAGCCAAGATTTTTCCTGGAACAACGATTTCGAATAATAATGAAAAGAAACTCAGAAATAATTTCGAACGGTGTGTCCTAGAAAAGCGACCAATACATATATTTAATTAGCATATATTATAATGTATATATTATAATCGCTACCATCGTCGGTACAAGAATGCCAGATATTTTATTCTCTTGTTTTCACTTACTTTGATGGTGATGTCGAAGAGGCAAAAACAGATTCTAACAATATACATATTTTTTTTATTACATACATTGAAATCAGGTACCGTAACTGTTATGAGATTTATTTCAAAAAATTATTTTTAATTATTACTTTTTAATTTTTACTTTACAAATCAAAAGTAATTATCATTATTAATTTTTATTAATAATTAAATGTAATAATTATTTTTGATTTTTACTTTATTAATCAAAAAAAAAATTATTTAAAGTTTTTATTTTAAAAATAAAAAAAACAATGTGTAAAATAAGTTTGCGGAATTTCTCACTTTCAAATCCCACAGTGCATGTATTGAAACTCTGTGTTTGCTCTGTGATTTTCGCGATGGAAAGAACTGTCGAGAAAATAATTAAATTTCGTGTTAATAACGAAATTACTTTGCCACGAACTGGCCGATCGTTATTGATTTTGACTGACGAATCATCGATAATCATCGCACTGTATTCACCAGCCCCCATGTGACTTTGTTTTACTTCCGAAACTGAAATTACACCTTCGGGGAAAACGGTTTGAGTCGATAGAGGCCTTAAAAGAAAATTCGTAGAAGGGCCGGAAGGCGTTACTTTCTTCAGAGTTTAAAAAGTTAAAAGCATTGGCTTATGTTATGGGCATTGCTTCTAATGCGGCCTACTTTGACAGCGGCAAAATAAATGTTGATGATTAAGTTAGCAAATTCAATTTTATTCACAAATTCCGGGTACCTATTTTACATAATATATGGCCACTTCATTAAATTATCCGCGAGTACCTCAAAAATGTAGGGTATGGAATATTTTGCGTTACAATTCTAAGCCTTGTTCTACTATTTGCCGCGCATCGTATTACCAATTACGTAAAGAGTGCCAGTGTAAAAAGGGTGCATAAATATTTGAACCAAATTGTTATTCAATTAAAAATATTTTTACCAAAAACTCTGGTTATAACAAAATAAGTTACATTGAAATAGAATCTGAATAAAAATTAATACATAATAAACGAAGTTCTTATTGGCAAACATTGAGGTGCATGCAGTGCATCCAGTTACCAGGAATCATGGATTGCAGTGTGCACCATAAATCTGAGTGCGTCCGAATATGTTTTTAATAAGGGACGGCATGTAATTACAACATTAACAGGTGACTGGTATATATTGTATTAAATGTGTGCGTGTGTATGTGCGTGTGTGTTGTACTGTTATTTAGTGTGTTCATGTTGTAGCCGCATTATTATTGCAGGTTGCCATGTATTATAAATATTAATAACAATTATTAACTATTTGGCCGCGTTATGCAAACAAAGCATTTCGCCCGAGCACATACTACCACACATCTATGCATGCACATATTAAAACACTAGCTAAAGCAGACATACATTATGCGCTACACTTTACATAATCAGCCTCTCCACACACATACTTTTAATCGAACCTTGCAGCTTTATTTGAAAGCAGCTTAAATTACCCTTGGGCCGCTGAGTAAAATAAGTAGAGCTATACATTATGCGCTAACCTGACCTATTTGCATTGCAAAGTTTTAGGCAAAATAATAATAAACGGAAAAATAAAAAGTTGGTCGAGTTAAAATTTTCTCTCCAACATTTTTTGTTTATTTTTGTTTGCGTCCCCTTCAACAGCTTCCGAATTTTTCAAAGTTTTGCTTTAACAGTTTTCACACAGTGTGTTATACGTTGCTTAAACTCGCTCTCTCATTGGCCTAAAATTGTGTTAGCATTTTGCTCCATAATCCCTTCGAAACTTTTACTGCGGTCCAACGGTATTCAGTGAACCAGTCAATTAGTGCTCATCGCCCTCGGGCTATGTGTTAAGTGCTCAGCACCAAAGTCAAATGTTAGTTGGCTTTGGTAAATCAATCATCGAAATTATGACAGTTGGCTGAATATCACCACCGGCGGCTCTCTACTAATTGAGATAATTTGAGTCGAGCTCCTTTGTTACATGCCGAAGTCTGACGCATTTAGTGGGCTGAGCCGGGTAGCGTTGAGTTTAGTTTGCTTCTCGATAAGTATGTGTGTCAGAATACTTAAGTTAATGACATGCATTAACACTAAAGTGTTAGCTGTGGCCTGATGACGTTAGCACGGGATTTTGAGAATTTAATAATGAAGGAATGGCAAAGGATGAACAGTATTAATTGCAAATTATGCCAAGTGTTTTGGTTAAATAAGAAATGCATACAGTTGATTTGAAAACTGATTGGATTTAGAAATCAGTTTAAGCTGGACATAAATACATAACAGCGACGACTCAAAAAACGTCAACCTCTGAATATCTCGTTAAAATCTTCGAACCAAAGATCCATTACTATAAGGAAATTGTTATTGTATGTGATTCTTTATTTATAAGTTCTTAAATTAGAAAATATACACGAAAGTGAAAAAGTGAAGGAAGTAATGCATTGAATGCCTTTAATTATCTTGAGGAAAACAAGTTAGCTATGTGGTTGGTATGCCGTTTCAACAAGAATTTTGTGGCTTCAACCAACTTCAGAAAATGCTTAAATTCCTAAACATTACGTGTAGAGCTGGATCGAAGCCCACTAGTCTTAATAAGCATAAATTTCATTTCTAGAAAACAAGAGTTAGCTTGATAGGGTCAACTGAAGAATCGTTTGAATTACTTAATGGAACCTAGCAGACTAGCTAGGGCCCTTGTACACGGTTTTCTGGCTCATTATGGCCTACTGCCGGACTACAGCCTAATTTAGCTTTAAGTTACACGTTGAGCATAACGTTTTATCAAGGCCTAATTAGTACTTTCTACATATCCGGTCTCCTTTCAATTGTAATCATTTAAACCACAAACATTAAATTACGTTTTAAGTGATATATTCTCTAAGCGTTTAATCAACAACTCCATCAGTTGGCCTGAACTGACATGAATTAAGACCGTTGGTATTGGCCGCCTAACCTCTTATACAATGCCCTTTATATTAACGCTTGTCATGGGTAAAAGCACTTGGCATAATAAATGCTAATTTGCCACAAATCAAAATGTAATTAAATGTCAATTTCCACTTGGAAACATGCTCAGGCACCGCCGTACGACATTAATAAATTCGTTTGTTCATTTGTCGTGTAGTTGCCATTCAAATTGAAGTTGTTTCAATGGCCTCACTGGGACAATCAGCAAATCAATTCAAATATACAACAATCATTATGCCACAAATCAAAACAAAATTATTGACGAATTTAAGCAAAAATCATGGGGCTTAATAACGCCGGCCGACAGAAGTCTGAATTGCGTTCAAGGCTGAAAATCGTAGTTATTAAAACTGAATCAAGTGCAGTTAGCTGGAATAGTTTCTAATTATTTATTTTAGTAATTTTTTCATTGTTGTTATTTTTGTTATACTTTTTTTTGTACCGTAGTTTTTCTATAAGTAAAGTATTGCCTACAATCAGGCAGTCGCGGGTGTTTACTGATTCTTATCGAGAGTTTTATTTTTATTCTCTTATGAATACTTACTTGTATGCATGAATCAGAGGTACACTCCATGACTATGTTTTGTTTGGGTATATTGACAGCTTAATAAGTATTTAATGTGCTTGTGATGTTGAAGCAAGTATTTGCATAAGGTTGCTGCATACTTTTTAGTAGCTGAGATAAATGAAATACATGTGTGTAGTGAATAAAGCTGTTCATTTGTTTTCTGACTCCTGTGTACATTTTAGACCATACATTTTAGACCAAAAAGCTACTTAATTACAAACTTTAAAGCATACTTTTCGTCAGTATTTTTAATGCTTCGCACTTGCCAACCTCATTACAAAGCCTGCTGCCCAATTTTGACTACGACTTTTCGCACCATAAGCGTAATTTGCAATTCCCTTGTTGCATTTTGTTAAACTTACATCATTTTCCGGTGCATCCTTTCGGGTGTTTTTGCAGGCGAAATTACTGCACTGCCTAATACCCAGGGCATGGTATGAAAAAGTGCACATGGCTTAAATGACTTCCGGCTTTTATACAAAAATAAGCGACCAGAAATCTGTGTTTCAGTTTGTACACTTTTTAAACCATAAAGTAAAGCCCAAAAGTATGCTATGCAAATATATTTGTAGTGACTTTCAAAAGCATTTTTGTATTGGCGTTGAATGCACCAATTTTCGTGCTGTTCAAAAGGCGTGGCAAACCAACAGCAATCATTGTCATTATTAGCTGAGGCGGCATCATCGTTATCAACGAATGGCATTGAGTGGCAGCGCCAAAAAGCCGGTTACGCATAACCTTTAAACCCATGAACCAAGTCACCAAAAAAAAAAAGAAAAAGTAAGCCAAATATAAAATGCTCTTTTGCTGGGATTCCCTTGCCAAAATGGCATACTTCCGGTAACTGAAGTTTGTCATCTGGTATTTTTCAGCATTTTTAGCTTCGATTTTTTGCGAAACTCTCCCATTTTCGTGCGCAAACTCGTTTTATGCATTTTACAAATTGTCATATGCGACTTAGCAAAAACAAAACGGTAAAAAAAAACACAAAAAAACAAGCTAAAAGAAAATAAATAATATTTTCTGCAAAGCTCGTTGTGGCAAAAAAAGTACAAAAACGGTTGCCACTCAGAACAAACCAAACCAAACCAAACCAAACCAAACCGAAGCAAACCCTGACACAGCCTGTCGTCACCAACGCCACTGATTTTGATTCCTGTCCTATTCTCCTCTCCAGCACAACCAAACTTGCTACCCACAAAACAATAGTAAGTACTTGGGGACAAATTCATCGAATTGCAAATTCAATAATGGAAACGGATTTTTGTTATGATGCTACGCCACTCGCCCATCAACGATTCAATACGATTTGATTTCTGCTCCTTTTTCATTTCGTTTATTCATATTTTCGTGCCACGATTTCGCTATTGATTTCGATGTTAGTTAAGTATGCCACCATTCACATTCGCATTCGCATACATTTTGAATCCAATCCAATGCTGGCGACGTCGCTGCGAAGTGGGCTGCCACTTCTACTGCTGCTTCTTCTAGTCTGCTTACTCCTTTGTTTGGCTCGGGTTACATTTTCGATTTCCATTGCCTGCTCTTTGGGGGTTTGGGCCTCCTTTTTGTTTTGTTTTTGTTGCCATAGTTCTGTATACCGTGTCAGTGTGTTTTTCTGTATGGGAGTTCAGCCTCTTTGCCTGGTAATACTCTGTGCCTCAGTTGGCTTAGCGTCGAACTTCGTCTTATAGCTTGTGCTATACAGCTTCAGTTAAGTTTGTCTGGAGTGCTCTTAGAGATTATGGCATCGTCGTAATTGGTTTGATTGGATTGGTTTCTAAATTATGCGTAAAGTGACCCGCTTATCCCGTACATATTTTAATTTTTTTTAATTGGAGTTTTGAGCATCCATTGAAGTTGAGATTTGGAAGCTTAGATTATTACGAGAAATAAATAATTTAGCAGATTAGGTCTTCAAGTAGAGATCTGCTAGATAACCAGCCAAAAATAGGACAAACAACTTCACTCAGTATTTGATAAATATACAGGTACTTTGTTGAGTAGCTCGGATGATGCTTCAGCCTGAGACTCAAAGTGAGTTTTCTCTTTAAAAAGGCATATTAGTAAAACCCGGTTGTAGGAGTTTCAAGGACATCAATTTATTTTGTAAGCGACGACAGCCAACGAATTTGAATTCGAATAAAATAACGTCTAAAAGAATTTATTATGTAAAATGATATCGTCAGTGGATCACATTTGTTTAGGTCGGAACGCTAGATAGCTTGAGGTGTGTATGTGTTGATTACTAAGTGTTTGGGGTACATCTATAGCTGTGAAGAGTGTCTGCTACTTATTGTATCTATAACAGAAAGTCTCTATGGAAAACACAATTTTGTACGTAATCTCATCTTCAGCAGTTTGGAGTAAAAATTTTGAAAAATTTCCGCGGCAGGGTTCTTCATACCACTCTAGTTGTAAATTCACACTACCTTGTACTTGTATAGTACCAGCTTGTTTAGCGATATTTTGCATATGCTTATTCACTTCTCTTGGGAGTACAGGGCCTCTAAAAGGCTATTCCATCTTGTTGGATATACGAGGCTGACTTTGGTTTTGAAAATCGAAATCACGGATCAACGCTTCCACAGTAGTTGGAGAGGGTGGTGATGATGTGACGACTGAACCTACACCAGGTTACACGGCGTCTTAAATTGCAAGAGTTATTTCCGAACAATTTGACACAAAAATGTCAAGTCTGTAGACACAGACCCTGAACATTTCGAAACTTTAGGATTATGTAGACTCAAGGAATCTGACCACAACTGAAAATATAGGCATTACTGGAAAAAAAATCAAATCATATATAAACTACTTACAAGTTTTCATAAGAAACGATTTTTTTGCGTGTGCAGAGCAGAAATTCAAATTCTAGTAGCCTCCATATAAAAAAAGACCAATCTAAATAAAGTTGCTATAAGAATATTTTTATTTAACGTATCGAGCTGAAATTCGGTGTACACGAATAAGCCACAAGCATTAGGGATTGACCATGACTCCATTGACTTACGTTCAATAGCTTCGAAAATTCGAACAGAACATATGTAGATAAACACTGTAATAAGGAGAAAGAGTTATATTCTTGCATGGAGCAGCTTCCATACAAAGTTTCTCTGTAATCTGTTTGTCTTGTGTGTGCTTCCTTGCGCAGCTTGAATTTTTATGCAATTTAAAATTCTGAAGTGCTCAGTACAGCGTTGAAATTACTTCCTGATAATATTACGCCATTTTAGCTCTAAAATTCACAACGAGATCAGGCATTTCTAAACAAGGGCGATTCTACTTTTGAGCTTGTTGTGCATTCCAAATAGCAAGCTGTCTTGTTGAAGACAACATTGCAGCATGCATGCTGCCAGGGAAGTGCAATAAGAACTTACTGCTTACAATGTGCAATATTCAAATATTAATGAAAACAGCGCTGAAGACACAGCAAAAAATGGAAAACCGTTAAGAACCGGAGAGCTGTCAGACAATTTTCGCAACTCCCTCATGCTCTGATATAGCAAACATTCTCTTGAGCAGAGACATTTCACTGTCTTGGCTTCAACAACCAGGCTGAGCAACGCCTTTTAGCTGACAGCCAAAAAAGGAAGAAAAAAAATAGAAAAATTTATGAAGACGAAAGACGAAATCGCAGCAAATGAAATTAATACACCACAAAAGCAGCGTTGCCTCCAGAGACACGCGTTGCCGGAATCAAAAATATGAGTAGCATAATTTTAGGCGAAAATTCAATTTAGACTTACCATGAGTTTGTTTTGCGGCTGGTGATGGTAACGCCGCAAGACAAAGTGTGGAAAAAAGTTGAAAAGTCGCAGGCGTGCTGTATTTAAAATTCCTTGCATGCCTTCTCATGTCCTCGGATAACAACGCACTGGCATCACAAACACAGACACACTGTCACACAAGCGATGAAGGAGTGTGGCGTGCAGTTTTATTAAAATTTTATGGAATTTTGTTTACTCTATTTATGCATAAAGGCGTTGCATGGTTATATTATAACGCATGCAACGCACCACTAAATTCGAGTACAAAATGCAATAAAGCCTTTCGCCAGCGGCACAACGGCGTTGAAGCAGCAATGCAAACCGGAAGTCGGATGCGTGAGGTCGTTAATTTCCTTTTTTATTTATTTTTAATTTTATTTGTTATTGCTTTATACAAAAATATCAATAAACGTTGAAAATTTTCATCGCGCACACATTTTATTTTGCGCCTCTTCGAAGTTGACGGCAGCCGCATTGAATGTTCAATAAAAGCAGAACACAGCAGCGCAGCTGCGTCAAAGTTTTTCATAGCAAAATGAGCGACCTCAAACACGCCCCACTAACACTAGTCTGAACCAGGGAACTGTCTCGCAAACCGTCCGTCCGTTTGTATGTCTTTCATGACACTTAACACTTTTTACAAGCACTTCGTCGAGTTCACGCTGAAATCCATTGAAATGCACTTGAAAATTTCCAAGCAACAGCTGCGCTCCTGATAAGGAACGATAGGCGAAGTCAAAATGGCGGCTGCAAAGTCACGGTTGCTGCCTGGGGTGCGGCTTTAGAGGTGTGCTGGCTATGTGTTTGGCAATCAAATTGTGCCAAAAGTGCCAAAGTCAAATTAAATAAGATTTGTTTGCCGTCCTCGACTACACTCTTTGGCAATGCTGTACGTGTATGACTGCCTTCTTTAGCATGCGCCGAAGCCGATTTTAGTGGCATCAAACCCTCTTTCTTTTTCCATTCTACACTTTGTCTTGGCAGACTCGTACGTATGCATGCACATTTTTCTCTAGTCGGTTTCAGTTGCCACACTCTCTACTGCCCCACCTTTCGCTGTGTTTTTTCTTTGTGTGGCTTGCCGACTTAACGTGGTGCATTTTAATGAGCGCCAACAATGATGCAAATAAGTTGTTGTTAGTGTATCTGTGTGGGCGAGCGTGTGGCAAACTTATATAATTTGCTGCTGTCGTCACTTGCTGTAGGTGTGAGCCAAGTTTCTTTTTCGGCAGCTCCAAGTTGGTTTGTTTGCCAATGTGCGTCAACGTTTTCTCTTTTTATCAGTCACACGATGACTTCCTTTTCCGCTCCCCGACATTTCGAGTCTACCACAATTTCGGAGATGTAATAAATGTGTTTAGCATGCGGTAAACTTGTTGAAATCGAGTTCGCTAAAAGTTTTACGATTGGTGACAGCAGGAGAAATGGGATTCATTTACTTGAATAATTAATTTCTATTGAATTCGCTGGGGCTCTATTCGTCACAAAATTATTTCCATGTAGATATTATTGATTAAAACATTCACTACATGAAATAACATAACATTTTCTATGTGGAAAGAGTACAACGAATCCAACAGCAACAGTTTTCAATCCATAGCTGCAGTTAGATAGCGTATTACACCACAGTCGGTGATGCCTACTTAAGTAATCCACTAGCGGCATTAAACGCAACCCGCTGAGACTGATCTTTCAATGATTAATAACAAGATGAGCAGACAAGAAATATCGTTGGATGAAGTCTTTCGTTAGTAGACAGCAAGCTTCTTGAACCAGTTCTCGATAAATGACTTAGATAATGCGCAGGGTTGAGTTTCGAGCATATGTCAAGCTCCTTGGCATATGCATCCATTCACCCCACGTAAGCTACTCAATAAAGTCAAAAGTTGACTGATCTACAGATCTATTATTACATTAAAGATGCTCTATTTAATGAGATGGACGCGAGACAAAATAGGTACCTCGAGGCTTTTATAATAAGACAATTGATTAAATTTCTAAGTGATTCGATTTGATTCTACTCCTTCACATTTTCACTTGCATTACCTGTAATTACCGTTTGATTTAAGTCTGCCTCAAACTCTACTCAATGAAATGAAATTCGTAGCAACTACACCTGCTTCTTTGGTCGGTCTTTAATCTAATCTACGCCCGACATGTGAGGCCGGCCATAATACGACAATTACCGAGAGGAATTCAAGCCGCAAAACAATAGTTTCCGGTTTCCTGTTTCAGTACGAAAGTTTTCATGTTTCAGCGAGGGAAAATTACCAGCTACAAATGCCCAAGGGGTCGAAGTATGATGAACATAAAGCCGCTCATGGCAGCCACACACGTGAACAAACAAGTTTCTTATTCTTCTTGTTGTTCTTCATTGTGTGTACGCTGGTGTCTGTCTCTACATTTCTCGTCTGTGCTTCACTTTCCTCAGGCTCGCTACGCCCTCTCGGCTGAAGCGTTCTCGACGAGCGTTAAAGCATGCTTAAAGTGCAATTTTCACCTACATCCGCGCTCTGCTTGTTACCGTACGCCTTGAAGACTTGCCTTGCCGTGTTGCACGTTATTACATAACACGACTCGCGTACTTGAAGTTCATCTAATGCTCTGTTTTTTTTTTTGTTCACTGGTCTTGCCACTTGGCTTGACCAAGTCCTTTTGCTTCGTGTTGCCGAGAAGTTTTCACTTTATTTCCATCGGATTTGTGGCTCAGAAATTCTTCTCGTTGGCTGATTTTGTCTTCGTCGTCCTTGTTGCCGTTTCGCTTTCATTACACTTTTCCCAGCCTTTTCTTCTTCTATTTTCTAGTTTCGTTATCCATTACACGTTGCTCGTTTCGGCATTGTTGAGTAGGTTCCTGGTACAAGTGTGTGCCTTGTTGATTTTTAATTAATTTTCCTTAAGCAGCCAAGTGTGTCTGGGCCTAGTAGAGTCGAAATGCTGTGGGCAAATGCGGGCTTCAAAGTAAGCACAAAAATACCAAAAATTCAGTGCTTTGTTGGCGGCGAATGAGTTCTCTATTTTGGCCTTTCTATGCTACTCCCACGGTTTCTTATTTTCTTTTTTACCCTTTTTGTGAGGTCTTTGTTAATTTTCGTAATTTTCTACTTAATTTCCTGACCATTTTGAGGTCGGTAAAACTTGTGAATGTTAATAGCGGTTTTCTTTGCTGTTGTGGGAGAAATAAACAGACCGAAAATGGCCTAAAACAGATATAAGTGAATTTAACCTTTTTCCGGCCAACTGACACAGTAAATACGCTGTATTGCTGTATGTAGAGAAAAATCACACAATTATCTAAAATTGTTCTTTAATAAAATTTGTACTTGAGATAGCTTATGGGAAACGAAATCATAGTCCTGACCTATTGTATGCATTCCCTTCAGTGGTAAATAGAAAATTTAATTGACGTTGATAATGGCATACACCACTAGTCAGTGAGTGGCCACTGGCAGCAAGGTTGATATCAGCTCTGAAAATCGCATTCAAATAGCTTATAGATCGAAACAACCATACAATATTATCTTTATTTAGGCTGCGCCTTATATTCAGAGGGTCCATATTTATCAGCCCAGCTCTATAGTTTTTTGAACATATACGTAACTCGGTAACTCACGAGGCTAATTACTATAAGATTTTTTTTAATTTAATTTTTGCTATACTCTCCTTCAAGGGTGTAGCAATCTTTCAATAATTTCTCATATACATTATTTCGTAGCCTTTTTTGAAGAACGTTTCCTCTATGTACTCGGTGTATAACTATAACACAGCAAATCTCTTTCTCTGCATTATATTTTGGAGATTTGAAAAAACTTTGTAACCACTGGGTGCCTGGTTCATAGAATATAGTGGTTGGAACAGAAATTCAAATTTAAATTCATGAAAGGTTAGCACAGTGGTCAACGTCTTATGGTACATTGTCTTGGTGAAAAATAATTTTTTCTTTTGCCAAAAATTGCATTTATTATATATTCCTGCCTTTCAACGTCACTTCTTACTCAAGATGATCAATACATAAAATACATGGTGAATCCGAAAATACGACTAGTATCTGCGCTTTCGGCTGCACATAATGGCTTTCATTGACTGCTATCCACACATTTGAAGCTTGGTACTTCCAAATGGTTTTCTCATTAAAAGGGCAAACTATATAAGCCTCTTGACTAATTGCGTGATGCATTATTCACAAGATCAATTGATGTACCTTGATTTGATATTAGCTAAATAATGCAATGCTTTAATTTTATAAAAAAAATATAGTACTTTTCGGCTTACAGCTCCCAAAGCGATTAAAAATTAAATATTAAATCAACCGAAAGCTATCAACACACGTTCAATTTTTATATTCCTAGCATGCCTTGCATACAATTCTATATACCCGCCGGCTACATTGAACTAATAAAATTGCATGGAATGAACAAATTCGACCACAAAATCGAGCTTAGAAAATAATTAAAATTCGATACACTCACAAGCTTCAACATGGATTGTCACTCTAGCCCAAAGGGAATACTCGCATGACAAACGTAATTTTATTTCTATCAAATACAAAGTGGAAGTATTAAAACAATCGAAAAATGTTTTCGAATTTGTTTATTTGCTGAAAAATAGCAATCAACAGTGAATTAATTTTTTATTTTTATTTGGATGAACGTATTGGTAAACACTGTATTTGTCACATACATTTGTGCCATAGTTCTGCTTTACAACTCGTCTATTTGCTAACAACTGTATCGATATCAAAGCGAAAATGCTCCATTCTCAACAAATAATTTTCCTTGCATTTGCTGCACGAACATCAGAAAATAAAACAAGTATGAACCAAAATGGAGAATCAGCAATGAATACGTTTTTAATATTACCAATATTCAACTGATAATAGCCATCAAAGAAGTTATCAAAGAAGTAGCGAGAGAGAGAGAAGGCAGGAGTGACAGATAATAGTATATTATTGAAATGTTGCACTTAACTTTAGGCTCAGTGCGTACTAAGCTGGGTGAAGGAGAGACCAAAGAGGAATCGGAAAGTTCAAAGGCTAACATTCCATTTCATTTGATTTTATTCTTTTACTAATAAAATATCATAGAATATTCATGGAAATCTTTCTTTGTTCATACGAATGTAGCGTAGGGCATGGTAAAGTCTAAGGAGCCTCTTCTGGATTTCCTATTTACTTTCAGCATTTTATTTGATTTTCATTTAATTTCACTATTTGTTATGCAACAATTTCTGCGGCATTTATTTATTTAGCAGAAATTCAAAATATTTGCACAAAAACTTCAAAGGAATTTGAAGGACAGTAATCTGAGTAAAGCACCAGAAAGTATGCAACACAATAAAATTAAATTACAAAAATCGTTGAAATCAGAAAATTCCCAATACATTAAGCGCAGAGAGCATTAACAAATTAGCTGTGTAACTTCAAACTGTTGCCTAAGCTCGTGTACTAACCACTCCACTATTTACACTCCGGAAGATTGTCATTTTATTTGCAATCATTTCATTTCACTTACACAATCCAAACCAAAGTCAGAGGATGCGTTTTCATTGTGTTCTGCTCAGAAAATTGTCTACTTTGTGGGACTTCAATGATTTTTTAGTTCGTTTTCTTTCAATTTATTAAGTATCGCTTCCCAACTTTGGGGAATTCAGTGAGAGATACATTTATTTTGTGTTCGGTTCGCCGCCGTTGACAAGTGTAGCCACATAGTAAAGGCACACATAGAGTACATCCACAAGTACGAGATCTACTACTTTTAGCTAAATGAGTTTATTACGCTTGAGTAGAGCAGTTTGCGTTTATTGTGCTCTGGGATTTCCGCGACTTGTAACTAGAGAAATGTAGTGTGGGTTAACAATTTATTGGTATGATAAAGAAGAGTTGGCGAGAAAAGAGTACTCAAACAATATGCACTGACGTTTATATTCCGAAATTAAAGCCGATAAACAACAAGTTTAAGGGTCTTGGTAAAAGTGCAACAATTAATTGTAATTCTATGGGTTCCCGCTGAACAACTGCAGCTTTGTAGTATGGTTTAATTTTACTGACATAGAAACCGAAAAACAGAACGAACTGGTAAATCCGGACGGATTCAACACTGATCCATCGATTAAGCCTCCTACAAAGAGCCGGAAATAAAAGACTTTGCCCTGAAACAATTGAAAGACATACCACAAAATTATCCGCCTTTCATCTTATCAATACCGATAGTACAAAATAAAGACTATAGACAAAAAAAGTCTACGAAGTCACATATTCTGTATGAATTTTTAAGTGAATGCCTAACACATGGAAAACTGAGAAAAGATCACTGCTAAAATACAAAATTTGAAGTGTAAATTATGAACACCCCATAATAGTTCAAAGATCACGTCCACTGGAATGATAGCAAAGCACGTTGTTAGCTGGATTATCGAGCCGTCCAAATATGAGTAGATCTTAAAAACCGAAGAAAGGAGTCAACTGAAAAAATAATGGAATGGGTGTCTTAATGGCCCACCATGATGTCTCCACCTTTCAATAATTCTTTCTCTAAAATATATTAGGCGCTCATTTGTCGAAAAGAAAAATATTTGGGCTATGAACTCTCGACCCCTGGGTTAATATTGTTGAACAGCAGAGTGTGCACACTGTGTTACCGAGGCAAGCAAATAATTTTACCCTTATGAGAATGATTTTCCAAATCATAAGAAGTAATACCAATTGCCTTTTTTATATCCTTATTAAGTCCTTTCCTCTACAAAACTTTTTCTTCTTTTTGGATATCCAAGGCTTGTTTTGGTTTCGAAAACCGGTTGTTTGTCTTATAGGGTGGCTGATTAGCCTGCCGCTACCAGTCCTTGGTGTTGGGGGTGTCCACGGCGCCGCCAAGGATCAACGCCTCCACAGAAGTTGGAGAGGGTCGTCTGATGGTGGTGACGTGATGATTGAACCACTGGTGAATTGAAAAAACTGACATTTTTTTCGACCACTGTGGGGTTTGGACATTCGACCTCTGGGACGGCAGCCATAGTATAGTTCCACCAGGCTACCGAGTCGACAATAGCACTTAGAACCCAAGAAATGTAACCGAAAGGGTTTAGTAGTCTCTATTTCACATGGTATTTAGCTTTTAAGTTGTCTTAAAGCACTCTAGTCACTTACGCATTATCCTTTATTACGAAAATAAATCTTGAACATGTCAGTTACTTTAAACGCACTTCTAGCTGCCAATGACTCATACAACTAGTGTGAACAACCCACAGAACCACAGCGAGAAGGCATTTTATATAAACTATATACAATATTTAAGCGTGGTTAACCTTTGAACTCAATAAACTACCGGGAATCAGCACAGAAGATATCATCTTAGCTCTGCTAACATTAACATTAACATTACTAAGAAAACAAGAACAAGAAGAAGGTGAACCAGGCGCTGGAAGTAGAGACAGAGCGTAATTTTTAATTTAGCCTGACATAAATCTTATAAAACTGTCAAACTCACTAAAAGAAGTCCTTAAAGTGAAGCGAAGTGTGTGAACCAGAGGGCGGAGAAGGCAGGGAAATGGCAGAACAGAAAAAAAAACACACAAAGGGGCTGGGTGAAAATTACATGAAAAGTGAACTTTTTTCAACGCCCACGCACGCGCTACAAACCAACACATACAGAGGGTTCAGTAAAAGGGAGTAAAACAAACGTAATACTAAAGCAAACAGCATAAATAAATAAGACGCGTTGCTGCTGCTGCGAATGAATGCTCTCTTTGCTTCCGTAAGCCGCAATAGATCGTTCTTTGGCTACAGTGTCTCCCCAAAAAATAGTCCTTGCTTAGTTGTTAAATTTTACTAGCAAGTTCTTTCCACTCTGAGCTGATATTGGTTACAATTTACGTCTATGAGGTGCATTTCAGATGTAACGGGATTTTTACAATTTTACAAAATGTTGTAAGACTGAGTCCCTCGAAGAGGAGGTGGCATGAACTCATGGTTACTCTGCCATACAGGCGCCAGTAATTTTGGACGCATTCACAGCTTTCTGTGAAACACTGAAACTACGCGAACACTTTTGATTAAATTATAGCAGACTCACTTGAATCAATATTTAATATTTTTTGAAAATATTTATTTCCATTACTTTTTGAACACCCCTCGTACTTCTAGTCATAGATTTGGCTCGTTGAATGGTCGCCTTGGTTCTATGCTGAGAGCTGCCGCAGCTGTCAAGAAAAAATGTGTTGGCTCTATTAAGCTGTGCCAGGGTGTTTAGAGGCAGAAATCGATGCTCCCTTGTTTGTTTATCTAATCAGTTATTATTTGATGGAAGAAGTTTTAGTTGCTATAGCGCCGTCAATGAGAACTATCAAACACACCCTGGACCCTTTCAACGACGTCTGAGCAAACAGATTTAGTGCAAATATAAAGTGGAGTTCAATAATTCATACGAGATGCCGGAAGAGGGTTGATTTTTCTCAGAGCCAAGAGTTTGTGATGTTTATTTATGCTCGAGTTTCCAAATTAATGCAAGTTCTGCTCTGTTAATTTGCAAATTTTATTGCTTCTACTCAATGGGCTTTTGGAAATTGCCTTTTGTATTTGATTCTTGTTCCAACCCTGGTTATACATATTACCAAACCAGTATTGAAGACGTTCTATCTACTACATTTGAAACCACCCTGCAGCCTTTGCGTGTTGCCAACTATTAACAATAATCATAAAATGAATTGCCAAACAATTGATTTAATATTATAAATAAATCTATTCATGTATGAAAAGGTATTCTTGTAGTGTGAGTGTCATATTCATAGCCGGTGAATAGAACCATCTCTGCCCTAAGACCTTATTTTAATTGCTATAAATTTGATTTAAAATTACACACAATTTATGTGTATCTGGTACGAATTTAATTGCATTTTGGTTACTGCGGTAATTTTGTTGCTATTTGTCTATATATATTTAACAAAAGAATGCTTTATTTACACAGGGTGTGACTTTTTAATCCAAGCACTTTAAATAGGACAACCGTTTGACAAAAATTCACATGATTTTGGCTTAAGTGGTATAACATTGTCTAAAAGTTTGGACTAGACCACAGATATACTAGATAGATATATCGGCAGCCATGCAGATAGATAGGTAGATGGATAGATATATATATATAGATATATAGATAGATTTATAGATAGATAGATAGATGGACAAATAGATATAGAGATAAAGTGACAGAAAGGAAGGTGATCAATGTAGACTCATTAGTATTCATGTACTTGGAGTTCATCACACTGAACCATTAAGAGAAGTACATAGGAAGTTAAAAACAGGAAGGCAGAAACAGGAAACATGGAAAAAGGATAATTGCGGAATAAACTTCCTCGATTCTCTAACTCTCGAGGGACGAAAAATAAACCAAGTCCATATATAAAACATCACATCTCAATATTCCGTACATATTTCTAAGAAGGCTAAACTGCTGTTCTGGACTAATCACCTCCTTCAGTCAAAGCATAGAGTTCGGATATGTGATGATACCTATATTTAACATCCGTTAGCCGTTTGCTGAGTTCCAATAGAGAAAGTTTTTCTGTCGTCCATTTCAAGAAATACAAGCTCAACAACCTGCACAAAATTTGGCCAGTACACCGCACATGTGTATGCTATGACTTTGAATAACTTATTCGATGATATCAGAATGACAGTCAGTTATTCCACCTAAATTGTATTTTGGTACAATTGAACTAATTCACAAAATAAAATATAGTTTAAAAATAATTTAAAGAAAAAAAATTTTTAGTCATTTTTATTTAATCCTAATGATCCTGGTCAGGTCATAAGGACAAAGTTGTCAAATTATTGTAATGGTATCGGTCAGTGATACGTGAACAAAGTTTCAGTTTAATCTGACGTTTTTAAGTGCGTGAAAAATTCGTTCAAAGATTTGTTTACAAACATGCAGGTGAAGCTTATATAAAGCATGTAAAAAGACATCGTCGTTAAGTCGCTTAAAAATTGCATTTCAATTATATTTCTGCTGCTTTTCTGACAAATGCCTACTATTGCTATCTTTCTCAAACTCCGAAACTGTGGTTCTTATTATTTCTGCTTGATATGCGACGCTTTCATTCACCTTATTGAGCCATTCAAAATACTTTGTCATATGTCTACATTCCTACTCTAATTTTATTTATATGAATTTTCCAAACTTTTTGTTCAGTTGGCGCAGCGTCTATTAGTTCTTTCTAAAATATTTCCTATTTTATTTTAAGTGCAGCATTAATTTCATGCAGTTTTAATGTAACAATTTTATTTATTGCACAAAAATGTATTTGTCGAAAGCCCATTAGTAATTTTAATTTTATTTGTTATTTGAATATCAAATACTAATTCTGTTTTTCTTTTAATTATTTAGCAGATATTTTTACTTTCAACTTAATTCCAACAAATATCAAATTAAATAGTTTCTCTTTCATTTTGCTTGTCATCCTAACCGGCTTCATTATTTTCTAATACAGGTCGTGCGATAGGAGCACAACCGTAGGCTAAACGAGCAACTAGCCGAATTCATCATCTTAATTATTTACAAATTCTTCCAGTTGGTTGGCAAGCGAGAAGCAGCATCGCATTTCACATCACATTACATCAGGCTGTCTGCGTGGGCTGCTTACGAATTTCTTGAATTTCTAAGAATTAATTATTTGTGTTCGTTATAATTTTCTAAATGTCGCTAATTTTAGCTTTGCTTACTTTCGCCCTAATTTGAGATTCGCCTGGGAATGAACAAGGCCACTGGCCTGCTGTCTTGAAGGATAGCGGCAACAGCAGAGCAATTAAGAAAATGGGAAAATGGTTAAAAAAATGTTGAACGTTCTTCACGTTTATAAATTTATTTGTATGTAAAAGAGATGCGCTTAGAAGATTTTCAATTAATCAATCAATCAATTAACCTTAAAAAATACAAAGTAACAAAATCAAAATGTACTTAAAACTCCTTAAATATGAAGAGAAATCTAATAGCTTCACAGTCATTGTGAAAACTCCGTAATTCTCTTTGAGTCATAGCTTCTAACAATTTTCGTGAAATAAAGACTTATAGCGTTATGTTATTCAGCTTGTAAGCTTGTAAGAACTATAAAATCATGATGCATTTGTAATTAAATTATAATAGTTTGGTCAATAATTATAAGGAACGGCATTTACTCCGTAACTTTGTACGTCAAGTGAGCCTTTTTGATGTGAAACAACTTTGGTTTCAGTGGGCTAACGTTTTGCAGTGCGTCACACATCGCTCTCATCTGGAAATCTGCTTATCTGCTCGATATTGAGAGTTTTGCAGCTAAAAATCAACACTAAAAATTCTGGAGTGTTAACTTGCCCAAGGAAACACTTCGCGCTTAATTTACAGAACATAATTCGCTATAAAGGTGGCCATCGAAAATTTTAAGGCAATCCCCAGAGTTAATATCTGCAATACGGCGCTTCGAAAAGTTTGTGGTTATATTGGCCCACACCTTTGGTTCTTACTGAGCTTGAGATACCTGCCAGTCTGCTACGTACACAAGCTGAATCATATTTATTACAAATTCACCAAAGTTGTGATGAATAGCCAGCATAAATGCAATTTTATAAAACTGCAGACTCCATTAAACTTTAGAGTAGTAAACATTCGCCGTAATTACCACAGCATACCACAATCCAACCGCGACCGAAGATGCCGACGCGAGTTGCGCTAATGTGGCGTAGTTGCGTCTCTTAATCAAACACGCTTGCTTAGCTAATTTCAACTTTATTAACTGCACACAAATTACGAGAAAATGCACCCACCACGAACTCCCCGAAAATTTTATTTTACACATGAACTATTTAAGATTTTCTGACCGCTGATTTCTATTTTTACACCAAGACCAAGTGCATGGGTAGCCGGGTAATCGGAAACCTGACAAAGTGCAGAACTTAAACTATAACTTTGTAGCCGCTGATGCTGCGGCCGGTGTTCAAAGTTATGCTGCAGTTTAGAAGGCCACTTCAAACCACCACGCTCTTGGTCTTGCACTCGCTTCGGAACCATTACCATTTTGTGTGTGTGTGTGTTGATGTGGAAGTCCTTCTCAAAACTCTTTGCCATTACTTACAGATCTAAACTCATGACTTGTCTGGTGCTGAGGTGCTCGTAGAACTATTGCTATAGTTTTTCTTAATTCCTCCTTATTTTTTCTTTATCATAGACTTTGCGTTCTTTTCAACATTTAAATTTTCTATTAACAACAAAGTTGCTGTCGTCGTAAGCCTTTCGCACAAGCTTTGGCAAACTTTTGCCAGCCACCAATTTGTCCTCACCTTTTCGTAGAACCAACTTACGTCGCAGTTTCCATCAGCATGTGCCAACCACTCTCCCAAGCACTTTCTCTTTGAATTCCTCTCGTGGGGTGAAATTTTTCAAGTGCATTTTGGCAACTTAAATTAAAATATCGCCGCTGTCTTTCACCATCTTCTGTTGCATACTTTTTGGCGTTCGCCTTGCTTTCGCCTCTCGCTTATGCTGAGTTTTTGCAGCACCGTTATGGAACGTGGTGCGCGTTGTGAGCTCGTGCATCAACAGCTATGAAAATATTTGGGGTTTTCTACGCTCTTTGAAATACTTCAGTAAATATTTGAAGAGGCAATGAGCTCCAGCTAACGTTCCAACTTAATGGACTTCTATGTTGTTCTGGTCTGCTATGTTTTCATTTTTCTTGATTGGTTAAAGATCGGTGAGAAGTGAGAGCTTGTTTGCTAGCTATGCTTCATTATTAAATAAATATAAGGATGCCGAAAAATCTGTGAGTCCTTAAAAAATCTACTTGATCTTTCATCATAATAAAAAAATTTTTAGGATTATCCAGATCCTCTTGTGGTCAGATCGCTTATGTGGCTCATGCCCAATGCTGAGTAAAAACTGAAAAATATTGCCGAAATGGAACTGGCAAATCATCCTTATCTTATCCAAAAGAGACTTAAAATATCACAACGGGACCTTCGAAAGGCTTTCTCTACATTGAAATGCGATACAGCACAGAAATCCCCTTGAAATATATTTTACTACAGTATTTTCAATTTAACGAAATTTATATTCAACCAAAAGCATATATAAATGATGGATATGTAGGTAGATAGATGTATAAATAGGATACATAGCCAATTGAAAGATAACGTTTAGTACACCGACCTATCAAAAGGCATCTAAATTGTAACGCAAATATGGCAGTGGGATCGTTGAATCTGTCAAAAGGAAGTACAAAGGGAATGAATATGGAATCGTCAATAGCAAAAATAATGGCGCAGTGAACAGTTTTAGTGTGAGCATCAGCTCGGCAACCGTCAGAGTCAATGATCAGATGAGAAGTGTGGGATCATAAAGATAGTTACCTTGGATTTGAACGGTTTCTCTTCTAATTAGGATTCATGGCGTTATTAGTTCCTCTAGTGGGGTCAACAGCTGTGTGGGTGGAGGGCAGGACATGTTCAATGTAGTTTCTGCATTCTGCATTTGGTGATGCCCATTTCAATTGCATAATACAAGAAGAGTGTTGGCGCGGTTATCAGAAGGCTGACAGTGCTGTTTTACAAATGTGATTTCTATATAGGATTTCACTCGAGGGGATTCTCATTGCGCGAACATTAACGGCTTTTCTCGTTAATCATTGTATTGAATTGGGCTCTTATAGTATACTTAAAGAATTTGTTTCCACAGAGTTATAGAATTACTTTCATATCTTTCGCAAAAAAAAAATCAGCCTGCGGTCCTATGTCTTAGGTACAAATTCCAGCATAATAACTTAAAAGACAAAATTAAATAATAATAAATATTGGTGCGTATGTGGACATGCGACCGGTTCCGACAAAATTTGATCTTGTGACTAAAAATGAAAACTTCGCCATACATTTTAATTTTCGAGTTCGATAAGCCATGAGCTTCTTTGTATAGCCGTATGTCCGACAAGCGCCTCCGAAGTCTCCTTCACTGTGCTACAAACTCTTTGGTAAAATTATTATGCTATTCACTACTCGTGTAGAATAAATGGCGCCAGCAATTTTTGTCATAAATCTATGTAGTCATGAGTTAATTTAGGCACGATTAGGTAAGACTAATTAAAAATAATAGCATTCTTCAAGATTTTAAGTTTCCTCAAATCGTTTGGTGGCTAGCAAATACAGTAGAAGAGATTTCAACTACATAATTTATTCACATTCACAAATACCGTATGGATTTGTCTTTCATTTAATTTCTATAACAATCATGCAGTTTTACTTAAAAATCTCAGCTACAGCCTGCACATCTTCTTGATGAGTCAACACCATTTTTAATTTCCTGGCGCCATATTTTATGACTAAACCAAGACAAACCATAAAAAGTGATGCATCATACCTAACGATGGTGTAAGCGAGGCGTCATGTTGCACAGAAAAAACTACGAAAATTGCTTACACACTTACAGACGACAGCGTTATTACAGTGAAGTCATAATCTTGCAACACGCATATAATTCATCACACCCTGTACTGCTCCGTCTGATGTGACCAAATGTCAACGAGGTCGGCCACCATTTCCCAATCACTTTGACTTGTTGTGCTTTTATAGTATTTGCCATTGTTCCAGGTTTTTTGTCTGCCCTTCTTGTGTATTTTTTATTCTCCTTATTGTTTTTTACCGCTAATAACCCACCAACACCAAATAAGACTCAGCAGCCACAGTCCAGAAAGCTCAATACTAAGTTGGCATGACGCCGTCGCGTCTGAATTTGTTGCATCGTAAAAGCAAACACAACTCCGCCTGCCATTGGACTCTATCAGACGACAACAACAATCAGCTTCCTCAACCGCCAACCCAGAAAGCATCACCAAATTTGGCATAGGTGACAGGGCACAGACACATGGCAACTCAGTCAGTCAGTCAGTCAGGCTGCCGTTGCTTGCTGTTATGTCTGTCTGCCCACGCATTCGTCTGGCACTCCATTCATCCGTGCCATGTGAATGACTGAGTCAACGTCACTCAACACTGGCGGTTACCAGGGTTGTGTGGCCAAAAAAAGAAGACAAAAAAGGGACAAAAGGGAGGTTGAGTTGAACAGTTGGCGTTAGCGGGAGAGGGCCGCCGATTTTAATGCATTTTCATGTCATTTTTCGCAGTGGCTCCACTCGAATGTCATTGCTGGTAGTAGAGTTTCCGCCCCCGTTCCGTTTTAAGGGCTTTCCCTTTCTTCATTTAGTTTCATTCACTCAGTCAGTCACTGTGCGCTTTTAGACTACTCGAAAATGTGGCGCGCGTTTCATTTGTGGCCCTGGCAAGCAGGAGTTGCTACGAGTTATCACTTCTTTTTTGCTTTTTACACTTACTCATATCCTTTATGATTTTTATGTGCTGTTTTTGTTTTTGTTGTTGTTGTTGAAGTCTCTTTTTGTGTGGCATTGTCACTTTGTTGTTGTTTTGAATGCAGGCGTTGCCGTTGTTGAAGCTGCTGCTGTTGACGTGTCCTGTTACTGCACACTGCCCTTAACAATGGATGCAGGAGTAATGATTATTAAATTTAAAAGGAAAATGATACAAACAACAACAACTCAAAAGCATCAGATATATCGTCACAATTACTCACAAACAGCGTGACATGTGTTGTGCGCCTTCAGATATGCTTTAATATATTTAAGCCCACAATTTGTGGCACTCACTTGTCGTATCCTCATCAGCATAAGGCATCATTAAGCCAAATAAGGGTTCATAAAAAACGCTGCCTTTAATTTACAGAGTGTTGCATTCATGTTCACTCGTGCTTCAAACTCGGATGTTGGAGTTATGAACTGGAAACCGCTTAAACCCGCAAATAATGGAAGCACTCGTTTATATGCCACTTGTGATATTTAAAGCGTTTGCCACAAGAATGATGAAACTCCATAAAAATTGAGAGACGCGATTTAAAGTATCGCCAGTTTTAGCTGATTTCAGTTAGGAGTCTCCTTGAGTATTCTTTTACCGGTTTGACCTTCTGCAAGTCATCACTAATCTACGCAACTCATGCACTACAGCCTAAAAGACTTTTTATACTCCTTGCACAAATTAAATCACAATTATTACAAACAATTATTTATCATCACAAATTAATCATGGAGTTGTAACAAACTTAAAAAGATATCGGACTCCACAACTTATATATACAACTAGCAAGTGCCCCTGCGGAGCTCGAGATTTGTGTAAAATGGACATGTAAACGGAAACTTGTAAATGGCATGACTTCGCATCACCGATAAGGGTAATAATAGATATTCGTTATTTCGGTGGATTTTGTATCTGGAAACAGTACACGCTCTCTCGCTCTCATGTTGTACACACTTGAAGTTCTGATTCGGGGTATAATAGCTATATCAAAGCATGAACAACGAAACAGACTGTATCTCTCGTGCCGCGATCTCGTGACTACCACATTTAAAAAAAGTTAACGAAGAGCGCAATACTCTTGTGCGTATAACAATAACAAGACCAAAAAAAAAAACACTATATTTGTGAAGCAGCAACGGATAAACAACGAAAAAAAGGATGACACTTTCTGCGTTTCGTCTTGCAGTGATAAGTATGGTAAACTCTTCTTCTCTTCGGTTCAGTATATTTTGCGCCAAAGCGTTAAACACACATATGGGATCTGATAATAAATTTTTTCTAATGGTACAGATATATACTTGATCAGCTCTACGGGACGAGTTGACATAGAAGTTTGTTATTTTAGCGGAACTTTCTTTTGAATGCAGGTACTATAGGTTGCTGGATCCGAAAACTAGGAGGGTACCTCCCATATACAGATTTAAATTCTAGTTTTTAATTATTAGAACAATTTCGTGTAGCTATCGATGTGATATTTATGTATGTGTTTTTACAGATCCATTCACATAATACCTGAAAATTTCAGTTCGCTAGGTTTACTGGATCACACAGTAATACTTGATATTTTGGAGAGTTTTAAAATTTGTTTCTATCATCATCACAAGAGGCCTCACGCACTTCCCAATCCTAGACACAACTTTCAGTGTGAAGTGCGTCATACCTTCGGCATAGCCGAATTTAATGTGCTTATTAGTAAGCAAATACAAATACAGTTAAACTTTTTCTTGCAATGCGAATCCTTTTTTCTTCTTCTTCTTCTTCGCTCTGAAGAAAGATTGCCACACATCAAAAAGCAAACATTCGGTTCACAGACTTGCAAGTGTCTATCCTATACCGCTGATTGTCGCAGTTTGCTGTGCAAATAACAAACACATTCATCCAACTGCATACATGTGTGGCACTTGTGCGTTTGTGTTTAGAGTCGTTGTCGTGTCCTTTGTGGGAGCGTCTTGCAAATCCCATCAAATAACTGTAATTGTAAAGTTTTTAGTACTACTCCGGTACCACGCTGAATGACGCCTCGACCCTCGACTCGATTCAGCTAAACACAGCACACCAAACGAGTTACGCCCACTTCTACACATACTCGTACTCGCCCGCCTACAAACGCTACTAACAACTATCTCCAACTATGCCTATAGTGTATGCGCTGTGTGCAGTCTAACACACGCCCTCACACCTTCTACAATGAACGTGTGCAATAAATATGAATAACGAGCACGACGTGAGTGGCACACTGAAAATGAACAACACAACCCACGTACACACACACACACACACACACACACAAACACACACAAATACCGACAAGTACACGGAGGATGCGCTGCGGAACAACACTCGCGAAAAAAGGCTTTGTTCGGGCCAAGATAGGGGACCTATGGATCTACAGCTGCTATCTGCCCCCCAGCACCAGCTTGGAAGAATATGGAACAACGCTTGACGAACTTGTCGAGGATGCAAGATCCCATCACCCCACTGTCATCGCGGGCGACTTCAATGCATGGGCGATCGAGTGGGGCTGCCCCACCACAAACGCGAAAGGGCGCTGTCTACTGGATGCATTCGCCGTACTTGATATCGTCTTGGCAAACTCGGGGTCAGGACATACGTTCTCTCGACAGGGAGGCGGGTCCATCATAGACCTTACATTCATAAGTGCCTCGATAGCCAATTCCACATCTTGGTCCCTTAGCGAACACTATACTGGAAGCGACCACATGGCTATAGTATTCTCGATCCATGAAGGCGTAGAGGAAAGTACGCAGCGCCAGAGCCAATACCAAGCAGGATACAGGGAGGAGACTTTCAACCCCGACATCTTCCACGAGATGCTGAGCACAGAGAATACCGAGGAGCCGATGACTGCTGAGGACCTGATGACTCGGGTACAAGTCGCCTGCAACGCCAGCATGCAGCCCAGACGCAGATATAAGAGACACCACGAGGCAGCCTACTGGTGGAACGACGAAATAGCAGCGGCCCGTGAGAGATGCTTGCGAGCACGGCGACTACAGAAAAGAGCACGCGATCAGGAGAGGGCACTCGAGTTGCAGAGTTTACTCAAGCGTAGGCGGAAAGAGCTCAAAGTGGCGATTCGCGAAAGTAAGAGGCGTTGCTTTTTGGCCCTATGTGATGAGGCTGACCGCGATCCTTGGGGACGAGCATACCGGATCGTGGTAAAGAAAATAAAAGCCCCAAGACCAACAGCGCCTACCGATACAGTGGAAATGGCACATATAGTGGCGACCCTGTTTCCCCAACAGTCAGACGTCATTGAGAGGTACACCAGCACAGCACTGGAGGATAATAATGGCTTTTATCCAGTAAGCCAAGAAGAGATGTGCCATGCAGCCCGGAGGATAGCGAACTCGAAGTCACCAGGTCCCGATTTGGTGCCAAACTTCGCATTAAAGGCGGCTTTAACTCTGCTCCCGGACACTTTCAACAGAATGTACACGCAATGTCTGCGCGAAGGTGTCTTCCCGGCAAGGTGGAAAATACAACAACTAGTGTTGATTCCAAAAGCGGACAAGGATCCTAGAGAACCATCCTCGTATCGGCCCATCTGCCTCCTCGATTCCGCCGGAAAAATTCTCGAGAGAATAATATGCGACAGGATTGAGGCAGCAGTGCGGAGATCTGGTGGCCTGTCTTCTATGCAGTTCGGGTTCACTAGGAAGAAGAGCACTGTAGACGCTATCCAGGAGCTAACCAATACAGCTAAGGCGGCAATCGAAGGTACGCGATGGAAGGGGGGTACCAAGCAATACTGTCTTGTAGTGACCCTAGACATTAAAAATGCCTTTAACTCGGCGAGATGGGACAAGGTGTTGGAAGCTCTCGGGTCCTTTCGGGTCCCTAAATACCTTATCGATATCATAAGGAGCTACTTCAGCGAACGCATACTTCTCTACAACACAGACGAGGGCGTCACACAGTATAATGTAACCGGAGGCGTCCCACAGGGATCGGTCCTAGGACCCACTCTGTGGAACATTATGTACGATGGAGTGCTGAAACAAGCTTTGCCAAGTGATGTCAAGATTGTTGGATTTGCTGACGACATTGCCATTGTGGGAGTAGCCAAAACAATCAGCGAGGTGGAGCGATCGTGCAACGGTGCCATATCTGTGGTCTACGAGTGGCTACGGACGTCCGGGCTGCTGCTGGCCGAACACAAGACGGAAGCCGTGCTCATCAGCAGTCGGAAAAGAGTGGAACAGGCTCGGGTGCAAGTAGGCGAAACTGTCATCGTTTCAAAGAGGTCCATTAAATACCTCGGGGTGCTGGTGGATACGCGACTATGTTTTAAGGAGCACCTTGCGTATGCAAACCAAAAGGCTGCTGCGGCGTGCAGAGCCCTAAGCAGGATCATGGCCAACTCTCGTGGACCCCGGCAAGGACGACGGATGTTACTCCAAGGGGTAACTAAATCTATAATGTTATATGGAGCCCCAATCTGGGCTAAGGCTATGGCCATAAGGAGCTATCGCAGAGGACTCGACTCCACATACCGATTGGCGGCCCTAAGGGTATGCAGCGCCTTCCGTACGATTTCAGAAGATGCTGCTCTTGTCATTGCAGGGATGATACCGATTGACATTCTAGCGGAGGAGGCTTCGGAGATCCACGACGAGGTTCAGCAGACGGGCGCGAGGAGAGAGGACGCACGAGTGCAGGCAAGAACTCGAAGCCGAGCAAAGTGGCAACACAGATGGAACGGCTCAACAAATGGGCGGTGGACGAACAGGATCATCCCAAATCTGGATGTTTGGCTGGACAGGAAGTATGGGGAGGTCAACTTTCACCTCACCCAGCTCCTCAGTGGACATGGATGCTTTAGGGCATATCTGTACCGCTTTAAGCACGCAACCGATCCGTACTGTCCCTCTTGCGAGGGCCGGGTGGTGGAAGACGCAGAGCATGTACTATTCAACTGCGACAGGTTCCAAGACGGTAGAAGACAAATGGAAACGACACTGGGGGTCACAGATAGGGGCCTTACAGATAGGAATCTAGTTGCCCTAATGGTGTCGAGCGAGCAATGCTGGAGGGCGGTGAGCAGCTACGCGGCATCGACAATGACAACGCTGAGGTCACTAGAGCGGTCCCGGCGTAATGAAGAAGCCGGTTAATAACCGGAGCCATACCCCGTGATGCAATGCCTCGCGGTGGTTCCACGGGGTCATGGTTACATCTATTTCTCTCTTCCTGTTCTAAATAGAACTTTACTTCTTATGTCTTAACTCTCTAATATGTCTGTATACTATGCATATCTTATAATGAATTAAAAAAAAAAAAAAAAAAAAAAAAAAAAAGTACACGGAGGAGTCTGCTTGAAAAAGGCTCTTAGGTTCGCGTCACTACCGCGCTCGAGGCAGCTGATACAGTCAAAGTTGCAAGCTCGTATGCATGCAACCATGCATCGTCTACTCTTGTAGGTCAGCACATGCGGCAGCCAGAAGAGCAGGCGAGGTTTAACAAATGTTTGTTTTATGTAATTTTTGTATCTAAATTGTGATTTGTAGTTGGTGGCACAGTGACGCTTTAAAGGATAAATCCACATACAAAAAGAAAGCTATGTTTTCAAAGAGGGACACAGAAAGATGCTTTTAACGGGTGCGTGTTGGGTTTGGTAGCAGTGTTGGCTTCAATAAGAATTTAAATAAAGATATATATAAAAAGTCATAGCAATTAGTTCAATATGTGTTGATCTGTTTTTAGCTGAAAACTGTTGGCAAATATTTTACATTATATGTGCTTTATCAAGGGAAATTCTGGACTGCTCTAGAAAAAAGCCAGACTAAATGGAAATATAAAAAAAGTATCAGTGATCACTGTCATAATATATATATTTATATATATATGTACATTCACCATATACATTATATGGTAAATAGAGAATGTCGCAGAAATTCCCACAATAACATTTGCTCCAGATCGAGTTCCATGCGGAGGGAGATACTGCTCCCTCCCTATCATGAACTTTAATTTAGAGGCAGAAGTTTAGGTCAGATATACAAGTACGTTTGATAGTCAGAACTCTACGTTCGAGTTTATTACCATAGAATTATGCCCGACTTAAGTCTAAGTCATCCTTTGCAAGAATATGACATAGAGAAAAGCATATTTTCACAGAAGGTTTATAGAACCTCCACATTAAATGTTGGAATACATTTGCTAAAGACTGAAAAGCAAATTCTTGTGGTCGCAATTCAACGAGGCCCAATCTTCCCATAATTCCTTTGTTTGGTGCGCCTATCTCGATGAAACCCAACGTGCTATATGAGAAATTTCAAAGTTCTCAGCAAGGGCTTGGAAGTCATTTAATTTATACATTAACTACCAATATTCTTGCTTGTCTCTTCCACTGAATATATTTTTTTTTCACAAACTTAGATTCGGATGCAGGCACACCAGAAGCTTCGCCGAAAATGAACAAGTCCCATTTAAGTTCACAAATCCCAAAAACAAGTGTCGCTGTAAGCAAGACAGCAAATGCATCAGCAGCACATGTAATGTGAAAGTAAAGAATCCCAAAAAAAAAAGAAAATGTACTCGTATATTGTTGTATGTATATAAAAATATATGCTAACGGAAACGAAAGTCGAAAACGGTAGTAACGGAAGTCGCAGCAGTTCAAGTTGTCGTAGGATTTGGCAGTGGAACATTGGCTTAGGGTGTCGTTAGGCGAGGTAGCTGTAAATGCGCTAAAAATGTTGTTGTTGTGCTCTAATCTAACATGAAAATTGCACGAGCATTTTTGTAGCAATAAGCAGCTTTTCATTATCCTTCTTTATATCCTTCTTTATCCTTCTATATAGGCATCCACATATGCATTCTGATGTTTGTTGAGTACACTCGAAGAAATTTTGCCACTGAACTTTTTAAGGATTTGCCAAATAACAAAAAAAAATAAAAATACGCATTAAAAAGAAATTAGCTAAAAATCAATAGATACATATACACATATACATATATACTCTGTTCAAAAAGTAAGAAGACCTATATTTTTCTCGATCCACGCGATTTTATTTCATTATTTTTTTTTTTGGTTATATTGGCACACATGTCCCTAAAAAGGTAACACATATTTTTGAATTTTAGTGATTAGCTGCAATCTAAAAAAATTACATCAACGACGATTCTCATTTGCTCAAAAGAGTCATAACTGGTGACGAGGCATGGGTATATAGCTATGACGTCGAAAACAAAGCCCAATCATCGAAATGGAAGCGACCAGAAGAGCAAAGTCCGAAAGAACCACGCCAAGCTCAGCCAAATGAGAAGGTTTTGCTCACTGTTTTCATCGATTGCAATGCCGTGGTGCATAGTGCGTTTTTACCAGAAGTTTATACTATTATCTTTGTATATAAAAATCTTCTGAACGTGTGTATGTTACTGAGCTCCCACTAAACGGCTGTACCGATTTTGATGAAATTTTGTTTGCGTGTTTAAGTGGATTCGAGAATGGTTTAGATTCACAATTCGATCTACTAGAAAATGTCTTTTTTACTTAATTTATTTCTTTATCAAGCCAAGCTCACGCTCCAGCACAAAATGTACTAAAAGGGTACATGCTTTGCTTCTTCTTACACGTCGCTATTGATATGTGTGTGCTGTTTGTAGAGAGAAAATGAAACGAGTGGAAGATTTTTCGTTTATGTGATATGCCCTTCATTCTTCACATGGGTTTTTTTTGGACAAATTAGAAATTTATGAATAAATAAATATTTTGTCTTCCTACTTTTTGAACAAAACTTGTCTATTTGTCTATTTAAAAAGGTTATAAAAATTTAAAAACTTTGTGTTGATGCTTGGATTTATATGAAAGCTAAACAACCCTGCTAGATAACAAATTTTTTATTAGAACATTGATATAAATCATTGGTTACTATGTCGGCTGCCTTAACTCTTTTCCAACAAACGTATAACGAATGAATTACAACACCTTACTCCAATACGCGCCTGCTTTGCATACATACACAGACATGGCTTGATAAATTCTTCTCGACGATCTGATCAAGAAGAGATAGTGGAAAGTGACATTTCAGGCAAAATTTTTTTGGAAAGACGGTTCTGTAACTCGTCGTTCGCGTAGAACGTTATATTGATTTCAAGATGAGTGAAATATCTGAGAAATACGCCATGCGACGCTGAACGAGTGAACGCCGGACCCAGAAGTGAATTGCTCTATGCCGTTCCGCAAACTTCGGTGTCAAAGATGCGCCTCACTCCGATCGGCTAGTAACTGAAAATAAAATACTAGATAATATAACACTTTAGTGTAAATTGGTAATAAACTAATACAATGATTACGCTCCGTGTACTTTCGTTGTTCGCTGCTCACACATTGAACGGGTTTCGTTTGTGCAGTTGAGCTCGTTCGCCCTCTCTTTTGTTCCATTTTGTGGCAGCCTTTCGGGCGCTGCAATTGCAGAGTTTCGCTTACCTTTTGGCAGACCGAATTATTTGCGGATTTGTTAAATTTTACACCAATTCCTTTTAGACTGAATGCTTGGAGTGCAAGGAAATCTATATTTTATGGACGCAATTTGCGCTTTAAGCTGCAACGAAAGGAACAGCGCGTTTCTCTGGATTTTGTTTGACTGAATTTATGTGCGGTTCTTATGGGCAACATCATAAAAAAATATTTACATTCTCCGACGACTTTTATTGCAATGCACTTTTCATATTTATTCATGCCTTTTTTTGCTTCTGTGTATGCATATATTCAGCTTAATCACAATCAAATCAGATGCGACATGACGAAAGGCAATAAAAAATTAGCGCACTTTTTCTCGTATTTTGCGATTTATAATTCAAAAATTGTTGAATCAGATGGATAAATCAGTGCTAAAAACATGGTGACAATAAACAGGCGCAGACATGTGTTCAAACATGGCGAGTGACTGTCAGGCATTCATGACGGACGGAAATAAAGTCAAATGCCAAGCGCAAAGCCATGTCAAATGTGAGCTCAGACTTTGCCATCATACAAAAATTCATGGCATTTCAAATTGTATTGAGCGCGGTTTTATGTGTGTGTTTATAGCTCCTGGGATTTGAAACTCAATATATTTATGAAAGCAAAAAAGAAGACGGCGGCATCATAAATCCCATGTGCAAATTCAATAATACATGACGTGCTAAAAAGCAAAATGAAATATTGCAAAATTCAGCGAGGCAAAGAGTAGCTGAAATAAATCGCAATTGAATTAAAATATTTTAAAGAGTATGTAAATAAAAAATAATAAATTAAAATAATAATAATAAAATGTTAATATATACATATATCATATATCAACCTTTATTTATGTGCCATTTGCTAAGCTTGGATTTTGATACGTTTCACATGGATTGCGCAGCGAAAAATAAATGCATAATTTATTAAACAAAAATCTGCATTCGTGTATACATATCTCTGACTGATTTTATTGCTTTTTTATCTGATTTGCCCCTTAACTCTTTTCAGAATTCACTACAGCACTGCGTGATGTTCGCGTACGTGTGCCCCACGCCGTGCGTCGTGGCGAGAAGGCAATTCTGAAATGCATCTACAATATTGAGGACGATACACTGTACTCGGTGAAGTGGTACAAGGGCAGACGAGAGTTCTACAGATACACACCCAAGGAAACGCCACCGATGAAGGTCTTCCATTTCGCTGGTGTAAAAATTAAGGTGAGCGGGAAAGTTCAGCTAAACAACATATGAGGTTATTTTTATATTTAGAATGGCGCAGGATAATACGGTACTATTTGCAGTACAAACGTTCCTTGACACTTATATATTTATTTTTTATTTACTTACTATATTTATTAATTGATTTTGTGTTCAACCGCATTTGACATTCTTTTTCATCCAAGTGATGTAGATAAGGGAAAAATGGAAGGCAAGAACAAAAGAACTTCTAACTAGTGTTCTTCGATTTCCTTAGACCTTAGACCTTAGGGATCTTCCCTTAGGGACAGAGAGTGACCTGAGTACATCCTAATACTCTACATATAGTTCCCACACACAATGTACCTGGCATGTGTCTTTTAAGATCTACCAAACCTCGAAAGCCGTTCTTATTATAAATTTTAAAAAAAAATTATGTTCTGTTGTCTTAAGAATCACTTTATAATCCTGCACCTGTCCAATCTAGGTAATCCAAAACATGTCTTTCTCTAGTTTTTTAATGATTCATCAATGAAGTTGATGAGCTCATTTTTACCAGTTCGTCGTCTCTTTCACACCTCGCTATACCAGAGTAACCCAAGGGCTATCTATACTATTGTATGAAATTGATTGTATAAAATCTGTATGTAACGGTAATACTAATGCTACACTAAACCGTTTTTAATATATATTTTGAAAAACAACACATTTGGGCTATTGAAGACAATAGCATACTTAATTTTTTTTATTTTTTTAAAAGAAAATATGCTTTTTTCTAGGATTAAATTTTTCCAAAAACACAAAAAATGTCTTACGTTTTTTCTTTGTTTATGCTTTGCTGGTTCTTGAATTGTTGATGTTGATATCATTGTATTGAGCACGCACAAGAGTATTGCGTTTTTCGTTCTCTTTTTATTGTATACGATGGTCACTGAGTTTGTCGGAGAGTACATATTTATATAAAATAATGGACGAAGCGACTAAATAGAAAATCTGCCAGTGATTTTGTTTATAAACAGAATTGTTGTCTGTTCAATTTGTATAAGGTAAACTCTGTTCATTTTTGCAAGCTTGTTTAGCTTTGTCTTACCTTAAGTAATGATCTTAGAATGGTTTATAACACTTTCAAGACCACTGAGTGCAGCTCTTCAACAGTGGATACCTGGTTTATGTACACCAGTACTTCCATATACTTCTTTCAGATAACATCCACATCATCACCAATTCTATTTTTTTCGTGGTGTGAGATAAACCACAAAGCAAGTTCTCTAGATTTCGTAATTCTTCTCTCCGTATTTTCCTGCGAATAGGACGCTTATACACCCAGAACTCGTTTTGCGTCGTTTTAAAAACATGCGACGCAAATCGAAAAGACAGACAGTGAATAACGATTTTGTATAGGAAGCCATACAAATATAAAAGATAGTTTCCTGAATTTTTTTTCATTAAATGTTAAAATTAAGATAATTTATGTTAAAAAAATAAAATGGAACTTTATTAATTCAATTAATAAAGCAAAAGGAAAATAAATTCAATTATGTAATACACATTACAAGGAGCTAACAAAAATAAGTGAATAAACACTAAATAAAAAATCATTCGCACTCCGAAGATAAAGAAGCCATCGGATTAAACTTTTGAAAAAATGTGTCCAAGGTTTACTGAACAGCTTCTCTTTTTAACCCAAGGTAAAGGTTCTTTGTAGCAATTCATATTTGATATCACCGCACGATTTACTTTGAAGCTTCTATCGCTGTCAGGATAATTTTTTTAAAGAATGTCCATGGCTTCATCAACTAAACTCATAGCTTTACAGAGATGTTGGGAAGTTAACTTTTGACTTGGACGCTTTTCCACCAAGCTATCTTCTTCATTACCGATTTCCAGTTCAAGTTTTATTAACCGAAAACACAGAACCTAAAAAATGTGATTACCAACAACAACAACAAAATATTACGCAATACGAAAAATCAATAACTCAAAACGAATCGACGCAAAGCGAGTTCTGGGTGCATCCTTCTTCTTAACTGCCCGAGAACTGTTTCATTTGCTTTTCACATATATCGCTATGATTGTAGGTTTTGAATTTAATAGCAAGTTGCTATAATAATGTATAATCCAAGGGCCAGCTATTGTTTGGAAACCAATTTGCACATAAAATAACATACCGATTTGAGACTTTCATTAAAATTATCACATCAGATAGTATATTTAAGGAAAAAGTTTGGGAACTTTTCTCGACTATCTATAGTTTCAAACCTATCCCATTTCTCTAGAGAATACTCTTGTTCAACTCCTATACTTATGTATATCAATAGTTTATAAACAAACCAATTCTATGTTCTTTAAATAATTTTCGATTGCACATCTAAAACAAGCCAATAGTATAGTGTGCAAAAATGCAGATTCCCAAACTCTTGAAAAATACCCAAATCGAAAACGAAATTTTCCCAAGCATTCGATTCGCCGAAAATTGTTCAAATAAAATTCAACGAAAATTTGATGGAATTTTTGCGCGCCGCTTTTATTGTTTTCGATACTATTGCATAAACAAAATTCAACAAAGTGCCACTTTGCGCCCAAAACCATGCTTGAATAATTTTCAAAATTGCGTTGCACGTTTCCAAATGCTAAAAATTTATTTACACAAAAAATGAGAGTTGGAAAAAGTGGCAGAAAAAAATTGAAATGTCACAAATGTGTGTGCGAAAAAAAATAATAAAAGATCAAACGGAAGTGAAATTTTTGTGTGTTTTGATTTGATTGTGCATGTGGCAATTGTTTGTGTGTGCCACTTTGTGAATGTGTTACGTCCAAAAGGACATAAAAGTTATTTTGGTCTTTATTGAAGCATAAATTTAGGGGCAAGCGTTTATTGATGATGCTGGGTCTTTTTTTTTCTGCAACAGTAACTCGTTTTTGGCCAAAAATAATACACAAGTAAGTGATGTACTAACACGAACACACATACACACACACATAAATCACAAACAAGTTTTCATTTCCGTTTATATAAATTAAAATTTCAAACGGAAAATACTGAATTCGTAAAGAATTTTGGTATAATATTAATCAACTAAGTTATTCCGTAAATACCTCGCTCTGGGATTCTATTTAAAGGCCTCATAGAGTAGAACATGTCAGGTGATATGAATAGTCAGTGTTCTGGAATAGTTTGCCGGCAACTTTAACATTCACCGAGGTAGGCAATATCAGAAGCAACGCTTTGTGAAAAGTTCTGAGCAAGAGCATTTGGTTTGATTGGATATAGATATCGAAAAAATAGGAATCTAACGATGAATAGTGTTATAACGGCTCATAACGTATACTGCTGCCAAACTTAGGCCATCATAAATAACCCCTCTTTATTCGTCTTCATAAACATCACCAGCTTCCTTACAGACCCATTGAACACGTCATACGTACTATACAGTGGTGCAAAAAGCTACCCCCACAAAGAGAAGCAATAGCTTGAAGCAACTCACAATAACCTGCTCTAGTGGCTTGTCCAACTTAAATGGAGGATGGTCCTCCCGCTTCCCATCACTACAGTGAGTGGAGAAGCTTTTTTTCCCACTGGAGACTTCTAAGGACATCTACAAGTCCTTACCTGATCTATTTAAATTATGATTTGTCAAATTTCATTTTTAATCTCAACAGATCTCTAGTTTGTCACCTCCAGACTTCCTCCCCTCTTTTATTTACGCTGCGTAAAATTTGTTCTCTTATAAGAATATTACACCTTGCTAGTATCACTATCTTCTTCCATTCACTTTATATACCCTTTATATTTTTTTGATCTGCAATATAATTTTTAATGAAGCCCGTATGCCCCGGTAACTAGATGAACTGGTCTCGTAGGGCATTCTTTAAATTAAAGAATACCGCCCAACTGTTTAATTAAATATTTAATTAAATATTAATTAGTGTGTGCAATTTGTTGCAATGATTCAGAAACCACACACTCAGCTTACGATAGAGAGGTCCGCAGGGTGCGATCTTCTCAGACGCCTTGGCATTGTACCTCTTCCCATTTTGCGTCACTGGCTAGCTCATTTGGATGATTTTTCAACCGCTCCATATACTTTTTGACCTGATGATTAATTACATCGTCAATTTTGGGGAGCTTTAAGTCGTTCTCAAAGTCCGCCATCCTCATGAACCACAGGTCACCAGGAATCCTACTACCGATACTCTGACCATCTATTTTTGAAGGACAATTTATTACTTTTGCTGAAGAGCGAAAGCAATTTCCTAATTCTTTGTCCAAAGGATTTAAAATATGAGTTTTGAATGTTAGCCCCTATCCAAATATACACCCAGGTATTTATATCACGATGCCCATAAATGCAGATGCTTATTTTCCATGGCTTCATAAATGCACGTGTTAGTATAAATAAAATATTAAATAATTCATTTTAACCCTAACTAAATTTAATTCCTAAAAAATTCATCTGATCACACCGTAGCGTCATAATCCTGCCCCGCTAGGAAATAAGTCTTTCCAAGCGGTTTTAAAGATCTAGGCTGTTCTCTTAGACCCTGCCATTAATGGCAGTTCTGAGAACCACCTTCTATCTCCGAATAGTATCGATCACTGATATTGTGCCTGTAAACTGTCGAGTGTTGAATTACCAATTAATGATTAAGGTTTATGCAACAATCAATGTTTTAAAACAAAGGGTAAAATATTATTGTTTTAAATTAAGTTTTATTTTATTTTGTTTTAATATTAACTTTTTATTTATTTATTATTGTTTGTTGAAAGTATGGTTTCGTGTGGTTCTTATTTTTTCACGTCAGTGGAAGCTGGTTGCACAACATCAGAAAAAAAATAGCAAGCATGCTCATGAAGTATAGAAGAGTGGTTCATGTCAGCTGACACTTAAATTATAAGAACACAAATAAAAGAGACATAAAAAAATAAAATAATAAACAATAATAATAAAAATATAAGAAAAACACGAAAGCCTTTGGGTAAAGTCGCAGCTGAAGCAGACACACACACACACACATATCCTGCAACGCAGAAAAAATCGTTGAAAATATTTGTGTGGGTTGTGTGCAATTTGCCATTTTGTATTATTTTTTATTTGGTTTTTTAGTTGAGATTTTTCCATATTTCTCTACGCTTGCCTTCTTTTTTGCCTGTTTTCTGGTTTCAAAATGGTAATTAGGATTCGACTGTGTCGCCGCTGCCTACACTCGTGCGCCGCCTTTCACCGAAGTCAGTTGTGCGTAGCCGCTTTTTTGCCAGTGTTGCCATTGAAATGCAACAAAGCATGCAAAGGCAAGCATGTAGCAAAAATTGTACTGCAGATGCCACATGCATTGGGAAGACTGTTGTGAAGACTCATATGGAAATGTTACCGACTTCAGGCAGCGCCACCCATATTCGACTTATTTTTTTATTTCTATTTTTTAGTTGACTTTTTCAAATTGCTGTTGGCTGTGTGTGTGTGTACAATTTGCATAAAGTGGCATTATCCTTTGACCTTTTTGATGTTTTGAACAGAGTCAGTTGACTGCCTTGGGGCATACAAAAGAAAAAAGAAATCAGAAAAGTATTATGAAGCTAACTTTTATCTAAGCTGGAATGCATACGCCACGAGCTCTGAGCGCTTCAAAAAATGTTGTTTATGAAATTCCATTCCATCGTTAAAAGATGCAGCCTCCTTAATTATTAACACTGATCTAAATTAAAAATATATGTACATCCAATTATTCAATATAATTTTTTTTAAGTTTTACTTGATTTTATTTCGCCGAATTATTTAATAAAGCCGCGCATACGTTGCATCCGCGCAAAAAATGGAGACAGCTATTTGTTACACTCTTTATAAAAAAATATTTCACTGTCATATTTTGCTCTGATATTTCGTGATATAGAAAATTTCCATATATTTCGTATTTACTTGCAGCGCCTCGCTTCGAACGAGAGTCAAGTGGTACTCGATGCCGTTACAATGGCCGCTTCCGGTAAATACAGTTGTGAGGTCTCAGCGGATGCGCCCTCGTTTCATACATTAATCTCATCCGCTGATTTGGAAGTTATTGGTAAGTCGCAAAAGAATGCAAAAAAAAGAAACACTACATATAAAAATATATCGATATCCGTCCGTGGCAAACCAAACCAAGCGAAACGAAAAAATAAAGCTTTTCATCCGCCTCGGAGCACAACAAACAAACTGCAAAGGATAAATGGCATTGTTGTTTTTATGCTAGTTAAATTGCAGCGCAAATTGCTAAAACCATTTTAAATACATACAAACAAAGTTATGAGATGGAATCATATCAGAAAGAAATCTTAATAATTTAATAAAACAGAGAAACAGGGAATGTCGAAAGTCTCAGTCAAAAAAAATAAAATAAAAAAAATAAAATAAATAAATAAAAGAAAATAAATAAACAAGTAAAAAAGCACTATAAACAATTGATTCATGCAATTGCCAACAATCACAGAGTAAATCGTTAGTTTCCGGATCAGACACGCATTCAGCTATCAACTTTCTATTCAACATCTACACTTCAAAAGAATACAACATTTGGATATTTGCTTTTCCCATTTCAGAAAAAATCATAACTTTGTTAAACTACAATAAATGTAACTTTTTTCTTTAAAATACTCTGCTGTTGTTGCACACCTAACCTGGATTAAATAGCTATATGAAACAACCAAACGAAAAAATTTGAAAATATTTAGATTGAAATAATAATTTTATTTTGTAAAATGTGTTACTATATGTGCTTTCATATAACATAGTGCAGTTCAGCATAGAAAATCTATTCATAGATAAAGAAAATTAATAAAATAAAGTAAGAAAGGCTAAGCTTAACTTTACTTCGTTACCGACAGCATAGCAATAATAGTATAAAAGAAAACTCAAAAATCTTTTAATGGAAAATCTCCATATTCTGATTGGCTCTTCTGTTTGGTTACTTGGAACGGACACAGAGGCGAAATATAATAACGGAAAGTTCTATATCAATTAAATGACATTTAAAGGTTATTGTGAGGGAGGGATCATCTATACTTCTATACTAATCTATACAAGTCTATACTGATATTATAAAGAGGTAGTGTGTGTTTAGATGTTAGGGATAATCTTCGAAAGTAGTTATCCGATTTTAAAAATTCTTTCACCAGTCGAATGCTACGTAGTCACTGAGTGTCATGGGCTATATCAATATTTTATTTTTATAAAGGAAAATATGTTTTTTTTTTTTGATTAAGCTTTTGCAAAACCACTGCAAGACTAAGCTCAAACAGTTTCATACGTTTTTTCTTTGTTTCTCCTATGCATCTTCTGCATTTTTGTGTTTGTGAGTTAGCTTGACCTTCAGCAAATATTTGCGAAGACTGTGAGTGTGCTTTTATGAATGTAAAAAACTACCAGATAGAGCTCAACCTCTGTAGGATATACTTTTATTCCAACAAAAGGATCCTGTGAGAGAAGTTTCAATGTTAGTCCATACCAGGCGAGAGAAGTCGTGGACGAAATCTAGTCAATGAATATTTTAAGGGATTGATCTTCAATAAATATTTGGTTGTGATATTAGGTGTTAACTTATATAAAACATATAGTCTGACCAGAAAGCAGTCTATATAAGTACGAGAGATCATTCTAGAACTTTGAAAAATGTTTTTTAATTTCAAAAATCCCAACAACAAAAAATTTATCATTACGTGAGATATACGGACTTTGTAAATAAAACTAGGCACCATCAAAAGCAGTGCGCTTACGATAACATTTCTGCCAGTATTCAAAACACTTTTTAAACGACTTCAGCTCTCTCTACGAATTTACTTTTTAAGCCTCTATTGACATTATGACGTCTTCTCCAAAGTATCGGAAATAAGAAAAAATCACAGACACATATCTACTTGTTCGATCACATTTGTTGAGTTCTTGGAGGAGTTCATGGAGTTCTTTCATGACCGAAGAATTGTTTTTCCACACATCTGGCCGTTTCCGATGAGGTTTTCTAATAATTGAGTAGAATTTTTGTTACAGTCTTAAGAAATAAAAACCCGGCTTTTCGTTCATGGTTACTCAATAAATTCAAATAGAGTCAACTATTTCGCTGCTATTTGAGGGAAGTCTGATCCACACTGATGCTAGGCCTCACCACAGATTTAATAATTGGATTTGCAATGTGAGCTTGAATATTTGATGCAAACTTCATAGACAATAGACAAATATTATGGTTACAGATAGCATAAAATACAAGCACAGCTATGGTAGCCGCAATCATTGAAGCTAATGTGGGTTGTCTGAAGTTCAAACTCCATGCCGCACTGTCTTTGACTTCAACGCACATCAAAACCCGCAGCTGTTTATCGGATACAACCAAGTAATGCCACAAAAGCAAACAGTTTAGCCAACAATCACACTGGCACCAAATATCATGCCACAGAAACAGGCATAACAACAATTACGGCAAGGACGATGACTACGACGATGAATGGGTATTAGGATGTGGACTATCATAAGGATAAGGACATCGACGATGACTATGAGTTAACTTCAGTATGTACATATAAATACGAAATTCCTTTTCGGTTGCTACTCGATTTCCGTAAACCAATAGAACGGAACTACACGCACACACACACACGCCCAACGACCCGGGCGATGTTTGTGGCGGCGACAGTATGTTATGGTCGTTAAGGCGACAGTGCGGTTGCGACAAAAACCGACTGCGACAAATGCAGACAGAGTTTGAGATACAAGATATAGAGTTAGTCGAGCGTATCTGGCGATATGAAGACGTTGCCAATCTGCCATTCACAAGCACACACAATCGAACACACACAAAAGTTTTATTGACCATCTCAGCCGTAGACGAAGCCTGAGACGAACTAAAAGTTTTACTTCATTGGCCAAAGTAGCTGCATCTTTAGATGATTTCCAAATGGAATGCATGTGTGTGTGTAATGCAGGCGCCCGCGTGTGTAAGGTTTGGGTATTTGTGTATTTGCAGCTATTATACAAATTTGTTGGTGCTACAAGTATCTGATAGCCGCATTGACGCTCAACTCAACTCAACTGAAGTCAGGTCAACTCTGTCTCAGGCTGTGTCCAGGCTCAGTTGATTTTTCGTCAAATTTTACTCAAGCATCTCAGGACCGAATAGGAGAGGACGCGCAGACAAAAAGTCAGACAACGAAGGCCGTCCACACTGACTCATGTCATACTCGACTGTGTTGTAAAACTTTTTGCAACTTTATCGAATAAATTTGAAGTATTTTTTTCACTCTTCTTCTTATAATTATTTTCTTTATGCGTCCGTCTGCGATAAATAAACTCGGCTTGTTGTGACATTTTTTGCGCCCTCCTGTCTGCTGCTTTCTTCTCATGTGGCGCCACTTGACTTTTAGCGCACATTGACGCCAACAACGCAACAACAATAATAACAACAAGTAATGTTGTGAAATTCTTTTTAAATTATTGTTTTTATTATTTATTTATTTGTTTTTATATGAAAGTTGTGTTTATATTGCGTGCTCATTGAGCGGATAAATTCACTTGATTGGAGCGTAGGTCAATGTACGTGGAAATGATATCCGACTTGTATGGTCAAATAGTCGCCAATTTAGAAAATATGCATTAATAAAAATTCTTTTGCATATAATAATTGAACATCTAAGAGTCTCAAATCAATTCCAAATAAATTACAAATAAGTGAAAAATAATTCACGACAGACTGAGACAGATTAGCAACTTTCCTTGGAAGAACTAGACTTTATATAAAGAATAAATCAAAAATGAAAAATAAAAAAAATAAAAAAATACAGAAAATGCCATTACCTTGGCTCTTTATAAATAATAGAAGAATGAGATGTTTTGAACTCAAAAAATTTCATTAACATTTCAGTGGAACACTGGGTTACAGTTACAAGGTGCAAGAAAACGTGTTGCTTTCAGCTTGACCGTATCTGTAATACTCTTCTCGACAATTGGCAATATATACGCATGTGTGTATAATGAAATGGAGGTCTGATACCCTCCCCAGAGTTTAGGCTCTGTTTAGAAGACGTAGAAGCAAGACTTCAGCTTCTGTGGGTAAACTTACCCGTCGTGGGTAAACTTCGTCTGAACTTCCTAAAACAAGACTCTGTGTAACCTGTTCTGATCAACAACTCTTCGACAAAGAACCTTCTAGATTTTATTAAAAAAGTAGAGGCTCTATTGTCTTAAACAGAGTATAAGGTAAAAAAAAAACTTCTTTGGTCGCCAGCTTTCTTTGACAAGAATACCCCTCCACCGGTTGCGGATCGCCGGAGCAAACAACCATTACAACAACCTCCACATCACGCCTTATTATTAACATATCATGTGGGAAATACACAATCCAGTAAGAACAGTGTATTGAAATTTTAATGGGTTAAGTGGAACTCAAGAAACTTCAGTCCTAATAGGAATTACGCCTCATTAAAGTCCGATCCGACTACTACCGAAAAATGTACATCGTGTGAAATATCTCTAGGTGGACGACTTAGGACTAGTTTGAATACACATAGACTGACCGAATTGGCTTTATTAACGGGCTTCGTCAAGCTGAATAAGAATATATGTATATATATATTTTATAAGGTGTCCGATGTCTCTTCTACTGTGTTCCAGTGAAACCATTGCAAAAGGGGTTGATGTATATTCTGTACCATCTATGGAGCTGAAATGAAAAATCCATTTTTTGAGATGAAGTCATATACCCAGACCCAAACCCAAAATCATAGCATTACTGATATCTATGTGGGAAAGGACCGCAATAATATGAGTTTAAAGCATGCATAATCAATCTTTTTCCTAGTGTTAGTGAAAAATGTAGGTATACGAGTCATGTACGATGCAGGAAGCAATATCAGAATCATTTAATTATTTCGTCATCCGAGACCGGCTTCGGCTAGGGAACGAAGGCATACGAACTCATTCGCGTCGCTTCCCATACAAATTTTACATTTGTGCTTCATATTGTCAACTTCGCGGTTGACAATAATTTCACACAGCTGCAACCATAATTAATGATTCGTTCTTCACTGACATTGTCGTCTGCATACTTCAAAAGATAACAAGAAACGAATGAACGACTAAACGATTGACCTGCTTGCATGACGCAGTTTCATCCACACGTACACAACTGATTGATCATGCATGAATGTCGGGGGCACTTAGGTAGAAAATAACTAGGTGAGAGATCAGAAATCGGGAGCTGCGATTCGACTGATGGCGATCAACGAGGTCGGTCGACTGAGAGTGATCGCAATTGTTGAGTCAAGTTCCCTTGTTTATGTGTATTAAGAAAACCCGTGGCTATATGTTAGTTATGTACATTAAGCAATCCCAACGACTCCGACACGTATACCACCGATTCATCCGATTGTATTGAAAATTCGGTGAGTCAGTGTGACAACGTGAGCAAAAATCTGCGTTAGTACAACCATACAAGATAATTACCTAAAATGCGGATACAAACATTAACAACGTACTATCCCTTAAAGTAGGGAGTACTTAAGCCGTAATCATTTATATTCTAGGGTACGCTACACTACTAGTGGTGTATATAAGTCCTAAAATACACGGGCATGTCGTATATGACATGTAATAATTGAATGTTAAATAATTTGTAAGAAATGGCAACCCATGTTTAGCAGCCACAACTTGTCAAAATGATTATCATTGGGGCACCCGATACTACACCAAAGTGCTATACTCTAAAATACTTCACCACGGCTTCAAAATGGTTAAGCAATAGAAAGCATTTGTATGTTTGCCACACACAGCTAATGCAATACAAATTTGACCGAATCGAATCGCACGGAAGCGAGCCTCTGGTTTTCGGCACACAATTCTTCGAAATGGACCATTCTGCAAATGTGAAATTTCGCTAACCGATGCAGTTTAATCGGCAATTTGCAACTTCGCATAGACTCATTTTGTGCACAAATGGAAAGGAAAACCGCTGGCAGCCAATAAACGTTTGCATTGCCATTAAACTCAGCAATTACGCACGGATATCGAACAATAAAAGATGCAGTTGTAGTTGCAGTTGCTGCAGAAATGCGTCGCAACAAAAATCGCTCGCAATAAAAAAATATAAAAAAAAACGACAGAAAAAATGTCGCAAGTAAACAATTCAATTATTGAAGAGCTCAGGCAAAATTCGCGAACAAACACGAAAGTGCCCGTGGCCACTCAAAACGCAATGCAATTTCTCTGAAATATTGACACGTTATGTAGCCGCGGAGAGGTGCGATGGGGCACACTATGCGATTTTGGACATGCATGCCACACAATGCAATGGAGAAGTGCTCCATTTAATGCCTACGACTGAATAAAACACCATGCGATACAAAATGATTGCTCTCGTTGCCGTAGCTGTCGATAGTGTTGTTGCGGCGTTCGGTGTTGTTGTTGGCCTTCTTGTTGTTTGGTTTAAATTGAATTGCCCGTTGATACTTACTGGAACAACAACAACAACGACACCAAATGCAATTGAGCGATGAGCACGACGAATGCAGTTTTACGTATTCCATTCCATTGTTTCCATTACATGACTGCCCGCTCACTCGCACTGTTTCACTCACATTCACACTCTGTCTCGCACACACACATACACACACAAAAGCATTTACATCTTACTTGATCTGCTTTTGCTTTACGTCTCGTTGCAGAAATACCACACAATCCGCCATACATAACTGGCATACGTGCGCGTTACCGCGTGGGCGACATACTGCGTGGCAACTGCACATCGCGACACTCGAAGCCAGCGGCAAATCTCACATGGACGGTGAATGATGAAGAGGTAAGTTTTACAGGCTTTGACTCCCGCCGCCGCTATCGTTCCTTATGGTAGCTTTTGTCAACAGCCGCCTGTGTTTGTTAAATGAAAATGGTATTAAGCTCACTCGCAACTGTCGGAACTCACATGCATTGGACCTGAGTTTTTTGAGTTTCACAACCGTTCTAGGAAAATAAAAACATTCGCGCAACATTTGCAAGTACCTCACTGGAAGTACCCGTACGAGGATAGAAGTATTTTAATAGGTTGACGTGCTCGGAATGAAGATGCATGTTTTAACAATTATTGTTGCTATTAGTACAATAATTTAATAATTCAATACTAAATTATTAATATTTGTGGTTGAAACTAAGAACGTTCACGATACTCCAAGCCAGTTAAGACGTTTAATGGTTCATGAAATATGGGAAAAAACAATTCCGTATGAATGTGAGGATTCATTTTCTTAATTTTTTTTTTTTATCGACTCAGTAGGTACGCAATGACCACACACTGATCTCACATGGAGCAGGCCCAGGTGGCATCAAAATTCAGCCAGTCACATAGACTGGGCTCAGCTGGTCTTAATTGCTAATATCTTTGGTGATCATGCGATACCAAAGCTAATGTCTACGTACTAAATATTTGGCTACAGATAAAAACATCATCATCCATTAACATAATCAGCATGCAAGATTAAACTAAAGCTAATATTAAATTTAGAATTCAATACCTACAATAACATAGACTATTTAAACAAAAAGGAAAAATTTAGGTTACCAGTATAGAAAAAGTCAAATAGGGTTTGGCCTGTCATCTTCTTAACTAATTTATTTCAAAAATTGCATTAGAGAAATTTCTCTGAGATATCAACAAATGGCGACCATTTACTTTACTTTTTTTCTTCCTTGAGGCAGATTTATTGTATTGATTGTCGCTTAGTCTTAGGCGTATAATAATGTATCCCAGCGCCACCAACGTTAATGACTAATAGTAAACGCTTATACAACTTCAAAGAGGTGTATACTTTATTATGAACACAAATATACGCATATTCATCGCAGCATAAATCGGGCCCACACATTTGTTAGCGTCATATATTTTGCATATTTTACAACAACTATCAAGGAGCATAAGGTACGACATCATCAAGAAGATATATACAAACAGGTTGACATTAATTCAACCAGTTTTCATTCCAGTTCTTCAATTGTTTCCTCTTATTATTACTTACGTTAATTTCATGGTTTCTCTGATAGGCGGTAGTTGTTTAACTCGCCGCTACTAGTCTTTGATAATGATAGTACTAACTGACGCTGCTAAGGAACAGTGCTACACAGTGCCATAGGTATGTGAATGGTATGGGGCTGAGATTTTTTCTAGGAAGCACAAGGTGCTCTCACACTAAACTACCGAGGAACTGGTTTGAGCATTTAGGTTTTAGGTCCTCAATAAACTGGGTCCCAAAAACCAAACCTCATCTGGCAACCCACAGAAGGCCAGGCAACCAGAAGAATTTCCAGGATGAAACCTGAGACATTAGAGTAAATAGTTTCCAAGTTATGGGTGGCAGGGCTTTTCTTCTATTATCGCGTGCATTTGAATCTGTAAAAGGCGGCGATGGCAGTGGCACTGCAGCAAAATTATGCAAACACAAATATACTGAGTGACTGTAATTTAACCAACCAACATGCCCCAAAATCTTTTTTGTCTCCTGTTGGTCACGTTTTTCTCTCTCTAGTGCACTACGTGTGTGTTTGAAATTTATGCGCGTACTTGAAATTGCGCTGCGTGTTGTAATTACCACGCTTACAACACATGCATACACATGCACATACGTACCTACTCGTATATGTGTGTATATGAATCATCTGCATCATCTGCAGCGCGTTATGTGGCTGCTTAACTGCATATCTTTGTACGTGCATGGCTTTGGTATCACAATTACGCTGCCTATGCCATCAAAGCAACATACGCATGCCACGCCCACAACGCATGACGCCTGCTTTGCTAATAATAATTTACGCACCATGCAATTAGAATTTTTCCATGGTGCGCCTCTACACCAGGGCAGCGCTTTCGCTATGCAAAGTCAATTGTGGAATTGTGCGCCAGAAATACTCGTGCCAAAAATCATTGTGATTATCATCATCAACGTCAAAATCAGCAGCAGTTGCAGCAGCAGCCAGGCACCACCATCAACGCTTGCCTCGCTCAAAAATACGCGCCTGCTTGTATGCAATGCCATTTTCATACTTTCAGAACGCTTCGCATTTGTGTGACTCACCTCGGTTTCGACGCGAAATGTGCTCTGGTTTTCATGTTCCAAGTAGGCGTAACACAATATCAGGACTTGATAAATTATGCCGTTTTTCGTACGGATTTCGTTGAGTATTTCTAGCTGCAGTTTTTGTTGTTTGGGCTGCTGCATGTTCGCGTTTGATGTCGAATGAAATGAGATGTTTTCGAAAAGCAGATAATTTGGTATAACTAAAGTAACCAAATGGGCGAAACGAGATCGAAGAATGTTTATCTGGAAATAGCTATAAGCACATTACACTACATGCATCGGAGGCCACCAATAAAGGACTAAAATTTCTCAACGGTTCATAGTCGATTTTTTTTGTCCCGAGTTCTTTGTGGTTTAGACTCAATTTAAGACAGCTGCATTCTTTTGAAGGGGTCTGAATGTGAGCCTGAATCGAAAAAGGTTTTGTAAACTAACGTTTAGTAACAATAAAAACAAATTGAAAAAAAATAAAAATAAAAAAGTTGCTAGAAATTTCTCATTTTGTTGGTCTTGTACTGGCGTTAAGGTTTATTCTTTTAATTATTCTTTGAATACATGAATAATAATTAATAATAATTTTAAAATGTCTCAAAAATATCAAATTCCGGACACCAAACCATTTAAAAAACTTTGACGTATTGCAGGGCTGCTTTGAACCTTATTTTAGCTTGAGAGAAGGAGACATAGCAGACGAAAACATTGTCACATTCTGATTCTGATTTTCAAGCCTCAATAGGTATAACATAAATGTTTCATGGATAACATACGGAACCCATTCAAAGTTTCTCTCATGGTGAACTGATTTGAAGGCAAGTTCTTAAGGGGCTTGAATAATTTAGAGAAATACAACACTTAGGGCTAGACTGATAAGCGTCAAAGGAACACATGGTTTATATATACAACCATGAAAATTTGTTTCATTTATCGAGGTACTTATCTTACCCTCTCCAAAATTAACATCTGGCCATGCTTTTTATACTATTCAAGCAGTGAGTACTAGTATGCCGTGTAGGTTATACCTTCAGATTATCAGGCATAGAGTTGACATTCCGCATGAAGTTTAATTGTTTTACCATGTATACGTCACTTAGTGGATGGATGTCTAAATTCCAGCCCACATACTACAGCTTCAAACTAAAGGTTATATTACATATATTTCTTGAACATTTAAATAAATCCTGAAAAATCCCAGACCCTAGAAATATTTAAACAAAGGTCTAACGTTTTAAAGTCGGGAATTGTTAAACCAAGAGTTCGTTGCACCTGGACATATACACAAACCTCAGGCACCCGAAATTACTGGATCCTGTATTTTCTATACAAACATTTGGTTTCGTTATTTGACTACAAGTTAAAATGTTTATTTATTTATTATTCTTTTCAACTTGTTTGGATTTTTTTTTTTGTTTTTACATGGAGACCATGCATCCAACAAGGTCTCTAGCAGCGTTTACTCGTACAAATTTTGTGGGACCCGAGCTTACTATTAAATTCTAAAATACTTCACATGTGCACTATTGATTTTGTCTTACATAGACATTAAGTCAATTAAAGTTAATAGTGCCAAAGAATAAAACAAATCCCACACAACAAATGAAAAGCCAATTTCACGAATATTCAGTGAAAATCGCATTGTGAATTCCCCAAGCGAGAACCGTCGCAATCAACGAGGAAACGCAGTTGAAGCGAAATTCTTTTGGTGAAAGCGGAACAGACGATAGAGCACGCATGCATGCACTCAGCAAGGCGTACACAATAAGATTACACGGGAAGGAAAGGTGAGAAGGAGTAGTATAGCATCGAAGTGGAGCACAAACAAAGCGAAAGCAAAGTGGAAGATGAGATGCAACGCAAATGCAAACAACTGCAAAATTGATTAATGAAATCGAAATTAAATCGAAACCAATCAAATCGAAAGTGCTTTGAATTACTGTTGTCGAAATAGAGCGAGTTAGTGAGAGAGTAAGAGTAAGAAAAGAATGCAGTACTTCTCGAGAAGCATACAAATCTTGTTTGTATTAACTGAATAGTAGGGGTATACGGCGCTTTGTCAACTCGAAGTAGAATATTCTGAAAAGACGGCAAGGAACTAAACAACAAACCAGTTCAAGAAAAATGGGAAATTCGGGCTTTCTAGGGGTTTTTTTTTCATCACAAATAATACTTGGCTATACCCAATTCGTTAACGACAAGCCAAATCAACTGAGTGCTGCTTGAGTTCACACAAATAACCAAAGCGAAGAAAAGTGTTCAAAGACAAAAATAGGTTTTGGTGCATTTTTCATACATTGAAAAATTGCACAAAGTTTTTGTCGTTGTTGGGCTTACGCACTTCAGCATAAAATTTCTGGCTTGGAGTTTTAGTCCATCATCCACTTCCCCGAACTCTTCTTCAAGCGGTTTTCCTGTTGTGTTCAACAAAGTTTAACATTGCTTTTCTTACAACTTTTTTTATGTTGTTTTATCGTTTATTGTTCTGCTCTTTGACATTTCAGGTAAATCCAGCCCACGTACGCCATCATAAAATCATACGCGATGTACGCACCGATATGGAAACGTCGATTGTCGGCATTCACTTTGTTATCACCGATCAGCATTTCGAGAACGGCAAATTCAAGGTAAGTGCGACCAACTCCATTTAATCGAATGGAACTTGAACTTGTTAGCACGACACACTGTCGATATAGGAGTGTAATTAACCTGGAATGGTGTTATTGCTGCAAAGGTAACTAATGAATGCGATTTAGCCACAGTACAAGACCAAATGTCTAGAAATAACTAACTTACCAAGTGGCTCAATATTTGGATATGAATTACAGAAATAATACAAGAATAGATAAAAAAGTTGAGAGATATAACAATATGGTAGCATAAGCCAGATTACTATGATGGCATTGTGACTCTCTCTGCATAATCCCCAGCTTGCCAAATTTTTAAAAAAAAATTATCTTCTGTGCAGTAACCTACCTTAAGTAGCTGTGAAGTAGCTGAGACAGGCATCTCAGCTGGCAACTTCATATCATGACCAAGAGCCCTTAAACTTTGAAGAAATGAAAAAATGAATTTGAATTATGTGCAAAACTAATTCATTAACAGGCAAACAGAAGAGAGCAACAAGAAACAATCGAAAATTGGTTAGGCTCAGCTCGTCAAGAGCCGATCAAGTACCTTTGTTTCTGGTCTCCTGGTATTTTCATTTCATATATATAAACGAGCGGTGTGACAAACACATACGTTGAATAAAATGTTGCAGCAAATCACACTAACATCACACGCTCAATTACACATTGACAGAGTCATATGTATTTTCGTAGCAGTGTGAGAACGCGACCGACGAACTGACACTTCAATACTCACTCACTTTAATACAATGACTCATCAAAACAAAGCGACAAAAATAATTGAAAACACTTTTCAATATCGCACATGATTTGATTTAAATGTGTTCACAGTGTGATTGCAGTTTATTGACTTGATTTAGTGTGAACTCATGTGGGGCTCTACTTTATAAGTATGTAGCTATATTCCTCATCTGGCAGTTCTGCTGAGGCAATCAACTTCACAAAAGTATAATAAACTCTTCCAGAGAGGTTCTCGCCACCGGAGCACCCACCCTTTACACATACGATTCCCCAAGGTCGCCCGACGCAGTAGACTTTGCTATATACAATGGCATTCAACCAACAGTTCTGGACATTGAGAAGTCATCTGGCCTTAGCTCAGACCACATCCCACTATTTAGTAAACTTGGATTGATTCCAGATAGCATCGTATGTCGGTCCAAACTGCTCCCTCCCCACGCTAACATAACGGTCTTTCATCAGCGTCTAAACGAACGGATCAACCTCAATATGGAAATAAATTCGGACAAGGATATAGATGATTCGGTTGACCTGTTCACCAAGAACATTCAAGAGTCCGCCGAATTAGCCTCTTCATACCAATTCCCTTGTTCACCCAACCCACCTCAGGCTCCCTTAAAACTTGAGGTTCTGGAGTTGGTGAGATATAAGCGCAAGCTACGACGTCGCTATATGAGATCACGGAATGAATTTGACAAGGCTGCATGGATGAAAGCTGCCCGAGAACTGAGAAATGTAATGCAAGCTGTGCGATCGGAACATTTTAACAATCTGTTGGCTAAAGCGGATCCAATGAAAAAGTCTGGCTTCAATCTATAGCGTGCCACCAAGTGCATCAAACAACAGCCTCACAGACATGCTCTTATCCCTGGGCCTCTAAACTAGTGGCTGCGTACGGAGACCGACAAGGCAGAAGCATTTGCTAATGAGTTGGAGAGCCGCTTCACGCCTTTTAGCCTGGCTGACTCTGGAGATGTTGAGGAAACGTTGTCACTCAAATTCAGAGACTGAAATCTAAGAAGAGCCCCGGATATGACCATATTGACAACAAGGTGGTGAAAGTCCTCCCTTGGAAGGAGGTGTTGTTCCTGACGTTGCTGTTCAACAGGCAACGCGTCTGTCCGGTTGTGACTTACAACACAAGCATCATTCCGCAAATGGAGCAAATCCGGTATCCCCGTCTGGTCCTGTATAAGCGTCTTACCTGGCATGCACACATTAAGGTAGTTACAGGGCGCTGCTACCAAAAGCTCAAGAAACTGGAGTGGCTCCTCCGGCCATCGAATAAGTTATCTTTAACTAATAAAAGGCTCATCTATCTGCAAGTAGTGGCACCTTCTTGGCGCTACGCCATACAAATTTGGGGCCATACAATTTTGCTGCCTACAACATCAGAAGAGTGCAGGCGTGTTAGAGCAAGTCTCTCAGAAGATTTACGGGCGCCCCTTGGTACGTTCGCAACACCACGCTGCACAGCGATCTTGCCGTGCCAACTGTTATGGAGGTGATTAATTCTCACAGCTGCCGCTATCACTACAGACTTTTGTCGAACCCAAATCCGCTGGCGTCCTCCCTCACCCGTATCTCAACAAGGCGTAGACTGAAGAGGCTACAACCGCATGATCTGCCCCTAAGAAGGAATCAGCCTTTTATATCATTGCATTTTCAGCGTCATTTTTGCATCATTTTTAATTTAGTATAAGTCTAATTTTTTTTCACGATTTTTTTTTTATCCGACAAATGTGTTATGCAATTTACTGCGATAAATGTTATACTCTAATTGTAAAAAAAGGCAGTTCTGCTATTTTTTCTCATTTATTGCAATATCTACATTATGGATGCTGTGCTTACGCTATTGTGTATGTAAAAATACTTCTTAAATCGTCTAGTTACAAACTTTGTTATACTCAGGATATTTGCTCTGTGGTGCTCTCGGTTGAAGCCATTGGAACTAAGAGCTTGGAACAAGCGCAATAAGGCTTCCACGTAATCATAGTAACATTATGCGTTTATAAACAATTTACGGCACTACGAAGGATAGGGTTAGTCCAATAGTTAGTTCATTGTTAGCTCTTCAGTAGACTCCCCTGAATATCAACGAAATGAGACAAAGGCATATTAATTCAAGTTTGATCCTAATTAGCTTGAGACATAATATGACTGGATAGGAAACTTTACTCCACTGCATTCATTCGAAACTATATTCACGTACCTTCCCTAATTTTCCTAATTTTTACAGCTCCGTTGTAGTGCCCAAATCCATGATATTTACTGGAAGACGACCGAGAAAACTATACTGGAAACAGATCAGTACACCAAATATGGCAGCAGCGTGAACATGGTGAATCCTGATGATATCTACGATCAGTACTCATTCCAAGAGGGTGAAATGCTGCACAACAAAAAGAACAGTTATCTAACACAGCTGCAAGGTGAGTTGGGCCAATTAGCAAGCGCAGCCACTTGAGAGGCGGCAACACAAATGTGAAGCAAAAGAAAAAGATGCTTGTTGCATAAAGAATATACACTTGACAGAGAGAAAAAGAAAACGAAAGAAAAAAAATAGTACACTAAACAACAAAAATCACTTTTTCTACCTTTCTCTGTAGACTTTCTCTTTCATTTTGTACCCTCAGGCGAAGGAGATGGCGAAGGCGAAGAAGACGCCGGTGCTGCCTGGCTGGGCGCAAAGAATGGTGGCAGCGCAGCAGGCAAGGCGATGCAGGCTAAGCATCTGCCACGGCTGCTGTTGGCGCTATTGTTGCCAATGTTGCTCAGCTGGGCGTATGAGCAATTAGTGCAAAGCGTGCAACAACAACAAAAACAACAAGAACAACGTCAGGAAACATCAACACTAATAACACAAGCGCCAGAGGGCGGCACAAAGGCAAAGGAGAACTGGCTGCCGAAAGCCAAGCGCAGCAGCAAACACGCAGAATTTGAGCAGCGACGGCAGCAGCGACTTAACCGATTTGATGCCTCGGAGCGTGGTTCTCAACTGGGCGGTGGCGTTGCAAAACGCTGCAATTGCAGCAACATGAGCCAATTAACGCTGCAAACATGATTTAATTGCCCTGCAATATATGTGCCACATTCCAATAAGACAAAGACAACTGCAATGATGATAACGACGCTGATGATGATGATGATGATGATGATGATGATCAGGATGCCCATATTGGAAACTACACAGTTTGAGGCGTTTGCCACTTCTACAAACACTTCTTCAATTGCTATTTCGGAGAATTTCGACACTTTTGCCACACTCATGTAAATTGTGCAGCTCTCTTAGTATCTAAGCAAGCAAAAGTGCACCAAAAAAAAATTACAAAAATAATATATAATATTACAAAGAAGCAAAATTTCTTTACAAAACTAAAAAATAAAAAAATTAAAATAAAAAGCGGTGAACTCCAAAAAGAAGAAGAATAAATTGTATTTAAATATTTACACAAGTTTCAGCAGCTCAAGTATTTGCATTTAATACTAAAAAACAAGGAGAAAAGATGACGACAAAGCATAAGCATTCCAACAAAGCAAAACAAAAAATGAAACTTAAAAACATTAATGTTTATAAATATATACGATACAAAAGTATCTGCAAGTACTTATTTATGCGAGATCAAATGACGAAAAAAACCAAAAATTTAGTCAAGGTGAAGTAAAAGTTGTGTTAGGCTTTCCAGTTTAGGTGTACCTCTATGTATTACTATGAAAGCAAAGCAGATAAGAGAATTCTATATATATAAATTATTATTGGTATTTGAATGTATTGTATGTACGATATATGCCTATCGAAAACCAAAAATGTCCCGAAAAGAGAACAAAAAATCCCCCAAAGAAGAGTAAAAAGTACATTTTAAGAAATTATATATTAAATGAATGTATTGTATATAAAATCTGGTTTATGCTAAGTATTAAAGTAGATAATCAAAAATAAAAAGAACAGCCAAAAATCATATTTCTTTTATTGGGTGGGATTTTTAGTATGCCTAGGCTATACACAACGTAAGTAGGTAACAACACAACAGTGGCGGGCATCTGAAAGCGTCTGTTGGAGGCAGTGATCGCTGCAGTGAATAGCAGCTGTTTTCTAATCACAACGGCTGCATAAGGACACCTGCTGTTAACTAACAGCAACTGTTATTTAACAGTGATTAGCCTTTTTATGCTTTTCCTGTTTGCTTGAATGGGATCTTGAAACTTTGTCTTTTTTTTTTTCTTTTGCTATTAACCTTCGAGGCGAGAACATGTGTAATGCACACACTTTGTGCATTAAAAACTGAATATTAAATTGAATATTGTAACGATCATTTATTCTGTGATTTAATGCATAATAAGGTCTATGCAAAACAGCACAGTTTCTCAATAAGCAGCGTCGATTTTATTATTTTAATTATATGATTTATTTTTCGTTCATGGAAATAAAAATAAAAAAAAGAAGAATAATAAATAAATTTCCTTGTCCATCTATCAAATTTTTGGTACCACAAACAAAAAACCAACAACAACAACAACAAAAATCTGCTGCGTCTCGAAGCGAACCAACCAGAGACCCAATGTTTTGAATTATTCTTCTTTTCAAGTGGTCCTCACATCAAATGTACATATGACAAAAGTAATAAGAAGAGCACCTCTATCGTTACACTCATCGGATTTGCTTGTGTGATTATTGTACGTTTTCATGAAAAAATTACATTTTTCTGTTTATAGGCTGGTCGCTTTTAGATTCAAAAATATTAGAACATCGAATAGTATTACCAGTTTCGCCAGGTTCCAGCAGCTCAAGGAAACTATAACTTCCTGAGTTAAAACAGAATCTTATGTCCACGTACTACTAAGTCACAGGCAAATTCCTCTACTCTCTAAAGCAGTTTAGTTTTGCAGCCAATATTACCTGGATTTTTACTGTAAAGATCCTCAACATATATCCACGTTTTATCACCAATAAGAATTTTATGAAGAAATTCGTTTCTTTCGAAGGTAGTGACCAGAATTTTTCAAGTTGTTTTTTGTATTTCCAATGGTTTCCGTTTTCTACGCCTTTGGACATTTGCCACAGCACATAAACAACATGTAATAATTCTTGGAATGCAGTGTCGTCAAACTTTTTCTGTGGTCTTCCATGATTCTTTATCTCTCTCACAATTACTCTCTAACCTCGCTTTAATAGAGCACGATTACTGGATTGATATGTTTTAGCAACGAAAATGAAACTTAAATCGTTTTCTCCCCAAAATCAGTTAAATCGGTGGTCGCAAAAATGGTCGGACAAGACATAAGCATCATGACACTCAAGAAAGGAATACAAATTTTTCTAATTACATGATATTATTTACGATAAGATATGACTCAAAACTTTGTTAGTGCAGACCAACCGGCTAATTCACTCAATAGTGATGGTAGTTGCGTTATAAGAGCACAACAAAGCTATTGTCTTAATTATGAAATTTAAAAAAAATCTTAAATTTCGGATAACGACAAAGAAATCATCGCTACTCCTCTGCATTCAGGGTAACACCACCAACAAACAATTGTAGTTAACCAAATTGAACAAATTGCGAATCCGAGCGGAACTTCTTAAGTCGCAAAGCACCTAAGAGCATTTAACATTTAGTCAGTGCTACACTGCGATGGGAAGCAAGAAGAAGAAATCAAGAGCCGGTTAGAAGAAAGAAAAAATTTTTCGAGCAGCAAAAACTTTTGCTCGCAAAAGCAGCAAGTTTCTTAAGCGGCTGCAGCAGCGCTTTTGTTAGCGTCATCAGAGATCCGGACGATAGCAGTAGCAGTAGCAAAGCGGCTTTCGAGATACAATTCGGTGGGGAAAAAAATACAGTTTTCCACTCAACAACAACAAACACAACTTGCGCTGATTGCCGTTTAAAGTACACAAAAAATAGAAGAAGAAAAATGTATAAGAAAGTATAAACAGAAGTGCGGCGTGGAGAATATGCACAAATTTATTCAAAAGATTTGACAGTCACTCATAATAAACTGACTTACGAAGTAGCAAGCCGCTTTACTACAATACACAGCATAGTTATGGGCACAAGTGAATATTTACAGTAGCTTCATTTAAGTGAATACTTCAGACGAAAGAACGAACCTCAACTGATGTTATGCAAATTTGTTTAGTGTTGTTAGCGCGGCAAAGAAAAAACTTCTATTGGATTTATGTATGACAACAAGGTTTAGCTTAATTGGCTGTTGCGTACACCACTTTTTTTCATATTGAATTTGCATACTTTTAGGCGGATTATCTTTGCTTGACTTTGTGTTGTTGCGCTTAAGTTTGTCTTAGAGCCTTTCAACACATTTCATCAGCAGCAAAGTGTTGTTGGGCCTAGGAGTATGCCGCTAACTACCAAGCGTGCACAGCATGCAACACAGCATGCTTTTGAGTAGTTGAATTACGACAGTTGTAGTGGTAAACTTTTCTCAGCTTGATGACACTTCTTGTTAAGACTCATGGGTCTCTGCATGTGACTACTGCAATGTAATGTGTAGCAAAATGCTTGGCATGTAAATACATTTTTTAATAAGGAAATCAAATGCTGCCAAGGAGTATGACACATTTTAAAGGATTAATAGCTACGTTATGGAAGATGCTGTTTGATACTTTTAAAATTTTTTAGTAATTCACATCTATTTGTTGTTAATATGGTAAATAATGAGTTAAGTCTACCAATTGGGGGTTTCAGTTAAATACATTTTAATAATTTTTAGTTTGACCTGATTATATAAAGTATTGAAGGGCCTCGAAGAGCTGAAATCTATATCAGCTCTTCTTTAATTTGATCAAATGTATTAATTTAGCTAAGTGCGGCAAATATTGGGTTTCATTTATTTGGTTTCTAAAAAAAATTAATAATAGGCTGATAAATCCCGTGAAGCTTTGGTCTCGAGGAGAATATTGTAGTGTTGCATAACAGGAAGCCCTAAAAACATATTCGCTTCAGAGAGCAACAGTCGATATAGACAGACTTAAATAGAAAGAACTTTCTAAAAATCCTTCAAAAGCTTTTCTAGTCTTTCACGTTTAAATTTAGTAATTTAGTTATTTATGTGAAACATCTTTGGTTTCCGTCGTGTAAAATTTTACAAGCGTAACGCTCGCATACAATCCAATATTGTATTGAATATGAACAATAATAAAATATCATCACGCTCGCATACAATCAAGCATCGCCTTCGGCTCACGCCGAAGAAGAAGACTCGCCTTTCACATCGGAAGCGCATGAGTGTTAGATTTTTTTTATTTAAATATTTATTTTTGGTTGGCAACATAATGAGCTTAAAGTGTTACTTGAACTTATGAGATTTTAGAGGCATGATATACCTTATACGTGGATCTCAGCAGCTCACACCTACATATACTCTCACCAATGGCCCGCAAAAAAGCAACGAAAGAAAGCTGGTAACATCGATATTATTTTAAAAGTTTCGGTTTTCCTCTTACTCAGTTTGTAACTGAAATAAAACACTTGAAAGTACAACGAAATGTCAGTGCTCAGTTCACCAAATCATAGTCGAAAAGCTATTAACGCACGTTTGCACCTAAAGAACACAAACTCTGTTCACAACGAATACTACGGCATGGTCTCTTGCACACCGAGACACATTCACACACAAATAGTTACGTGTTAAACACACTTGCACACGCAAAACGAGAGAAGGCAAAAAATGTAGCTGGCTTGGAAAGAAAAAGCTAACTTCAACTGACAAAACCTCAACATGCCACTAAAAGCATAATCATGCACTTTACTAAAGCAAAGTGTACTTTCAAGTGGGCAAGGGCACCGTTCCCAGGGGCGTGTCATACCAAATTGAAGGACTTCAGCGTTGCACGCACGTAGTGCTTAAGTCACCATCAACATACAAATAAAAATTTATGTTTTGCGAAGGTGTGTGAGTGCATGTAAGACTCCTGACGTGGTTTTGTACATCTTACTTTTTTTGTGCGAAGTTTCTTCGTGAACCGCTAGAAGAAAAATCATAGCAAAGGAAATAACTCAACTTCCTTTGAGATTTGGTGTTCAGCAATTGAATTATGCTAATTAAATTTTAAAGAATTTAAATGATTTATGAGTAGGAATTCAAAGGGATCGAACTTGTAGAACACGAGAAACTATATCAAGGCCGTTTAACAGGTAAGGAACTCAAGGTGCTCTGCTCAGATGGAGGGCACAACTATTATTCAAAAGGAGATAGTGAATACGATCAGAAGATATATCTGTTGAACTATAAATTTAAACTATCAACAGAGACCCCCCTTCTTCCCAACCATACCGACTTCTCGATTAGCTTAACGCCTAATTGTACGCTCTACTCATGCTGACTCCACATTACGCATTCTTGATATCTAGTGCATAAGGGGACTGCTTCTCTGAGCGGATATTTTCAGATTTGTATTGCTCTTGGCAAGCTTCGAAGATCCACCATTCTTTAAAGGCTAATGAATGTTGAAGACTTTTAAAGTTGAAAATGTAACCCCCATCTGCAACGACGTATAAAAGGTCTGATTTGGACACTTTTCCGATTCTGATAAAATTCATTTACTTCAGAAAATTCTTCTGTCCGAAGTGACGTTCTTAGAAATAGTCAGTTCTTTGTCGGATAACCAAGCATATTGAAGACCTGCCAAGAGTTCTTAAATGCCACGTTTACAGTTCCTTACAGCACATACCCCTGAAAATGTGTGCTAAAACAAATTTTAAGCAAAAAACCTCCCAGCCAAAAAGGAAAAAGTATTTCCAACTACGTTGAAATAATTACAGCTAACCAGATAACAAATCTTCAATTAAGTAAACCACTTAAATTTAATGCTGCGCTACCGAAAAAGGGAGAAAAAGTAGGAGTCTATTTGGGGTAAGGGACAGCTGGCAAAGGGAGAAATCAGCAGCAAAAAGCAAATGTAATAAACTAAATGTCTGCACTTGGGTGTAGCTGTTGCGGTGTGTGTGTGTGTGTGTGTGTGTGTGTGTTGAATAGCCCTGCCTCTGTCAAAGAATGTGCAATTTTTTTCCAGTGGTCAGCCGCTATTAACGTTTATTACACCCACAAATCGCAAACAATGAAACCACAAATGTGCAACAACAATACAAAAATACACAAAAAAAAGAGTAGACAAAGCGAAGAAAGCAGCAGCAGAAAGCAAAAGACAAAGATACAAAAGATGCAAAAAAATGGTAGAAAAAAGATATAATTAAAAATAAACATTAAGGCAAGAAAGTAGCAGCAACAACGGACAATAGAGTTCTTTATTTGCTTATTTTGCTTTCAGGACTTCGCTCCTTAATTCTTTTTTTTTTTTTTTGTTTTTTGTGTGTGTTTTTTTTGTGCTTTTTTCACTTTGTTTGCGTCGTTTCACATCTTTTTTTGACAGTCATTTGCACAAAGCATTTTGCGCTCCTTTTGTGTAGAGGACGACACAACAAAGAAAGCAGGGAAGTGAAATACTCCTAATAAAAATAGAGGTAATAAAATACTGAGCAGGTGAAAATTGCATTAGCACAACTCTCTCACTACCACACTGCCATCACTCGTCCTTTGTGAATGTAGCTTTTGTGTGTTTGTGGCACTGTGTTTTATAGTAAAAGTGTGGGATTTTTGTAGACGACGTTCAATTTGTGCTAAGAGCAAAATTGGTGCATTGTCCTGGCTAATTCGAAGCTTAATTGACCATTTAAGTATGCTAATTGCTGGGATACCCCCACGTTCTGTGGTTGCTTAATTGCAATGCTTCTCTTCGAGGATAAATTGTAAGAAAGTTCAATGCCAGCCATATTAAGATACATTTGGGGTCTTTCTAAGTACTGCTAGTATTTGTTTGACACAAGCTGATCCACCTTTCTATCACCTAAGAACGCACACATTTTTAATGTTTCCATATTTGTCCTATCAATGAGAAGACAACGTTCAGTGAAATTGGAAAGAAACTGTGAAGTAGCTGTATGATGCTGGAAGAGAAGATCTAAAGATTTCATCCAGCTGCTTCATCATCTCAATGAAATAGAGAATACGCTGAGAACGCTGAAAACGTTTTCACCGTTACCTCCACCAATATGTACTTGAGTTACAGTAATATATATTTATCTTGGCATAGATAGATATAGATTTATCAGAAGACTCTGTTAGAGGATAACATTCTTTGTTGCAAAAGGAGCCTTGATTTAGACTCTGTTAGCCAACATTTGCCTGAGTTGCCAGCCTTACGATTTATGTGGGGACATTTCTTGGTATTATATACTCTCTGTCGTTTCTATTAGATTTTCAGAGTATGTGATGTGAATGTTATTGCAGCCCATAGATGTCGGTTATTATAGCAATGTTGACCATATCTAAGTGTTATATATATAAATGGAGGTTTCCCAATTTCTTTATCTGTTTGTAGCCTATGCACTTCGACACCGTTTAAACATACATCATGAATATTGGTCATATGATGTCAACATCATCATGAAAATGGTCCATATGGATGTCATTATGGAGAATGCTTTTATGTGAAATTCGATGCGATAGTATATTGGAAAAGTAGTGAACTTCCATCCAATTTTTTTTAAAATTCAATATTGCTTTATCTGTTTTCCGTTGATATGTATGTTAAATTCGAAATCGAAAGTCTGTCAAAAAAATATAAAATTTAACTCAAATCGAAAGTGTAGTGCGTTATTTGTGGTGATCATATCTGTGGTGCATTTAAAATGATAAAATAAATTTAGTGTGTTCTAAATCCCGAGCAGCGTCAGGGTGTTTGCTAGTTATACATACAATAAGAAATTTAAAGGTCAATCAAAAAGAATAAAAAAATCTTAGATAGGTTTTTACGTGTTATCCCATTCCTATTCGTACTCCGCTTAAACTTATTTAATTAAATTTAATGCTGTCTGCTGATGATATCCTTTTCGTTTTGACAAGGACACTGCTTTGGGGCAAACCAGACTTTTTACATTTTTGTTGGCATCACTATCTTTATCCAAGAAGTTCCTAGCACTTGAAAAATATTTCATCCAGACAAGAAATTGATTTGTGAATATATTTATTTATCAATACTCAATCGAAGCCTTATATATATTAGTCGATGTATTTTAATTTAATGATAGGTCTATAAAACCAAACTTATTATTTGGAATATAATTGTGGATGTCCAATACTTTTAATGATCGACCACAAGTATTCCGTGGAGCATTATAGAAAGTGTGCAGGTTTTGGAAACACAGCGAGTCACTTAGCACTGAGGGAGTTACAATTTTACATATACACGGCATTACGTGGAGGGCCTCTTTTCTGAATATTTACAGCCTAGAGGAGATAATCATTTGCACTAATTCAAAAGCAACTAGTAACAATTTTTCGTTCTCTATTGTGTCTGTGGAAATTATCTCTAGAAAGTGTACATTTCGCGCTAATATGCCATAATTGCACAAAAACAACACACAAAGCGTTGCAAACAATTTAAATTGCCGACTATCAATTACATCGAATAAACGGGGTTCAGTTGGAGGCCGCATATTTGGCTGCATAAATTCAGATTCATTTAAATTGTTTTCGTTGCGTTTTGCTCGCTAAATTTAGCCAAATATGTCAAATTCAATTTAAACAAACAAACAAGCAAACAGCAAATGAAAACGAATTTTTGCGGAGTACAAATGTGAAATTATTAATTTTATGCAAAACCACACACAAATAAAAGCAGAGACTAAAGGCCGGCGTTCACCACGTTATTAATGAAGTCCCGCGTGAAAATTCTATTGCATATTTACATGTGCGCCAAATCAATTTGCCGTAATCATTATCAGCAACGCCAACGAAAACACTACATTCGTTTAAATATAAAATTCGAAAGATATTTTTTGTGTTTATTTTTTTTGTTATTGTCAGCAATTGACGACCAGCTATTTTGGGAAAGGAAAATACTAAGAAGAAAAACGTTAACTTTGGCTATGAAAAATTTATAATACTCTTTATGCACGTGCCTGTACACACTGCGACAGTGCTGAATGCAGATTTATATCTATACAATCCTACTACAGTAAGGTATTAACCCCAGTTAATTGGGTGTAATGGCCCGGCAGCTTAGCAGCTTACCATTCAGATTAATCTTAGAGTACGGCCTGAGGAGCCAACTAATTTTTCGTAATTGAAAATTTCACGGTACTCATGCGAGCGTTCTATGTGTGAGGTGTGTCAAGCATCTGCCCTGGGTATTACCATGATGGACGCACATCGATTAAACAATTTAGGTTTTGAGTTGTGCCCAAGGCGTTTGTTGGCGGCAGTGATTGATCTGTTAAAGAGCAGCAACTGTTAAATAACAGAAACTATTCTGTTCCCTTTCCTTTTTTAGTATGTGAAAGGCTTTGTATTTTTTCACTTTTTTCTCAATTATTTTAAACTATTATTTCAATTGAACACGTGCACCTTGAAAATTCAGAATAAAAGCCTTTGCAATTGTGTTCAATAAAAACACCGCCTTTGCTTTTGTGCGCATAAGGTATGAAAATTCGCATACACCACAAAACAGTGTCCTTCGCTGATTGTTGAGGCTATACTATTTTTCATACAGTGGGTGCCACCTTTTATTTGTGCTCCCAAATTTTCATATCAAATGCTCCCGGTTGACCATAAATGTAACCAAATAACGCTGAAGTTCTCTAGCGTACCTGGATACGCGACACACACACACTCGTGTGCAATTTTCTTGGTTAGCAGTCTGATCTGATCTGCAAAACTCAATGGTCAACAAGGACTCTGACGCTGACGCTGACGATGACACCAGCATGGCTAACGTGGCTGACGATGATGGTGATGATGATGACTAAATTTCATAGCTGTTATGGTTCTTGTTGTTGGTGTTAGTTGGCTCTTCTTCATGTCGTTGTTAGTTTCGTGTTTTTCAATTTTGGCGCGCTCATTCGTTTGCTCCCTCGCTGTGACGCAACAAAATATGCAATGGCATTGCGACAAAATGTGACGCTTGAGTGAATGCCGCCTAATGAATGGCCAACAATACCGACACCCACACATACACACACACAGTGGCACTCGCACTCGCACTGTACGTATTTCATTTCCATTTCGAGTGCACACAACAGATGGAAAATTCAACAGTTTCACTTTTCAGCAGTAAAAAAAAAAGAAGAAAAACACCAAAAAAAATGCTCAAACAATAACAACAACGACAACAAAATAATGGCGAGAAATTTTGCTGACGCACGTGCGTTGTTTTATTATTAGTGTACGCTCGTCGAACATGGCACCAACCACTGAGGCTGGCCGCTTACCACTTGATGCCGGCTTGAAACGGTGGCAGCAGCTGCAAAACTCCTCCCTTCTGAACACACTGATTAGAAAGGATGCAGATAGCCTTTCGGCACCGCCGTTTCGTGCCATGCGATTTGTATCTGAATTCCTCGGAATTGACATTTGAATGCAAAATGTAATGTGATGGAATTTTTCTCACATGTAACTTGAGTATCAGTGAGATGAAATGTGGATCAATTTCTCTCGCCTGGTATTCAATTTAGGACCGTGCAAATTAACTTGTTTGGTTTTTAGCACACAGTGTGTCTTCAGCAATTAGAACATTTCAGAGCAACTACAAGTATGTCAAACCAAGATGTCAAAACAACTTCAAGCATGCGTGAATATCTTTTGATTGTTTTATTGCATGCTACAATGCCAGCTGACAGAGAATTATTGCATGACACAAAACACAAATAAAATAAAATACTAACGAATTGTTTTAGTTCAAATGCGGATCAAGACACAATTCCAACGTAATGAGAATAGCAATATTTCACTAAGTCAATAAATTCAATAATTTACTTAAGTGACAGTCAACTTTTTGCCACTTTGTCTTATACGTATGTATGTAGAAGTAGGTTTTAATTTAACAATTGGCTTAAGTTTAACAATAATAATAATTTAAACTATACGTGCATTTCGTTTGATGACATGAACCAAAAAAGCCCCGACTGTGACTCGAGCCTGCCTTTTTATACTTTACAGCGGCTTCTGTTTTGCACACGTCACTACAGTCGCTACTTTTCACAAAGCAATAAAGACGTTACCTTTTTTACACGACACCAAAGACGTTACTTTTTGCACAAGGCACCAAAGACATTACATGACCACAGACGCTCTTTAGTACACATCATTTCATTCTTCCGTTTCTACATGTATATATTAAGCTGTCTCTAATAAGGATTTCCAATTACTCATTCCAGAGCTCGGCAACTGTATGCAAATGTTGTACCAAATTTACAGGAATTAAAAAGAAGTTTCCTCGATTTCTGACAAAGTAATTAATGGCTAATGCATCTGCACACATTTCGTTGCTTGGTGAAATTTTTATCAGGAACTGATCTGCAATGTCTCCTCCGTATTAACAGATATTACACAGAAATGAGATCCAAAGCAAATCGTTAAGACAACTAAGCGCTATGCCAAAGACAGAGTTTCAGAAGTATTTCCGGGTTTAGAATAAATACCTAAATAAATATCTATATACACGAACATCTAAGGCAGACTATTTTAATGCAAATGAATAAATATAATTCCTATCTCGTTATTATACCAACCCAAGTCGTATGCACTTCAGAGAGTCTGATTACTTATTAGTCAAATTAAGTCAACATTAGTAAAAGCCACAAGTTCTAACTTATTTTCAATAAAAACGATGAATAAAATCAACAAAAATAATAAAGCCACAGGAACGATTACCCAGATTAGAATTGGTATTGTAGAGAGATAAACCTTTACGATGCTATCATTTTTATAAACACACGAAACAATTGATACAAGATGAGCAATTTGGCTAGTGTACTAGTATTGTAACAAGTATCAATAAATTCTTATTGTACTTGTTGTATTGTACTATAACCGCAGCGCACATCAGCGAGGTTTTTTTTATTTTTTTTTTTTTGACACAAAGAATAAAAAATAAACAGAAAAAGGATAGAAAGATAGATAAAATACAACAAACAAAAAAAATGATAAAATCCATAAAATGTACTACCGTTAAACCAATGAGCTTGTTTATTTTTATAGCATACTATTATGCGACATATTGATAGTACGAATTATTTTTTGTTGTAACAAAAGTAACTTTGCTAATTCGAAGATATTTTTATTCAAGCCAATTGGGGCCACAAAAATTTATGCAACATTTGGAATGGCAAATAAATTCCTAACGAGACATACTATACACCAAATGAAAGCGCTACATAATTATAGGTCCAACAAGCCTAAAAGTCGACAATGTATTTCGTCTGTGAGTTATAAATTAACAAAAGAGTAGACAACAAAAGGGGTGATTGAGGAAGAAAAAAGGCTAAGCCAAGTGCCCTGCCAAATGAAATGCACAACAGATTTTCGAGCATTCTCAGCACTTGAATCAAATGCAAGCACGCAGATACACTGAATGCTGCAAATGTATCTCACAATTGCTCTGGCGGATTGTTCTTTTTCTGGCTGGCTTCGTGTCGTCTCGTCTCATCTCGTCTGAAGCTGTGCGTTAGCATGTCGTTGCACATGAGTCATGAAGCGCAACGTTGCCAAATGCATGAAAATTAAGTAGAAGAAAGCCGAAACATCAACATAAATTTTAGTCAAACAAAGCGTAACATTCCACGTACGAGTACAACACAAGCAGCAGCAAAATCAACATAAAACAGACAAATAAAAAAACCAAACCAAAAAAGGGAAAGACAGAAAAACAAAGTAAAACTAAACCGAAAATATACAGCAGAACGAAAACTGTTGTCACCATGCCAAAAAGTATGCAATGCGCGTCTGTGTGCGTGTTCGCTGTAAAGCCTGTTAGCTCAAAATGTTGCGTTTCATAAGGCGTAAGCAAACGCATGCACACTTACGCAGCTACACAAACGGCACTCACACACAAATATATTTGCACAGCCGCAATTATGTGAGAAACCCCGTAGACAAGCAGTTAGCAAGGACTCTGATTTGGTGAGGTTGCCTGTAAGTATGCAGCACTGTACCAATGTGATGACAAAGTGAGCAAGAAATAAAGTACCCAACAAACTATACGGTGACTTGGCTGTTGTAGTATTCGCTTAAAGTTCTCTGACGCCGCCACAGGAGAATGTTCAAAACTGCGCGTGCTTGTAGTTGTTGCGACGCGTCTGCGGTGTAATGATGCGACAAAGCAGTAAATGAGATTTCTGCCACATAAATCAAAATCAAACGGGGTTTGACGACCCATTTGAGGCGAACCTTCGGCGTTGCTGTAGGGTGAGCTTAGGATGGCTTGTATTAAGGGGCGGGAGAGATGTGATGCTATTGAAGTAATTCGCTTAAGGTAATGAAATCAAGGTAATAGTCGAAAGAGAAGATTTACGAAAACAAAACATATGGTATCGGCGTCTCTATTAAACCATGTAAGATAAGGTCGAACTGCACAGTTAGTCCTCTGAAAGTCTAGTTTCTGTATTGCAAATATTACCTAGTTTAATTCTAGAATATTACACACTAAGCTTTTTACGTGGCACACGCTAGTTTAGCAGCCAGTTCAATCACTTCCGAATACACTCACGCACCCGTCAAATGTATTTTAAAAAGGAAAACAAAAAAAAGAAATGTAATCAATCGAAATATCTTTTTAGTCTTCATAAAAAATTTAGTATACAGCGAAATGTTTAATTCTGCTCGTTATTTTAAAAGCAATGACCAATCGAGTTGAAACTTAACCGCAAAGAGGATCTTCCCAAGCCATGCCTTATCTTCCAATAAGAGCGCTTGCCAAGAGCTCGTATTTCTTCAGTTGTCCTTTAATACCTACTAGCAGTTCACACGCGCTGGGTCCAAATGGACACCGAAAGGCTCACCATTAGGAGAGACACCACAAGAATCGGAGACGGGCGCATTGTCTCTTCAATTACCAGGTGGACATGGTGGTGGTCCACAATTGGGTGGCGGACAGCAGCTTGACGGTGGTGGGGTGCACATAGGGTCAGAACACGGACTTGAGCAGGGACCGCACGGTCCACCGCATGGTGGACAAGGGCCAATATAAAACGGATTAAATTTGCAGCAATACATTTTGACTGGCGGCTAATCCAAGGAGATAAAACATACAGATTAGTGTTTGTTGTAAATTAGCCAGATGTTTGGGTTTTACTTACTCGCTGGTTAGTCTGTGGAAGAAATACGGCTGGCTAGAAATTTTACTTTTCACACAAAATTTTGTTCGACCTGAACAGTTCGAGTTTCGATGAAAGAATGAAAATCGAAATACGAAATGCTGTGAAGTCGATTGGTTGAAACTCAAGGCCTACTACGATCCCAAAATTCTGAGTTTTCATTAAATAATTGCTTCAAAAGCAAAGTAGGCACATCAACGGCCAATGCGGACGCGCCAGCCATATCGAGCGTAAAATTCCAAGCGAGCAGGTATACCAAAGGTTCCATAAAGTCCAAGTAACACACCCAAGCGTGGAGAGTATGGATGAGAGGGAACAAATGACATTTCAGACAACTAGAGCTCACTAGCAACTAAGAATCATAGAGTTTGAAGGATATTTCTTCAGTACATTTTCTCTCTTTATAAGTCTAGTATATTGCATACTAAGCCCTTTTCGTGTGACACATATAGCAACTCATCAATTTAAGCGCAGAATGCTAATCGGGTGGATTATGTAATTAGGTAATATTAGTAGCTTGCATGAATTCTGGTCAGTGACATCTAATGATAAAAATTCGAAGCATGAGTGCAAATAGTTGGCAAGCAGCTGTATTGCATTTTCGATATTGATTATTGTTGTTAGCCGAAGCCCGTTGAACACATTCAGACACTTATAGCGATGTTGGTCCGTCATGTTCCAATTGTAAGTTTTGGGGTCAACGATTTAAGAGTGGTGATTTCGATTTTAATGACAATGAACGACCTGGAGGACCAAAAAAGTTCGAAGATAATGAACTGCAAGAACTGAAGCAACTTGCAGACAGCTTAGCAGTTGATAAATCAACTTTTTCCAGATGTTTACATGCGATGGATAAATCCAAAGAGATGGAAAAGGCTACTATACGAATTGAGTAAAAATTCGATTTCAAACTGCTTCAGCATCACAGTGTCATTGCTTGCTAGGCAAAAAAAGAAGAGTTTTCGGTGGCGTATTGTGACAGCGATGAAAAGTGCATCTAGTAAAACAATTCTAAGCGCAAAAGTCAAGGGTAGGCAAAGGAGAGTCATCCACATCGACACCGAAGCGTAATATTCCTGGTCATGAGTTCATGCTGTGCATATTGGCGCATCAGCAAGATATAGTGTATTACGAACTTCTAAAATAGTCTAAATTTATGAGGTCATCAATCCTTTCAATATTTGCTTTTATATGCCGAAGATTTGTTGCATAGATTTGTAGGTAGATCAAATAGCATTCTCAAAATTTCGTTTTGGGCAGTCTGCAATTTTCTTATATAACTTTTGGTACAGCTACCCTATATCATATGTGTATATATTATAAAAGACAGATTGGAGCACAGAGCCCACTAGGTGTTTGTTTTAGGCAGATATTTAGATTTGGTCGATACGTGGAGATTTCTTATTTTAAAGTGGTTTAATGATGATCTAAACTTCCTTAGTTGAGTAACTAATTAAATAAATAAAGAAACATGACAAATGCAATCAATCGAAATATCTTTTTAATCTTCATACAACAATTTAGTGTACAGCGAAATGTTTTACTTCTGCTCGTTACTATTTCAAAAGCAATGACCAATCGAGCTGAACCTTCATCGCAATGAGGATCATTTCAAGCCATGCCTCCTTCTCGTCTAACCAGTGCCGGCAAGGATCTCGCATTTCTTCAGTTGTCCCGTGACACCCGCTAGCAGTTTGGACCACAAACGCACGAGACGGGTCCACATGGGCCATCAGGACCGCAAGATCCTCCACCTGGACAACCGCCACAACAGGAACCGCAGCCGGGAGGATCGGCTCCAGTAAGTCCAAGTGGACAACATGGTGGGCCACAACTTGGTGGTCCACAACTTGGCGGTCCGCAACTTGAAGGTGGTGGGGTGCACATAGGATCACAACACGGACTTGAGCAGGGACCGCACGGTCCACCGCAGGGTGGGCAAGGGCCAATATAAAATGGATCAAATTTGCAGCACAACATTTTGACTGGCGGCTAATCAAGAGAGATAAAAGATACAGATTAGTTTGTTGTAAATTAGCCAGATGTTTGGGTTTTACTTACTCGCAGGTTAGTCTGTGGAAGAAATACGGCTGGCTAGAAATTTTACTTTTCACACAAAATTTTGTTGGACCTGAACAGTTCGAGTTTCGATGAAAGAATGAAAATCGAATGAAGTCGATTGGTTGAAAGTCAAGGCCTACTACGATCCATAAATTCTGAGGTATGAATTTGTTTTGTGATTTTTTAGTTTACTGAGTTAGCAGATCTTTTTAATATCTTTTTTAATATATATGGATGAAAATGTATTTACTACATATAATTTGACGCCTCTGGTAGTAGGGTCAGCCTTTCCGCAAACTGTCGTTTCTATATATTTTAATTGTTCTGGTGATTCATAAGCATAAACCTTTCGGCCCGTCCACTTGCGCATTCTTAACCAACAAATGGCCCCCGTGGAAAGCTGTAATTTTCTAGCAGAATCCTTTGTTTGTAGTTCGACCACTCTGAACTTGTCATCCGCTGCTGGAATGGCTCTTGAAATCTTTGCCAGAACCAATTCCTGTAGCTGTAGCTTGTCTTCATTAACTAAAGCGATCCGTCCCATCTTTATTTTAGACTGCAAGTGGAACGGCTTTGCTCTTTGTTGCAAATTATGAATATAGCCGCGTGACCACGATTTGCGAATCTTGTGTTCAGGCGGACTTGACTGCTGTCTCCCACAAGTCGCTAATGAAGTTGAAATAAAATCCGCCTTAGCTGATTGATCACTACTCCTTCGAGTGTATTTCCCGATAAGAATTAGTCTTTAAAAGCCTTCATCTTGTAGTCTGCACCAACAAAATTTGTTTTGCTGTCGCAAAGGATGTTCTGCGCGTCGACTTACAAATCTGCTTTCCCTTTGATGTAAGAAAGGACCACAACGGGGGATGTGTCCTAGTTCTATATATACGTGCATTAATTCGGTATACAGTGTTTACAGGGTTCTTTCCTTATTGATACACCGTTGTATGGCTGGTTGCCGTCGTTTAGCCATTCCGATTGAGTCTCCTAAAACTTCCCCTAGCTCTGTGAAAGGAAGCATCTCCTTGACTGTTTATATGGGAGGCAAACAAATATTTGCATAGCTGTGCATTATGGCTGAGACATGCAACTTTCAGAAATCCTTCTTCGATTTACCAAAATATCTTCATCACGTCGCTTACAGCAACTGTTCGTAATTCTAGAACTGCATTGCAGGTTAAAGGACGTTAACGACTGTTCCTATGGTAGTTGGCATCTGCGTTCCATTGATTTTTTGTAAACGGAAAACTAGTACAAAGCAATATTTTACCTTCACCCACGCTGTTGATCTCTCTATGCACAGAATAACCTTTCTTTATTATTTGAGGAGCTTTGCCGGAGGCTTTCGACTGACTCTAGAAATAAGCAACAACGATCTAATATCTTAAATATATTCGGCCCATTCGTGTCTTTCATCATACTTCTTGCCTTAACTAGATGAAATATAATTACACTTAAAACATCGCTTTCATTTCCAATTGATAATAATGAGCTGTGAGTCAACGATTTTACGCAACGAGGTTGATCTGACTTCTTAATTTTTGGCAAGTGGCAATGTGGTTTCAGAAGATTACCACTTTATTATCAGAATGGTGTAGTAATCGATTTTTTTGCTTTTGATTTCTTTTCCTATTATCCTTTAGTAACATTCAATACATGCCTTGATAAGCCACTGAGTAAGTAATAATCTTCATATACCAATATTTTAAAACTAGAAGAAAAGAAGAAAAGTTTCCCTTTTTCAACTTAAAATGCTATTCGACCTTCTACCATTTCTTTGGCGTTTAAGATAAACTAGTTCATTGTGCTTTCTTTCCTATTTTCTACATTTTCTGCCTCATTTTCCGTAAACATTTTGTTGCTTCTTTTACTGTATGCAAACTGTTTTTAACCGTTTCAAACTTCTCAGAATAGAGAGCACAAGTGGTGGTCTATGACAATCAAACTAAAAATTAGTAAAATTTGTTATACATAAATACACGTAGGTATGTTAGAAGATTGGGATATGTTGTGCTATGTTACAGTCCGGTTGAGTTCCTAGCTATCTGGGTTCATTGATGCAACCCTTTTCAGAAGTTGTCTGCAAATAGCTAACACAATCTACAAAACTATGGTGGTCCTTGTAGCCCGAGGGGCACAGCAAGCAACCGCGCTTTTAATTTTGTAACCTGTAAGCAGGGAATCGGTATGTTGCCATTTTTGCGTGCATCTCGCTCTTCGGATGTTTGAGCAGCTCTGCGCTTTGTCTACTGCTATGATTTTCTTGTTGATCTTCCAGTGTTTGACTTTTTTGGTGGCATTTCGTATTCACTTTTCTGATTTTTTTTTATTCGAATATTGAAACATTTCGACTTTGTACAGTTTGAGAAGCACTGCCGGCAAACTCTATTCTCAGATGCTGCTTTGTTTTTGTGTTTTATTTGTATATGTACAGTTTGAGAAGAATCTTTAAATTGAGTTGGTGTTAATATTTAGTGAATTCGACGATTGCTTCGCACATCGCACATGGTTACATCTAAAAGTGATTCTAGAGTTTCCCTGAAAATTCCATCAAAATCGGTCAAGCGGTTCCGATGTCCATAACGGACAAACAAACAAAAAACAAACATACTTCCAATTTTATATATATAGATAAGAACAAAAAACCAGCTTATGCAGGGCTGGGTCCCATCTAAAGCGGATTAAATTTTGAGCAAAACATATATATAGATTGCCGCATTTGTATATATTTTTCTTCTAATTTACCAAGGAAGTTTCAGATGATATTTTTTTAAAATACTTTTCTGTACATTTTATCCTAAATAGGGAAAACTCCGACGAAGTAATACAATTTAAGCAGAACCTGAGGACCATTTATGAACTGTTATTCTAAGAATAAGAGCCAATGTCATATGTATAATACATACAATATATAAGTTTCTGTACAGGATGTGAATTTAGATTAAGCTAGTTAGATTAGGTGTTTAGTAGCCAGGGGATTGAAATTAAGATAACTGCATATTATTCGGCTTCTTATTTGGTTAAAATAATCCAAATTAATAAACCAGCAAGTTACCCGTGCGTGCCACAAACTCAAATCAACCAATTCAACCAGAGAGTGCTAAGCAAACGGATTATGTAGGCATTAGTGCAATCACTGACAAATATTTAAAGAAAACAAATAAATGTGGCCAACTCAATTTTTCTTTTAGTTTTCATGCAAAAATTGTGTATACAGCGAAATGGTTTACTTCTGCTCGTTATGGACAAAAAGCAATGACTAATCGAGTTGAACCTTCATCGTAATGAGTATCATCCCAAGCCATGCCACCTAGTCCTCTAATGAGCGCTTGCCAAGACCTCGTATTTCTTCAATTTTCCTTTGAGACACTAGCAGTTTGGTGGACAGCTTGGTGGTGGCGGAAAGCACATCGTGTCAGGGCACATGCGGTCGCACGGTCCACCGCACGGGGGGCAAGGACCAATATAAAACGGATTAAATTTGCAGCAAAACATTTTGCAGCAAAACATTATCTAATCAAAGGAGATAAAAGACACAGATTAGTGTGTGTGGTCAATTAGACAAAGATGTTTATATGTTACTTACTCGCCGGTTAGTCTGTGGAAGAAATACGGCTGGCTAAAACGTTTACTTTTCACACAAAATTTTGTACGACGTGAACAGTTGGAGATTTGATGAAAGAATAAAAATCGAAATACGAAATGCTGTGAAGTCGGTTGATTGAAACTCAAGGCCTACTACGATCTCCCAATTCTAAGTGCCTATACAATATATGCTATTGTGTGGTTTGAGCATGGATTCTGGATGACCGTCGTCGAATTGAGTAAATGGTATACCACGCCTTGTGGGTTAATTCCACTGTGTAAGCGAGAAATCTGCGAGCAGCTTCCAAAACTTGTAACGTCAGACCGACCCAGATGACCCATATCACCCAAAGCAGGCACACCAGCGGCCAAAGCGGTCGCGCACACCATATCGAGCGTAAAATTTTAACTGAGCAGTTAAACCAAAGGTTCCATAAATTCCAAATAACACAACCAAGCGTGGGGAGCATGGATGAGAGAGAACAAATTATCAGCAACAATGTATTCCAGACCAGCCAAAATGGGACTGTGATAACTTGTAAGCAAAGCTCAAGCATGGCGTGATCCTTCGAAAGAGTGGCACTGAAATTTCAAGCAACACAACTACACTAGAAATAAAGAACAAAGTCTTTGAGACTTTTTTTTTATTAATATTTATTTTAAGGAAATTTTCTGAAGAAAAAGAAAAGAAGAAAGAAAAAGAGCTTGACATTTAACTCCAATTCCTAAGCCTATATAAGTCGAAAAGTTCTCCAATTCTAGGTTTCACAGTTTAAACGTGGTCGGTAGGCCCACGCTCCTTCCACTGTTGTCATTAGCCACATGCACCAAAAATTCGCTGTCGTCCGCATCATTACGCCCACCGTGCGTGCCAGGGTCAGTAAAAACCACACTAGACACCACATGACCCAGAGGGCTACCAGCAGTGGCAAAAAGGCGAGACGCACTGAGAAACGCATGTAGTTCGCAACCATCATCGTGGCCAGTTTTTCTTCGGAATTGGGCAGTATCGCTTTGCTGTCACTCTGCTTGCGGAACTCAGCTGTAAATTGAAAGCAAAATGGCAATGATGCGATGTAAATAAAAGACCAAGAAGACCAATCAAAGTAAGAAAACACGCTTACCCCAACTTACTCAACAGCGAATTCGAATTTAGAGGAAACCAAAAATTTTCCCAAATTTTATTTTTGTCATTTGTGAAACATTTTATTCGAATAAAATATTTTGCGAAGCTCTCAAAATTTGATGTCGAAAAACCCATACACACATAACCCAAATGGTTACTCAACTGGTATTTCCAAATCGTTTTGCTTATCAGCAGACAACTTCATTGCACACTTAAAATTCATCTAATATTTTCATTATGAATTCTGCTACAGATTACCATGAAGCGCAGCGGCTTCTTAAAGTTGCCGGGAAAACACCCTCACAATATGCATAAATTGCTCATATGTTAAATGTATGACGAGTTCGCATCCCCCTCCTCAGCCAATGCAACCACTTTAATGCCATCGTTTTGCTTCGTTGAAGTTGTTTACCGTCGTAGATGATGATGTCATCGGCATTACGTTCCAGTGTTGCCCAACTGAAATGCAAGGGAATTTGATAAACAAAGTTTATCCTGTTGAAGCAATGCTTGACTAAAAGCAAGGTGGCGTAGCTTAACGAATTCTTTGTTGCTTTACCTCTCGAGTAGTGTAATTAAATGTTGTATATAAGTGATAGATATGTAGCTACAACACCAAACACCACCTACCATTGGGGTAGAAATTCTGGATGGTCTTTCATTCAAGAAATCCTTTCTGCTGACCAGTGGCTTCGATAGTTAAGAGTATGAGAATTTTTGGAGATTTAAAATTTGGTATCATCAAAAACAGTACATTTTCGACATCCTGGTTGGTAGCAATGTTTATGATAACAACAAAGAACTTAGCACTCCCAGATTATACAATTTACCCAAATGATTTACAAAATGTGTAATGCAATAATCTAAAGTTCCTCAAACTTAATCCCTTCATTTATATAGTTCTTCTAGTATTTCCGCTATAAGACATTGGATATGGTTTAGAGAACTCTAAATTGACTATATGACTTAAGACTTTCATTTTGATCAATAGGTCTATTTGGGTACATATTTAGTCATTTTATTATGTTGCACTTTTCAGAGCTTTTATACATGAATCTCAAGGTTTTCTAATTTCAGGTTTCAGAGCTTGTATGGAAGAACCTTTACTAGCTTTACCTTTCGCATACGGGTCGTTCTGAACCCATGATTTGTGAGATGATAGTAAAAGTTGTAATTAAGATACAAAGAATATGCTACTATATTATACGCTTTTAAATCGAATCCCATAGTCCCATAGAATGATTGTAGTGGTTCTGGTTCTTCTGAAGATGTCTGAACAGCTCACTCTCTATGGCTCCTTAAAGCAGGATGCAGGATCATTAGTTAGCTCTGCTTGCAATTTCCAGGTGTTCGAAACGATTAACTTTTCAAGTGGGCCGCACGTATTACTGAACAACGACAAACATTCGCAGCAGGCAAAGGCTTAACCTTTGAAAATTTTCTAGTTGTGGTTTGCACATATGAACAGCGTTTGAGCAGCGCTGATGTTTAAATCAATAACAATAACAGATGACTAGTTGCCACAGACGCAGTCAACGAGTCCCTCATACCTTCGCAATCATGGCGGCCGTCGTCACAGCAACCATTATATCTGGTAAAGTCGCACCACTTGCAGCCCTTCCCAATGATGTCCTGATGGCGCCAAAATGACGCCAATATTTTTACTGTTTTTCTACAATTTTTTCCTGTTTACGTTGCCGTCGTCATTTTCGTCTGGCAACTTGTATTTTTTGCCTTTAGTTAATGTTGTTGTTGTTATTGTTGCCATTGCCACTGATGATGATGAGAGCGCCACAATGATAGTTCTGATGCTTTCTACGCCCTCTCGCTGTCTCCTTCCCAGTGCTAGGCCAGCGAATCATTTCCGAAAATTTTTTGGGGTTGCGAGTTTTTTGAACTTTTGTGCAGACTTGGCAATTGCAAACACACAAAATGTGCAAAGTTTTTAAAGTTGAAGAAGAAAAAATAACTCTTTTATGAATATAATATTTTTATTTTATTTTATTTTTTTTTTCCAGAGAACCAAAGTTGTTGAATTGTGATAAAAACTATAACCGCGCTTTTTCTTCGAACGCCAAATGGAAATATACAAAGACAACCAGCTTATTGGCTCAGTCATCTTCAGTTGCACGCCTCCTTTTCCTTTTCTGTAGTTATTTTCTATTTTTGCAATAAGAAATCAAAGGAAATTTTTTAATTGTCGCATTCACAAAGCTCTGGCGAGGAGCGTTGTGCCTTGAGGCCATTTCGTCTAATTGGATTGACTCGAATAAGCGTGGAGAGGGTGGAAAATGAGCGAGCCAAAAATAGCTAAATTTAAAGATGAAGAACTGAAAACCTTGCGAATGCAAGTGGCAACATTCCACCTCTGGTTAATGTCTTTACGTGTGGAGGTGTAGCAGTACAGTGGAGCAAGCGATTAAAAAATAATAAAGCTTGTTTAATCTTTATTGCTTTGGGTAGGTAAGCAACAACGGTAAGCAACAACGTGGCGCTGTCCTTTTATGCCAACGTAATTAGTTAATTATTAATTAGCTGCCAATTGCAATCGTGTTGAAAATTGAACTGCTCAAAGTATAAATGGACAGACGACTTTTCTGCCTCTGGTTAATTAATTAGTTAATAGAAGAGTTTAGTGGCTCAGTGTATGAAATCGATTGCTGCAGAAGCTTGAAGCTCACTATATTTAGAAAATTTTTTCGACCGACCATAAAGTTCTAGCAAAGACCACAAAGTGCTTGGAAATAATGTTGATTCGCGAAAGAAGCAGGTTTGGGTGGTTGAAGATGAAAGTGCAGATCAAAAGATATAAATAACTATTGATATATATCACACAAATGGCATTAATTTATGAACGAAACACGGAAAAGACCGCCAAACTATAAGAAATTCGTAGAACGTCAGTATGTACTGTTTACTTTTTCATGTAGGTATGGTACTTATTCTTACTCTTATACTTAGAAGTGAAACCCACAACTTTGAGCAAATATTATTTCATAAGTGCCAGTTTGAGAAGTATGAGCGTAATGGAGAAAAAAAATATTCTCGTTTTATTTCCTCCCGACGTTCGTAGCGTACACAATAAAATTTCTACCTCAGTCTCTCGCAGCCAAAATGCTCTAGATTGTGTGTCTTTTTTAGGGTCGGTTTTTCATTTCAAAAAATTTCTAATCACTAACGGCGCTAAAGAAGTATTCACTTCAAAAATCTATACATTTTGGAAAGACGTTGGTAACTTAAATTAAGAATCGTCTTCTAGTAATCCAATGGTATTAGATTAAGTAAGGTTGAATGACATTGCACCCGGCAGGGTGGCTGGGAGCGACTCAATTTTCCAGTTCCTTTGATAGTTTGTGGTATTGTTTCATCGATAAGAACAATAGTAATCAGAGTCAAGAGTCAGAGTGGTCTTAAGTCGGACGAATTAGCTGCATAAGATAAAACTTCACAGGTAGCTGCCTCCATTACTTTCTTCACCTATTTTAGTTTGTGTGATAATGCATTATCACATTTCAATTCGATCATTCCTTGATGATGGTTGGTGATAGTGAACACTTTTCACAGTTTCAATATGTTAATGGTTATTACTTGGTATAATTCAAAGCCACCGCATTTCACCAACAGTAAGCATAGAACTTAGTCAGTCTCCTCACTTCTCTAAAGGTTTCCTGATATACCAGATTACCCCCATTTGTTAAATTTTTTCCAGATTTTCAAATGTTTTTTTCTCAGTATATAGACATCACACTAGAATCATCACTTCCAAATAAATCGCTCGACACAAAATTAGACTTGGTTGAAATTCGCTGTATTAAATATGATTGACAGAAGACGAGGCAACAAGGAAATGTTACCTCCTACTAAAAAATATCTATTAATACGGCATCTATGTTTGAGCAATGTTTTGATTTGCAGTCAACTGTAAAACGATGGCAACCAGGGAAGGTGGTCTACTTAATACCTGAAACGTGCGAAAAACAAAAGTATTCTTCTCTCACAAACATTGAACTCTTCACATCTACTGTAACACATAATTTGCGTACTTGTTTTGAACCTATTAAAACAAACGCAGATCATAAACTCATAAACACCATTTGAGCCAAGCACACTTAATATAAGACAAAGTTAACGCTCATTAAGTCAATTGCAAAGTGCAACTACTGTCATTCAGTATAAAAGCAACAACGACAAATCATGAGAATCCGTTATGGCGACGCACACGTTTCGCGACTTCTCGCTTTGAACCGCACAACCTCTTGAAATTATGCCAAAAACAGCTGAAAAGTTGCAAGCGTGCGTGGAGTAACAGATACGCCGCAGAAGATACAAACCTGCTTGGCGCTGCTGCAGCCAACGCAACGCTATCAGTTGCCAGTTGCAAGGCGGCACGTGCGTGACAGCAAGACTTATCATTTGCATTCGCGCTTAATGAGCGCATTAAAACGTGTTGCAGGCAACGACGAGCTAATGCTTAAGTATGTATATGCGTAGATACATACTATATATTCAACTTAAATAAATGAAAATGTTTTAAGAAATGCTTACATTATATTTGCGTGTGTTTGTGTGTATTTGTATGTGTGTGTGTTTGCAGTTTAATTCACTTTCACCTGGCAAAGTAAAGATTTTAAATAAATTAATTTGTGCGCGTTGCGGCGTGTGATTTTGGCATACTCCATTGGCTCCAATCATCATCACCATCGCCATAGCCATCAACGTCAAACGTCATCATCATCATTGATATTGATTTAGAAATGTTGCGCTTGATGCGAATCAACAACGACATCGATGTGAATTTTACGCTATTTCCAATTTATTGACTTTAATTCATCAAAAAGGCAAATACAATTATCGAGAGTGCCTCTCGCTTCATAGACTCAAAACTCAACACAAACTCAATCACAAATACACTCCACGCTCACATAATTTTCAAATGCACACACAAAGTACTAAATAAATAAACAAATCAACGAAAAATATTTCTCTCGAAAATACATCAAGTTGAATATTTTTTCGTTTATATTTGCTTACTTTTTTTACGTTATTTTGAAGGTTTAATTTTTTCATCCATTTTTTTGTCGCTCTTTTATTTTGGTGCTACTTTTTCATGATTTTTTTACTCAATTTATTTTTTTATTTTTATTTTTATTTTTTTTGTATCTTTCTAGGCCGCATAAAAGCCAGAGCCGAGTCAAATGTAAACATTTGCATTTGCTAAATATTTACATAGCGAATTTATTTCCATCATCACGTTGTCGATGATTAGAAGGACAATGATGAGGATGATTGTGATTGTGTTGTGCTGACTTTTACGCTCGACAAGTTTGAGTAGTTTAATCTTTGAATTGATGGCAAACGCTTATGCCCTTTGCAAGGTCTTCCTAAATACATTTGTAGTGTAGAGAAAAACATATATTAACGAAGAACTCTATCCAGTAAGAAATGGTTTTCTCTAAATAAATGGATTTCGCTAAATCGGCTATAACACTATATAACAGAGAAAATATCAGAAAGTGTCTCATATATTCTGCCTTTAATTGTCTTCCTTTCTCTCCATTAAACACGCATATAACTATGAAAGTGTTCTCTCGACATCAAGGCCCTACTTTTATCAAATCAAAAGAGTATTAATCTTTTTATCAATATCCTATAGCACGAGTCGAAAGCCTTGTAGCTAGTACTCTTAAGCCTAATTTAGGTTATATATTATAAGTTTTCCATTTATGCATATAAACTAAGTGTATAAATAAATAAACCTATACTGTTTATAACCAACAGCGGCACAGGCTGTCTTCAGTTCTAATGACGTATGTGTAGGCCATATAAACACACTAAGGACAACCGTGGAACAAAGGTTTGAGTAAAGCAGGCCACTTTACCAATTGGTATACTTTAAGCGCCTCTAGGTCACTTAGCTAAGTTGTATCCAAAATTAATACTGCCAGAACTAAGCTAATGAACACAGCAACGAAAACCAGACAAAATATACAATATTAGCTTTAACACAGACATTTCAGTAAAATTTCCAAAGATCCATATGCAAGGCATATGGCAAGAATTAAAATATTATCAGTTGTCTTCGAAGCAAAAGGTTCACACTTTTAGCACAAACTAGAAATCCTTGTTACTATATGGAAACGAAAAATCGCTGTAAATAAATGAATCATATGACTCTTCTAAAATCCTATAATTATTGAGGACCTGTCTGCCATATGGACAGCAAAATCCACTCATGGTGATGGGTCAGACGCATCTTTCAAAACGGCAAGATGTATGTGAGTGTGCTCAGCATAGACGAGCTTCTGATATGAAAGTCGCGTCTCTTTTTTCCGCCCATCGTGAGAATAGAAGCTCGACCTCTAGGATAGCAACCGTAGTACAATTCCAGTAGGCTAGTCGAATCGATGCGTACATCTATTCAGCCTAATGTAGATGTGGGAAGCGACTTGAAGGACTTCGTATGCAATGAAGATGTTTTATTGTATGAGAGCGCGATGTTGTTATATTATTGTGAGCGTTACAATTTTTGATTGTGTGCAAACGTTACACTATATAGAATGTTACACTACCCATATCAAAGATGTTTTACATCAAAAAACAATAGCTAAAAAAGAAGACTGTAGTGGGACATACAATAAAATTCACCAAAACAAGAAATTACCTAAGATAAACTTATCCACAGGTGATTGTTTAAAAAACTAACATGGTAGAAAAAATAACGAACAGAGAAAGATGTTTATCTACTCTCTGTGAAGACTAATTTCACCGTTAACACACGATAGTGCCTTAATCTTTGAAGCATACATTTTCCAAAGGGTTCACTCTGGCTGACTGTATAGAGAAGTTCAGGCCCATCAGTTTTTTGTCACAAAAGCCTCACACTTCTTAGTAGACAGGTACTTTCTATGTTTGCTAAAAATGGAGTGTGTGGAGTTAAAATCCGTATATACTTTCAAACACCTAAATGCATAATTTTTTTGTCGTTAGAGTCGCTCAAACATTTGCAACAAAAATTCACAAAGTTCAGATCACATAAAAATTAATCATTTTACAATAAACCTACAAGCCATCACTAATGAACCTGTACAAGTTACAACCTTACCGCTGCTCCATTAAACTAATATTTTTCTCGGAATTTTTCCTAACTCGCCGCATTCAACTTCATGCCGCACAATATTTTCATTAACTTTAGCCACTTAAAAAAAAGTAGCTTAGCCAACCAGAACAAGGCAGATTGCTGCTAAACTCACACGGATTTTTTATTATTATTTTTTTTAGCATAGAATACCGCTTTTAGAGCGCAACAACTTGATGGTACAATAGCTTAAACACCAGTTGCTCTTGCCACTTTTATCTGACATCCTGTGCAGCAACGTCGTTTACACTAGCAAACAATCTGCATGCGGCGACGAATGCTTTTCGCCCGGCACTACGCCGTAGTTGGTGGCGTCGTCGTCAGCAGCCTTCGCTTCATTGCATTTAATTCATTTTTATTGCAGCATGCACTTTGCAAACACCAACACCAGCGCCACTGTTCCATCCTTGGTCCTTGCCACGTGCGCGCGCCATTAAATTACGTTAGCAAAAATTTTATGTGAAGCTCGCCTTTCAAGCATTTTATTGCCGCTGCTCTCACAACCACAAAAGCTGAAGTTTACTCGTATACGCCGCGCATACCGAAGCCAAGAGCCAAGAGCCCAGCCCAAGCACTAAACCCACTCTTACCTGCGAATTTGTGGGGGCGGGTTGAAGGTGGTTGCGTTGGGCTGTAACATTATTTAAATAGCATGTAAATTAGACGGAAATCTCTAAAATGAGTGCATAATGTCTACTAAAAGTGTACTAAGCGTTTGTTAATTGCTGGCGTAGGGAAAAATGTTGCGCTGCATACTTTAGGGCGCAAATTGAAAATATGCCACAAAGATGACTTCATTTTGAACACCACCGTAGGAGAACTGTAGCAGCTATTATCTACACTGAATTACTCAAAAGGAATAAAAAAAAATGCCAAGAATATACAAATCCTACAAAAAACGTGTGTGGATTTTGCTTCTATACCGCACCTAATCAGCCTAACTTAGAGTTTACATTGATAGAGGAGAGTCTTCAAAATAACCCCTTACAAAGCTATAGAATGTTAAATAACGAACTATAAAATCCGTGACAAAAATACGTCAAACTTGAATTTCATTGGGAAATACAAAACTATCAGAAGACCCAACTTAAGCAAAACAAACCCCAAACTAATACCAAACAAAACGCAAATCCATTTGCCGAAAAACCTTTAAGCCCCAAACCAAAATGAGATTTGTACGTACACTCCGACCGTTGTGTGAAAAGCGAAAAGTTGATAGTGAAAAGTGCACGAAAAAGCAAAACAAAACGCAAAGTAAAAACCATAAAAAAAAATTTTAAAACACTTTTAGTCCGTTAGATAGGAAAGTAGCAAGTGAAGGTGTTAATGCTGGGCACAAATCCTTAACCGACACCCACCAACAGCCCTGCGCGGATCGTCAGGCTCGGCTTGGCTTGGCTTGGCTTGGCTTATGGCTTTCGTGATGCGGCTAGAGTCTGCGTCGACGGCTACGCTATCGGCCTCTATCGTTGGTCGCTTGATAATGCCTCGTTGGTGATAATGACGCCAGCGGTTGCCAGTTGGATTCACTTGGGTTTGCGCAAGGCCAAGCCATCCGCTTGTCCGTGTCATTGTGCTGCAACAGATGCGCGTCGCCGCTCTTGTCGGCTTAACCTGCTGAATTTTAATGAGCCTTTTACATGGTCAGGGCTATATTGTGATAACAACAAAAACAAAAGCAACAAAAAAACAAAAACAACAAACTCACCACTTTGAATAAGGTTTGAATTTGTGTGGTACGCAGGTAGATGTTTACGGCGCGTGGCAGGTCTGAGTGTCGCTTGTTTTAGGGCGTAACGCCGCTATTCAATTTGTTTGTTAGATATTTAAATGGCGGTTTATTAGTTTGAGATCGAGTAGAATACATTAAAATACTTCGAAACGAAATTTGAACTTCACAGCTTCAAACCTTGACAGCACTTCAGGCCGCAAACATTTAGCATATTGTATTTTTCTAATCGATCGGATTGAAAGAAGTTAATGAGGTTACGTTCATTTGGCCGCACATATTTTTATTTTTATTGTTAAGCACATGAAACTTAATTAGTTAATTAATGAAAAAATCTAACAAATATTCATAACTGGGATTGTATTTTATGTTGTTGTTATGCTAGAAACGAAATATTAATTCTTTTGCCTTTCGCAGTGTTTGATTTCTTTGGGATGCGTTAGAAAGATTTTTATCGTTGGTTTTTCTCTTTATAATTATTGCCGTCACCATCATTTTTGGGTGAGGACGCCGCACGGGCCTCTCTTTCATCATGCTCGCCATTGGGCAATTCTTGAGCGATTTCCGGCCCCACAAAACTACTGACTGAAGCGTCTTCGGTATCAGCCTTTGGAGTTTGTTCATTCTTACTATGACCGTTTGGATTTGGAGAAGGGTTCTCGTTTGAATCTACACTCCTTTTTGACATTTGGTTGAGTTGTAAACTCTGTGTAGCACGAAAAAAATTGGGTTTTTCGTCGTCAGTTATAGAGTGCAGTAACCGCTCAACTTCGTCATCAAATACTTCACTCGAATAGGTACCAGATTTCCGAGACTTTTCCAGCAGGGTTGCCTTCTTGGCAGTAAGGTAAAGATTTCGTTTAATAGCGATGTAGACAACGTGGCACGTAGCGCGTACAGAATAATCAGGAACAAATGTTTGACGCAGCTTGGTATCCAAATTAAGGGATTGCGTTGAACCTTTAATTTGAGGTGTTGTTGTTGTTGTTGAATCATCGTTCTGTACTAATGCCTGTGTTCCAAAATAAGCGAAAGGTCCACTCTCAAATACGAGCGACTCCTTGCCAACAGTGACCTCAACACGACCTTCCAGTATAAGTACAAAGAAATCCACCGCTTTGCCTTGCGTAAAAATAAAAAGACTGGAATCGTCTTTGCTCTTACCCTTACCCTTAATATGGTGAAAAATATCTTGATTAAGTAAACGTCGCAAAATCCGTTCTGAAATCACGTCCTTCTTGAAGGCGTCAACAGCTGTACTTAAGTACTGGAATGTAGCCAGTGTTAATTGCGGTGATACGCGTATGGATTGCGTTTCTCTACGCTCGGCAAACGCCGTAAAGTCCTTCATGCGTCGATTGCGTCTAATTTTCGATCGATTGTCAATGAACACATCGAACTCATCAACAATTTCCGCTTGGATAAGCTCTTCGATTACATCTTCTAGTGTGACAAGGCCAACCGTTTCATAGAATGGATCACCGTCGCCATCATTATTGACACGGTGTACAAATGCCAAATGACCGATATTACCCTCTTTAAATTGACTGAACATAACATCAAGCGTGTAATCCTCGAAAACAAAGTAAACAGGATTTTGATAAAATTCACACAACGTTTTCAACGGTGTACTATCATCAGTGTCCACAAAAGCCAAATCCTTTATGTACAACAGCGTAACAATATTCGCTCTATCACCATCGTACACGGGAATGCGCGAGTAACCCGATTTCATAATTTCGGACACGGTCCCAAAGTCCAAAATGGCATCGAGCGGCAGCATAAAAGCGTCGTCAATATGTGTCATTATATCGCCAACTGTTTTCTTTCGCAACTCTAAAGCGCCGGAAATGATGTTAACTTCATTTTTGTCCAAATCATTAACGCCAGTTGTCACCCGTAGAAGTTCCTTTAAACGTTCACGGTTGTAAACATTGCCGATCTCTTCGCCCAATATGGCATCCAGTACCCTAGACACCGGATACGATAACGGCGCTGTGATTGCCATAATAGTTTTTGTTATATAAATAGTTTTTGCACCAACGGCTAAACCATGTCGAGAGCAAATCGCCTGCGGCGTGACTTCACCAAATAAAACGATGATGACTGTTGTGAATGTAACAGCGAAAAGTCCAGAAGTTAAATCACCCGTTAGAACGGCAAATGTGGTGTTAACCAACACATTACCCAAGAGAATACTGCACAACAGATAATTACCTTGATCTCGGACCGGTTGAATTTTTTCAGCATATTTTCTTTCCTTCGGAGTTCCAGTATTGCGCAAGATCTTTAACTCTGTGCGATCGAGTGCCATCAAACCCAAGTTCAAGCCCGAAAGGAGGAACGAGAAACACAGGCATATGAATATAACAATTATCGCCAACCACGTGGGCATAAGCGGTGTAAAGGTTTTAATTTTAACCCAGTCGGCATCGCCCTGATGCTCCAAAGGTTTAGTATCTGAAGCAAGTTGTCCTTCAATGTTTTTATCATTTTTCGCACACACGTAATAAGTGTCCGCTGACTTTGCGAATTTCACTGTAAAAACCGCTGTTGATCCATCCGGTGAGACTTCTTCAGGTGAGAAGAGTGTAGTCTTCGGTGTCAGGCATGAACCCTTTTCGAAATTAGTGGCCGTAGTAAAAGCTATCACCGAATCAGAGCTAATACCTGTACCGAAGATGCGAACTTTTTGATCAACATCACTTAATACACTTGGCACTCCATTTTCTGATTCAAATTCTCCACCATCGACTCGAATGCCCACAACTTTAATGGGTGTATCTGCGGCTCCAGGTTCACGACGGAAGCGACTCAAAAAATTTTGAGTGGCCGGCTGCGTCTCTGGGCCGACGAAAAAAAGAGGTAGTTCTTGCTGTGCTTTGATTTGCCTTTCCAATCGCAACGCTGATAATGACGACGGAAACATTTTTACATCGCTGTTAAAGGCAGTCGCGCAATAACCAAAATTCACAAAACTCCAAAATATTAACGTGAACATCGTCACTGGAATAAGGAGCGCTGAACTTCCGCGAATATTCTGAATATTGCGGCTGCTGTATTCCATGTGCCGTGGCTCAATTGATTTTTCGTCTTTGCCGCCGTTCCAGCCTTTCCGGAAGGCTATCGCAATTAGTGAGTTTTGTTTTGGATTGAATATTGGAATTTCCAATTGGAATTTATTAGCCAGAACTCGATTGGTTACCACAATTCCACATTTAGTTCGACGTTGACACTTGTTTGAACGTTGTTCACTTTTTTCCATTATTTTATAATGATAAAATTCTCAAGAGTTGCTTTAGCTTCTTTTAAACTCGAAATTAGTCAAAAAATACATCTGTGCTCGGACTGTAACGACGATAACAACCACACTTTCTTTCGCCACCAGTCGCATAACCATACGTATAAGTAACATAAAAAAAGGGTTACCACTAGTAGTATCTCCCAGACTAATTTTTATAAGATATATTTATATAAGATAGATTTATATACCTGCAAGTATGCTTACGTTGTCTACGCTATTGAAGGTTGGTCTCCAAAGCTCACTATTAGTAGAAGAGAGATATGTGTCCTAAAAGTGCTATACCAAAGCTAATGTCTACGAACTACGTATTTGGCTACAGATAAGAACATCATCAGCCTCTCACAAATAAGCATGCAAGATGAACTAAAGTTAAGATTCAACTAAGAGTTCATTACATACCATAACAATAAAGATTTAAACAAGTGAAGAATTCATTAATCGACGCTAATTAAGACGACGTTACATGTGTGAGAATTCTGAGTTCATTGAAGAGAACATTATTTACTATGTGTTGAGATAAGATAATAGGATATATTTTAAATTATCAAAAGATTTAGAAATGGATATTAGGTTATAGTGCAAATTGTATGATTGACATAAGACGCGAAATGGATCATGCAGTAGATAAGTAGTTCTACAGAAACCAATAGAAATTGGAATATAACCTCTGGTAACCCGAGAAGGAACGTTAAAGTTTATGATACCAAGCAAAAAAGGAAAATAGACACTACCAACAATTAAATTTTGTAGAAACAGTACGCCGAGAGTAGTTCTACGACTGGCCAACGAAGGTAGTTGGATAAGCTTTAGGCGGCATCGATAGGATGGAAGCTGGACATTTGGATAGCAGTGGATGTTACGCAGTGCAACCACTAAAAATTGTTTTTGTACTGATTCAATGCGATCGCTATAAATTCTAAAATGCGGATCCCATACACAAGATGCATATTCCAAAATAGGTCTAACTAAGGATATGTACAGCAATTTAGTGGTATAAGGATCATTAAATTCCTTAGCCTTATTGACGGATGAGTTAATGTGGCATCCGAAATGCAGCTTTGGGTCTATCAATACCCCCAGATCATTCGTTGATACGATAATTATTTACAATCACATTTTTACCATAAAATGACATAAACTTACATTTTTCAAATTAAGTGAAATAAAGTTTATAGAGTAAGAACGATATAAAGAGTCAAGGTCTTCTTGAAGAAACTTTAAATGGATAGGGGATAAGATAGGCATGCATACTTTCACATCGTCAGTGTACATCAACACATGCGAATGTTTATTGGCAACTGGCAAATCGTTTATAAAAATATTGAATAACAGCTGACCAAGGTGACTGCCCTGAGGGACACCGGAGTTTACACGAATAGCCTCGGATGTGACTGTTTTAAACAAAACATTTTGAGTTCTGGGCGTTAGGAACAAAGGCATCCATCCAGTTTATGAAGAAGTAAGGAATGACAAACACTTTCGAAGGCCTTACTGAAATCAGTGTAAATAACGTCCATTTGGCGCTGTTGACAAAAACCACGATTAACTAGAGAAGTAAATTATAGTAAATTGGTCGTAGTTGACCGCTTTTTAGTAAACCCATGTTGAGAAGTACTCAACAAAGGAAGAACGAAATGCTGAATGTGATCGGTAATTATATATCCAAATAACTTCGGAATCGCACACAGTTTAGCGATTCCTCTATAATTTTAGCTTTATTACCGTTTTTATGGAGAGGAATAATGTAAGATTGTTTCCAAATACTAGGTAAAATAGAGCTGTTCAAGGAAATGTCAAACAGATTGCAGATTGGTCTATGGAAAGCATTAGCACACAGCTTTAGAATAGAACTAGGTACACTATCCGGACCCGTTAAAAAATTTAGTTTATTCGATTAACGCCATATTTAATTGGTTAAAATTGGCACGGCAAGATCCCTATGCAGCGTGGAGTTCCGGACGTACCAAGGGGCGCCCGTTAATCTTCTGAGAGCCTTGCTCTGACACGCCTGCACTCTCCTGATGTTGTAGGCAGCAGTAGTGCCCCAAATTTGTATGGCGTAGCGCCAAGCAGGTGCCACTACTTGCAGATAGATGAGCCTTTTATTAGTTAAAGATAACTTATTCAATGGGCGGAGGAGCCACTCCAGTTTCTTGAGCTTTTGGTAGCAGCGCGCTGTAACTACCTTAATGTGTGCATGCCAGGTAAGACGCTTATCCAAGATCAAACCGAGATACCGGATTTGCTCCATTTGCGGAATGATGCTCATGTTGTAAGTCACAACCGGACAGATGCCTTGCTTTAATGTGAAGGTGAAGTGAGCTGATTTCTCAGAGTTTATGGCTATATTCCAGAGCCTGGCCCATGAGTGGAATCTATCCAGGTAGCTGGACAATTTCTCCGCAGCTTCGTTCAGAGAGGCAGAGTTGAATATAACTGCCGTATCGTCCGCGTAAGTAGCAATAATCGAATGCTCATCTCTAGTTGTAGGCATATCAGAGGTATATAAGGAGTAGAGGACCGGAGCTAAGACACTCCCCTGCGGGACACCGGCTCTCATGTGCCTGTAAGTGAAAATTTTGTCTCTTACCGCCACAGAGAAGGTTCGTCGTTGAAGAAAGCTTCGCATTAGTAAAACCTGTTTGCCAGGCAGGAGTAATTTTAATTTATGCAGAAGTCCATCGATCCATAACCTATCGAATGGTTGTTTGACATCTAGGAAGACTGCAGAGGAATACTGTTTCATCTCAAACGCAGTAAGTATGTGATTAACGACTCGATGCAGTTGTTCGAGAGTGCCATGCTGTGATCTAAATCCAAATTGGTGATCAGGAATGGCTTCTTGAACACCCCGTACTGCCAAAAATCTACTCAAAAATAATCTTTCAAATATTTTGGAAAAAGTTGGAAGCAGGCTTATGGGCCTATATGATGTGACACGGTTCTCCGGAGTACCAGGTTTAGGTATCATGGATATCGTTGCACACTTCCACTGTGTGGGAAAATGGCAGATCCGGAGCATGCTGTTGAACAGCAACGTCAGGAACAACACTGCCTTCCAAGGGAGTTTTTATTAAACTTAGTATATGTGCTTTCGAAAAATTTTGCTTGTTTCATTTTATTATACATAGTTAGACCCGGCAAGCCTTTGCCATCAAAGAACCTTAGTGCATTTGTTAAATTTGATAGGTAAAAAATTAACTAAACAGTTGTGTATTATTATTTAAAATCTTTATACATTTTTATTTTGCAAAAAACTCACAAACCCAAAAAATATAGAAGAAGCATAGCACAGAAACGTATAAAACGGACAAAACGTTTTTGTGCAATGCTTCCTCTTGCGAAATAATTGGGTCCATAATAAGAACGAAAAAAAGAACGTCTTCCGAAACGTATCCTAAACATTTTTTTTGTTATAGAACTGTTTTACACGAATAATCCCGTCTCTTGCAACTCTCTTTGATACTATTTTGGTGTTGCGCTTCGCTTTGAGACACTGCCACTCGTTGCTTGATTCAACCGCATAACTACCATAATTTTCGCACATACTAACTCTACAAAAATCGAACGAAATAAAGCAACGGCGAAAAAACCGAACGAGCACACAGAAGAACGCAAAACAGTTGCGCGCAACACAAGGTACAAGCAACACGAGCTACCGCGTAAGCCTCGCTCATATCTTCTCGCTAAACAGGTGTTGCGAGAGAGGAGTTGAACGAAAAATTGTTTCGTGTCAAACAGGTCATACAACATATGGAGGCGGGGATGAAGGCGTGAATTAATCGATGATTTTTTTTCTTCTAAAATTCTAGTTTAACCTAACGAACATTCATGAAAAATTTCAAGTCTCTAGCTTTACATTTGTCGCTGATGCCAAAATATCCGATTATAATGGATATATTATATTATATAACTCCTACAGCAGTCGCTACAGAGAAAATCTATTGACGCATCCCAACGCGCTGGCGTGCACCGACAACCGTTGACTAACAAGGAGTAGACCCGCCCGGTTACACCCGCACGATCTCCCCCTAAGAAAGAAATACTGGTCTAGTATACTATTATTCTTTTAATCATACAAACATAGCTTACTGCGTTTAATGTTATTGGCTAGTTTTTGTCATATAAATAAATAGTAATACTAATAAGATCCAAGCTGCCACAGCACTCAATTCTCAATTCACAAATTCCAAGCATTTTGACTTCAAAATTGTCTGAATAATTTAAATTTTTTGTAACATATATGTACTCTATATATACACAATGATTAATCGGCGTTGCGAAGATATACTAGGCAAGACACTTTCTATCGTCTGTCGCGGCAGATATCCGAAAGATTTGATAATCAAATACGGAGGTCAGATAATAACGCCAGGTGATGAATATGCCGTCTTCAGATTCCAAGATGAGCTGAACAAATATCTTGTCTCTTTGCGAAGTAGCGATTTGATAAAAAAAAGCAGTTTTCAAATCGACCGTTTCGGCTTTTTCATGAAGAATGATGAATTTATCGACACCGGTCCCGTTTACATGACTTGCGTGCATTACCATCTTGACTTGGTTTATGAATTGATAGAAGCGTGCAACGGGAAGAAGCCGGACACCCCTTCACAATTTGCGGTACTTCAATATTCGAATTTACACAAGACGAGTGAAGTTATCAGTGGCACTGCAAACGATTCGTTTTGGACGTTCCTTTTGATTCTGAATATGGTGTTACTAGTTCTATTTTTGTTACGCTGAGAAAATGTATTCCTCATAGTTTTCGCTAAACGCCGTTTTTTAAAAGGAGTCGACTTGAACGAAATTCTGTTTTGGTGCTCAATATTCTAATAAACACTGGCAAAAAACTGTTCTTGATTCTTATTACTTCGAGGTATATAAACTAAGCTCTGAGCACCAATTTTAAAATTCCAAGAGCTTCTTCCGTCACCTAATGATGAATAGCTAATGATTAATAAATTACATTGATAAATTTCAGTTTGAGTGATATCTTTTCTTGGGGGCACAAATTAGCTTCAATTATTTTGATCCGTGGCTAAAGTAATGATATGAGTGATGTTGAGGTTGATGGATATTATAAAAGCTCGAAAATAAATACAGGTGACACAAAACCCTGTCATCCAACTTTTTGGATATTCTATATATGTGTGTGTGTGTATATATGTTGAGGAACTATTTGACTTGCTAGGTAACAAAGAATACAACGTACGTATTCTTCAAGCGCCAGAATAGAAGAGAAGCACTTTAATAAATTCAATTCAGATTTTACATTAAAAGTAGTTAACATTAGTGCATTTCAAAACAGGTTCATATTATTACTTATGTTATTAACATTACATTTTACTTATTACATTTTAACAATATATATACCCGGCAGTATAAGTCACTGGTCCAAGACTGATTCTTCAGTAGTCCCTATGGAACTACCACTAGTTCCAACTCTATATGAATATGGACAAAATGAGACCAGTTGCTTCGCTAGTGAGTAATTGGGTGCTTTCTAGGTGGGTGAAATAAATAACAATAAATAAATTTTCTCTCGGCCTCTTCCTTTTCATCCCAATACACTTCCACGAGGCCACCGAGGCAATTTATTTAATCTGTACACTTACCTTTATGAATGGGTCTGTCTTGGGGCAATCCTTAATGTAAATAAGTATAATCCAATATACGAGTATGCTACCAACCAAGAACCCGCAAATTAATACGTTGAGTGGAGAAATAGAGAGGGCGATATTTATAATAAAACATTGTGGTCCGCTGTACTAAAAGTACGATTTGCATCTTTTAGAATTTTGCCCTTATATTATGTAAAATAAGTTCCCGGAATTTCTCACTTTCAAATCCCATAGAGCATGTATTGTACATAGTGCATTGTGTCCCGATGGGAAGACGTTTTAAGTCTATAGGGGCCATTCACAGTAAAAGCTGAGGGCGCTACCTTCTTTAGTGTTTAAAATGTTTTGAAGACTTGGCGAAGCGTTGTCATACACGCATGCATCTAGCCATCGCTTCTGATGGAGCTACTTTGAAGGCGACAAAATAAATTTGGATGATTAAGTAAGCAGTTAGTTTTTATTCCCAAATTCCGGGTACTTATTTTACAAATCACACTTTCAGGCAATTGTAGTAAAATCAATAAACAATGAAATGTGTAGTTTTTATTTGTATACCGCTGTAAACTCCATAGCACATTGGGATTTTTTTTTTTTTTTTGTGTATGGACTTCGTTGTAAGTATAGATTCCTCATACAAATGCGCTGTTTGATGTACTCTGTGGATTGACAGAAATGAGGGCCGTCCTCTACTATATCTACTATCGATGGTCGAGACAATAAGACCGAATGAAATTGGCGCCAAAATTTTTGCACAGATTCACAGTTGCCCGGAATAGTAATGACGAATATGATTCATGGACCATGTTGCGATCACAGACGGGAATCACCATGCGTGGCCAAAAACAAATGCTCCAAACGTTATCCGCGTGTTGTGTTGGCTGAGACAATCGCTCTTCAGAGGATCACGATACAACGATAATGTTGAGGGGTAAAAATAAGAACTTTGTAGTCGAGAAGAACTGGATTGTACCGATGCCAATGATGAAGTTTCGCAATATCAGATTGGAAATTATGTCTGCAAAAACGAGGCGGTTTGGACTTCTTCATTCTCTTTGCATGCCCGTCATCCCACTGTGGTGAAGTTAGCTGTCAACCTAAAAAGGATGGAAACGCATCTCAAAGAACAGAACGACTTTCTTGATTCCTGAGCTCGTTGGATTTTCCACCAATGAGGCCGCACAATCTTCAACGAAACAGTTCATAATCTGAACCAACCGAAACTATGCAATGGAACAAGACTCGCTATAAAGAAGCTCGCCGTTCCAATTCAAGTGTGTCCAGTTTTCACTTTCGCCTTACAATCGTAATGATCGTTGGAAGTGTGTGGAATAAACCTCGAATGGTTTCTGGAGTCGGTAGATCAACAGCGCTATTCGTTTTGTGATTTTCAAGGCAATAAGTTACAGTCAATTTCCTTACAATAAATACACTTTACAGTTTTCAACAACAATAAGCGCACCACAGTAGAACTTCCTTGTAATAGTTTTCATCACACAAAACTCTCACAGTTATCTTTATACGCTGCAGTAAGGAAACAAAGCAAATATATCGTATCTGAAAACTCCAATGATGACATGTTTTACAACTTACCTTTTGTGGTTTTTCTGAAAATCTAAGGCGTATGTTTCTCGCTATGATTGGCTTGAATACATAACGGGTTTGCATGTTTTTCTGAAAACATGAGTACTACGTGACGAATAGTGGCCTTAACGGGTCCATTCTCGACAATTTTTGGAGACGTGGATATAGTAAAAATAGTTCATGTTCTTCAGGTACAGCTTTATGAAATCTAGTGTACACTCCCGAGGTAACTGAAACATATATTCATCCACAAGCACCTTATCTAAATCTTGACTCCGCGATGAACAACCAAACGCCAAAGAGTGCTCTATTTCATTGGAATCATATCTCTACGATGGATTCGTCCAGTACGATCTGGGAATGTCTCCAAGCTTTTAATGTCTTTAATTATTTGATCAATCATATCGGATTCTACCAAACCAGTGGGTTGCACAATACCACCCAATTCATGGATTTCCATCAAAGTGAAGCGAATACTGGGCATAAGAGCCTAACGTTGGAGTATAAAACGCACAAGGTTAGATTTAGTATAGCGTATTATATTCATTATCGAAATTGAATGATTTGCTTACCTTCACCTCATCCATCGAGCGATTTGAGCACCACTTTAGTACAGCTTGAAATATATCTACCTCATTGACCGCAAAGCTGTCAAGACTGATAAGTTCAGCTAGCGCATCCTGTGTGCAAGAAGATTTGGTTATTTGATGGACGTTTCCTAAGATACCAATAGTATGGAAGTGCTCCTTCTTTTGAGACTTACCGCTGACAGGAGATTGAACTAATCCGAATTCAAGAAGATTTCAATAATTTCATTTATGTGCATGACAAATTCAACATTAATGAACATTTTTCTAGGCTGCAACCCTTGTGAATTTGTAGCAAAAAATCGGGGAAACTCGCAGTGAAAACTTCCTGTAGACGGTTCGTCAAATCCTCAATGCTATATTCTTCAGCCAAATCAGTCGCACCCCTTAGCACTTCTATCGATATGTTACCTTTTTTAATTTGACCGGTGTACAAGCATTGCAAAATGAGTTTAAATGCTTCCAAGGGCACATGCAATGAGACCTCAGGCTTTCCGGTTTCCATTAATTGTCCATAGAACAAACCCTTAAAATATGGACATTGTGTCGCTAAAATGAGGCGATGTGCCGGTATATGTTCACCCTCATCAACGAAAGTCACATCAGATAACTCTCCAGACAAGAGTAATTTTTCGTACTCTAAAATATTTTTCTCTAAATATAAAATAAATAAAGCAATAAATAAAAGAGAATAAAACATTTATTATGTCAAATTCATTGTTTCATTGTTGGTTTCATTGCTCAACTTACTGGAGTGGTCTACCCATATGGCGTCTTTCAGCTCCATTTCTTTTGGTGTTTTTTTTTTAAGCGGAAAAGCAAAGAAGAAGAGAAGAGTATATACCGGAAAATAAACTGATGCAAAATGAAGAAACTATTGTTTATATGGAATGTCTCTATCTGGAGAAGGGTAGACTGCGGGTGGAGTCTTAGACTGGAACAATTCCGATTTAATGGAAAGCGTCTTTATTCAGATGATTAGCAAAGCCTCTTTATTCAGACTTTACTATCCAATAAATATGCAAAGCAACTATTGGAGCAAATAAATTAGTTCAGCTGTAAAATAAACTATACTTACGGCGATGCTTGCACTCCTTTAACAATTATATTCCTCCATCAACAAAAAGGCTACCACAGCAATAGTGACTTTGAATTTATTTATTCTTCGAGTTTTATTGATATTGTTTTAGAACAATTATTAAATTTTATTAAATTGGCTAATGTCAATCGAACAGCTGTAACAGGACTAGTGATGTGCAATATTTAACTTCATGTTAGTTCTTCACTGGGACTGAAACATCGTAAATAGCAATAGCAATCGGTTTTGAAAAGTATTACTGATTTTTGTGTTTTCAGTGATTTCAGTGTTTTAAGTGATCAGAAACTGCTATCGGTAATCACTGGTCAAAGACACAGTGACTTGAAAATGGCATTCACTGGAATCACTGAAATTAAAAAATCGATTACGCGCTCATCTCTACTGGTTACAGACATTTCGATATCTTCTTCAATAAATTAAGCCGTTTATGAATAACGATAAAATCAATTAAGTGTGCTTTAAACTTGGAGTGGAAAAAATGCCAGGTCCCGAAATCAAAATATTGGTGGAGTACGCGCGCAACAAGGCAATAACATGATTGCAGAGTCAGTGAGACTATGGTACGGCGTAATCAGTTTGGTGGCAAATCGAATAAGAATTGGTGAGAGGAAAGTGCAAAATACCGCATGAACAGGACTAGTAGAGTTTGTATATACGTTCATTTATATATATAAAAACAACTGCAGAACACGAGCGCATGAATGAACACTCTTGAGAGAGCAGACAATGGTTTGGGAGGCCTTGAGACGAGTCAATGGTTCAAACAGCTCCCTGGATTAGCTTTAAGTACATTAACCAACACTCACCCCAGCAGTCGTCAGCACGTATTTTCGGTCGGATTTTTGTCAACTCTTTGTTAAGTGTTCATTAAACAAATTAAAATTCATTTGGTTAATAAATTGTCAAGCAATTTATAAAAATCATGTTTGGTTGAGCGAATGATTTATATTGGCTCCAAATACGTTGATGTCAATGAAATGAATTTTCAGATTCAAAATACGATAACTGCCGAACTGATGACATACAAATCAATTGATTCCGTTACTCACCAGGATAATGTCAACTATCCAATGGAATTTCTAAATTCGCTGGAATTGCCCGGATTACCACCTCATAATCTGCAATTAAAAATCGGATCGGTCATCATTATGTTTCGGAACATAAAGCAGCCACGCCTGTGTAATGGCGCCCGGCTTGTGGGGATGAATTAATGAACAACGTCATCGAAGCCACAATTTTGAAAGGGAAGTAGAAATGCGAAGACAGTCTGATTCCACGCATCCATATGATTCCAAACGACATGCCATTCGACTTTAAACGGTTTTCATCTTCAGTGCGGCTTGCATTTGCATTGTCGATAAGTAAATGGCACGGGCGGTAGTCGTTAAGTGTTTGTGGCAACAATCTTGAAAAACCATGTGTTGCAAATGTCCATCATGGCGGAAAGCCATCAGCATTATGTGTATATCAAAAAGCATTATAATAAACAATTACAATAATTATATGATTCAAATAGAAACGAAATACAAGAGGGAGCAAGGTGCCGGGTACTCTCTAGTATAAAATAAAATTAGGGTAAGCTGCAGCAAGTGTGAAGACTTCAAAAACTTCCTCTTATTTATTCAACTTGTGTGTATAGCCACTAGATTTTTAGGAAAACGCAACAAATGGGCACAAGTTGTTTATAATATATTTTTTCCATATTATTTATTGCTTGATATAAGCTTTGAATGATGCAATTAATTGAAGCACTCAATAATTGAATGGACGGAAGAGAAAATGTTTCTTCCATTCAGGGTACCGTTCTAAATCACTGCTACCCTGTCCAGGCAAAATACTCAAACAAATCATCTCTAAAAGAGTAGTTTGGTTTGCCCTTCGAAAAATCCTCCTAACCCCAAATCAATTTGGGTTCAAAAAGGAGCATGGTACCATTGATGCCCTCCTCTCAATAGAACTCTTCTGCTCTATGGCACTGGCAACAAAGAATCGCGTAACAATGCTCAGTCTAGAGAAAGCATTCGATAGAGTTGGTGTACATGTAATTGTACAACAGCTTAAGCAATGGAAAATTGAAACCAAAATATATAACTTTATCAAAGCATTCCTAACTAACAAAAAATTTTCCGTAAAAGTAAACAATAACTATTCTCATATTTCCGATCTACACAACGGAATCCTACAAGGATCCCCCTTGTCCGTAACATTATTCCTTGTAGCTTTTAATGACATAAGCAAAATAATAAACAAATACAATCACATGGAACATATCTTATATGCTGATGACATAGTAATATATATAAAAATTAAAAATCTAAACTCTGTAAATAATAATTTATCTATTGAAATATGTAAATCAATTCACATATGTAAAAAAACACCCTGTAAATATGTTCCCATAATATACAATAATGTAAATTTATGTAATACGAGCTCAATGAAAATCCTAGGCATTATATTCGACGTCAGACTAACTTTTAAGCAACATTGTTTATACCTAAGACATTAAACTAGCCTCCAGACTAAATATTATTAAATTTCTGTCATCCAAGCTGTCTCATGTACATATCAGTATTCTAATCAATGCAACTAAATCTCTCATACTCTTAATAATTAATCACGGCCTCAGTATTTATGGACAATCATTTTACAGTAATATTAAACTATAGGACCCCACCATGTTGCCATTCGACTTAGCTTGCGAGGCTTTCCTACAACTCCCATCAAATGTATGCTAGCAGAAGCCGGTCTACCAAGTATCCAGGATCACATTCAACCCTCGACTCTACGGCTCGCTCCTATGTTATTTATGAGTTGTAACCGAATTATTTACAACACAGTTAAGTCTGCTTAGAACTACAAACGCATCTCAAAAAATTGCTCGGCAATTATGAAATGCATCTCATCAGCCAAACCACTTCTTTCAGGAGTGCATCCGCAGTACATAGTTCGAGACAAATGGCCATCCTGGTGCCGCAAGCCATCATTTTTTGTAACTGTTCTTGAGCAACACTCAAAGAAACACACACCTACAAACGTCTACAGAAAACTATTTCTGGACAATTACCATCCGCTGAGCTCTAACAGCGCTAAGATCCGTCACCGACGGATAAAGATTTAGTTACTCAACCTCCTTTGCCAACTATGGCACTTCATCAACACTATCACCGCAGGAATCTTAAACTATTTCTGTTCAGCATATACAGCAGAAGCTACTGCGATTCTCCAAGCAACTAATTACGCCGCCGAACAACCAAATATAGTTGTAATCTGCACAGACAGTAAGTCAATAATAGATGCAATCCGAAACCATAACAAAAATAGTATAATCATATCCCAAATACGTAACTGTCTCATTGACCACAATAACATAAAATTTATGTGGATCCCTGGACATGTCAATATTACTGGGAATGATCTAGCCGACACACGTGCTAAATTGGCACTTAAAGAGCCACTACAGCTTTCCAACCAGTTTGAGAAAGCGGACATCTTCAGACTAATTAATGCCCACTTTGCCGAGAAAAACAAAATCGCATGGAATGCCCTTCATCACCATTTCAAGCAATTCAACATAGCGGGATTACCCGACATTAATCCAACACAATGCCATAGGAATGCTATTCAATCATTCGTCCGCCTTCGGCTGGGGCACACCCGATTAACACACGAACACCTACTGCTCAGCAACAATGATGATACCTGCTCCTCTGCAACGCCAATCAAACATCGGTCCAACATCTCCTTACTGACTGCCCAGCGCTACAATCCACGCGATCAATTATGCAACTAAACCCCATCGAACTACTTAAAACCATGAATATCTCTACTCCTATTACATGCTAAGATTAACCACCTCATATAAGTTTCATAAGAGCTGAAAGCGGCTAGTGCTCTAGTTAAGTAGGATAAAAATTTATTTTTTATCTTTCTAATTATAAATAAATAAATAAATAAATGTTTCTTCCATATGGGTTCTACATACGACTAATATACACGAAGGAGTGTCAAAGGGTTTATTCAAAAAACATTTTATACTCAATGGGTACGTCTATCTAAAAATATGACCCGTCAAAGAGCTCAATTACAATCGATGAAACATAAAAAAATATAATCACAAGTATAAAATCGGTAATTGTACAAAGCTATAATTATGTTTACTGTGACTACTTTATATGTTGCAATGACGGGCATATTTTTCCTAACCGTATAAAATCAAAGTTCACGCTATTTGAAAAGTGCCACATCAAAAGGCAGCACAAAGATTTTAATGAAGCACATCACTTTGACCTTTTTCAACAAATCGTGCGATAAACAATTTATAAGAAGAAAGAGATGCTCAAATATGAACTAAGGTCGTAAGGTGGGGGCATGAAAAGCACTGCAATCAACTTGTTGCACTCATCCTCCACAAATATCCGCCGCTCCGTACGCGCAAAAATCCTTTTTACGCCAACACTGTTACCTTGCTTCCTTTCACACGCCTTCAACCAACCACGCAACAATTTCCGCGAGCCAACGCCAACCGCTGACAAAAGTCACTATCGCGCCATTGCATCGCAAGCCTTTGGCGCTAAATGAACTGAACTAAACACTCAACTCAAATGGGTGGGGTAATAGTTGTATTTAGTTCTATGAGTGGGTGAGAGAGAGAGAAAGGGAGAAGGATAGTCACTCAGTGACAGACAGTGGTGGGACAAATAGTTAGTCAAGTTGACTGAGTCGATGCGCGAGTGTGTGAGTGAGTGAGCCTTTGCTGCCTTTGGCCTTTGACTTGACTTTGGTGTGCGTCAAACAATTTGGATAATTTTACAGACTTTTTTATCAAATGCGACCTGGCCTTAGACACGCATACAGACACACACACAATGTTTTGCTATATCTGCTCTACGCGCGCATTAAAGTTTTTGGAGCGCAAAATTTATGGCTTTTTCTACTGTCCCCATTCTGTGGTTGTGTTTTGGTGGTGGCAAAAATTGTTGATGTTGCATTGCCATTTAAATATATCTTTTTTATTATTTTTCGTTGCTGCTTTGTTTTGTGCCATCGATGTGTGGGATTAGCGCAAAGTTTTACAGACAATGCGACGCCGGCAATGCACTTTCTCTATGCTTTTTGTACTGCAAAAATTAAAACGAATTAAATGGATATTAAAATAATTTATTTAAAATGCTGAGCTCAGCATGCCAAAAATAGTGCAGGATTAAAGTGAAATATATCAAAAAAATTTGGCACATTTTGGTAGACTTTTTAAAGCCTCTCCTCTTTTTTCAGAGCGCATAGATAGAATTTGGAAAACCATTTTAATTGAAAAATATTATTTGAAAAAATAAATTAAAAACGATATTAAGAGTCACTTTAAAAATTCTGTTTCAGTTAAACAACACTCCACAAAATGTAGTAAAATGAAGCCAGAACACTCTGGGGAATGCAATGGAAACTTACATTAGCACTACAGTATTCTTTGTGACTCTCCCCCTGTCACATATGACCTATCAATACCATACCCTTATATTTATATTGTCCACCTTTAATATTCATTTCGGTACAATCCTTGAGCGTGGGTGAGTGCATTCGGTAGCCGCTCCCAATATATTGTGTTGTACGTTTTACCCACTGAAATTAAGCAAGTGATATGAATAAGTTTGACACTCCTTTTCTAGATGTTTTTTGGGTATACAATCTTACGAATTAAAACAATGCGGTTTCATGATTTATCCTTTGTTAGAAAGTCACTTGAGTGTCTGTTTTTTTATCCAGTTATGAAATAAATATTTCTTTTGTCTTAGAAGTTCAGCTCCAACCTCGCTTCCAGAACTGCAACCTCATCACTTCACGACATCTTTAACGAGCATCACCATATTAAATGTAGTGCGGAATTACCGTCTCTGAAGATCTATTGCAGGGATATACAAAGGAGCTTCTTATGTTATAAAGACTAAATTATTGGGGTCGTTGATTTAATGCAAAACTTACTTTCTAAAGTTTTAACATAAATTTTTTCTCCTTGTTTGAGTCATCTATGGCATTGTAGGTATTGAATTCTAAATTGAATCTTAATTAAGTTTAATCTTGCATGCTGATGATGTTAGAGGCTGATGATGTTTTTATCTATAGCCAAATATTTATTACGTAGACATTAGCTTTGGTATCGCATGAACACCAAAGAAATTAGCAATTAAGCTGAGCCCAGTGTACGCGACTGGAAGAATTTTGATGCCACTTGGGCCTGAACCATGTGAGATCAGTGTATGGCCATTGCGTACCTACTAATTGGTGGTTACTTGGAAAATGTGATAGGCGCCGATGCACTTGTAGATGCCGTATAATATATTGACTAAAACATTACCAACCTTTGTATAATATATCATATATATATATAGTTATTGCTGTTATTGTCATGTCAACACATAGTTATTCTTCGCCTAAAGCAAAAAAACTGTGCTTACCACGTATTGGAGATCTGAATGAATGTGGCAAAAACGGCATACTAATACATATACATCATTGTTTTGATGATCTCTTTTATATGAGAACTAGATGTTTTTCGTTGACGGGTTTCCACAAAGCACCAAGAGGTAAACAGCGACCGAAAAATGTTGTGGGTGGGTTTTTCTCTCTCTTGCACCAATCTCAGTGACCATTACATACAAAAGCATATATATTCTTTGACTGAAGAGCGCAATACTCTTGTGCGCACTCAATACTACAATAATAACAACAAAAGGAAATTCAAGAAACAGCAAAGCATAAACAACAAAATTGTTTACGATTGGTTTTTCAACAATTTAAAACTAAAAAAACATATTTTCCTTTCCCAAATCAAAAAAAGTGTCTATGCCAGTGCTTTCTCTAGCACAAATTTGTTGTTTTAAAAATAAAATTACTAAAATCGGTTCAGTATATTTTCCGCAAAAGCGTTACATACAGCCCTTATATAATGAATTTCACATAATAATATAGATGCGTGAATGATGTCTTTGTTGCATTAATAGACAGAGGAGTTCCTATTCACATGTTCCTGTTAACACGTATTATTGTGTGAATACTGAAAAGGGTGCAATACTGGAAGTAGGTGTATACCTACTCTACAGTGAATAAAAACGGTGGTCAGATTTTCATTTTTTTCATCTATAATTTTTTTCAAAATTTGTATATAGCTCTTAGTACTAAATCAAGACAATTTTGTATATTAAATTTAATTTTAAAATTATAACAATTTTAATTGCCCTTTTGGATATAATCGTTTAGCAAGTCCCCCATACTTTGTACACTATTAAATCCATTGCATATCTTTACATTACACAATACACCTCGTTCTATTTCGTATGATCGCATATGAGGAAAGAGCACACATTGGGATCATTTTTCATGTATAGCAAAAGTTGTACTCTTTCTCTTTCACTTGTAAGTGTAAAATTTACAATGGGATTAGCGTCCAACGTACATACTGAAGTGGAAGGTATTCATGCAGACCTCTATCATATAAGTAACTCGTGTGCAGCGATGGCCCATTAAATTAAAAAAATAGTCCGATTTACACTCATTTATCTTACTTTTCCTTCTAAATGCTCTTCAAAACAATCAGAGCAAAGCAAGCTTTCGGAACAAAGGTTTGTAAACAAAGGGAAATGGCCAAATATTTTGGGCACGTTAACAGCTAACAATGCCAAACAACCTGCGGGCTGACATTTTTATGCTAGTCAAGTATCTAATTAGGGCATATATAATTACAACGTGTAAATATGCTCATGTATATAAGTCTGCGTGTGTGTGTGCTTATGAATATGCTGCTGAGTTCAACAACAATATTTGTTGGTATAGCCGCCATTAAGAAAACAACGCACAAATATTTTCGCTAATAATACGAGTACAACAAAGGAAATATTTATGCAGATGTCTGTGACGCTGTATAACGACGACTAGCATGTGTATGTTTGTTTGTAAATGTATGTAATACAACTTACATACAAAGCAAAGGGGCGCACAAAAGTATTTATAAAAGGTTTCGAGCGCGCTCAAGTCTGATAATAACAATACAAATACCACTCGTACTTACGGACGAACAGACAAAATCACATGAGTGAATATGCTTATATTTATGGTAAAAGTTGCTCAGGAAGTTCATGTTTCTCTTGTTGTTGTATGCTGCCTGCTTATTAGTTTGCCTCGAGAAGTAGTAATAATAATATTTGTGTAGAACTAACACCGTCGAGTGTAACGGCAGAGAGTTCACTCGTTTCACTACCAGGACCTTTGCCCTCACTTTGTTTGCCTTTTGCCGTCTGGCGTGTCTGCCACATCCTTCTGATAATTACGTATGAAATACACGCCCAAGTGCATGTTGAAAAGCTTCACAACATACGGCGCTGAGTAACTTTGCACTGTTTGCGTTGCGGACTTGTATACGCAATGTTCACTACGCTAGTGGTAATATTTAGTTGTATCTACGAGTAGTGCGTCTAATTAAAAGTTGTATACTACAATAAATAATATGCGAGTACCCAATAAGAGGACATTCATATTGGAAAAAAAATATTAAAAAAAATTAAAAAAGGGCAAATGAAATAAAGTTTTTAAACTTGGACTTCTACAGAAATTATAATTAGCATTTACAATACTCAAGACTGGAGAGACTAAAGAGAAAGATGCTGGGTTTATGAATGTTCACATACGTTTTCCTTAGTGAAGAATAAACAAGTGTTAGGCATGGGGAACTAAACCGATAACAAAATCACTTGTTGTCGATTGACTTTTCCATTTCGTGAATACCACTATTTATAGTATTTTCTTACGGAATATGTTGCACGATATTTCGTGCCTTTGGATTGAGGTTCTCCAAACTCATTTATTTATTTATTTTTTGGCTATAAGTTCCATCTATCGAAATCACACGTTATAAACGTGCTCACAGATATTGCACAAAGCGAAGCATGCCTTCTTGCCATTTTCACTAGTTCTGGGTATATTACTTCCCGTTGGCTCCACCAATACAATGGATCGGCGTGACGAACGATTGGCGTTACATTTAAATATTGTTGAATTTCAACCATTGCTGACGAGGAGTTTGTATTGCCGACAACAAATTACGATTCTTACTATCGATTGCTATCGATGACTATCGATATCTCCCCTAATCAGATTGTTCTTCGTTTCTTACTAAATCATCTGCTGACTTCGTAGCATCCTAAAGTTTTGCACTTTTTCGGGTTTCATCATTCAAAATTCCATAATATTTTTAAAACATTATATGAACCCATTCAATAAGGTTTATGCTAAAAAAAACGACCGCAATGCTAACGATAATAATTATTTTTGATGCTGTAAGTAGCTTGATAATTCTAGTAGAGTCTTCAGTTATTATCAAAAACAGTTTCAAAATTATACACCATTTTTTTATTATGGATGGATTCATTTTCATCTAGTTACCACAAGTCTTTTCGTTATTGATTTACGATCGCGATTGTACTCACTATAGCCTCTTGTACGAAACAAACGCGGTATGTAAAATACCATCGTGGTGGACTTAGACATGAATTTCCATGAACACCATCCTATCCCATCAACAGCCAACTTCGTATTAGTTGCGTTATCAGTCACAATTGCAATTTTGTTTCTTGTCTTCCACCGCTCGCAAACCTCTTCGCGTATATGGGTTGACGTGTGAGTTCCAATTAAACCGTAAGAATCTAAGAAAACTCTTCGCAGTTTCCATTGCTTTAATATACATATAAAATGGTGTACTAGCAATGTTCTTGTTATTATTCTTAAGAAATATATTTTGGATTCCGAATCGCACTGGGATTAGTGGGCTTGGTACCTGGATTTGGATTAGTTGGAATCAGAATCCAATAATGCGTGCATACTACTAAACATTACTTAGATGATTGCAAGTGTGTTAGATTTTTGTGCCATCAGGAATCTGTTATCTCTCTCTTCTTCTTCTTCTTCTTTGTGTGGTGCTACAGACCGGGGTGGACCAGGGCCTCAAACAACAAACCTCTCTAGCGCCCCCGATCTTTTGCCACCTGCCTCCAATTACGCACACCAAGTTGGTTAAGTTCCTTCTCCACTTGTGTGCGCAATCTCAGTCGAGGGCTTCCTCTGTTGCGTTGTCCCATTGGCTCGGATTCAAAGACTCTTGAGGCTGGAGCTGTGTTGTCCATACGCTCTACATTGCCCAGCCATCTCAATCGCTGTATCCGAAGACGCTTAACCAGAATTATTCCGCCGTACAGCCCGCAAAGTTCGTTGTAGAAACTTCTCCGCTAGATGCCATCAACGTAAACAGGACAAAAAATCTATCTCTATATTATCAAAATAAAGTACAACTCAAGCAGGTATTCCGATGACTTGTGAATTGTGGTGTTGAGCTTATATACACACTTTGGTTAGATTATCCAACTCGCAAAATAAGTCAAGTGCTGACAACGTATTTTATGTTTAAAAATTCTTAAAAACAATTGTACGTCACACCATGTGCATTTGCTAACTTTGCCTGCTCTGTGCTATTTTATCATTTACCGTTTCCTTTATTGCATTACCAACACTAATGCACATCCCGCAACCAACAGATACTCATGCTGCACGACTTCCGTCCGCAGCTAAAACCTAACTAAATGTGAAATTTGATAATTTTCTGGACATTTACGCTAAGCAAAACCAAAAGTCTTTGCAACTGAGAGAGACAGTAAAAAGGACAACGATGACTGTAATTTCATATTTTAACTGTTGCATACGTTTCGGACCAGCAAAATGACAAAAGTTTTCAAACAAAACACAAACGCATACACACACACACACACACACACACTGTGAGAGACATACACAGTGCTTCTTTACTATATTATTACGCTAGTCTCAGGGGAAATACATTTGTTTGCTTGGAAAATTATCTAAGAGCTGCATTTTGTAGGTTGGCTACCTCGGCATGCCCCGCAACTCAACTTCTCGGCATGCTTTCCTTGTATATCAGGACACACACACAAGAGCAACTTGACCATAACCGTAGCTCAAAACACGCCAACGCACTGGCACTTGATGCATTGTCGACAACGCTGCCTCAGCCTTTGAGATTTGGCAAGGCAAAAGTTTCGTCTTAATATAGAATTATGCCAGATCCTGTTAAATATTTAATTGAGTGCAAGTTTCCCAGGTTAAAATGCCGTCGAGCATAAGTTTAAAATAGACAAGGCAATTTTTTGTGCTTCCAAACTTTTATAACTTTTGAATGCATTGCTCTGTGATGAGAGATTTGCGAAAGTTTCTGAGCAGAAATGGTAGAAAGCTTTACTTAAAATTTATAAAAGTGTCATATTTTGAAATGGGCATAACTTTGCAATGAAAAGTGGCTGGTTTGAGAGAAGAAATACTGCTGATGAATTTCTACACCGAACCATTATTCTGACCTATTTATTACGCATACATTCACCTTAACAAAAACTGAGAAAACATTTCTACGAGAAGAAGCTCCGAATAAGAGGCATGAATTTTGCCATTGACGGAACACAAATTAGGTTTATGAAAAATAGAAGACTTCAAAAATTAAGGATAGAAACCCATGAATAACTAAACGAGGTCTATAAGACACTTTCCATAGTCCATAGGATATCTAGAACAAGACATCATATGCCAGAACCAGATACCAGAACTTCTTACGGAATTGGTTCTCAGGAATTCCCATAAACAGTGTTCAACTAAAGGTGCAACTTCATACCAAGCATTGCAGGCGACGTCGTTAGATGCGTCTAAATGCGTTTCAGTTACATGACTTGCGATACACGCGTTGTGTGTGCCAGCGTCTTCCAATTGTAAAGAGAAAACAGCTGTGTCCAATGAAATTAAGAATGAAGTATTTGAATTATCTGAAGAATTTTCGTCATTTTTTCAACTCGTGGGCCTACTCTCATGTGTAATCTATGTGCTCGAGTCATGCAGCAAAATGAGACAAAATATTAGTGATAGCCACAACTCTGTAAACAAGTGCTCACAATGTCACGCAACACAATTCCTTTTGCCAGTGATTTTGGATTTATCTATTTACTTCTTCTTTTCATCAAAAGTCTGGAAATACTCAGTATACTAAATCATTTTGACTGGTTAAATTAAATGTAATGTGTCCCTTTAAAAGTTGTAAATTTCTGAATTGAATTCCGTGTAAAGCTTAGCAACACTATGACATATGGCAACACCAAATCATATGGCAACTCGCATTAGTGAAAGCGAAACAGTTAGACGAGTGCGCAGCTTGTCATTTGCTTCTCGACATTTCAGTGGAAAGTAGGAAAACAATTTTTGTGGGTATTTAACTTTAACAACATTAAAAAATGTTCAAAAAACTTCGTAAGAACGCAAAAAATACGAAAGAAGAAATAAAAAGTGGGCCTAGTAAACGTGCCGTAGGAAGGCCCCGCAAATCAGAAACCGTGGTTAAATCCCGGTCAAAAGCCGTCGAAAACAAGTTAGAAGACGGAACTCAGAATTGGACTATAATTCCTCCACAACAACAGGCGCATGGTAAAGCCGCAAACATTGAACTCTTCAAGACGGGTAAAGAGAGTTGGCAAAAATTTTATGGTAAGCGCATCGAAAAAAAGGTTGAAGAAGAAGATCAGCGAAAGACTGTACTTACGCTGAATCGAGCGCCGAAACAACTTACTAAACTAAATAAAATAGATAATAATAAAGCTGCCAGCATTGGTCTCATTAAAAAACTTACTGGAGTTCAACAAGGGACAACCCCTAAAGAGTCCACACTCAGTCATAACGTAAAGCAAATGCAGCAAAAAGTGGACCAAAATTATTCAGGATTATCAGTTGCCAGTATCCCCACAGCTAGAGCGAATAACAAAATCACACATAGACGTAATGCATATATTGAAGAATCATATATGAACGGTTTAATGCCATACATGGAAAATAACGTCAGCTGGTTCCATGAGCTGCAGCAACAGGACATAGGAATAGTTGATCCAATCTGGGCTTCGATGGTAATGTGCAAGCTGCCCGACGAAACATACTCTGAGATAACGGACAGTATGCTACGGGAAATGGCTATCTGGAAGAAAAAGCACTCAGTCAATAACTTTATACAAAGAGCAAAAGTTGAGGGTAGTTTATGTCACTGCGGCTTAGTTTCCAATGTGTGTAAGGCAATGGCTGATGCCGTCAAACGCCGTGAACGCACCTTGAGAATGAAGCAATGAATTATTTAACAACCTATATTAACACACGTAAGATTCTAAATACTGATTAGTAAAATTTGCAATAAACAAAGACATTTCTTAATTTTCCTTTTCTTTAAGAATTCACACACTAATTTCACATACCTTTTTAACTGATGTTTGAGTACAACTGTCTGCATGTGCCCTGAAATAAAATCAAGTAAAAGTTCAGAACGACAAGGAAGCCACCTTATTAACTATTGAAACACAAAGCGTAAAAGACTAGTAAGCGACTATTTAATTTTCGTTATTTTCTGATAAATAGACTATTATGGCAGAGCATCAATTTTCCAACCATGAATACAAGTCAACTGAAGAATTGCGCGTCTTGAACAGCCTCTTTACCGCACAGCGACCAACAGAGCGTGGAGTAAAACCAACTTGTGAAGTTATTGGACTTGATGAAATGAGACGCAAAAATTGATTTAAAAAGCTAACAATAAGAACTCAGGAGCGCTGTACTTATTTTATGATAACAAAAGGCATTATAAAATGTTTCATTTTCTCTCACTTTGCAACATAAAAAGAACTTTGAAATTGGAATAAAAACTTGCAATAAAAATCTGGTTCAAATTGCTTCTTTCCACTTACAAGGTGCTTTACAAATGAAATTACCGTGTAATGAAAATAAGAAGAGACGAAGAACAGCACCGACCACTCGTATGCCTTTTATGTGCGTCAATAAAATACGAAATGAGAAGATACGAAGAAAGTTAGACAACCCACTCTTCTAACTACGGCATGTGATAAGCTGAAAAGGCATAAAATACATAGCTTAACGACAGGACAGTTTAGATGTTATTGTAGGACAAGACGACGATAAGATTAGCAGAAACTTTCAAAAATCCTCTAAACAGTTTCAGGTGGCCACGAAGTATATTATTGTATCAATAAAAAAATATATTTTCTTCAGTCAAAAAATTTGAAATCACTAGCTTATGCACCGAGACGTGTTAAGTGCTGTTGATAAATGCGCCCAATCTGTGCCACAACATAACTGCTAATTTTAAGGCGCAAACCAAGAAGCTGAACTAAATGAAGATTATTGAATAGAGCGAGTATTTGATTAGTATTTGGCACTGGACGCTGGATTGAAGGAAAGTTGTGGTATAGATGAGTTTGCTCTTTTTCCGATGATTTTTACAATGTTACCTGACTTTTTCTTTATGTTTTGGCTTATGGCGTTTTCTAATCTGAAGCATTTGTTACAGCTGTACACTTCAGTACAAATCCTTGGCTAGTTTACAGTATCCTAAACCCGGAGGCATCACAATACACAGCCTCAAAAATCAAATTGCAGACACCCAAATTCACCATAACTTTAACCATATTCCCTGAATAGCAGCAAAAGAAATTGAACGCGATTTATATTCTCCTTTGCATTTACTATTCATAATCTCCATTACATCAATCCCACAAAAACTAAGAAAAACATACGCCAACAGTCTCTCTTTACTACGCTAATGTCTTTGACAGAATTGGTACCCACTCAATACATACTTAAACAACATTCTGAATAGAAAGCTGGCCTAAGACATTAGACAACATAAAATGTTTAATATTGTTGGTTCAAGCGCAAGTTATCAGGATCTCGTTTGAGGAACCTTTCAAAACCAGTTTTCTAAGGAAATGTGTTTTGAAATAAGTTATTTGAATAGATGAGAGCTTAAGCATACGAAAAGTCGAAAAGCAAAAGTTATTTAGGAGAATCTTTCCTTAATATAAATCTCTTCTTAAATAAGTGTATCTATACGTTTAAAGATGGAAGACAGAAAGAAAATGTGCCCAGTGGACAAGTCAAAATCGAAGCTCTCTAAGAAGCACAGTCTTCTTAACATATTACCAACATTGATGGGGAATGCTTACAAAGAATATAGCACCCGAATATCCACCAAATGAATAGCCAGGGTACGATAATTCCTTATAGGTCTGGCTCTCTTAAAAATGAATCGCAATAAGTAACAGAGGTTATAGCAATGGGAACGAATGGGAACTATGGAAAAGGCAATCTATCTATGTATACTGACTAAAGACAGCTATAAAGAGAGAAAGACAGCTATAAAGAGAGAAAGACTCTCTTAATGTACATCCTCCCAAATTTTTTGGGACCTTTAAGTGGCCGAAATATTATGATAATGGAAACATCGAAAGGAAAAGTTCTCAGATGATCCTTTTCTTAAAATAGAATGTCATTGCGAAGAAGCTTTCAAAAGAGAAGCTTCGAAGACTCCAAAGTCTTCTTAATTTATTTGGTGCACTTTTGGTATTGAAAAAAGAAACTGCGAAACAAAAAATCTCACTGAAGCGAGGTACAAGATAAGGACTTTTTCAAAGCAGTAGGATTCGTTTTGAATATAGGGTCTCCGACTTGTAAACGAAAATTTATATGTTGGGCTTCTCTAATCAGATATTACATGATTTACACGGTTAAGCCAAGACATTGTCTTTCGCGTCACTTTATGCCTAAACTGTATAACCGATTTTAATAAAAAATATACGATTCGACAGGTTTTCATTTCCAGATACCATATATTTTCTAATTAAATTAGTTAGATATTGTGGGCGTAGAAACAGTTAAAATTTGTCACACATGCAACTACAATAAAGTCTCATACACACGCTTTGCATGGCATACGCTTGCATTTTGTTTAATTACCTTAACGCGTGTCGTTACTAGGTATAGAATGACACACAATAATGAAATATTGTTACGATTTTGATTGATTTTCAAGCACACTAGTATAGTTAAATACCTATTTTTCTCCATTGATTTTAATCTGATGAAAAGCCTTAGCTCACCAAATATTGTGCGATTTCTAGGCAAAACCAAGACCAAAACAAACACCAAAGTTGTCCATTCTCCCAATGCACACGAAAAGCATTAATTAATATGCAAGTGAAAAGTATGCAGTCCGTCCGCGCGCGCCCCTCTTATTCATTTTAATATTTTATTTTTGTAAGTCGATACACACTCTGTGCTCTGTGCAAATGTTTTTGTAATGTCTTTGAATAAAAGTAAATGGCAAACAAAGCTTTTCATTTTCATTGTTTTCCCAGTGTGTTTTCCTCGTGAATTTTTCTCGACGTGCTGCGCTGCTGCAATTTGCCAGCATTGACGCGTTCCTCGGGGAAACTTATCAGTGTCAACGTTGCGCAAATAAAAACTATGCAACGAAGAAGTGTTACACGGGCAGAGTGAACAAAAAGTGAGAAGAAGTAAAAGGGAAAAGGCAAATGACACCAACATTGGTGAATTAGAAAAAAAAAACAAGGGAGTCTAACAGAGACAGAGAGAGAGAGAGAGAGAGAGAGAGAGAGATAGGGAAAGAATACAATACAACATTAAGAATAGCTGGAGTAACAAGCGCAGAAAATAGAAAACAACAGCAACTAATATAACATGAAGGCATCTTTGAATATCGTTAGTTGGTGAGGACGAAATATATGTGAGCATGTGTATGTGTGTTTGTGAGAATAGAAATAGCAGGACGAGCAAGTGAACGATCCCAAAGGAACGCTGTTACTCTAACAAGCTTGGTCCCAGCAGCAGCAGCTGCCATATCCTGCTGACGACTGACTGACAGACTGCCGGACGGATGTAGCGCACTGAGTCTTACACATTGTCTGGCGCTTAGTGTCTGCTTGAAGGCTACTCTGCCAGCGTAACATGAGACGTGCAACTCTATGCTTTTTTTTCCATAGATTTTTCCTTAGATTTTCCTTCGTTCCACTTTCTCTTACTTTGTTATTCTGCCTCTTTTTGTCAGCTTTCACTCGCTGGTGTTCCTGCTGAGTCTAGCCACCAGGCGGCTGCCAAGGAGGCAAGCATGCATTGGCTTTGATTTGCCAGCTAAAACAACAAATTTGCATAGTTTTAGAGTGGCTTTTTTGCCATTGTCTCTCCAACTTTTCTTTTGTTTTGAAGCGTATTTTCACTTGCACATAACGCTTTGAGCATAGATTTTTCTAAGTTATGTGCGAACCACTTTGGCAAATAGCAGTCTGCGTATCTGCTCAGAGATTTCATGGAAATAAGATAAATAGTTTTGTCAGGGAAATCGAACATTTCCGCAATCTTAGTCGTTGGCATAGATTTGTTTCAGAAGTGCATTGCTTCAACGGCATAAAGCTGGCGTTGGGAACTTTAATATCTCCGTAAGGTATACCTATGCATTACTATGTATAACCACACGGACTGTTCTTTCAAGTCACGAGTTGGTTTCAGCTTTGAACTTCGACGTATAAATTATCACATAATAACTAAAGAGACCAACCTCTACCTTTAATAGACAGTGCTATAAAACATATAAAACATAAAGAGACCAACCTCTACCTTTAATAGACAGTCGATACCTTGGGGTCAGAAAAGCTTCTCGCTCTTAGAACTAACGTCCCCTTACTTTAGCAGCTTACAGGTTACAAAGTACTAGAACAATTTATAACGAGGTACTTAGACGTACCAATTGATATCTAGGAATATAAACAAAATCATTTCCTTTGCATTACTTATTATAGTATCTTCTCTGACATAAAAGATGGTTAAAAATTTTCTTCTGCTGTTCCAAATGTCTAAGCATTTGAAGTAAGCGACGCTGCATGAAGAGTGTAACAGTCTAGCTTTGGAGCATATGTGTTAAACCGGGGGACCATTATCAGCCTTGGATTTATCACTATCCCCATCCTCATGGCTCAGGATTAATGTATTGTAAGATATAAATTTGTTGAAGGCTACTCTTTGCTGTAAAACTATGGAAGAACCTTTCGAATTGAGTGCCCTCCAAATTTATTTAATCTAGTACGCTAAACCCCAACTCTGGCCTATGTGACTGTCAACTGTATCCAAATGCGAAAACAAATTGAAGTTAAATTTAAAATATCTTTAATCAAATCTTAATACTCCACTCACAGTGGAGTATATACGTTCCACGTGGATATATGTATATTGTATTTGCCAGGCTAGTAAGTAATTCAAAACTTCATTTCAATGTTGGTTTGAAACATATTACCTTATTAAATAAACCCACAGTGACACCCAAATTTCTTTACAAATTAACATTTACAAGGGTACCCTCATTCCAAAAAGGATTTGCAGTTTTTTCTTCCTTGTAAAAAAATTTTTTTTTGTAAAAAGAAAAGAACTGAGCCACAAAGAACAATAGGGAAAGAACATGTTAATTTGCTTAGTCTAGTTAGCAAATATTACTTGTTCACTCAGTCATGATTGCTCATGATGATTAATGATGGCAAAGACAGTTCAAACACAAAAAATTGATCTCTCTCCACTCTGTGTATGCAACGAAAATGGAACAACAACAAGAACAGGGCTTTGCCGATAGAACAGAAGAGAGACGCACACAAACCTTTTTAAAATTCCATTCTACTGCGCTCACAACATCATGGGCTGTGTGTTGTTATTGTTGTTTTCTACACAAACCAATGGCCCGATTTGATTTATTGTGCACTCCTAGAAAAGAATACCTTTCAATTGATATTTTTCTATTCCAAATCGGTTTAGTGGTTTAAGCAGGAAAGATAATAATAATAATAACAATAATAATAATAATAATAATAATAATAATAATAATAATAATAATAATAATAATAATAATAATAATAATAATAATAATAATAATAATAATAATAATAATAATAATAATAATAATAATAATAATAATAATAATAATAATAATAATAATAATAATAATAATAATAATAATAATAATAATAATAATAATAATAATAATAATAATAATAATAATAATAATAATAATAATAATAATAATAATAATAATAATAATATTAATAATAATAATAATAATAATAATAATAATAATAATAATAATAATAATAATAATAATAATAATAATAATAATAATAATAATAATAATAATAATAATAATAATAATAATAATAATAATAATAATAATAATAATAACTATATACGATGCAATCAAATAATTAACTCAAATATACTTTATTCTCCTTTCTAAGGTGCTAATTTTATCTATCATTCATACAATCGCTCAATGATTATTATTGCACCATAATAGGATTTACCTGCTTAAAGCACAATTATAGACCACATATTTACCTAATGCTCCACTGTACTCTTTTTAAAGCAAATACACTATAATGCAAGCCTACGTATGCTGAGGGTAAGAGAGACAGGCAGCGCTAAAAACCACTTGAAAAACCATTACACAAATGCCAAACGCAAACCAGTCAACGCGAAACGCAGAACTCAGAACCAGTGAAGAGTGCAATATACGAGAAACTCATACGCCTAATGGCAATCAACAATCAATTATCCAAACAGCTTGTTGTTGTTGCTGTTTTTGTTATTGTTATTTGCTGCAATACCACTCAAATCTATTGGCGCATTTACCTGCAACATGCATGCACATACGATACCCACAATTTTTAACCGAGTTCGCCCCTTTTGTGTTGTCACTTGAGTTGCACAAAATGTTTCCGCACTTACATACTCACAGCCACTCATGGCTTTTTGCACGAGCGCCCGCAAGTATGCAATTAAGTGCTTAATGTGTTTATTAAAAAAAAAAAAAATAAATAAATAAAAAGTAATAAAAAATATAAATGCACAAGCAGGCGTTGTGGACGAGCGTGTGTGCACACGGTTTGACGTAGCTCAGCTTGACTACTGCCTGGGGTTGGGCACCAACAGAGAGCAACAGTGGCTGCCACTGCGATTGCGACTAGAGTAGCTGTCAATATGAACAAGTGTTGAACTCACTGAGCTAGGCTCAATTTAAAAATACGCACACCCACACATACGAGGCAACCACTCAACCGGCATGCGGTCGGTTTTTGTAATTGCGGGCTGCCAGTTTTTCACGGCTTTTGATACGCACGCTCAATAAGAAGAAGACAATGTATTTCGTTCAAGTCCATTTAAACAATATTTTTGAAAACTACGAAGCGTTACTTCTTTACAACTGATTTTTTAGTTTTGCTCCACAATGCCAACCAACCAGCCATTGTTTCAAATGTGCCCACAAGCTTGGTTTAGTTCTCTTTTGTTTATACAGTGTTGGAAAACGTGTTGTTGGTCAATATGCTCGGTTAGTCTGTCGGCTGGTGTTTTTGTGCCACTTTAAAAAAGTTAATGTTTGTTGTATGTTTTCAGGCGCGTTAGCCTATTTAGTTTGCTCACTCGCTGCCCTGCCCCAACGCCTCTCAACTGTGTATGTTTTTTTTTCTAGTGTTGTTTTAGTGTTTTAGCAGTGACTCTGTGTCTGTTTGTGTGTGTGTGTATATTTGTTTGCTAGTCGTGGTCATGGTATGAAAACCGCTCTTGTTTATGATTTGCTCTCAGTTATTTGCATGTGGGCGTATTTAATACGCACAAAAGTCGACTTTGGTTTTGTCGGCTAGTTTTTCGAGTGTTGTAAAGTTTATTTAGCTTTCGCAATGGTGACAGTAGTGATTGTGTTTACATCATGTCGGCTTTGTGGCTGCTTTGTTAATTCAACATTAGGCGTGTGTCTTTGACACTGCCGAAGTTGAAAATTGTAGCCGGAAAGTAGAATTCGGACAAAGTTAAGTAGGGATTTGGTAATTATATATATGTTATAAAAATGCTCCAAATTCAACAAGCAATGCCCTGAGCAACTGTGAATTCACCCATATGTAAGCAGCATACTGTATATAACCGTAGTCAGAGTAAAAGAAATAGTGTTCAATACTAGTCACTGCAAAAGCACTGCCTTGCAACACTGGTGAGAAGCTACAAAAGAATGTGCATTATAAAAGACGGCACTCTCTTGCTTATCGCAATACGCGTTTAAACATAGAAATAAGAACAAATAATAAAGAAGGATTTAAGCCTTGCTATCGCGACCTCAGGAATTGCGCTTCTTGGCCGACTGCTTGTTGCCTTCGATCCCTTTCATCTCATCTTCATCATCGTTGCTACGAACCCCAAATTGTCTGCATTTTAAAGCAAATGTTATTGATGGTCGGCTGCACCTCTCTGCCGTCTGCCAGCTATCGTGTAGCACGTGCGTATCCACCACAGATGAACGTGACATGTTCAGGGTCTTCGAAACTGCCGCCCACGCAGCATGTGCACAGTAGGTACTCAAGGCTAGTTGACTTGAAATGACTTATCTGATCTGAGAAATGTCTGAAATGGTTAAAGCATTATAAGCTGAAGCCTTGCTTTGGAAAAGTGTTTAAATGTTAGTAATATTCATTCTGTAAATAATTTCCCAGAGTCAATTTAGGAGCTTAAAACAAAACCTTTGAGGGGTACTAGGGCTTGCTCCAAGATCAGCAAAGTAACTCCACTCCTTCCCTTTTAGCACTCTTTATTTGTAAACTAGGGCAAACGCTATTAGAATAAATACCTTTTCATAGTAGCGAGGTCCGTTTCACGGTTTCTGCCTTGAACTAAAGGCAGAAGAACTATATGAAGAATTACGCCGTGCTATTCATCGATTGTGTCAAGACGACTGGCTAGTGTACCGTCGACTGCCACTATATGAGAGATACGTATAACGGTTTGTATAGTGGCCCCATTGTGAACCGATGCTAGTCCTGTGTTTAGTGGCAGTCTAGGATAGCACAATGACGCTGTCACCCGTTCTCGCAACGCCGATCCTTTCCTGCCGACTAGAAATGTAGAGATAAATAAGCTTTTGGCATATGATAAGGACCATGCAATATGAAAACGAAGTAACACTCTTCTTATTAAATGCGAACAGCTTTCTAATCGCAGGAGAAGCTTCTTCTCTGTTGATAGATAGCCAACTTTCTTCTTTGTATCGTTTGTATGCTATAAGGCTAAACAAATTCTTTACGGAACTTTTCTCAACTCTCAACTGTTTCAATTGAAAATGCGTTTGACATTGTAGCACGACCTGCTCTTGGCATCTTTCTTTGCTTCTCATAGAATCATTTTTGCTATTCAACTGGAACATACCTTGAACCAGAAAGCGAATGATTACAAGCGAAAACAATAATCTTTTGCACATACGCAAGTTTCCTAATAATGCGTATTTCTTCTTCCTCTGCCTCTTTTCCTTTCCCTTTTTTTCACCTTTTTCTTCGATACCATCATATATATTCACACGCAGAGCACGAAAAGTATGCAATAAATTTTGTGCGCTCAGCACGAACGCAGCTCACCTTGCATGATATCACTTCTTCTATCTCCCTCTCACAAGTGAATACCAAAGAACAATGCAAATCTGCGCCTTTCTCGATGGCAAATGAAGCCAAGCCAAACCAAGTCGAGAAATGAATGACTTTCATTACTATTTTGATGTTGATGCTTTAGCATCATCAGTTGTTGTCCTTGCTATTGTTGTTATCCATGTGTTGTTGTTGTTGTTGTTGTTTGTTTGTATCGTGCTTGTCATTGTTGCTGTTGTTTGACGCATTCATAGCACAACAAAAAAAGAAACTGCTTTATCTATTGTTATGTAATCAATGGCACTACTACCAAGCAGCTGCCTCTTGAAGCGGGAGCTGTAGGCAGGCCGCACATGGTTGTCATTCATGCAAAACATGAACGAGCCTCTTTGATTCGTCTACTACCAAGCAATAAGGATAGAAACCAGCTCTTGCACCCTTTTTAGACGCACACATATACATGCATATTTGACTTATTACCAAACATAGATGCTGTTTGCATGACTTTGTGCAATGAGTAAAGGGCAGGCCAGACTCACGCTGAAGCTATATATATTTTTTTTTCCTTTGACAAAGCTCTTCTGTATATACTTTTCTTGTTATTCCTTTGGATCTTTCATTGAAAATAAATGATCGCATTATTTTGATTTGATGTTTACTCTGATTGCTTTTCACTTTTCCTTGCCATTATTTGTTGCCGCTCTGTTTGCTCTTTGCCTACGAAATAAATTTGCGTTAAATCCTTTCTCTACCCCACAAAAAACACAAAACTTGGTCAAGCATTTCAACAAAGCTATTCGATTGGTTCGATTGGGTGCTCTTTCTATAGCATTGAACGAGGCTCGTTTGTACGTTGGGTTTGTTGGCTTTCAATTGAATTTTGTTTGGTTTTGTTTGGTTTGTTTGTCACTCATTCAATTTCACGGTCAGTGAGCACTGCTCGAACACTGAGCGAGATACACAAATAAATGCATTCATCATTCAAAACATATTGAATTGAACGGTAATGAGATGAGCTCATTTAAAATAGAAATAAATACAGCTGAGCATTGCTATTTTGAAGAATGACACAAATTATTGGCCTGAAAGTAGACTACATGAGCTATGCAATTGAATGCAATCAAAATCGCATTTCGAAAGAAAGTTAGCTCATATCTTTAAAATAAATAAATATATTTACACTCCTCAACACTGCAATGCCCAATGACAATTTAGCTGGAATCAGTTTTGCTTTTTAAGAGAATAATACAGTCTATTTTTCAGCTTATTTACCAAGGTGCTCAATGATTACCAAAAAAAAAAAGAAAAAGAAAAAAACCAAATACAGTAGAATCGCAGAAAAGTTAATCTGTCGGTTAAGTAAACCGAATTTCAGTGTCCGCGTAACGCTAAAAGTTAAGTTTTAAGTTAAGTTCTCTGAATTGAATGGAGTATGCACATAAGCCAATTGGCATGCTATAGTCTGATGATGGAGGCATTGTAGCAACGCCTCTACCACATAACATAGCAGCGATCTTGCAGCCCATGAAGGCAAGTCCAATAAGAATGGTCGAATTAGGATATCGAAGTAAAAGTGTAGTTCTTATAAAAGTGTAGAATAAGATAATGGATTGGATGGTGATCGATACTATAATGAAGATGACATTAAATCAGATAGGGTTTAAGATGATAGATACAGTTCGAGAAGTTCAATTGTGTACGTCGAAGGTGTGTGATAATGTTGACATTAGCTTTGGTGACATTAAAAATTGGAACAAGGGTGAAATTACGGAAGTAGAGAAGATTTTGAAGTGTCTGATAATGATAACAACGGGGCAATTATCGAGCAGGATATTCAACAACAGAAAGTGAGTTTCTCGGCAGCAGTTGAAAGCATTAAACCAGCAACAAATTAAATCTAAGTTTCTTGTTCTCCATTATTTATTTTCGAAAAATCCAAGCTTATTATTGTATTTTTTTCCAATTTTGAAACCCGTTTAGTAAGGCTAATATTTCGAAAAAGGGGTAATTACCCTTCTGACGTTTCGAATAACTTTTTCGAGATTCTTTCTGTACATAAATTTAAAAAAGTATAATCTACTTTTAAGCGGTTTAAATAAATGTTCAAGCAAATAGGGACTGGTTTTGAGGTATTTAGTTTCCGTTTATAGCACCGCTTTACTAGTGAGCAACTATGAAATCAGCTATCGTAGTGTATGATATGTTCTTTGGACGTTTTATATTTAAGCTGCTCAGAAGTATGCTACTTTTTTAGAAAGCCTTGGATTTTCTTGCTTAGCGATCTAGTATAAATGCAAAACACTTCTACCAATAACAAAGTACATATATAAATTAAGATCTCGCTAAATGCTGCGCTATAATGAAACAGAGATTAATTCTGTCGCAAGCTAAACATTAATGAAGTTTGCTAAGCCAAGGCATTGGAATAAATGAAATCATAAAATTGCTTGAGACATACTTGAAAGCAAACTATTAGCGCCACACATCTACATCGCATACCTACACGTATTTTCGTGACAATTACTGCAATTTTTCTTAAGCATAAAACAGCGCCGCACACATTCAGACGAACGCACGCACCTATTAGGTTTATTAATAAATATTAATTCATTAAAAGGAATTGTGCATAATTTTTATAAATAACACACTAATCGCTTTGGTAAACGCCCAAACAATTTGTTTCTATTAATGTTTTCAACACGCAGTCGAACAAAAGTTGGACAAAGGAATGAGGAATAAATACGCGGCGCCTACAAATGGACAATCATTTATCAAGCACACACAAAGCAGCAGCACACCTGAAAAGCAGCTTGCAGCTGGTGCGGTAGCAGGTGTTATGGCATGAAATTTACTAAAGCGTCAAATATTTTGCTAGTGTGTAGTCTATGAGTGTGAGAAGGGCAAGGGAAAGAGGATGGTACGAGTATTTGGCGACTAAGGCAAACGAAGAAAAATGCTAAGAAAAATGATTCAGCAAAAAGGAAATGTCTGCACGAAGCAAACGTCCGAGGAAAGCTAAAAATTATCTTCTTGCTTCATGTGTGCCGGTGTGTGCGTGCAGGTGTTTACTTCAAGCACCCAAATAAAGTCATCAACAAAAACAGCCAATTTGAAGTCATCACTCATGTTGATCAAAACAACAGCAGCAAGAAAATACCGGAAGTCGAACAAAGTGAGGCGTATACGGAAGTGTTAAAGCAATAAGTACACACTTGAGGTCACTGTCACTCTGACAGACGGGCAAACGGTTAACCATCACGCCTACTATGCCTGGCACGCCCTTTTTAGGGGCATATCTCACGATTATTCTACCAGCAAAACACATCAATTATAGGCGCGTGCGTATGCGTGTGTGTTTGTGTGTGAGTGTTGTTTGTGGCGCGGCAACGACTTCACGGCTCTTATTAATGACAGTTAAACTGTCAGTTCTCATGTTCACCAATACACGCATACACACACACATGCACACACAAACAAGCGCGTCTGCTAGTGTTGCAGCCTTTGTGTTTCAGTGTTTGTGCGTAGTGTTTTTGACATGTTGCAAGGCGCTTACACCGAAAAGGTGACAGACATCTGAAGCTTCTGAGGATAGTACATACTCGTACACAAACACACACACACACACACACATACACACACACCGCAATCATTTTGAGTAATGTGCGCTTGTCAAATTTGACCAAAAATGACAGCGATAAGTCAGAAGCGCTCTTGGGTTAGTGGTAACTCAACTCGAATTGGCTTTAGCTCTTTCTCACTCTGTCTTTCTGTCTCTCTCGTGACTTCATCCTGTGTGATTATTGCAATTGTCATTCATTGACGGTTTGTTACATGGTCCTCCTGGTTTTTTAGCTTTTCAGTTAAATTGGAGAAAGGCAGTTGAACGAGAATCTTCTTCACAGATTTGAGATGCCTCTTGTCCAGGCCTAACACAAAAAGGTGAAACAAGCACTATTATTTCGAATTGAGTCTAGAGCACTTAACGACTTTGGCAGCACCCGAATTCATCAAGCAACACAGGATTATTCGACAGGCTATTCAACAGTTTCCCCGAAAATTTCATCAAAATCGGTCCATCGGTTTCGGCGTGTATAGCGGACAGACATATATACAAACATACTTCCAATTTTATATAAATATATTTTATAGATATACTAGCTGCACATTAAATAATATAAAAGCAAAAAACAGTAAATTAAAAATTTTATTTTTTATTGCGCGTATTCGTGCATATTACGCGGACTGCCGGTATAGGATAATGATAAAATTATCATTTGTCCGACATCATTCACATTGCACCCATTATAAATGGCATTCCTCAAGTGAATGTACTCTACAACACGTAAGTCTCTCTGATGGAATCTGATGCATTTAAACGTTCGCTTTCGATATTCGCGTACATATGGACTACGTATTGATGGAAGAGTCGTCGGCAATACAAAATTTGCTAATGCTCATTTTTGGCGCAGCATCAATAAACAAACAATATGAATAATAATTTCTGGCACTAACCTTTTTATCGGTTTCTATGATCCTCGGATCCTATGAGAAATAAATTAAAAACAAATTTTTCTTATTAAAAATTAAATATTGTATTCAACTGCATACCATTTAATGAATTGATCATTTTAATGCTGAAATAATATAAAAAAAACATCAAACTTATTTTAAAACCATAGCCTTGAATTCCTCTAACACATACAAAAATAATTTTTGGAAATATGCCTTAATTTGTATATATGTAGGAAGATAGATAGATAAGTATTTTTATTAAAAAACACAATATTTTGAATTTGAAGTTACGACTGTCGTCCATGCAACAACCGTCATTTTTTAAATTTTATTCCACACACTCCGTGCGTAATTGAAATAACTACGAAAAATACGAGAGAAGACAAAGAAAACCATCGGCTCAGTTGTTCACTGTTGTTCAGTCCATCAACTCACCAACAACACAATTTCCCCTCGACCATCACGCTTCTATTGAGCAAAGAAATTATTCGAACAAGAAGTTGATGTCGCAGAGTTGATGTGTTTTAATGCCGTCAAAGGAATAAAAAAATGTTGACTTCGTTTATGCCGAAATACCAGTAGTCCCTACAATTAAAGAGTTTAAACAAGGGTTTTAAAAGAGTGTATAGTATACAGCCAGTATATTGAATATTGCACAGATGATAGGCAATGGAAAAAGACAAATTCGTGCGGACTACTAAGGAATTTTTATGCTTTATGGCGACTGGTGTCTCCTACTCTTTCACTTTAGGTCTATTTTGATGACAGCAAAATAGATTTTTCTCAAATTTTTCTTTTTGTTTTTGGTTCTTCTGGAGTCTCACGTGGGTCCTCACTATGATACCAAATCCATGAAAAAGTTATATTCTCACGGCGTCTTGTTAAACGGTAGATGGATTAAACATTATATAAGCACAAGAGTATGGGAAAGCATATGCCTTGTGATATTGCTCAATAGTCAAATAAGCAGAGGAAGTTCAAAAAGCTAACTCGAAGCAGTTGTATTATTTGTTGATTTAGGTGTTTATTGGCTGGTGAATGGAAAATGATGACACCAAATCATAAAATATTAGTGAAATGTGTTTGTTAAAGAACTCAAGCTTGAATGTCAGTAATAATAAGCCATTACGCATAGCATCACCGCACATTTTTCCTCGGCTTCATTGCAGCAAGAAAATCAAATTACTCAAAATAGTCAACAATTACGAAGCAAATTACTCAATCAAATAGAGCTGCCATTACCAAATAATACAATAAACATAATTACAGCTCCTGCAATGACTTTCAATTACAAAACAGAAATGCAACTCACTCGCACTCGAAAGTCCTTTTCTCTAATTAACCCACACTCGCAAGCACACACTCAGCACAAAGCTACAACTATTGATGTGAGAAAAGTTCAGAAGTTCATCGAACAAGAATACGAAATAAGTCGATACAAATGAATGAAGATTTTCGCATGTGTTCGAAGACAAATGCTTGTCATGAAGGACCAAGAATGTTGAGCATGCTCAAGTGTTGGTAGGAGTTGATTTCAGCGACGAGGGTCGGATCAGCGTGGAAGGACAACTAATTGTTATGCTCACTAATGCAGCTTACAAATTATTTATTGCTATTCGATTTGATTTGTGTATGTTTTTACATACGCGCGCGTGTGTGTGTGTGTGTGTGTGGTGAAAGTGCCTTAAGCCAAAACAGCGTCATCGAAAGACGAAAGATTAATGATAAGAAAATCTCATAATGAAGTGATTTCTATGGTCGGCCATCGTTGGCTTGACGACTTCCCCACAAGCTACTTCTTTGGCGTGCTCTTGTTTTGTGTCAGAGTGTAAAAGGAAGAAAATGACGAATTTCCCCACGCCATTAACCCAGTGCGACAGACAAATTGAACATTTGTCCGGGATATGTTGAGCACTAAAAGGGCGTTGAGGATTATTGTTTGCTGTTCTGACTGACTTCACTTTGTATTAAGTGAATGAAAGAGAGTAAATGTGCGGGGCCTTTTGAAGACAGAGAAAAACATCTTGATTTGTCAATATTTTATTTATTGCTTTTATGCTGCACATTACGTAACTTTACTTGCTCTGGCAAGTCCTCCCTTAGCACAAGAGATTTCTTTAATATTAAAGTTCGCTTGGGCTTGAGCGGATTGTATTTAATGTGGTCAGAAACGGGCTGAAGAGATACCATTTTTGGGGATTGTCACTTAGTATGGTCTATAATTCAGCAATGATAATAATTACATAGTGAAGTTCTACAAAAACAACAATAAAATAAATAAAATTAAAAAAAAATAGCAGTGGAGAATCTTTTATAGCAGAGGCAAAGGATGAACGAACACAGAATTTTTGGGATTAAGAAAAGAAAGAGTGAACACGGAGCAATAATGCAGTAAATCATTGGAAAAATTTGATATTAAAGTGAAGGAAACACAATATTATTAAATTCTATTCTTTCTCAATTATAATTTATTATATATATATATATATATATATATATATATATATATATATATATAATATATAATATAATTCCATGAAATGTACTTAATATTTTTAACTTTAAAACATGGCTTGGCGAAAAAACTCAAAAAGACTCAAAAAGAGGCAGTTATAGCAATAACTGTGAAATACATAGTGAAACCAGACAAATGTAAGCACTCGCCCTCGTCAGAATGACCTTCCTGTCACATAAACCTGGGTGGACCACGCAACATAGAAAAGTTTCTTAAAGGTCACCTGCAAGATTCGTAAATTATTGTTAAACAAAGTGATTCAATTAATAGATAATTCCGTGACAGAAGCCTATTTCAAAGGCTTGACGGGCTTTCAGAAAATGCAGAAATTTGTCAATTTTTTTTGACCATAAAGAAAGAACACCACTTTGAAAAATAAAAATTTAAAAAAGTGTAAAAAAATTGCGTAGACATTCTAAACACTTATTGACCGAATTTCGCAGTGAGATTAGGAAAAAAATTAATATATATTATTACAAAGTAGCAGAGACCCGGCGCGTTGCTGCTTCGCGTGCGGCTCGCTCTTCGGATGATTAAGCAGCTCTGCGCTCTGCGAATTCGACGATTTTTTCGCACCAAACTTGACAGTAACCATCTAAAGACTATTATAGAAATTCCCTGAAAATTTCATCAAAATTGGTACAGCGGTTTCGGCGTCCATAACGGACAAATAAACAAACAAATAAACAAGCAAACATACTTCCAAGTTTATATATTTAATTACATAGTTATAGTAGTCTGCTCTAAAGAAGGAAAAAAAATGTTTTTTCTCTAGTTGCTACTATCGTCAGCAAATAGAGAAATTAAATCCAGCGGATTTAATCATGCTTAAAATTAACACGTAAAATAATAATGGGTGATCTATGTGGTGTAGCCTTTTAGGCATTGCGTTTGCCTGCTTTTTTTTTTAAATATTTTATTTATTAAGCACCGAACCGGGCGCATTGTGCCTTATAATGTGCTTTGCATCTATGTCATAACTTATCGCCTGGTTTGAACAATTATTTACTACTATTACAAACGTATACATTAATTATTTTTCAGGTTTAGTATTACTTAAATTTAATTTCAAGGATAAGGTTAGCGTCTTCTGCGTCTAAGGCGAGTCCTGCTCCTTTCCAAGAGCTCGCGGAAGTGAAGCCTTTTGAAGCGCTGAATGTGTGAGACTTCAGTCAGGGGTCTGGCTAAGCGGTTTGAGTGTGTCAAAAGTCGGTCGTTGTATCGGCTGGTTTGTCGGGCGATCTGGTCCTCGACAACAGGTGGACATACCTGTCTCTGTGCAAGGTTGAGTTTTTAACTTACCAGGTACAACCTTTAGTCACAGAGTCTTGTTTTGCAGGACTTGCACTCTTTTCTTCTGAAATTTTGCCGCAATTCCCCAGATCTCTATGCTGTATCTCCATTTAGGGATAATTATTTGTAGCTAGACTGTCCGTTTGTGAGATGTGTTTGCTAAATGTGATCTTATGGTCAAGGGTTAGACCCAAGTATTTTACTGTGTTGGTTTGGGGGAGTATTTGGCCGCAGAGATACACAGACGTTGGAGAGCTTCTTCTCAAGGTAAAGCAGAAGTTGATGCATTTTGAGCTATTTATTTTGATATTCCATCGTTTTGCCCATGTCTCTAAATGATGGAGGTATTCTCCATCCAACTCTTCGTTGAATGTTTGGGGTCTTTAAATCTCGACTGACAACAGTAGCTTGGACTGAAACCTGTAATGAACATTTTTCATTACTATATAATTTATTATAACTGCTATAATTTTCTTTATATGGTAATCAAATAATATAAGTTGACCTTGATGCAATTTCAGATCTATGCAACCGATTTTCATGATTTACCACTGCTCATTAGTTAATTCAGTCTAATTAAAGTGCAACTTGGCTGCTTTTTGTTGCCTTCTGCTGCTGGAAAATATTTCACTAAATAAATCGCTTAAATTAAATCAGTTTGTTCTCCTCATCTAATTGCACTATTATTTAAATTTTAATGCGTTTTTGTGCACGCTCCCAATAAGAGACACAAAAAGCCAAAACGAAACGAAAAAGTGGCACAACTTTCACGCTCACCTTGTGTACTTTTTATTTGCATTGCCAGTTTACAGTTTTCATTTCGCGATTTCCTGTTGCCTGCGACTAAAGCGGAAATGAATAAAATAAAGTACGCTACACCAAAAGGGAAAAAATAAAGGACAATCAAAAGGAGCAGCAGTAGCAACAACGTAAAAACTTGATGAAATCATTGTCACAGCGGGAGCAAATGTTTTTTGTATGCAAAAATAAATTTTTTTACTTTCGTTTTTCGCCGTTGCGACATTTTTTATTGCAGCATACAATGCGAAGAAAAGGAGCATTAAAAAATGCCGGAATAAAATGTTCAAAAATATAAAATGCAAAAAATACAATAAAAACCTGCTTAACGCTTTGCGTTGCTTGATTTTGTAGGCGTTCGCACACTCCTACACACACTGAAAGAGGTTTCAACATGCGCTCGCCGGTATGCTACACAATTTCACTTACAGCGAATCCTTTGCTTCTACAACTCTTTTCGACTTCGCCGAGAGGAGAAAATGTAAGCGGAAACTTTTAAAATAAATAAAAGTAGTTAAAGGTAAACGCAGCGTTCGTTTATTTGTGTACCAAAGCATGATGTGCAGTTAATGCGGTAAGGATATGGAGTGTGTAATTGTTGCACTTTTATTGAAACATTGCTCTGGTTGTGCGATTTATAGGTTTAACAGGGTGCACTATGCGTTATGTTAGGACCACAGACTCTACTAACCAGTGGAATACGTATAACTAGGAGAAGACTGTAATAGGTGAGGAAGGTATCCCTAATTTGAGGTACCTATACCCTATTGTTCCCTAAACCCTTACCCACTTTTTTGATAAAAGCAAGGTTATTTTTTGTTTAAACGTAGTTTGCGATATCAACGAATAACCTAATACTAGTATAAATTCTAATCGCTGTATCCTATGTGCTCTATTGTAATTTCTTACCTCTGCGCCTCTTGCTAACATTTCTGAATGGTAATTTTCCAGAATGACTCTCAATGCCTTCGCCGATTTTATTAACTCGATTTCCTCGATCGACTAATAAGATATCCACCAAGTAATCTTTTCAGTTTAGAAAGTAACCAGAACCAGAACCAGAGTAACCATTCTATACTAAATCAGGTGAGCACATTTAGCTCGGTAGCAATTGGAGCCACTGACTTGTAACTCTACATACACAGAAATCAGTTTAGTAAAAATAGTTGTATGCCGTTTTTTCCGTAGACTTAGTAGTATATCAGGGACCTGCTGCTCAGAGCTTTTCCTTTCTGACTAAGTTCTGTATTCCTTTTAGCAACCTATAAAGATTCTGCTCTAACGAGCCTTCAAAACAATCTTAAGACGCCTTCGACCTTTAGAGCTAAAATTAGAGAAGGCTGTCTGTCTGCTTACACTTTACGTTTGTTACCAATCGGCGAAGTTTCTGGATGAAGAGGCTGAAGGCAAATACCATGATTCAATTTCACTCCTACTCGAAGGACGTTAGTTGTAATAATGGTACTTCCCCTTCCAAAGAAGGAACTGCTTAAGGGTACCAGAACCGTTAAAGTACCATTTGAATTCCCACCGTTAATATGGAATTAATCACCCACGATAGAATACATTTTAGGTGTTAAGAGCAACCCTATTGTAAGTTTACTCTTTGCTCTGCTCAGTTATTCTTTTGCATATATTCTGCACACATATATATATCTTTATAGCTGATAAGAGTCAACGGTGTTTAGTTTATTCCATAGTCCCAGATAGTCAGCTATTACGACGACTTTTTGTAGGAAAAAGTATTTGAATAATGAAGACAGGAAAACTGAGTAAAGTCCCCGAAACTACAAAATTACTCAACCTAATTCAAGCAACAAAATTTTGTGAATTTTATGCTCCTATTGAAAAATGAATTTGGCTTAGCACAAAAATTGGGTATATTTATATATTTCCTTTCAGCTATTTAGAAAAAAAAAACGATTCCTTCTTAACAAAGCAGTCTAATTTAAAAAAACTGTGTTTTCAACGAACTCCGCTTAAATTCTGTAGAAGAATTGGAAACCACTAAAGAAATTCAGCCCAACTACAGGTAACCACTGTCGTCACTTCATTTCACACAGTCGCCACCACCAACTGCGCCACGTGTGCCCAAAACGGCTCGGATTACCTGAAAAGCTCTTCGAACCATTGCCAGAGCTTCACGTGCATTACATAATGCGCTCCGCTACCTTACATCGTAACCGAAAATGTGTGCCTCACAAACACGTGAATGCCTCGCATACATTTAGATGCAGCAGCTCATAAGCGACTTAAGAACTCCGAATAAGTTCGCAGGTTGGAATTAATTAAATCGGATTTACTGGCATTATGCAAAGCAGCCATCGACGATGAGGGAGCCATGAGTGTATTAGGCAAATTTAATAATTGAGCTTTGTATGAGAAGCCAAAAGTAACGTCATCATTTAATAAAAGTTTACCAATGCTCCGCGCACACAAGCGGCCCTTTTACAGGCGCCGCAAATGCATCCACTGCTAGCCCAATGAGTCGTGAAAAAAAATGCGTGCACAATAAATGCACTTGTAACTACAATACGAACAATCGGTGCACCAGCATGAGAACAACATAATCAAACGATAACAATAAACGCAAAGGAGGAGGGGCGTGTGCAGCAGTTGCAGTCGATGTGCTTTGTGAGCATTGCCGCCGCTGTACTTGCGGCAGTGCAGACGCAGATGCACAGATACACAGATACAATTGGAAGTGCGCTTGTTATTGGCACATTTATTGCGTTACCAATGAGACAAAGCAATAAAAATGTTGTTATTACTCTGCTGGTTGCTGGTGGCTGCTGGCAGCGGAAGCAAAATTTTACATTTTCATGTGTAACTACAACCAACGATTGTGTCTTTATAGGTGAGTTTTTTTTTTTTTTTGCGACAGCCACTTACTCTGTCTGAATATCAAACTTGTTGAACTGATTTAAAGTGCGGTGTACGTAAGTAATGAACAATATAGACTGTCGCGAAATTTACAATAGCGATTATGTTGCTGGGCACGTTCACAACTGATAAACTGATAAAAAAAATCTGGAACCTCAGACAATGGTAGTAAGAAAATTTGAAATTTGAAACATTTGGACTTGTAACTAACACCACTTGTTTAAAAATAAGGTAAGGCAAAATAAAAGGTAATACAAGATAAATTAAGCTAGGATAATAGGAATAAAAGATGAAATAGGATTAAATAGAATAGGATAAGATAACATGAGATAAGATAAAATAATTCATGGGCAAACAACTTCTATGAACTAAGATGGAATAGGATAATTTTTATATAAAAATATAAAATATTGTAGAACAACTTCAATTAAATTTAAGGGAAAATAATAAATACGAACAACTTAGTAAAGAGTAAACTTACTCGTTGGCTTTACATTAGTTTAGATTGCATCCCAATTTTTTCCAATGACACATAAAGGCAGATTTAGAGCACGGTCCACGATTTCTCCGCTGAACCTTTCATGGTTGTAGTGCATTTCTTTCTTCAGCAAGCTTAAAGCTCAGCAAGAAGTTCAGCAATCCGTTTAATGAGCTTTCTGCAAGGTCGACAGGATACAGCCCCTGGAGCCTTCTCCTTCTACGCGTCCTGAGATTTGCATGATGTTTGAGCCGCTCTAAATACGCCGCAGCTTGTCGTTTCAGGACATCCCCAATTGTGGGACCATTTAAATCGCTTTCAAGGTTCTCTGTTCGCATATACCACGGGGCGCCAGATATTTTGCGGAGGACCTTCGCTTGTGGGACTTCGATCTTAGCATGGTGCGACGTAGCAGCATAGACCTGCCATTCCATAGCGCCATGCACGTGCAACTATCCCATTGTAATTGCGGATCTTGTTCTGCAGCGACAGCTTGTTTCTGCCGTTGAGTAGCCAGCCCTGACACTGAGATTTTACCATCCTGTTGATATAGATCTTGAAAGTGCAAATAGACTCCCAGAGAGTCATCCCTGCGTGGAGAATGGGTCACACAGACGCATTTTTTTTTTTTGATAAGAATAGGACACATTTTATATGAGAATAAATTAAAAAAATAAATTAAAAAAACCTTGCTACACCCATACCCCACTAAAGTGGCCATACACAAACAACTTGTTCGTGTGATTCGCTCGAGACAATCAACAAAATTTGGAATTTTACATGAACATCGGCTCGTCAACAGCGCCATACACCATAAGGTCGCTTGGAGTGTTCAACGCACTGTTGGAGAGGAGCAGTCTGGCAACGACACTTCCTAAACGCATTTGTCATGTCATGAAACAGCTTTCTATCGAGACGATTCGGTCTGAGAACATCTTTGTCTCTACGAAACTCACTTTGCCTTACCATTCGCTGAAATAGCGATCAATATCCTGTTAAAAGAAGTTGTAGGGACGCACACAAATTGAAAATAAAATCATAATTCCGATTGCTATGACCGAAAACACGTTGCCATAAAATAATATTGGCCAGCAATTTTGCATTTTGCCATTAATAAATTCCAACTAACATTGAAAAAAGAAACACGAAAAGAGAAACACTTAAAAATCCACCTCTCGTTATAAAAGCACACAAAGTTGCGAATAAATTTTCATTAAAGCAATCAGCTGCAACGCAATACACCAACAAGAACATACTATAGAATTGCATTCAAAACATACACACCAACAGCATCCCACAACAGAATCTCAGCCACAGCCTGAACCTCAACCTCAGCATACCCGACCGACGCTTCATCGACGGTTATGCAAATGTTTAACAAAACTTTTGGAGCGCTTCGACAGGCGCGCTTTCACTTCATCTGATTTTGTGGCTTCATAACAGGAGCAAGTAGTGCGGGTTGAAAATTTTAACACACCCACAAAAAAAAGTACTAAAGGAGAAGAAGAAGAAGAAGCATACATTTTTACTGCACCAAGTTTTTAAACCTTTTTGCACAGTTAAGTAGCAATTGTGCACCGAGCTGCGGAACGCAGGACTAAAAAGAGCGAGGGAATTCAAATCACGAAGCAGAAAAACCTGTTGGCAGTTTATATTTCACAATGTATGCACAAAGTGCAAAGGCAGCAGCAGCAGCAGCACCAGCACCAGTCGAATCAGTCAGGAGACGAATGCAGGCACACTGCTTTAACTGCTTCAACTGGCTCAACTGTCTTAATGGACATTTTATAACTCACTCAGAACACATACTCAAACACACACACACACACAGGCACACACAGACACACACAGCCACATAAACACATACGAGTATATGAGTCAGTCATGTGTCCTGCTGAGTGAGCAACTCATACATCATCTTAACATTTGAAATACGTAGGCCCATAAAAATCTTTTAACACTATTTTGGAGAAATTCAACTCGGAAGTTAGTGCCCCAAGGATGCCGGCGTTTACAAAGGACATACATACACATGCTTGTTTGTGAGTTCGTGTGTGCTACGAGTCTATGAAAAATTGCACATCCAGTGCTTGCAGATATTCGTTTCATTCTTATTTGAAGTTATTTTTTTATATTTTTTATATTTTTATATTATTTATTTCACACCACAAATGGTTCAAAGTGCTACTCATTTTGCGTGTTTAACTGCGCGAAATATTTGATTTATGCAACACTTGCTTTACTTACTTCGTTCCGTTATCAACACTGTTCTCTCTGTTAGTCAAGCTTTCCAATAAATTTGAATCAAGTTGGTGTTGCGAGATTTATTTGTGTGAGTATCTGTTGCACGTTGCAGCGCACTACAAAATTAAAATAAATCTCGTTTAGCATTGCTTGGGTACTCTTCGACCCCTCCTTAAATACTGCAGAGAAAAATGGATCATTGAATTCGTAGGCAGTTTTAGCTCATATTATTGAGGTACACTCTCCAGTTAAAAGGAAACACAGGCCAGCAAATAGAAGTAGTAGAGTGAAAATATATATCACTGTGTTTTGAAGGTAGTTAAACATGAGCTCTCTACAAGAGACATTGTACAGATAAAACCAAAAAATATAAGAAAAGGAACGAGACAAGCCGAGGATCAGGAAAACTAATTGTGCTACAGTGACTGTCTTAGATTTTATACCAAAAAAGGGTATTTTGGTAAAGTTGTACGAATTTGAAACAAATAAACCGCAATAAGAACTGGGAAAATGCAATTGGTCTAACATATTCACGCCGAAAACATCAGTATGCCGAAAAGGGTTTAGGTTAGATTATTCAGCAGCATAAATAAATGAAGTTATTCAGGTGCCTAAGCCTGATGCTTAGAGCTTAGAAGACAGAGGTTGATCTCCTTACCATATCATGAACTATCATTCCACAGCTTAAAACCTCAAAGGCCAGCTATGAACCTAGTCCTACACTGTTTTTGTATTCTTTGATATGAGTGAAAGGGTCCTCGTGTCGCACAGTGGGCCAAACAGCCTCGCTAGCAGCATTTACTCCAAATTTTGAAGACTTAAATATTCATACTCTGTTTTAAGTTCCTTGAGTTTTCTACTATATGCTCAAAAAATCAGATTACGGTTAACTTCTTCACTTTTTACAATATTAATTTTAATCCGCTAGATCGGCCGTTTGGCCCACTGTGTGTCGGTATGTATTATATTATGATCCTCTTGCCAAAAGCGTTTTTCTATTGTAATGTATGTAGATAAAATGCGACAATTTTTCTTGTGAAACAGCTTTGGTTTGAGTATGTTAAAATTTTGCATGGCGTAACGCTCACATACAATCAAACATCGTCATCGGCTCGCGCACGAAGTCTTTCGGGTCGTTGCCACGTACAGTTAAAGCATTATGCAACCCACAAATTTGCTGTAAAAAAATGTATATATGTATTGTATATGTATGTGTGTGTATGAAACCAATGCAATGAGTAATTCTAGTAAAAGGATAAGGTTGGGTGTACGAGCGGAACCCCGCCATTCCAACACACAAACACACACCTGTCAATAGACAGCCAAACGGGCGCTAACCCGGTGCGTTAATTACATGCGCAACAGTGAAGCCAACTCGCCACAGTTGTGCCGCACTTAACAGTTGTGGGGACTTAACTCTGGCACTGCCATTGTCACCGCTATCTCAAGCCCCAATCCCACATAACTCCACTCTACTGCATCAAGCACACTTCAACTGAACTGTGGGCCGAAGTTGGCCTAATATGCTAATTACACTGCATTGAGCGCAATGCATATGGAGGCATGTGTATAGATGTATGGATAAGTATGCATGTGTGTGTGCTTGTAAACATTGAGTGGAATGCTTTTGTATGTGTATATCGGTGTCTTTGTCGTCATTGACTACAAATGCGAATCTAACTGTGTGCCTTTGGTATTTTCGTTTTGTTTGAGCATATTTTGGCGCTCTATGAACTTGTATTAGTGAGTGTGTGTATGTGTGTATATGAGTATGTAGGTAGTGCCAGCATGCTCATCATATGCACTTAGTCTTTAGTCTTAGCCTTCATGTGCCAAGTGCCAAATGCAACCGCATGTGTATTCTTATGTAAGGCTAAGCTAACCTCATGTCCCGAGTATCTTTGTGAGCGTCCACACTAATTAATTACACTTTTCAATCGTCCTCGGTGTCGGCGTTGTCTTTGTCGTCGTCCTTCTTGCAAAATGTCTGCGTATTGTTCGAGCTTTTCAGCCTTTCACTTATCGCAATTTGACTTGCAGTAGGCTTGATTGGAATTCGAATACTTTAGGTGCTTAGCCTGCCTAAACTCCTATTGCATAGAAAGCTTCCGGTCTAAACAAATCGCTGTAATAGATGGCGCTTCCTTGATAAAGAAGGGGTTTAATACGAAATTTTCAAAGCCAGATTTCCTCAAACACATGAGTGAACCAGTAGTTTAACATTTTAGTTTTAAGCAGAGGAACACCTGAAGGGTACCAAGCTATACCCTGGTGAGAGACAAATATGAGAGAGCATTAAAGAGAAATAGTTTAGGTACCGTAAACCTAGCAAGGCAATGGATGATTAGAGTGAAGAAATCTGTGAATTGATACACAGATAAATAGACCAATGAATGTACTCAACTAGAAGGCTATATAAATTATTATTTTAGTGAGATTATTTTAAAGTGAGATCTACTGCTCTTGGTTGAACCCACAGATTATTATTGAATCCTGTGGAAGCCATATATCTCATCAATTTCATTTTATGGCGTAGAGAATCAAAATTCAGGCACATCTCATTTCAGATCCATACATAACAGACTTCAAATATTTTCAAGACTACATGCCTAATGATTTGCCTATTCTCAAATTTCATGATGCCACAGCATTAATTGTGAAATATTAAATATGCTGTCATTGCTGAGTCATATATCTTCTGTACAAAAGCCATTTTAAGTAATTTTACAATGAAATCAGATCAGAGTATTAAACTGGCCATACACGACGACTATGCTCCTGTGATTCGCTAATCAACAAAATTTGAAATTGTACATGATACGTCAACAGCGCCATACACGACGAACATACCCTGAAACACGAACGAATCACACGAGCATGTTTGTCGTGTATGGCCCAGCATTGGACAAATATTTTGAGAAACTTTTTCACACATTTCATGGAGAGCTACTCGTATTTAAATACTGCTCCTTTAACAGTGAAAAACATTTTATGACACTTGCCCAGTAAATCGAAAACGCTGAAAATATACAGAATGCATAGTTAACACAGATCATTGCAACAACAAAAAATCATTTAATGGACTCAAAACATTTAGGTAAATGCACAGATAACAACCAATCAAATTCACAGTGACAGGTAAACGAAGCAGCTACAAATTATTTAATTAAATTGTAATTATCCATCAATAAATTTCCATTACCAAAACATTATTTATATAACCGAGGGAAATTCAACAAAATTTGCTCGCCCAAAAATTCATTTCGGAATTCGTTGATGATTTTTGCATACGATTTGCATTGAAACAATATTATTCCATAATTTCCATTCGACTCAAACGTAATGAAATCGTGGCCAATGCAAAAATATCAAATGTTGACTGCGGTTGCTCGTCGGGGTTTGTCTAGTTTTCGCGCACTATAATATTAGCATTAGTGGGCGTGGTATTTCATATTGTGGCATTGAAAATGAGTTTTTCACATGATTGGCCTGGTCCAGGGCCTGATATACCTAGTGGGGTAGAGATGCGTTTAAATTGATTGCGAAATTATTTCATCGACACCAGCAAATAAATTTACATAGAAAAATTTTTGGAATTGACCGCATTGATTATAATTTCACTCTCACAAACAACAAATTTAGACATAGGTAAACCCATTAAAAATTATAGCAGATATTTGAAATTGGTTTGACGCATAAAAAATGCAGCAGTTTTTGAGTTTAGTTAAGTTCTCATTAATGCTATTTCAGTGGGTCTGAAACATATTGGCTTCAAATGAGAAATAAATTACATAAATCGGTCTAAACTTAAATGAAATAAAAATTGTTTGGATAAGAGATCCGATTAGTCGTAACAATTGGCGTACTTAAAGAATTTGTTTATTTATATATATAATATTTAAAGCCTTGTCAGGGAACATTCATAAAAATTAGTGATCGCCCAGCGGATGAAATACAACTATTTTGTATATATACAAAACACTTCAGTACAATTTCAGCCGATGCGTAAAACATTAAATGATTAGCTATTTCAGAGAACACAATGTTATTGATATCCATTGGCATTTCAGTATTTTCGTACATATTACGAGGAGAGGCAATGAAGGATCATCTTAGATTTGCTTGATTTAGTTCAATGAAATTCAAGCATAAAAATAATTTTTGACTAAATTCATCTCTAAAAAACTTCGATAAGCAATAAATTCCACCATCTATTTCTAGGAACCTTAGCATTAAATTTATATTGATGATATTTTGCATCACGGATAAGTTAAAGGGTCTAATTAACAGATTTATTGCTAAGAGTGGCACGGATTTTATTAAAAGCAACAGGCTCAGGCATTATAAAAACAACTTCAGGAATATGGCTGAAATTTTATTTTCTTATATAATTATAAGAAAGTCAAGGACAGAAGTTTGCCTTCTTATACGCCACAGCAAAGCACCATTAATCGCCCTATTCTGTGGACTCTATCTATAAAATTCATATTGAATAATTGAATAGTTAGAAGCTTTTGTCATTTTTGTTATTCTGGCGCACATGGAAAGCTTCACTATTACAAAAAAGCTGTTTTTCGTAATAGTCCAAAAAATACCATACCACAGCGAAGAGTATGGTATTTTTTATGCTTGAAGAAACCTCACTTCGCCTTGTATCACCCAGCAAATCACTTCTGAAATTGTTTGGATTTCGCGGGCAACATGGTTTTTTCCTACACACTTTTGGTATGACCCATTTGCGTAGAAATATAAAGACGCCAAGAATCGAAACTCAAATGGAATTTTTGAGTTTCCATTATCCCGTGGCTTCAATTGCTCTATCAATAGGTGGCACAATATTTTAGAGAGTCAAAAATTTCTCTCAGAAACATTGGCCGATATTGTAAAAGGATCACTATTAACACGCAATGATTTTAAAACACTTCTATTGTAAAAATGTTCATCATCTTCCAAAAACTTTGCTAAAAGGCAGCAAATCACGTTGTTAATAGTGTGCGAAATATTTTGACATGACCTGATGAGGAGGTGTTAAAAAATCGGAATTATATAGAGCAAAGAGCTTTTCTAAATGAGCAAAATCACATAAAAAATCCCATAAAAATGGTTTATCGCTTACTGCCAATCAAAATCAATCAAAATCTTTCAAAATATATCTATTCATTTAATAGAGTGCACAGAATAGGGCGGTAAGCCATATTTATTTAAAGCGTTCGAGTCCCGCATTTATATGCACAGTGGGTATAACTCGTATAAAAATGGTGTTCCTTTGGCTGTTCTGTTTTGCTTCTTCCTTTGTATACACAGCGGGATACACAGCGAGATAGCTTCTGTGGGGCTAAGACATGGCGCTATATAATTTATGTTTTCGCGTCAAAACGTAGTCTACGTGGTTTCCAAAGGGCCCATGCGTCTTTGTACCAAACTTCATTGGTTAGGGAATTTAGGCGTGAAAAGGCAGCAGACAAACAGACGGCGTTCCTTTCACATATAGTAAGGATGGTTTAAATTGTACAAATATATCTTAGGTCTTCATTGGGGCCGCCTAATTTATACTTAAATAAATTTATAACTATCGTTATAAGCAGTAGATGTCTATTACAAAACGTAAGGTAGCTGTACTAATGAAAGACAATTTTTAATTGATGCTTTATGTGATTGGTCCATCAATGATTGGTGATTTAATTGAAGAGATAGGCGATTTTCCGCATTCAATTCTTATCAATGAAAGCACTGATCTTTCGACACAAAAATGTGATGGGCTAATATGATTTTGAAAAAGAGGAAGCAGAAGAAAACGAATTAATATTTGAAATGTTAAATGAATTGTAAATATATATAAATTACTAGCAAACCCGGCAAACTTTCTTTTGCCCTCTATATTCGACGACCCACTGTATTCATAAGATCGCACTCAGTGCCTTAGCAAATATCTGCCCACGGATCTTATTGCAAGCAACTGACAAAACAAACACAAAAATGAAGAAGAAGCATAGCAGAACCAACGAAAAAACAATTTTAAAAAACTTTATAAAAAAAAGTAAATTTACCTTCCTAGGGTAATTATATACATTTTAATAAAAGAAAAAAAACTAAATTGGTAAATAATTACGGCAGCAGAGGGAAAAACAGGCTTTTTGTCACTTTGTTTTATATATATAGATTTCAAAACATATTTTAAAGGGGTTTTTAGACTTTTTTAGAGGTAAATATTTTCAGAAGTTGGCAAGCGTCACATCAACCCCTTTTAATTTTCGGAATCTGTTCATGTGATAAGTAGCTGGCACCACTTATCTACAACTAAAACGTTGTCAGTGTTAACGCAATCAATTGTGATATTTTTGAACACTAGGCTTTACTTTCTTATGTCACACAAAGATAGAAACTAGCCGGTTTTGATTGTGTTTGATTCAACGTAGATGTGTGAGCTCGCATTCGGCCAAATTTAATTTAATAAGAATATTGTTGTACGCTGCCGGTAGACCAGAAAAAATGTTTCCTATTATCAAGACAACCGCTGTGGCAGTGGACGCAGCTAGTAACTCATCTGCGTCGGCAGCCGAGACTACTGAAAGTGAAAATTATAAGCCCGGCTCTGTCATTTCCGCACCGCAGAATGTGCAGCCATGTGAGATTTATTCTTTTGGAGGTTTGTCAGTAGATATGGCCAACCAAGACAAAAAGAAGAAATGTGGTGAGACAGAGACAATATCACTGTGTCTTTCGATTTACGCCAAACCGATGGTGAATCTACAAAATATGGAGATCACACTCCAGGAATTGAATTATAAATTGGAGGCCATTAGTTTGTTGTCACCAAAAATCCTTTGCGAGTGGCTGATACAGCAAAGCTTAGTGCGCGTTACACAGAACTGTATAATTCATAAGTACAACAAAATGCATTTGGGTAAGCAATTAGATTGGAACTATTCCCACTTCAGATGATGTTGACGGTTTACGTTTCCTGCAGCTCTTTATTCAGATGAGCCAAAATTCCCATTCACTGGGGGATACGTATGGATCAGCAAATGCTGCCCATCTAATTTTGTTTCCGTTTTTCATAATTCGATTTTTCAAGGTGCGGAACATCCCCCCTTGCGAATTTTAAGACTAATCTACCTCTGGGTATGTCAGACGGACGTGAAGAAAGTTTTAAAGTTGAGTGCCGGGGACCAAGTGTTCGTTAACACGATTTACTCCTGGTTACGTGCCATTTGCACACTCGCAGTCAATGAGAAATGTGAAAAAATTGGCGGACCAGATAAATATGTAGAGGTCAGTAAAAAGCACTCTTAATTCAACTCTTAAAACATGATTTCTCAATTAATCTAAATACATTTTTCAGATTTGCTTAGTTTCACTGGACGCTCCCTCAAGATTACACCTGGGAAAGCCCAGTCTTGTAGTAGTCGGGCTTTTTGATTACCAAGAAAAATCCATTCGCCTACACGCCTTTGAGGCCCCGGGGGACTTTGATAGAGGTTACGCAACACGCTTAAAATGCATCAGTGAGCACTTGGAGCGCTGGGTGCGCAAAGACAGTATTTTGTGCATCGATCACAGCCTCGACCGAAATTCATTTCGTTCGCTGGGCTACGATAAAATCATTCAGGCTTCATCAACGGACACACACGCAGTACACACCAACTACGCGGTCGACATGCACTTGAAATCCATTCTATCGGCTATGTTTCATACTAACATTTGTGTGGTATCACGGGAAATTGCTCAACAATTCTTAGATGAGGTCGTCTGGCGCGAGACTTTCGGCACACACGAACTGGAGGCCTTTAACAATATACTCTCCCACATTGCCGAGCAGACCCGCATCACTTCAGAGGAGACTCTCACTGAACGCCTTAACCAAGTGGGTTGAACAAACACTTATATCTTTACGTAAAATCGTTGATTTATTAAATTTAACTTTAGATCGGCAACATTAAATAAGTCAAGCACACTACCATCAAATTGCAGTGTTACGGTGAATAAGTCATATCAACTAATAAATTAGAAATAAATACATTTTTTATACTTTTTTATCAGCGTAATTCTCTTATCGAACGGTAATTTCATTCAAAACTGAACTCTAGCTCTAGTCTACCTTAAAATTAAACCTCGCCCGAAAGCGCCAACATGACATCAGTCTTGTTGACCTTTACTCGAACCACTGGCAGATCATACGATGTTTCGAATATCGGTACAAACAGGACACTTCGCAAGTAAATCCAATAGGCGCTCCACCAATTGTTAATTGTTCATTCATAGACAAGTACTTACCGTAGCCGATGTATTGTATTAACGAAATTGCGTGAAGATGTTTTAGAAAAATATGCTCGGTTTTGTTCGATAACTTGTTGCCATTTTGAAAGTAATTTCATTAAGCCGTTCTCTTAGAAATCAATGGTCCTAATTAGGCGCCACTAACATTTAATCTCTCTCGAACTAGAGATACATGATTGTTATCAAGCCGTTGGATGTGTTCTGCAATTTCTTCGTCACTTAGCGGCGTCACCGACATGCTATAATTCATACAAAATATCGAACTACTTTACGTTTAAAAACTTTGATTGCAACATGAGCTATTGTAACAGTATAGAATTTTCCGACAGTTCGACTGTTCCAACTTAATACGATTGATCTCCAGACTATTCTAGAGTTTCCCTTGTAGATTACTTAGAGTTTAAGGTCTCGCAGTTCTGTGCATATCAAATTTCCGTTACGCCAATAATATCAGTTAAACTCATATCTATTATTTTGCCAGTCACACGTTTAAGGTAGAAAATAAATGTATCATTTTCAAGCACTGTAAAATCAAAGATTTGCTAAAACTGAATGGAATGAAAAGAAACATTAAACATAAAAAGTAAACATTGTCACTAATCACTGGTGTTTTTAATTTTTTAATTTTTTTTTTATATTTAATTTTTCTGTTATTATTAGAACAACTTAAATTAACTTGTATATACAAAAATTAACAAAACAACTTAAATAATAAGTGGGGAAATGATTTAATAATAATATTATAAGGATCTAATAGGGAGATCGACATGGTGCGATCTTCTCAGCCGTCTCGCCCGCTAACTGCTCCCATTCTGCGTCGTTTTAGAAGGCGCCTGGCTAGTTTATTTGGATGATTTTTTAACCTCTCTATATATTTTTTGGCCTGACGATTTATCACATCGCCAATTTTCGGTATTTTTAACTCGTTTTCAAGGTCCGCCGTTCGCATGAACCAGGGGGCACCAGTAAGCATTCGCAATGTCTTGGCCTGCAGTACTCTCACCTTCGTGATGTTTGACCTCGCTGCTATGCCATACACCTGCAAACCATATCGCCAAGCAGGAGCTATTATGGTTTTGTAAATGTTCACCTTATTTCCCAAGGACAATTTATTCCTGCTAGTTAAAAGCCAATGCATTTTACCAATCCTCTGTCTTAAGGATTTCGTGATACTTGAAATATGCGTCTTGAAAGTTAGCCGCCTATTCAAATACACACCCAGGTATTTGTAACCTGAATGGTGTTCCAGCAGCTGGTTTCCAATGAAAACTCCCGGACAGAAATCCGGCCGTAAGGCGTACGTCACATTGGCACATTTGTTTTTGTTAATGCAAATGTTCCAACGTCGTGTCCAGTTTTCAAAAATATGCAGGTATTGCTGCAGTGAGTCCGTGGCTTCGTAAATGCACTTGTTTCTGACGAGGATGGCCGTATCGTCTGCAAACGTGGCAATGATCAGATCCAGAGGATCCTTCAGTGGTATTTCTGACTCAGTGGGCATGTCGTGCGTGAACAGGGTATAGAGTGTAGGCCCCAAAACGCTACCCTGGGGGACACCTGCGCAAATCGCCTTGATGCTAGATTCCACACCATCCAGTACCACTGAGAAGGTCCTATTCTCAAGGTAGCTATGCACGATTAACCATAGTTGAGGCGGCAAGAGATTCTTGAGCTTACTGATCAGCCCGTCAAGCCAAACTCGGTCGAAAGCCTGCTTTATGTCAAGATACGCTGCAACCACGTACTCCTTAGCCTCAAATCCTTCAAGAATAAAGTTAATCACCCTATTCAGCTGCTCTGGAGTTCCGTGAGATTTACGAAAGCCAAATTGAAAGGAAGGAACTATTTGCTTTACCTTTTTTAAGTCCAGGATCCGTGTCAGCAAACAGCGTTCAAACAATTTTGCTACAGTGGGTAGCAGGCTAATTGGCCTGTAGGAATCTAAGGTGTAAGGGCTCTTACCGGCCTTATGAATCATGCAAATTCTCGCCTTCTTCCACTGTTTCGGCACATATCCCAATCTCAGCACTGAGTTAAAAATGAGGACGAGAAATAGCACAGCTCTTAGCGGCATTGCCTTAAGTGTAAAGTTGTCCAGTCTATCTTCACCTGGAGCCTTTTTAGTGGTCAACCTTTTGATATGTGCTGAGACTTCCTCAGCTGTAATGGGAGCAACCGGGAGGCATAATTGGCCGGCGCTTTCAAGTCTCATATGGGTATGTCGAACGCTGAGTTCTGAGCTGGTATCAAATGGCTGAAATCGAGCTTCCAATTCCTCAGCGCAGGCCTCGGCTCGCTCGCTTAAAGATCTAGTCCAGGATCCGTCAGCCTTCTTGATTGGAAATTTTGGGGTTACCTGTTGTTTATACCTTCTCGCCAACTTCCACAAGGAGTGCTTTGTGGGGTCGTCGCGGGAGACATTTGACAAAACCTGTCAGTTTCTTCCTGTTTATGCGGCGTCAGCAGCCTGTTTATGCGGCGTCAGCTCTATTCGACACTCTACGAAAAACCCTGTACACAATAGGGTCGCGGGTGCGACTAAACTGTCTTCTAAGTCTCCTCTTAATAAGCAGCAGTGCTTCAATAGCTGCGGGAAGTCCAGAACGCACTCTTGAGCCATGTGGTGGATTTAAGGGGGCGGCAATGAGAGCAGCTGAGTGCACCTTATTTAGAAAGATCGAGTGCGCGTCTTCAATGTCTTCGGGCATCAGGATTTCCAAGTTTAAATTTAGAGATTCTTCCAGATCTCGGCGAAATTCATCTAAGTCAGTTCCAGGTGGCATCAGTCGTCCTTTTATTGTTTTGATCTTCGGAGTGGAATCAAAATCAACCACAAGGGGGAGATGATCAGAGGAGAGTTGAGACTCAGTCCTGATAGACAACTCGTCCGAACGCAGCCCATTATAAATGAAGAAATCAATAGCGCTGGGTGTGTGCCTTTGGGCGTACGGGAAATGGGTCGCTTGACAAGTTGCCAGGATTTGAGCTGTTGAGTTTTGCACAACTTGCTGTAAGCAGCTACCCCTTGTCTCCGCTCTAAAGTTACCCCAGAATCTGCTTTTGGCGTTAAAGTCTCCACCTATGAGAAACATTCTTCCAAGATTGTTTAAAAGATCTTCGAAGTCTACAAATGACCAATTAAGATGCGGAGGTAGATATAATGCAGAGACTATAACTCGCCCCTACTGGTTGAAATCTGGATGGTGGCCATCTGTAATTTCGCTGTTCTCACTGGCTCAGGTAAAGAATAGCAGATTTCTTGCTTAATAAGCACAGCCGCTCCTCCTCTATGCCTGTTGCTGGGAATGTTGTAGCCAGGTATAAAGATCTGGACTCCAGTTTGCAGCCATGTCTCAGTGATGAGCAACACATCAATGTTATGGTCGGTTAGGAAATGCTTAAGCTCCTCAACATGCCCAGAAATTCCATGAGCATTCCACAATCCAAGGCTAAGTGAACAAGTCATCATTTACGGGTATTCACGAAATTGAGGCATAATTGTTTGAGGAACTGATTGCTCTCCTTCAGTTCATTAAACATTAATGTAATTGTGTCAACTTTAGCTGTGAGAGCCGTTATTGCAGCCTCTAACCTGCTAATGCTGTCAGGGGTCTGTGGCGATTGCTGTACATGCACAGCTCTGTTGGTAACATTGCAAGATCTCTTCGGAGGATTAGTTATATGCAAACCAGCACGTAGTGTGTCTGCATATGAGGTGTCTCCTTTGACCATTACCGCCGGGACGTAACTCACTCTTCTCATAGAATCTTCCCTGTTGCTGCCACGCGCCGAAATTGATATATTGGGTTTTAGGCTGTTTAATTTCTTTTTGAAAACTCGGCAGTCCTTACTCCAAGCAGCATGTTTCTCACCGCAATTTATGCAGCAAAAGTCCTCCACAGCCAAACATTGGGTGGTTATATGGTTTTGCCCACATTTTCCACAAATCAACTGTCGCAGGCAGTAATTTTTGGTGTGCCCAAGTCCAAAGCATCTATAGCACTGAATGACATTCAGGTTCTTTTTTGGAATTTCCACCAGGACACGTTGCCTGCCTATATGCTGAATTTTCAGAGCCTCCTTATTGTTAGGCGCTTTGGCAACTTTGATGAAGAAGAAGTTGTTTGGTACCATCTTTTCAGTGTCTGCTCCATTAACCTTGGTGATTAACTTGCAGAGGTTGGGATTAAACACACCAGTGACATTGTGGCCTTTGGTATAAAAGGCTTCCTTGATAATATTGTGGGGGGTGATGCTAGCCAGGTTGCGAACAACTACCCTGAAAGCTTTGTCCTCCTTAAGCTGGTATGTGTAGTGTTTAATGTTGCTCTCTTTTAGGTAACGAACCAGAATACGATACGAATCAGAATCCTCAGTATAGACCCTTACACTATCATTTCTCATAACTTTAAGTGAAAAACTGTTAGGTCCGGAGACCAGAGCCAGCTCCTGTTCCAAAAGGTGAGCATTGCTCACATTATCAATGTTGATAGGGGGTGGTTTTCTAGTCCTGCGAGTGGTTTCAGTATCAATTCCCTCAAGCAGAGCATCATTTTCTCGGCTTCGGCAAGTGTTTCAGTGGTCTCATCCTCATTCCCAGCGTCAGATAGCAGAGCAAAGCGATGTGATGATGTGCAAGGACTTTCTAGAGAAATAGAAGATTCCACGGTTTGGGCTGACCTCTTCTTCCCCTTCATTACCCTACCATGACGGGAAAGTGGACTGGGTGGTCTTTTTGACGCAGCCGTCTGCCAACACACCTGAGCACAAGGAGTCGCAGTTGTGGTACAAATCGGAACCGTGCTAAAAGAAACAGCTGGCACCGGGGCAGCGCCAGTCAAAAAATGACTCTGCAAATCAACGAACGAGCACATTTCAGGTAAGGCGCTTGAATGCGTCACTATATACTTGGAGACATTTGATGTTGTTGTTGTTGTTGTCGTACTTGATGTACAGTTGTCATGTAGCCATGAGGTATCATTAGGAACCCGCCTCAACTCGGAGTCAGATTGAATTGAGTCATCTCTGTTAGAATTGCTTACACCCGAAACGTAGCAAAGATTCCGAATTTTTTCCATTTTTAATGCATTTGCCGCAGCGCGGCGAACCGAATGGCGCTTAATTTTACCCGTTCTTATTTTTAATTTTAATTTTAACTGGGGTTATAGCAAAAGGAATTTCCTTATTTAATTTATTTTAATTCTTCACTCGACTTTTTTGACACAAGATACGAGCAAGTAACCAAAACGGTATTGAGTAGAGGTACTCGTTATAGGTATAGTGGTATCGTTTCCACGCTATGTCAAGGGCGCTGCCGGCAACGAAATGCCCGCCGCAGCACCACGTTTTGGGCTATCAAATTTTTTCACACAGAAATGTTTTGATTTCAAATAAATTATTGACTTAATAATATTAATCATAAGGTTTATTAAACAAATGCACTAAATTATCGTCCAACGGCCAGAAAAATACTTTAAAAAGCCACAGCGAAACACAAAAGTGCGTGACGCGTCCACACAGTTTGCACGCTGTGACATGACTCCTACAAAAATGTGGACTCTTTTTCACTAATCACTGGTGTGAATTCTTATTGCAAATAGATATAAAACATGACCTTGTGCGAATCACAACTGAAACTGTCATCAACCTGGGGCCATCATCATAATTGAAAACAAAATTGGTCGTCGAAACCCAAACCATAGCCGGGCAGGTAGTGTGATGCCACGGCACGAATTGCGCACCTAAATACGCACAAGTTGCCGTACACGGGGCTTTACACCTGCAGCTACTGCCACAAGACATATAGGGATCATATATACATATCTTGCGGGTGCAAAACTATGTGGATGAACCTTCGGACAGAATACGCAACGTCATCGTGAATTGATCCAATAAAAGAAACTACACCTTTCGTGAACTGTCTGCCCGAAGACCTTCTACAGGAACTCCTCGCTGCAGAAGCACATACGGAGCGTGCACATTGGCGGACATCGACTGAGAAGATCGCATCGCATGGCATCTCCTGTATTGTCTGATGTGAGGAATTCAATGATATTAAACATTACGATGGTCACGAGCAAGGAAGGAACTGGAGCAGATGGAGGCCCCCATGCTTCGGCTGGAAACGCTTTCCCCAATAAAATATTAAGTGGTCAAGTAATCAACTAATCGAGAGAATAAAATACCAAATATAGAGTGTGATATTGAAAATAACATAAATTGTATTGTGCGATATTCATTAGCATAAAGAACACTCCTGAAGCAATGTTCAACATAAGGGAAGTGCAGAAACTTCTGAAGCTGGTAGTACATGAAGCTAGTAAATATATCATACGCAGTTTTGACCGAACCCACCTTAACTTTTCCGTCTGCGCCAGGATATAACTCTTCGATGAATCGAATTACCCATTTGAACGGAAGTAGATTGGCTTCCTGTGTACGATGATGTATTCACATAAGATTCACAGATAAGACCCTTGATGAAGGTCTTTGCAGTCTTGGTAATCACAGAGTGGGCCGAGTGATAGGAATAGCCTATGATTCTGAGAAGTCAAGTCCATGAGAACATCTTTTCAATTAATTGGATGATAACATTTGTGCTTCGGATTGATATATGTATATAAATATCAGGATCTGGTGGTATATTCTTCGTCTTACTCTAGCTAACGGAGTCCAAAAACCTGTACTTCATGGTTCGTGTGATGAAGAGTCTGCGGAGTTGCCTACAGATTCTGTATGATACCAAATATTTCATAGAGAGTTGTCGAAAATTTCCGATGTTCTGTTAGATATATAATTATTCAGACAACGGATCATCCCAGTTCAGACTATTGCTGCAGCAGTGACGATTTCTAATGGATCGAAAATCTTGGACAATTGTGAAAGGAAAGTGAATGTCAAACACAACTTTTTATGTTCAGAAATAGTTCGTCCGTCGATTGTAAACCCAAAATGTACAATATTATCACTCAAAGACATGTTGTTATATATAAGGCCGTGTTCATGGATGTCAGGAGGCAACAACTTCAACAGAGGCAAACAATTGGAGCACATTTCCGTAGATTGAAGTTTGCCTTGAAGTGCAGATTAATAAGTTCGTCTTTCAAAAGCAGAAGTCATTCTATCGCGTCGCAACAAATGGATATATGATCTACGTAGGCATCGTTTGCAAATAAGGCGCTGTATTCGGGTGCATTACTGTGCATAAATTGAACAGGTGGTAGTTTTGTAAGAAAACAGAATAATTAACTAAAATTAACATGTGGCCTCGAAACCGGCATTTGAGAATTTCGAAGAGATTTCGTGCATTTTTCTTGAACAACGTCGGTTGCCATAAACACAGACATACAGACATACTTTGGGTTGAAGGCTTTGACACTTGGTAATGGCTCAGATACGTTGATCATTCCCGTATGGAATTTCTTCATATTTTTTATATTGTTTTATTAACAGATGAAGTTGCCTTTGCAGATAGATACAAAACATTACTTGGAAACCAATCATACCTGAATAATAACTATAGCTTTGAGGCACACTTCAACATCGGCATTAACAGGGAGAATAACTTCTACAGAAAATTTTACAAATATATTTTATTGAATTTAACGTGTACAAAGACACAGAGCAAAAGTTTAAAATCTCTACAGAAACATCTATTTTATATTTTGGGTATTTCCAATATGGATCATGAGGAAGAGCGAGATGATAATGAAGAGTCACCGCACTACTCAAACGATGAGGTTAATGAGGAGGAAGCCCTTGAGGAGGAAGGCGAAACGGAGCCAAAGGATAGTTGGCCATCGTTTGCTGAGCACGTGGAGCGTTTCAATGTGAACGAACATTGTGATCCGGAAATTTTGGCTATCGACGAGCGCAGTACACGGGTCATGGTGCGTACGCGTGAGGCGGAATTAAATGCGCCGAAACCAGTTAACGAACGAACACGTTTGCTTAAGAATAGGATCGAACAGCAGTTGGAGGTGAGTGATACACGACTTGGCGAACTGCTGCGCTTTGGTAATGAACTGATCTCGAATATACATGTGGCCCTTGATCGACGCGAATATGATCGGCGTGAGCAAGAGCGGGAGGTGCGTGCACTACTCGAGGTAGATTTGAAGCAGGAGAGCATCGAATCGAATGCCAAATTTGAGGATATCACCGCTCGTTGGGCCGAATTGGAAGTCTTCAATGAACCCATGTCATTGTGGGATCAGATACACCAGCAAAAAGCTGCCATTGCAGAGATTATGCAGAGTAAAGATGAAATGATCGATCGCTGTGAAAGTGAGGTGATGCGGCTGAATGAGAAATTTGAGTTGGATCGCATACGTCAGTCGGCCGATTTATCGTGTATGGTTGAGCGTGTAGACCATCAAGTCGAGATGTTGAAGGCGGCATATAAAAACCATATAAATCTGTTGGAAAATACAATTGAAGATGAGCGTCAGATCTTTGCTTTGAGTGCGACAGAAAAATGGCGTAGCTATTTCGATGCAATGAATGCGGATTGTCATGAGAAAGCAGAGATGATTAAAGCACGAGAGGATTTCTACCTCAAACAGACCAAACACATTACCGAACAACAAGACGAAATGACTAAAATGACGCGAATACGTTTGGAAAAGGATTGCGAACAATTGGAAGTCGAGATGCGAATCGCACGTGATTCGATGCTCACAAATTCCGAGAAGCTGGACTACAACTATCAGGTACTGCAGAAGCGCAATGAAGAGGATATAATCGTGAACAATCAACAGAAGCGACGGGTCGCACGTATGCACGAGAACTTAACGGAAATGCGCAAAAAACTGCGCGAGTGTGGGGTTAAGGGGAAGACCGCCATACTCCGACTGGCGGAAGATATACAAAAGCTGCATGCCAATATCACCGTTCTGGAACAGAAAATGATAATCATGCGCCTGGACAACAAAAAGAAATTCGACCGCATTTGGGCTATGAACTACGACGAAATGATGATCAACATCAGTCGCGTCAATAACGTTGATCATGCACTGTACGAGCAACAGCTGATGATGCCATGGCAACCGATTCCCATCGATACGACAGATATCAACATTCCATACATAGAAAATGTTGTACGAAATCGAATCAAACTTCGAAAGGAACCCATCCAAAAATTACCGCCGGAAACGGTGCGTCTGCTCCGGAACATGATGCGTAAGCTCAGCGATCGCGGTGGTTTTCTCATCGAAGATCGTCTACTGCGAATAATAGAACCATACGAGGAGATCGACAAATGTCTGGTACGCCTTGATAACATATTCCAAGCATTACGTGTACGCAGTTTGCGTGACATTGCCGAACTAACGGAATTCTTCAAACCGTACGCCTATTGTCCCAACTGTCAGGATCCGATGACGCGTGAAACTTGCGCCGAGGTCTTCAGTCGCGAAACACACAAAACGCGCGGTGAAGGCAAATCCACCACCCTGAAGGTACCCTTCAAGCGCCAAGGCAAAGTCGAAAGCGATAGCAAAGGCGCCGAGAGCAAATCCTGTTCAAATCACTATCTCGTAATGGAGCCCTTATTGGTACTGCACGCCATGACAATGTATACGGCTAAAAAGCAGTCAAGGATGCCAAACCAGGTGCAACCGTCAGAATACCGTGCGATTTGTTACATTAAAATGGATGACGAAACCATACGTTCCTTTTGGCAACATTTTCGCCAAAGTATGCCAAAAAAAAAACACTTACTGTGGCAGAAGCTAGAACATGGCCTCAACCACTATCTGGATGTCTTGAAGATGCGAGTTCAATACGATGCCGAATGCATGTTCCTTCGTAAGCAAAACCAAGAGCTCAAATATTTACTGCAAAAGTTCCAAGACTGATCAAGTATTATAATAAGCAATACCGATTTAATGCGTAAAATTTCCTGTCAATTGTCACAATATATTTATTTATATTACCAGTATTTCTCAGAATCATGGCAAAAACATGTAGTCTAGTCAACAATGCACTAATGCGATAAACTAGCAAACACAAAGTGCTGGAGAACGGATTCAGTTAGTGCTGTATAAAAAATCTAAGATAATTTCTATTTTATCTAGCAACCCTTCAAATGCTGTTATATCACCCTGCTATCGATTACAAACTACTCTTTTAATCATGAAATATAAAAAAAATCGTGGAATTTGGACAAAAAAAAGAACTGCAGGTCGCTGTTAAAAATATGCGCCGAAGGTGCCCGAAAAGTAAATTGCAGTAACGAACGCGATTCCTTTCACCTGCACAACGAAACGATAAACAGCCGAAAACTACGCGATTCTCCGATTTCATTGTTTTAATAGAAATTGTTTAGAATTAGCCGCACAATTTATAAACAACGAAAGTGATCACCTAACATAACAGCTGAGTGCATTCCACACAATTTTGTTATGTTAATGTTGAGTTTGATGTGCAGAGCAGAGCGCATGACCAAATAAATAGAATTGTTTTAGATGGAAATCATACTATTTTATCTTAATTTGTAGTATATAATTTACACCAAGCAACTCAAGCACCTGAAGCTCATAAGCCTAAACCACAACGCTCTTCCAAGCATTCTTCAACATTTCTGAGAGCATCAGATTGGCTCCCACACACTCGCAATGCAAATATCAACATTGAATTTATAAGGAAGCACAAGAGAATCACCCATTGCGATAATGATATAATTCACAGAATCAGCATTCGTTCAAACCACTTAAAATGCCCTGAATAAAAATGCCAAAGCCGAAACGAAATGACTGCCGTACGTACACTCAAACCAATAAGCAACAACACATATTTAATTTTTAATAAAAAAACATGTAACAAAAAAAAAATAATTATATATATAATAAAAAAAGTAGAAGCAAACCGAATCAGACAACACCTTTTGTTGGAGCACCCCACGCATTAAGCTGCCGCTTGGCGCACGCTCAGCTTGTGTTATAGAAACATATTCGCCGATAAATGTAGACACTTGGCTGGGTTATGGTTGTGCGCACGTATATAGACATAAATAATACAATAAAATCAGAGTCAGGCTGAATGAATTCAGTTTTATTAAAATATTTGGAAAAAAAGAACAAAATCTGCCTGATTCAAACGCGTTGGGAAGGTCCAAAAAAAAAAAAAAAGATAAATGAAATCGTGCGTAAAATGCTATGAAAAGATGTATGAAAATTGATGTGTAAGAAAATTACAAAGAACAGAGAGACAGAGAAATCGACAGGCGGACAGACAAGCACACATTGCTACAAAAGTATCAAAATGCGGATGTGAATGCGAATCCTGACAAACAGTTATGACATTTATGCGCCGCCATTCCGGTTTGATTTTGTCATTCGCATATAACCCAACAACGACATCCAAGAAGGGGGAAAGACTAAGCGTATACTTGTATAAGCGAAATTATTAATAAAATGTTCGTTTCCAGAAGGCAATAATTCCATGTCTGGTTCGTACCACGCCCCTGTGCACTTGAAGTACTCTGACTGATTGCCGCGTTGAGTAGCAGCATTTTTATTTTGTATTTATTCATTGAGTTGTTTGAGCATTTAATGGCAGGAGTTGTACTTTACATAGTGAGAGTAGCTCCTGATTGGGAAGGGCAGATTTTTTTTTGTTTTTCGACAGACTCTTTTATTGCTTAGTGACTTGCCAAAAAGAATGTAGGGCGCATAATTGAAATCAGGCGTGAAAGAAAATTTGCATACTTAGAAATAATAGACGGTAATCAAAATATCCATATAAAATTCTGCCCCCTCTCTGGTTTTGAGTGAATGGCATGAAAGCAATAAAAGAGGAAATTACTACCAACCTACCACTCTAACTTATATAGTTAGGGAAAAGAAATAAATCCATCATAAAATCTTGTGAGCAAAGTTAATCAATAACCGTCGCAAAGCACTCGCTGTCAATAATGCCGATACAGAATCTGCTGCGACCTTTAAAAGGCAGCAAATCGAAAATTAGCGCAGCACTAATTATCTTCCTATCCAAGTCTACTAAAACACAGTGTACCAATGTAACCTTGAAAAGCTGATCTCAATTATTTATTGAAACTTTAGAGACTATTTTTATTTTGTCACAGAGTTTGAAAGCACAGCTTGCTACAAACTGTTCTGCCGAAATCCGGCAACCTTCTACAATTTAAGTCATTCGAACTTCAACCACTAACCGCAAGTGTGAGGTGTCTTCAATTGTAGAATTACTCTAAGTTATCTGAATTTGTAACCCATCAATATATGGTAAACATTTTAATGACAATCATGGATTCCTACCTTTCGAATGAGAGTATGGGGTTTACCAACTCCACAGAAAGTTTTGCTGTACAAAATATGATTGCATCATATTGAGGATGTCGTCTGAGTGGAATAGTATACACAGTAGTGTTAGAGATGCTACCGCATACTGATTAGAGCAATTCAATAGCCTCTCCATATCTACTGCTGCAAGAATCCATTTTCTCAAACATCGCCATGAGCTCATGGTTCAGAATAGTGTTTCAATATTAGAGGGATTACACATTAAACGTTCTCGATTAATATTAGCCACAATAAATGATGACGGAAAGAAAAACAATATGTGAGTGCAATAAATACTTGTGCTGTGTGACGCGTCTGTTTTTTCTTCCGCGCACCGTGGGGATTGAACTACGACCTCTGGGTTGGCAGCCGTAGTACACGTCCAATAGGCACCGAGTCGACGTACACATTCAGGATATCAAATGATTTAACTGTATGTGGGAAGCGATTCGAGCGCCAGCCGATGACGATGTTTGATTGTATGCGAGCGTTACGTCACATAGGAAAGGTGAAGGAAAAGGAAGTAGGAAATATTCTAAGGCGTCGTTGCCATCTCATTACCTTGAGATGAGATCTTGATTAAAAATATACGGCCAGCTGTCGTCGACTTATTGCTTCAATTCGTTACTACATAAGAAAGTTTATTAATCTTCTTGCCTCAAGCAGCATTATCTGCAAAACACCCATACCACTTTGAAGACGTGCTTGGGTTCGAAAATGTTGATTTTGCATTTGATTATTCGCGAATTACCTGCGAAAAATATTGTGGCAAACCTCAAATCGAGCAACAAAATGTCACAGGAGATTTAGGCAGACGAACGATACTCTATTTCGTTAACCCATGTGGCCTGTCACCTCAAGTCAACTTTAGTCAGCGCAAGTCTGATTGAGTCTGGGAAAAAAATTATAGGCTTTTTGCTATTTAAAATTGTGCAGCCGTGCGTATGCGTAATGTACCGAAGTTCTCATCTAGAGCGATCAACTACCCATCAGTCAACATATTTTCGTAGAAGAATACGCACTCATTCCTTATTGTTGTTGCTGTTGTTTGCCTAAGTTGACAGCTTCCAAATTGAAATTCCACTGACATACGCGACTCAACTTCGAACTCAATTCAAGGCGTATGTTCGTTCGTATTGAGTCGAATCAGTCCAGTCTCCTCGACTAGAGTTGCGCTGAGTTCACTCGATTTTTAGTGCTTTTCCTTTTCCACTGGCTCGCTACACGACATGATGATGTTTTAATTTGTTGTCTCAACCACCTGCAACTTGCTCTTTTCTCTATTTGTTGGCCCCAAACTAATTTGTATGCCATACAGCAAAAGTCGTCCTCTCGGCTGCTGAAGTCTTTGAAGTCGTTGAGCTGCCGCAAGTCAAAAAGCCAAGCATGTCCTCATACTGTCATGCCTAGTTTTATTATCTTTTTCGTTTGGTTCTGCTATAAATTATTTAAAAAGTTATAACAGGTAAAAAGTGCTTCTTGCAAATTCAATTTGAAAGAAAATATTTTCGGCAAACTTCTTCTCTGTAACTCTGCAGCACTTTCATCAAACTTTCAGCGTCAACATGCAACTTCAACATTCTCAGCTCACTCGTAGTGCTCGTAGTGCTAATTAAAATGCTGCACATCATTTACCTATCAAAAAGCATTCATAATGCATTTTGAGCCCACTTAAATAGTCTCTGTATGACATTTGTGTAAACACTTGTTCAACTTTCACAGTCTAAAGTGACCACACAAAAAAATAATAATAAAATAAAATAAAATAAAATAAAAATTAAAATTAAAAAATAAGTTACAGTGCTCCACGTCGTTTTGACTACATTTTAATTAAAATGAAAAAATAAATATTAGAAATAAAATGAGACCAAAATTTGTCTTGGCTTTGCTGAAGTAAATCGAAGTGGTGTTCTTCTTCTACAGGCCTTCTGAGAGATCCAAGATCCAGACATCCTGTAAAAATCTTAAACCCAATCCTCCATTGAGGAAGAGGTCAGGCGGAAGTAGGTAGTTAAATAGCCCCGCCTTGATTGTGTGGAACTGAAATGGTAACAAAATTCCTTAATCCGTTAAAGAGGATAAAGTTATTTTTTGAACTTACCAATATATGGTTCCCATTCCGTGATCCATATCTGTCTGTGCGCAAGCGCTTTCAGTACGCGGTTGTGATGACATCAGGTGATGACATTTGTCAAGATCGGCATGTCAAGTAGTAAAATAGAAATGCACCTAAGGCGAAAAGGGAAAATATGAGAAAATCTGACATTTGTGACCAGTACATAGTTATATGGGACATACCTGATTTTTTTGATTCTGCGAGCAAACATGCAGCTGTTGGTGTGGTGAAAATGACATCAGTGCAAACGGATGGAGTGTCGATATCATTTTGCATGGAGAAACTGTCACAAACCGGCAAAAAGAGTAAAGGCAAATATAAGGTTGGGGAATAAATGATTCAAGATTCTTATTTGGATACAGATAAGGTGAAAAATATTAACCTACATTTGTTCATTTTTAACAATATATATTTTTGATTAATTAAATAATAAACTAAAGAGATTATTCCTTGAGATTTGGCACTAGTTATAGGTGATAAATGTGTGGAGATAATATTTTTTGTATAAATTATACATTTTTCAACCTAAATTTTGTTGGGGTTAATGAATTCGTGCCAGTTTAAAGTTGTACCAAGTTGATTTAGTTTCTATTTGAGTAGCTTTAATTTAAAGTACTTGTTAATATCAAACATATTGGAATTATATGGTGAGCTAGTATATTCCTGTAAACTGAAATTATAATAAGAATAGTTACCTGTTACTTTTAGCAATAAGTTAAAATAATGACAGACAAATAACATATGTCACTTTGATCTGTTTGTTCCACTGTTCTTGCATGTGGTGTAAGTTCGTGTGGATTCACTAGTTGCACGTCCATTTCTTTAAGAAATATGTTTCTTTGAAAAAGAGTGTATAAGTCAGGTTGAGACAAAAGTCAGATCCACTATATTCATACTGCCTACCGGGTTAATGGATAGTGTAACTTCCAGTAGAGATCATTCATTGTCTGAAAGAAGAGTGAACTTTATCGAAGATATTATTAATAATATTTTTAATTTCCTGCCTCTGAGTCTTGATGGGTGTGACAATAATCTAAATCAGTCCAACTCCAAGTCCGGAGGCCAAGTGCCGGGTTATGTGTTAGTTATTAAATCAATTTGTGCTACCCTCAGACGAGATAGTGTTTTCGATGCTCATATTTTGTGTTTTTGAAAAATTTTGAGTTTGGTTTTATTGACGTTAAATGTAACCGAATCTCCATCTCTTCAGGTAAGAATAGAAACCTTTAATTTAATCGTTATACTTCATATTACACTTCATTGCTTGCTTGTAAGCGGGCACTTCTTTTCTCCTATCTGCGTAAGGAGATAAGGTAAGCGGGGGAATCTTAAATTATCTATTATAGTAAATATTGCTTTTGGTAATAAAAATGTTATTGCGCAATACTGGTTCTGTGTTAATAGCATTGGAGTAAACAACTACCATCTATCATATATTAATCAACAAAATATGGTGCTATATATTGATGTAAATATCTATCATCTACATCAACATCTATCATCAACAGATTTCAATCATTAAGTAGCTTCTTTCTTTACGCCTTGCAGTCTATGTTGGGTATCCATTTTCTTCATTTAGGTGATTAATATTTACTATGCTGCACATCGACACACTTCTCCAACCTCTTTTGACGACGCTGTTCCCCTTGCCAGCGTCAGTAATACTCTTATCACTTACAAAGAAATTGATTTAATTCATTGACGTACCCAACACAAGTACTGCATATTAAAAAGATGTAAGACCCTGGGAAAATTCTTTCATGGCGTAAAGTTTATTTAAAAAAATAATATACAATACAATAGTGTTCTAGTTTCTCACAAACAAACCTTTACTAAACTAACATAATCAACGTTGGCTTAAGCTTATTCGCTGTTTAAATTAGGAGAGAGGTTTACGCCTACCTCTAGCATCTATTTGATACAATTTTTACTAGCTTCCTGCAGGAACACTGAGCAACTTCGGACAAACTACTGGAATAAGCTTACTTAGCATAACCTTAATCGTAGAAGGACCATTGCGAAAATCTGATAAAATACTGCCATATAACAGATTTTCAGATGTCAAGATTATCCACAGTAAAGAGAGAGAACACTCACAACCATCCAAAATGTCAAGTATATGTAATCAATAGAATGTAATGCCTGATGTCAAATATAGTTTTACAATGGTTGTGTTTCTTTGACTTGGTGTCTAGGGGGGTGTTCAGGACCTATTAATGGATTAAAAAGGGTGACCCTATTGCACTGCAATTTCTCTGTATGGTCCTATATGTGCCAACAGGTTGGACGATGCACGAATTTCAGCTTGCAAAGTCTTCAGTTGTTCTCGGTGAAAATTGTTCTGAGGCCACGCACTTTGGTACTATTTAATGTAATGTACTATGCTTCGAGAACTGTCTGAGAGCTCTAACAACGACGACTTTACAGACAAATATAGTCACCGGAATTTTTTTTTATTATCTTAAATATCAACTAAGTGATGCCAGCGATTCGCAAGTTATGACAGTTTCACAAAGTAAGAAGTATTTTGAGGTTGGAGTTGGAGGAGTAAAATGGTATTTCACCAAGAGGGTTCCATTACTATTTTGTATAGAGTCTGATTTTTCATTAAGCAAGTATCTGATGTTGTTTTTTGAAAATAATTGTCTCCTTTTTGGTTGTAATCAATTTCTGAGAACCACATGCGATACTCACCCAAAAACACTTTCGACAGCGACGTCTCATCAAATAACACCCTCAAAAAAAGCAGTAAGGCTGCAACAGCGACTACACGACGAAACACGAGTTTATAAAAGCGCAAAAATGTGCGCAAAAAGGAGTTTGCTCCTTTTGTCAAGCAATATGAAATGCGCCGCAATTTCGAATGAGATGAATGAAAATGGCGGTAAGAGAAAACAAAAATGCACACAGCAGGAGAAAGGAGCAGTAGGACGAAATGAAGTGACGAAGCAACAGCAACATCGTCGTCAGCAGCAATGACATTCGAGTGCAGCCGCTGCGAAAAATGACATAAAAATGCATTAAAAAATGTATTCCGCTCGTCTGCGCGCTTCTTGGGCCCGTGTACTGCAAACGCGCTGAGTGCCTGCGACTCACAATAAAAACAAACTTGTACCAGACTCAAACCCAACTCCCACTTGGCTGAATGGTGTACCAGGCTAGCCGCTAGCAGCCAGCAGAGGCGGTGGTGCTCGCAACCACCAAAGTGACATAACTGCAGCCAAGCATGTTAATGCGTGTTTGCTTGTGTATTTTGGAGATGATTTTGTCGTTGGCACGCCGTGTTGGGGGTCACTGTTAGTTGGTCCTTCGCTGGGTTGTTGGTGGTGATGCTGATGTGTGTGTGTGTGTCCAGCGAAGGTTTGTAAAATGCTTTTGCGATGAGACAGACGCGACGGCGTCAAGTCAACATTACAACCCAATATACAAACACTCGCAGACACTCTGCCATTCGCAGATACAGCCAGCCCAGACAGGCAGCGCGGGCTTGATGTATGCGGACTCCACTGACAAAAAACACAAGCGGAATGCAAAAAGGGCACTCCATATAAAAGAACAAAAATACCATAGCACAGCCAAAAAAAAAATAAATAAATAAATAAATGCAAACTGGCAGACAAAATGACAAACAGTCATACTGATTGAATAATGGTCGTAAATCGCGTTGGTGACATTGTGGGCACGTGGGGAGTTCGAGCAGAGTCGTCCGGGTGCTTTGCCTTAAGTTGAGGCGCGTCACGAGTTGATCAGTCGGAAACAATTGGGGTTGCACGAAACCCATTTTCGGCGCGTATAGCAATGGGAAAGCAATCATCGTCATACTCAACCTCATCAACCTCGCTCTGTCGTATCCTCGTCATCGCGTGCAACAACAATCGTATTTAAAGTGTTTGCTTTTGCGGCGTGTGTGTGTTCGTTTTGCACTTTAAGTGTTATTACAAACAGATTTAGTTAAATGAAATTTGCCCATGATTGATCCTGGGTAAAATAGTTTTTATACTCAACCTTTGTTGTTAATGTTCAAAGGAGTCACAAGTATTCCCAGCGGAAAAAACACAAATGTAAAACGGAACTAATTTTGTAGAGAACTGAGGAAGCCGTTTGAACATGATATACGTATTAGGTATTATATATAATATCCTTACTCCCTGACTAATATTACAAATGCGAATGTAGCTCCGTCTTTCTGTCTGTCTCTCTGTTACGTTTTCACGACTAAATAGTTGCTTCAACTTTTAATTAATTTTTGTATAGAGTTAGATGGGATCTTGCGAGAGCTCATAGGCTACTTTTTATCGTGAAAACATATATTATATAGACTGGACAGACTGTGTATAAGAACGAAGAAGCGAAGCAGAAAAACGAACACTACAATTTGTGTGTGTGCGCTGTTGTTGTAATTGCTTTTTATGTGGATGAATTATTTCTACTGCGGCAACAAAGCGCCGTATACCAGCTTTAATAGTATTTGATATACAATATATAGATGACTGTGTGTGAAATTACGGTCTGACTGTAAAGGTTAAAAAGAGTAGAACCTAAGACAGAACGCTGAAAGACGCCAGCCGTTATTGGTTTGTTTTTGGACCTAATAGTGTCCATTACAAGCCAGAAATATGTATCAGATAGGAAACTAATTATTATTTTATTTTATTTTTATCTGTGAGGGTTCGCTAAAGTTTTTTAGCTTATAAAATAGGCCCTTGTGCCACACAATGTCGAAAGCAGCTTGTACATCTAAAGCAACCAGGCCAACAGATTTTAAACAGTTTAGCTCTTCCTTGACAAAGTGTATAATTTTGATTGACGGATGAATAGGGCTAAGCTTAGCTTTAAAAACAAACTGAGTATTAAGCTTAGCTTTTAAGATACTCTCAAAGAATTTTGAGAACGCGCATAGTAACCTGATAGGGTGATAATTGTCAGGGGGTTTGTCTGGTTTTTGGATTGATATTATTTTAGCAATTTTTTATTTGAGTGGAAAATAGCTGAAGGACAGTCACTCGTTTAAAACCAAGGCCAATAAGTTAAAGCTGCGTTAGGTGAGATTTTTTAGGCAGATATTATGTGTGTATATTGTACGGGCCTGCAGTCTTTTTGGTTTTATGGAAACGAACAACGTGTTTAAAATACGCACTCGTAATTTCTCGAGTTGTAAGTTCATCAGTTGACTGAGGACTGAGTGAGTTGTTAGCTAGTGCATTTTATGCTTCCTAGTACTGTAAACTCTATTGTTATGCCAGAAACTTTGGAACGAATAAATTTTCACTCTTTACTAGCAGATACCCGGCGCATTGCTGCCTCGTGGCATTCTCGTTATTCTTCTGTTCCAAGTGTTCTTTTTTTACTTTTTCACTTTCCTTCGTATGTTATGTTTTTTAATTGATGTCCTTTTTTGGCGGCATTATTATGCAGTTTTTTTTTTTTTTTTAATTTAATTGAACGATTAAAAAGCCCTCTATTTAATAATTTCACTCAAGTTTTTTTCGTTATGTGTTCAAATTATTAAAACGATTTTTGACTTAAACTTTTTTTATTTTTCATTGACGGAATTTCGATTCCGAATTTGACATACTTTTCAAAGACATACTGATGAAACAATATTGATTTCATACAAGTATTCCAATTTATTTTTTTCCGGACTTTCGCGGAGTACTAACGCACCAAACTTCACAGGATAACTCGACAGGCTATTCTAGATTTTCAGTGAACATTTCATCAACATTTGTGCAGTGGTTTCGGGGTCTATAACAGACATACACACAGATATACATGGAATTTTATATATATAGATAGATTATGAGGGAGGTTTTCCAAAAAGGTGGTGAATTGGTATAAAGACATGATACTTTTTATTCCAGTTGTCATTGTTGTTAGCAAATATTTCTGATTTTATTTGTCGATTGAGATAAGTTAATCCAGTTTTAAATATTAGTAGACTAGAGCATATCCAGTGCCTTTGAACCAAGCTACTTATCTTATTGAGCTGCTTAATGTAATTTGGCATGGTAGGCATAGAATTAACGTTCTTTTTAATTTTGGGTACTGTTAGGTTAATCGCAGCACATTCAAGTACAGATTTAGTTTGGTTCTTTTAATCCTATTATATAGCCTTTTGGGTATGTTCTACCAAAATAAAGAATAAATTAAAGGAAAGCTAAACAGAACCTTAAAGCGGTACTAACTACACAGTGCTTCGAAAAGAATCCGACGTCCAACTTTAATTGTATAATGTAAGTATCATGCTGATACAATTCTAGGTAGTTGGTTTAAGGTGGGGGGGGGGTTTTCAACATTTACTATTTTTCTCCTATTTTGTGGTTTCCCAATTTCTGAATGCTTTGCAAATTGATAACAATATGAGTCCACTATTAATATGTACTTTCTTTAATATCACTAAGACTCTAAGAATTAATCAATAACACAATTAGGTTCTGTATAAACTAATACTTGGCTCTACGAAATTGATATAAACCTACTATTCTAGAAAAAATTTCCACTGACCTGAAAACCGCATGGCGTACTCGTATGTATGTCCGAAAATCCGGAATAAATCAGCTAACCAAAGTAGCTTAAATATGCCAAAACGGGGAAAAATTTAAACTCTTCAAAGCTTCACCGCTTCAATTCGTTACCACTTGCACCGAAATGGTCCTCCGCCAATTGTGCCATTTCAATGTGACGCATTTTTAATCGCATTACTTACTGCTAATTTAGTTACTGTCACTAAAAGTTGCACTTAAATAAATAACGTGCTTCCGGTCAATATACTTTTGGAACGACATTTAAGCCCATTAGCGTCAAACGTGCGACAATGAGCAAACGTTAATCGCAGCCACCCCCGCACAGGCGCAACACAAGTGTTGTGACGACGATTCTGGGCTGCCGATGTCCCCAGTGTGTAGAAGCGGTACACAGCTACGATAATAAATCAAGCTTGTCAACAACTGTCATAGAAATTAATGAAGTTCGCCGCGCCCGGCCAACTAAACTTTAATTTTGCGATGATGTAAAGAAGGATGCGCTAAAAACTCCAAGCTGAAAATCAATTCCGCCGGCGAAAAATCAATGAAATGCAACGCAACGCTTGACAGACACAAATTGAGATGTTGTATTGACAGGAAAGTCAGGACATTCAGGACACCCGAAGCGGCGATCAATTTAAAGAGCCGCACACACGCATGCTGGCATAATTTGCTATTTTATTATATCGGTCACTGTTCGCCGGTCCGGGGAGCTGCTGGAAATGTTGGCAAAATGCATGTCAGGGCTTAACACATTACACTTCAACCCCCCGCATTCGGCGATTTGCGTTGACGCGTGCCAGCGCAAAATTAAAACGCGTACAGGGGGTTGGTCGTTGGGCAGTGCGCGGGTTCTTATTTAAGCTACAACAGCAGGATGAGTCATATCGTAGTGGGGTTGATGGGTGATTCGGTTGTTTTCTTGTTTGACTTAACGTCAAAAGGAAATGGGCAAAGGAAATGGCCGAGAAAGCTAGCTGAATCGTATCGGGGCAGACGACTGAATCAATTGATTTACACAAATCTTGATATTTATTTTGCAAATAGCTGCCACACTGACGTTGGCATTGGGAATACTGTCTGTGCTCGACATCTCGACATGGCACGCACCCTTCAATTGGCATTTTATGTTTCGATACGCTGTCATATAATAAATTGCAGCTGCTCTCATTCACTCATTTTTATTGACGTTTAAATTTAATTTGTGAGCCTTTAAAAAGCCCTCTTGTTGACTTGTGGCAATCAAATTATTGCTTGTGCTAAAAATTTGGCGCTTATTAAAAAAATTTTATTATTTCCACTCCCGAAATCAGCTTCTCAGAAGTGGATTGGTTCAAATTAATAAAATCGCATGTTATTTATATCTAGCTGGGAAGACTGGTTGAAAGTAGCTTCAATTTTAAATTAAATAAAAGGTATGAACGCAAATAAACAAAAAAAAAGTACGGAGTATTAGCTTTTTATGCTACCTGGACCAGTATATAATATTTATATCATTCCATCCCAATGCACTAAACCACTGCTTCAACAATCTTTCGGAATTTCTTATCATTCACTTCTCATTGTATTAATTGGTCTTTTCATACAAATGCATTAATCTATTTATCTCATTCTATTCATCCATATATTCATCCGTTCACCTATCTGAATAAACCTACATTTAGTAAATAAAGTAGCCGGAATTTGTAAATAAAACGGAAATTGCTTACTTAATAATCAAAATCTATTTCGTCACCTTCAAAGTAGGTCTTATCTGAAGCAATGCATATACGCCAACGCTTCTCCCAGAAGCTGAAGAAAGTAAGAGCCTTCAGCTCCTTCTGCTCATTTTCATTTATGGCCACTATCTACTCAAACTGCCTACCTCTTCGACGAAGGGGTAATTTGGAAATTTTATTTTAATTTTGGAAATAATATAATAGAATATTGAGTTGAGTTCTTGGCCAAAATTTCGCGTACCAAGATTGATTCGGAATGAACAACACCACAATAATCAAAGAAAACTGTGAGCATGGCCATAATTTGGCGCGGGTTTGGTTCATTTTCTAACCGATGAAGGTAAAGTTACTAGAAGGTCGTGAATTACGTCTTAAACAACTGTTTCTCTATTTCATTTTGTAGAAAATTCAGTTCCTTTGAAGCAAGTCGTGCAGCAAAGTATCTCATACACAAAAATTCAGTTAAATTGTTATGCCCGGACATGTGAGACCTGTGGAATTTCAAAGTGAGAAATTCTGGGAACTTATTTTCACAATGTATAGTCATTCATCCCTTCATAAATCTACTCTTACATATAAGGATATACACGTATACTTATAATCATATATCAACCCATACATACACTTATTTTTATTTTATATCCCTATACACTCCTCTTGGCCACCACAAGGTTCTTCCATCTTGCTAGATATTCGAGGTTTACTTTGCTTTCGAAAATCGATTGTTTGGGTTAATAGGGGAGGGTTAATCACTTACCCAAAACATCAATACATCCCTTCATTTATTTATATTATATATCAATCTCTTATTCATCTATACAAGATTATCATTTAAAGGCATTCATTTATCTCTGTTTATTAATATCCATAAATCTACTTACCCCTCAAACAAGTTATACATCCTTTCATCCATATTTCTTAATATATATTTTACTATCTGTTTATCTAAATAAACAAAATTATAATATATATATATATATATATATACATAATAGATACCCGATACGTGATAGATATTCTGAAACAGCTTATCAGTAGAAGAGTAAGCGATTTGATTATGCGAAGTCCGGTTTCGAGTCCCATCATCTCCATTTCATAACATAACACTTCATAATATCTCAACTTCATTATAATAAAGAGTCAGTTACTAATACTCTATTAATATTAGGTACTTTAATTAATGTAATAATAACTAAACTAAAACGAAACCCCTTTTCTACCAAGCTGCCTATCTTTTACTCCATCTACACCATTTACTGTATCTACTCGTTTACATCCATTTATTGTAACCCAATTGCAAAATCGTAACCACCTAAAGCGATTAAAGCGGTTTTGCTACAAATAAGGTCTAACTGCCTTACATAAGAATATTTGCAAAAGGATATTACAACCAACTCATTGATCAGTTTACATTATTTAACCACTGTAAAGCCTTCACAAACCAAAAAGCCGCATCACTTTCTTATCATTTATCTTTATTACAGCTCAGCTCAACAAAGTCCTTAACAAATATTGCTTCATTTACCTTTCAACATTGGTTTTTGCTGTTGCGGCTGATGATGCCGGCGATGATGAAAGTCAACTTCCGGCGCTTTGTTATTTTTGGCGCCTTTTTCCGACCTTTAACAATGAAAAGAAGGTGGCAGTAATCTTTGACCTTTTTTGTGGAATAGTCGGCTTTTCACCTTTGCCGTTCGCTTTGTCCACAAATGCTTGGTGACATTTAACCTTTCATGGTGCCTAGTAAGGCACGGTTCTAAGACGGGTATGAGACATAGCGTGAATAGCGAAGTATTACGTGGCTTATTGTGTTTTTGTTAAGTGAGTTCTTTGACAAGCATGTTTTCCAATAAGACATCTAAGCGCCGACTTTATTGTAACTGTTTGAAGCCACGAAAGTGCGCAGCGGAGCAACCTTGAAGGCTGTCTTTTTTTATCACCAGAACAAATCACTTATAGGCCCGCGCTATTATCATCATTGTCGTTATCGTCAACGTTATTATCAAGATTAAGCTACATGCACATTTAATGCCACTAGCAAACAAATCAAGCAGAGTTCAAACAAACCGCATAAAAGGCAGAAAGTATAGAAAAAAAGGAAGAGAAGCCAACAAAAATCCTTTTGACAAAATTCAACAATGGAGCAAGCATAGAAGCAGCAAACCAGAAAAAGCAAACCTTTGCCTCGTCACACGTACCTTCACTGCCGTTTCAACAACAGACAACCGACGCCGTTTCTATCTACACTTCACTCCACTTGGCTTTTCTCTTTTACTACGCCATTGCTTTGCCACTCACTCATTGCCTAAACAAACATATTGAACTTCCTCTTGTGGCTCATTGTTTGCGCTATTTACCATGAGATTGAAATATTTATTATGCCATCCAAAAGGCATTTCGACCGCTCTCAATGGTCAAAAGCACAGGCCCAAGCCCCGCAGCCCGGCAAGAAAATAAGCACGAACAACCAAATACGAATCCAAAGCCACTAAAATGGTCAGTTTTTCTATAAAAAGAAAGTATAATAAAAAGAATAAAAATCCGTAACGAGTCAGCTACTCGAGACTTCAGTCGTCCCCATCAATGCTTTGGCAGTTACTTGAGCCTTTTTACGCATAAATTTCGTGTGCTCACTACTACGGGTAAATAAATTTCATATTACATTTGCGACAGTTCAATGCGAACTATAATAGCGACAAGTAGAGAGCGAAAGAGAGGAAGGCAATCAAAGTAAATCAGACCATCAAAGGTATATTGTTCAATTTATTCATTCGGTTCATTGCATTCTTTCGCTGGCGTAGATGAAATGCACTTTGGCTCCTAGTGTGTAAGCATTCTATTTTTTAGTATTGTACTTCAGATTTTTAGCTGAAATTACTTCGAGAATGGCTCACACAAAGTAAACAAGGAGTTGCGAATTCAGTTGTGTCTGACTTGTCATCCATTTCGGTTAAGAAAAGTTAATTGGGTAGCCAATGCATCCTGAATGAAAACATCGTCACCTTAGGGTAAGAGTAACAACAGATATACTTGGCTGGTGAAGAATACTGTTAACAGAATATTTATTCTAATAGTATATCTCCTTAGTAAAATAAGTATGTTTGCTATGGCTAAGGCGCTATATAACAGACATACAGAGCTTGTCAGGCAACCTCACTAGGTGGGATACACTGAGTACCTTGTACCCTTCTAAAGAGATTCTTAAATATCAGAACATTTGCCCTTTGTAAAAACCTGTTAACAGGTAGCATTTAACCTAAAAAAACCCTCAGGAAAGCATCAAGTGGTCAGAAGGCCAGCGTTCCGTACATCGTTCTAGGGAAATTTTTTGAGTTACACAGCAAAAGTTTACGGCCATTGGAGAAAACTCTTAATAGATAACCTGACCTAAAATACGGTCTTAGAGAAATAAGTTACATATTGTTCCATATATTTACGTGGACATGCTAAAGCGCCATGAATACGCCCAGTTCCAGATATAAATAGAATAATAAAACATGTTTAAGAGCAATTGATGAGCCTTTGAATAAAGAATATACATACACCTCCATAGGATGAATGCAAGAATTACTCAGAGCGCTTTGGGAGAAATCTACTTCATACAGAATGAAAAAGCAGTGTACAGTGAGGTCTCACGTGAACTTCATTCGATGTAATGATCAGTGAAATTGCCACAGGCTAAGGAAAAGAGCGCTTATAACTGCGTGTAAGCTTGAAGGCTTTGAATTAAGTACCCAATATAATGACACTTTTGCTCATGTTTCGTAACAAAATGATGACAGAATTATGCATGAAACTCAATATTGTTCGCGGTATTATGCAAAACATGGCATTTTTCACATAGAAATACAATCGACACACCATAATCCCATATTCATAAGCTCCAAAAAAGTATACACGCTTCATTTATCAAGCGCTAAAGCAGAGCTTAGCGAAACACCAACTCTCGAGAAGGTAAAAAATTAAAAATCCACTGAAGCAAACGTGCGACGCTATTGAAATAATATATTATGTAAGTTACTGTGGCTGGGGATCTCAAGGAGACGGAAGTTTAATAAAGTTCCGCTTGCCACTTTTACGTGCATTACTGCTCGGTCTCCATTGTCGAAATGCTTTAATATACTTTTTAATAAAAGAATGAGGAATGCCGTTTTAGTAAAGTGTGCAAAAGGACACCAATGGCAAGTAAACAGCGGGGTGCAGTTTTTATTAGTTTTTCTTTATAAAAAGTATTTTGCATAGCGAATATTTTTGGCATGACTGCTTTGTCAAATAAAACGAATTTATCTCACCCACTCCCAACAATTAAATTCTTGTGGTTTTTTAAATTCCGCAATTCAGATCACTCACAAATGCAAAATTAATTTAACGGCGTATAAACCAAACCCGGCGTATAATTCCTAAGACGCACGAGACATTTTTAGACATTTTTGTCACTTTGGCGGCGGTCAACGTGGCGGCCGCTCAAGCACTGACGGGGTCTCAAGTTCTGGCCTTTGCCCTAAGCCGTAATTAATGGCTTTTGTGTGCACTCTAAAATGGAATTGAATATTGAATTACGCTTAATGGGCATATAAATAATAAAAGGCTCCAAAGTTCGAAGTAAAAAGAGTAGAGTTCATTAGATTGCAGCAAAGAATGTGTGACAAAATATTTGAATATGGGATGACGTAATCAGTTGGTCAATGTGTCCCGTGTCAGAGATAATTGGTAGTCGGAGTTGATATTAGATAGGGGGATGTTTAGCTCAATTAAAGTCCATTGTTGATATGTGAAGTGTGTTCAATTTTGAGTTATACTCGTACAAGACGTACACTGTAGCACGAAAAACAACTCAACACAGATGAGTGGTATATAAAGGCGTACGAGACAGCCAGGGGGATGACTTCTTATTTTCTAGTTTTCACCTCAGAGTTGGCCACGCTGCCAAGTAATTTAGTTATTATATAAGTCTTGCAAATAGCTATATAACTTATACTCTGGAATGCCAATTGTCAACAAGAAAGAAGGTTGACTGCGCCAATGCCAAAGTAGCTATACTCTTAGGGTTCAAAAATATGTATCAAACATTTGTATGAAAAAAAAAGTGGAAACTTTTATTTTATGTCTACAGATTTGTGAAAGTTTGTTTTAAAATAAGAGTCCAATACACGAGAATGTTAGAAGGATATACTCACGACTTGGCTTGAACCTGTTGAAAGAGCTGTAGGATTAAATTCTACTTGAATTTGAACGTCAAATGAGGTGTCCCAGACCAAAGCTCGTCTAAAAAGGGCTATAACCTGTTTTGATTTTATATGGGACTGTACGATACAGGGAAAGATCCTGTAACAGTGGTAGGATTCGGTCGGAAATTGTCTTATAGTAGTCTACCTTAAAAGCAGAAGGGCTAGTTTGAGTACATATTTTCTATAATCGTTAACTGTACAAAAGCTCATATCATAAGTATAGTGTGCCCCAGTCAATAAGTGTTATTTTTGATTATTTTTTTTTTAGTTGTGGACATCCCTATTTTTGTGGACATTTAATCCCTTTCAAGGTTTTCTGTTTGCGTATGCCAAGGGGCGCCAAAGAGATTGCGGAGGATCTTTGCTTGAAGGGCTCTCATCTTAGCTAGGTGCGTCATAGCGGCAACGCCATAGACATGCATTCCATAGTGTCATGCAGATACAATTATTGCCTTGTATATGCTGATCTTGTTTTGCAGCGATAACTTGTTTCTGCCGTTGAGTAGCCAGCCCAGTTTCGCTATCCTGGCGCTAAGAGATTTTAGTTGATACGGGACTTGAAAGTAAGTCGCCGATCCAGAGAGACAAATACGTATTTATCCTTAATTGCATAAAGCTTAAAATCGCGAAGATACAGCTGAAGTACATTGGCAGCATTGTACACACAGTTGTTCTTGGTCAGGATAGTAGTATCGTCAGCAAAAGTTGCAATCATGATGACAAGCTGTGAGCATGTCGTAAGTCATTTCAACGGAGAGATTGAATTGGAGGAACATGAGAAACCATGCATATTGTATACTAAAAAAGTGGCTGTTGCTATCACAGGCATCTGTAATTATTATAGACTAGATATGGAACACCTTGTGACACTGTGAATGCCTCAGTTCAGAAGTCAGGAATTGAATCAACTCACTGACGGTTGCTCCACCTATAAATAAGAGATACTATAGTATCAAAGTTACTATTAAATAGTTTTTTAGAACGCTCTCTTCCATCACCATGTGGAGTAACACTAAAAATCTTTAAACATTACCGAGCCATGTAATTAATTCAAATCCTAGTGACATCCAGGAAAATTTATTTACTACTCATTTTGTGCAGTTGCTTACTCGCAGCTACCTTGGACGTAATGAGTTTACGCACACGGTTGCGCTTATGTCACTTGATCAAGTGAGTGCACAGATTCATTGTGGGAGTAGCATCGGTATTAACATTATCTTTTACGAAATATATTAAATCTCGCAAGATACAACAAATGAAGACGAAAGAAGAGGAGAAAACGATTTTAATTGAAACTCTCTCGAGTTGCACTGAACACACACATACAAAAAAGTTTCGACAAGAAAACGCGTTACTTGCCAGCAAAGAGAAAGTGCAGTAGAAAAGCTGCGTGCCCGGAGCTGCAACAACACCAACTCCACACCATAAACAACAGCCAAAGGCACTTAAGAGGGTTTGCGCAGCGTCATGTTGCAGCAGCGGCAATAGCGCCGTGAGTAAGCACTTGCACTCGAAATGCTTAAATGTAATTTTCACCTTTTTCCGGCAGTCCTCCATTCTTATTTTTTTTTGTTAGTTTTCTTCTCGATTTTCCTGTAATTATTTCCTGTTGTGCATTTTCGGGGAGCTAAGAATGCAGAAAATTGTGTTAAAAATTGTAAAAAGTTTTTTTTTTTGTTGTTGTCACTGCATCGCTGCTTTACTTTATTTCGACTTGTGCCTTTTCGATTTGACTGCATTCACTTGGTTTTGTCTTTAGTGGATTTACTTGCACGAGCGGAAATAGGACGGAAGCCTGCGTTTTGTGATATTTTGATGTGCCTTTGGAAATTCGTTGAACGTTGTCTGCAGAATTTATGAGATTTAGATTGATCTATGACAACAAAATAATTCGATTAGTAATTATAGATAAAATAGTCAAAACTGGCTAGAAGTATGCTACAATAAATAATAAGCAATAAATTAAATTTAAACTTTAGCAAAAAGGCACATCAGTATCAACAAAATAGATAACAAGCACCTAAAATAACATAGAGACTATTGTCATAGATATTCGGTACTCAGGTGTACAACTCAATTTATTACTTAAAATGTGATAATGCGCTGTACAGCACATATTCTACGAAAGGCTATTTTTAGTGTAAAAGATGGAAAATCTACATCAAAAAGTTGCCATTGTGATATTAACCATGGATATCCTATTAGATTTGATAATGATGATGATGGCACGACACTATCTCAGGGTAGTAAGGCCTTCTTTAGAAGAGCTTAATTGCTTTTTCTTCTTTTGGGTTCGCGGCAATTGGTTCTAAGACAACCGGGTCGCCTGCCCTGAGCGTCCGATTCACCAAACTCACACTTAGCCTGATCTGATGGATTTCAAGATGATGTTTTCGGAAGCAATCACGTAGAGGCGGTGAGATGACTTGGTTTACTCCTACATTGGGATCGGTCTGGCCTTCGCCAGATTAGATTTAAAACTCTCTTTTAAATCTTGTGGGCAGACTCAGGAGCGAGAGTCATGGACCAGTCTCCACACTGAATCGTTCAATAATTCCAAAACATACAGATTGTTGCAGCCAATCTCCATCGATAAAGCTTATTATAAACTAACACTGAGCCGTGACAATGTAAATGGTGGTGAAGTTAAGATAGGTAGTTGTCTTGCCTTTATCAATAAGGTCCAAGTCCAGAGTGGAAGTAGTTCCTAAGGGCAAATACACATAAAAAAAGGGCAAACTAACAAATAGCAACATCGTTTCAGGATACAAAAAATTCAGTGATCTTTAAGCCAAAGAGTAATCCTTATCACAATGCAAAAGATATGCGGGCTGTAACTGCAAAACTAATTTGACATAATTTCAATACGGCAACCTCATCTAACATATTTGCTGTTATTACAGGCAATTGTATACTACCTTCAAAATGAACGTGGCGCATGCAAATCTTGAGTTCTTAAACTCACGGTAGATGAATCAAACTGCTTAAAATTATGCTTAGCCTTTCACTACACAGATGCCTAAAATGTTTACCACGGTGAAAAGGATTAAAGTTATATAATTTAACTACGCGCCCATCTTGCAGCCAGACATACTCTTTGAAATACTTTCTTCAAATTAAACACTTATAAAATGTTTCTACAAGAAACTTGAAATTGTTAAAAATATATGTATATATGAGTGGATGTACATCATTCCTTTTTCAACTAAGAAACAATTGGAGCAAAAACAACAGCAACAAATCACACGACTCGCATGCTTCAGATGGCAATGAATTTTTTAGTGCGTGCTTTATTGTAAACTGGAGCATAAAAATTGTTTTATGCACATGCGAAAGGCGCACTTGCATGCGCGCGTGGTATATGGGCTCTTTTGCTGGTAACATTAAAAAATAATAATAAAAATGTAGTTAAAAAATAACATACGAAGAAATTAATTTTATGCACTTTGAATGTTTAGCGAGTTATTAAAATGGCTGTTGGTTGAACTTTAAGGAGACAGCGAGTTTGGGTATACTAAGGGATGACTACTAGTATTCAATTTCACTTTCGTGCTGATTACGTGCATACCTCTCACGCACTGCTCGACCTTTAGCGCGTAATTATGTCAAGTAACTTTCACTTTCATTTTCACATGCGAACATTGTGCAACACTTAGCAACAAAAGCTCACAGCGGATTGCAGTGACAACTCCTGCAGTTTTTCGAAATGTTTCTATCAACTGCTAGCAGCTGTAAGCCGCTTTGAAGGTCCTTCAACGACACCAAAGTTGTGTTGGTATTTGCCTACTTGACTATGTGTCATTTCATAGGGCGTCTTCGAGTTCTGAGCTTGAGAATGTTCAAGTGAAAGCAGCTTTTTAATGAGGTTCAACTATTTCTGGCTTAAAGTGGCAGCGAAGCATAAGTTAAAGGGAGAGAGAGAGAGACGAATGTTGGAGGCAAAATGTTGGATACGAAATAAAAAATAAAAAAATTATTTTAAAAATAGAGAAACAAGAGCTTTATGACAACAAGGAAAGTAATTTAGTACCGAAGACAAACATTTACTCTTCTGTATGAAATGACTGTCTGACTGACAAGCTCAACACACCCGACAGAGTCTTCTGGCGTAATAGTCAAGATGTTTAATAGAAAAATCTTTAGAGTACGTAAGGAATTAAGCTTGACATTTTATCAGGCTAGATGTCACTAGCAGGACTATTATGATTGTAGCATAGTAAAGTATATCTTTTGTGCGATAAGAATGTGTGACCCTTTAGGGAAGTCTCCCGTGTATGGTCGAAGGTTTTCAAACTCATTTAAACACATACTGCCACTAAAAGAAGACACTCTTCAAGGCATTTCCGGAGTGTATGTCTTTTTGAAGCATATATACCGTTTGACCAAACAAACTACTAAATTTTGGTACATATGTGGATATTATCATGGAGAAGGTTTTTATGTGAAGTTTGATGCGAAAATATATCGGGAAAGTTCAGAAATTGAATCCCACTTTTTTATGCAATTATATGAGAGCTTGAAAATATCAATATTGCTTCATCAGTTTGCTGTTGATAATTCTGTGAAATTCGAAATACAAGTAGACAAGACAAATACAAGTAATAAAAAAAAAAGTTTAATTCAAATCGAAAGTTTTATCGGTCATTTGTGGCGATCATATCGTGGTGTGTTGTGGTGTGGTGTGGGAAAAATGCCACCAGTGAAGCGTGTAAATTAAAATACTGGTTGTCTTACGCGCATAGCAAGGCAAGAACATCACCGTCGAGTCAATGAAACTGACGAATACCACAGTAAGCGCTTGGTGACAAATGCAATAATAACTTCGCAAGCTCGATCCATAGAGTTCGGACATAACAGTCTATTACGAAGAAGTTGTTTTGGTCGCCCTCGGGGGAATGGGCATTGTTTACTAACATTTCAATGCTTTGAAGTTTCGGCACAATAAGCGTGAATTATGTTGTGCTAGGGGAAAGGCAAAATTACCACAAAAGGGGAGTAGTTTGTTTCTTCATAGAAATGAAGAAAGGGAGCGAATGAGCACAAAAGCATGTCGGAGAAGTGAACTCATAAGATTTAACGCTACCAAAACTTGCTCAAAGCAACAAAACAAATTCTCACTTTATGTTCACATCTTCATTTTACAGATCGCCGGGACCCTTGCTAGTTTACTATCAATAAAAATTTGGTTGTCATTTAAAAAAAAATATTTAAAACCAAACAAAAAGAAAATCAAGTAAGACAAGTAAATGAAGTCCAAAAACCTAGTTTCTTTGGTCACGAGTACTCTGCTGAGGAAATTTACAGGAAACTACGCCAGTAGGCAAGCTTTTGAGATGTGGTCTTATCCACAGTCAATGACTCCCTTGACGCATTGTCAGCATAAACCTGAAATGCACTTGACTGCAGATGGTGGCTGGTTATATGTCAATGGCAATCATGGCGGTAATAATTCAATACCTACTCTGCAATATCCAAATTTCTGTGGCATGGATCAAACCGCTGTTCAATTTGCGGGTCAAGATTACACACAGCGGATTGTGCAGTCATCACAGTCATCAACACCGACAACAATTTCACAAAGGCAAAGGCAAAACTACATGCCACACACAGTGGCAATGGGGCAATGCAACAATCTAATGTTGCAGCAGCAGCAGATACCTCAACTACCAAAAACTGCAAAGCACCCCTCACTGTTACAGAATGGCAGTAGATCAATGCAATCCAATCGCCGTACTACTGTTAATAATTTCGCATCAAACCAAAACATCTGCAACAGTCGGAACGGACGCGATCATACGCTGAATCGCATCGACAGCATAACGAGCTTCAGCGATAGTTCACAGCAGGAACTGCTTGAGTATCAGAGAAGACACCAGGCACGGAACAAACGCAGCAGTGATTCGAAGCAGCACTACGAAGCACCCTCATCAAAGCCAGTGACCGAGACCACATCGAGGATTGATCTCATAAACGAGATCAAAGAACTTAAGATACTACTGAAAAAGCATACGGCGAATGAAAAACCCCCCAAATCGATTTCGGCTATAATCGTACAAGGGGCCAACACAGCGTCGAATTTAGAGAGTGAAATGGCATCATTGAATTCAAAGTCGAATCATACGCTCAAACTGGAAGTAAACCAGCTGAAACATAGCCTAAAATATCTCATCATCAGACAAACGGATCGAAGCGAACTTAAAACTTCGAAGACACCGTCACGCAACAGCGGGCGTGCTCTTCGCCGGCTGTCCATCGTCTATCCGCGTGGCCTGCCCAATGGTGCCACACTGAATAATTTAATTGCCATAAAGCCGCGCTCTAAAGACAACTGACAGTACATTGACAACGTTCCTAAATGGAAACCCTCATGTTACACCACAATGCAAAATTCGCCAAATGAAAAACTTCCAAAAATCAAGGCTAACAAACGCAAAACTAATTCGAAGTTCTACGCCTCAGCAAACTAGGCTAGGGTAACCGAAAATAATACAACAAAATTAGGGTAAAATATACAACAAAATATCGGATATCCAATTGTATTGAGAAGCAAGTTAAAATCATAGGTAATGCATAATAAATTAAGCCAGCTATTTCCATAGATATGTACTGATAACAAGATATTTGAAAGTTTTTTGTATTAGGCCCATTATGGATATACCACCCATGCGGAAGTACCCCTTGATGAACAAGGAGTAGATATTCTAAACTCCTACAGTAAGTATATAAAGTACTGATGATCGACATTTCTTAGTTGCTTCGGTTGAGTCATCTGGCCTAGACAATGGGTTACACGTTAGCTTCTTAGCTTAATAATAGAGCGAAGCTATTTTATGAGGGTTGTGGCATGCGAAGTAAGCTCACAAAAATCGTCACGCTATAAAACCTTTTTGTGTGAATCTTGTCCCCACGGTGTCGTTTCGTATCCAACACAGAGATAGAGCTAGATCCTCAGCGTTTTATCATCGCCACGTTTGCAAACAATACGACCATCCTCAGCAGAAAGAGGTGCATTTATGAAGCCACGGACACTCTGTAATAATACCGGCATATATCTAACATCTTTCTGACAGAAAGTTTGGAAAGTGCGTTGGCTCTTAAGCGGTAGGAATACATTTTCCTTGATAAATGAAATGCACATGTATAAATTCTCCTGCTTGGTGATAAGGTTTGCAGCGAAATCTAATATCTCGAAGGTCAGAGTATTGCAGGCCAAGAGATTTCGTATGATTACTGGTGCTCCGTAGTTCATGAGGACGGCTGACTTTAAGAACGACTTAAAAAGCCCTGAAATTAGCGTTGTAATTAATCCTCATGCCCAAAGTATATGAAGCGGTTGAAAGATCATCCAAATAAACTAGCTAAGTGCCTCTAAAACGCCGCGAACGGGAGGAGGTAGGATATCAAGGCAGCTGAGAAGATCGCATTCAGTCGACTTCTCTACCAGATTATTTTAATCCTTAAGGTGTAGCTTCCCACTAAGAAAAATACTAATTTTCCTGAAATTTCTTTATGTTTCAATTACTTTTCATCCTTTATCATCTAAGGATTTTGTAACACCACCACTTTTTTCTCTTTTTTGAGGAATAACATTAAGGATAAAAGATTAAGTCAGAAAATGCAGTTTTCAGACACGAATGTATTGATCGCCAGGCCGTGAGGATGTGTTACTCTCCTAAGTCGACAACTCTAATGCACTGTAGAACATCATAGGAATAAGTAATATTTCTAGAAGGAATTTACTTGGTCTTGTTATACAAATAACTTGTAAGGCAACGGAAGACAAAAGTTGACTTTTGCTCGAAGTGCATATTTCGTCTTGCAGATGCACACCTCATCTAGTCAGAAACCTATCTAGTAGCAAAAGCATGAATTCAGTAATCGATCTCGCTTAACGATGTCACTATTTCAAAGCACGTGATAAGAGTATGAGCTGTCTCAATGGCCAAATATGGCTTCCAATCGTTTCAACACTGTAACTTCTAAGCAAAAGTTGCCTTATATAAGATTACCGAACCCACTAGAGCCACGCTATTGCATGCTGTATTTATGTAGAGTTTCGCAAAATCTGAAAAATCGAAATTAATGTTCTACAACAAAAGTAGGCGTTATAAAAGCTCACAGTTCATACCTCAACAAAAAACGATTTCCATCAAAACTTCCACTTGGCAACACTTACACACACACACACACACACACACACACACACCTTAAAACTCCTTTAAATAAAAGTTCTCATTTAACACGGTTTACTTTCAGCGCAACTCATAAAAATATTGATATACGCATATGCAGCATACACCGCAAGTGCCTTTGGCAAGACGTAGCTACAGGAAGTGCAACTAACAGGATACGGAGCGCGATATATTTTCATCTTTATGAAGTTAAACAAAGTATGTGGTTACGCTTCTTTTACTACCATGCTCAGATATTTCGACTGAGTTGCGCAAAAGGAGGAAAGAGCGAAAGAGACACTTCGATTGTGGTTGGGGGCTGTTTACACGAGCGCTGCTGTTGCAGTACCGCAAGGACAGCAACCTTAAGCAGAATTTTGCAATCGATGAAGCTTGATAGTTTCCCTAAAATTATAAATACAAATTTCCAGACATTGTCACAATCTTTCTTGAACGTTAAATAACACACCTTCTAAGTCAGCACGTGTATGAACGCAGGTTGAATAACACTTGTCTAACACATGTCTATTCTAGTGACAAGTATGTACTTGGAATTCCAACTCTTACATTGGCCCCTATAGCTAAAAATTGTTTGCAGCAAGTCTATTTACGAGACGCACAGCAGGTGCACAGCTGCATGCCCTTGCCTTCTGCTCGTGAGTGCTAGACATGCACCATATATGCTGACGACAATGACGCCAATGGCAGTCAATGACGCTTAAGTTTGTGCAACATCTTTAATGAGGAAGTTAGCTGCCGGTTGGCGGTTTGTACACACATAACTTGTATAACTTAACCAAGTTGAATGAGGTAGCATGGCATGCGGCATATTATGCTTAGCGCGGTAATTTGTGTTCGGTAATACTCGTTGTGGTGCTTGCTATTATCATAATTTGTTGTTTAAAACTTGCTCGAGGCACATTTCAAGCGTTTTCAGTGTTGCAAAAGTGATTTCTAAGTGCTTTAATGTGTTTGCACGAAAGAAGTTTATCAAGAGTTAGCAGGCAAGGTTGAACTTATGATGCATTCAAAAACAATAACTAAATGATTTGAGATTGAAAGTTTAATTAAGCAGACTTGTTAAAGAACAGCTTAGTATTGTTTTCGAAGTACGCGGCTTAGCAGTGTTAAAAGGGATAACAAAGCTTCACTACGGGAAATAGAGGTGGTCTTTTCTTATCGAAGTTATCCCAGTACTTGGCAATAAGAAAGAGCAAAGAGCTGCTACGATTTATATAGTCATAAAAAAGATTCACTACTTTAAAGCTATCCGCCCATCTTGGCTGTTGGTATTTAAAAATTTCAAATTTACATATAGATATATAGAGTTTAAGAGTATTGTTATGTTGTTATATTGTTATATTGCTATATTTGTTTATTTATTTGTTTGTTTGTCTGTTATGGATGCCAAATCCGCTGTATCGATTTTGATGAAATTTTCAGGGGGCCTCTAGAATAGCCTTTAGATGTTTATGGTGGATTTTGGTGCGAAAAAATCGTCAAATTCGCTAAATATTAAAACCAACTCAATTTTCAGGTGTTTCTTAAACTGTACATTTACAAATAAAACACATAAACAAAGCAGCATCTGATAATTGAGTTTGCTTGCATTGCTGCTCAAACTGTACAAAGTCGTACTGCACCATCTTATTTCGTCTTTAACTAGTAGCACTCTAAGGTCTCTGTGAAGCACCGAATTTCGTATACAGAAACGAGCACTCACTATTTTTGTCAGAAGCTTCAAATGGAAGCGTTAGATTATTTCTATGTTAAAGTTTGATGTTGTAACCCTTAACTGGATGCCGTATGTCCATACTGGTTTAATTATTGTCTTGTACAACACGACAGGCTGACCCATTTCTTAACAGCCAGTTCATACAATACATAAGCCACCTATATTAACAAGGCACATATAGCGAAACGAGCTCAGCGCCAAATCATTAAAGACCAATCTTCTGTCTCTACAATAGTTCCGACAAATACGTGACAGCTAGTCTTTCTACCCTATTTTATTATATATTTCAGTCTGAAATTGTCTGTGGATTTCAAGTAATTTACGATTCTGCGTGAATTGGTTTCGGTTCCAAAGTGATTCAGCGCATCATGTTGATTAGCGCCAATAGAGTTGATGACCTCATACAATATTTGTCAGCACTCTGCGCCTTCGTTTTTAACAGAGTCTATATAAGTGAACATTGATGAATATTGTCTTATATTCACTAACGATTTGAGCTTCAAGAGCGGTGTGTACGGCCTGGATAAAATTATGAAACTTCTAGTATTTGTGGAGCTGCTTCTCTTCTCTTGACTGCTTCTACTTTCTCTCACACAGCTGCTTCTGGACGGCTTGGGAACGACTTATGAGCATGGGTGACTGATTCTTCTTCGAACAGTTGACTACTAAAAAGAAATAGATCTTCTTAAAAAACTGTCACCATATTACTTATAGCTAATATTGAGCATGCGCCTACAACCGCCATTCTGTTCCAAACATTGGTTTGGAACCATCTGTGTATGAGAAAGAAGCCTATATCATACAGCCATTACATCGCCAATCAAAACTACACAAGAAATCTCACTCAAAGCTAAATTACACCACTTAAAATTTCCATACTCGTAAGGCTAGTGCAAGTACTTCAACACCTTCCACTCGAATGCATTATGGGTCAAGTAGTCATTGTGCTCCAGGGCGCGCGACTACAAGGCAACGCAGCGACTCAACTTAAAGACTACCCAAGTGGCGTTTTGCTTACATATGCAATTGTGACATGCTGCAGGACAAATGAAACACTTTAGACACAAGAATAAAGCGAAAACGAGCTACTCAGAGAAGCGTGTTGAAAAGTAGAGTACGAAGTGCCGCTCAAAACTAGCACCCTTATAGTGAGTGATGCCTAAAAGTATGCAACTGTGAATGCTGGAAATTAATGCCTGTCTAATTGTGCGTAAACTTGCGTTTTTAATTAAACTGTCCTTTATATCGAATGCGGAACAACAACAACAACAAACACTAACCAATCAAACCGAAGTATAATCAAATGAGTGGCTGAGTAAATGAATAAAAGTCTGAAATGTGTCTCGTATCTTGTGTCTCCTTTGAACGTAGTGTCATTTAGCCAGACTATTGATTGAATGTGCTTCTCAGTGTGCGCGCTTAAGCATATGTAGGCTTCATTTAATATATGACTAATGAAGTGCAGCCTAGTTTAGCCTAGCCCCCCGATGAAATTGTAACTGCTCGAATGGCGTGCTTGTACAATGAATCGAAACTCACAACGAGCCAAGCACGCGTCTAACTAAAAGTGTGTATCTGTGTTTGTAACGCTGTATCAAATGTATCTATCGATCTATATTTGATTTGCATTTCTCGCTACGTTATGCTTCTGTATAATTACAGTTAATTGAACCAAATTGTTGCTAGGATATGTGTGTAAATCAAGTTATGCATATACTCGTAGGTAGTTATGTTTAGATGTGTGTGCGTCTTTATGCCTGGTAAGTTTCATAGGCAATTAGTTGTTGACAATGGCCTTAACAAATATACGAATATGTAGACGAAAGTAAGTTGAGCTGAACTTTGTCTGTGAGCAGCATCGAGCTGAGCAAAGAAACGTTTCCATTTCACATCAAATATAAGAAAATATTTGTAATGAATTGATTTTCCAGCAAATTGCTTGCTTGTCGATTGTACTATTTGAATTTTGGCAGAACGCTAACACCTGTGTCGCACGCTCTCTCTCTTCACCAACTTAATTGAAATACCTTTTCATTTTATTATGTTTGATTCTGGGAATAGAGAAATCGAGAATTTTGTCTGCTGCCGCATTCAGTTTTGGTTTTGTGGCTGGCTATTTAAGGAATTCCAAATTTATTGTCAGAAATAATATTTGATGTATACTTAAAGGTTTCTTGGCTCGTTAGCTAGCTTTAGATATGAGTGCGAGTAAATACCACTCAAAGCAGATGCTGTCTGCTCTCATGGCAACTTTTATGCGTGGCACTACTATGAACACAGGTGCATTCGAGTGGCAAGTTACGCTGATTGATTTTTCCGCATGTACTCATACCATATAAATACTCGTATTAGAGCTGAGTCAAGTGGCCGAGTAGTACCCGTATACCTAGTCAGAGGTTGTTGTATGCGCAAACACTTATTCAAACTGCAGTCAGGAGTGAAAAAATAAATGTTTGGACGAGTTGATACTGAAGTGTTGGCCGGTACGGTGCGCATATAAATTGGTGCCGCAAGTGCGAGCGAAATATTGAATTTTTTTTAATAGAAAATATTTGTAGGTTGTGAGTATGCTCGTACTTGCCAATACTTTTTAATTTGATTGGGTGGAATTTCGGTTATGTGGGTTTTAAATAAGTTATAAAAATGTTAAGAAAATCACAGTCGCTGCCACTAAGAATTTTAATTTTTGAAGCATACTTTTAAGCAGCTATAAATTAAAGAGTTTATATTTAAGAGCCTTTGTGTGCAATATTTAGCATAAATTTAATTTGATTTATTATCATTAAATTAGTTATTGTTCCCCTTTATAGCCTTTATACCTTCTACAACTGAATTATATTGCATATAAAAAGGAAGGTGCCATAGCATAATTGGCCACAATATTGAAAGGAACAGAAAACCTTAGCTGTTTAGAGTTTTACTTTGCTGCAGCGCTTTGCCTTTGGCTGTGATTTTTTAAGGCATACTTTTAGGCTGCTTTTACTTATAAGGCATTCACTCTTAATAAACTTAAAGATTATCTGCTGCTCTTGAAACAATCTAGCAATATAATGTTTGCTTCATATCTACCCAACTTTATTAAGACAACAGTACACACTTTTAGAGCTGTTTAAAATCATTAAACTTGCCCCAAAAAGTATGCATCACATTAACGAACCTGAATTTTAGCTAGACAGCAATCAAATTTCAATTTTAGTCTGCTTACAATTTTAAATTTTGTTAATTAATTTTTTTTTTTTAATTAACACTAACCCTCACCTTTGCCTTTCACCTGAAGCCTTACTCAATAAAAGTGACTATTCCTCTCCACACGACTGACTGCATCAAAATCTCATAAATATTTGCCACTGCCAAAAGTTTGCTGTAAACATAAACACACAAAAATATTGTTGATTTATTTCACATGTCACGCCACATCCTTTAAGTGCCACTTGCATGAAACAGAAGGAAGTGAGTATATGGTTGCGTGTGTAATAAATTTTATATGTGTCTTCGCATACACCATTGAATAAGTAATGCTAAATTCTTTATCGACACCTGTCAATAAAACATATTTTCTTATGAAGCATGTGCGTGTGTGTGTGTGTGTGTGTGTGTGTGTGTGTGTGTGTGTGTGTGTGTGTTTGTGGTATTGCGTTTGTTTGTATGCCATTGAAATACAGTTGTCTCACTCAAAAAAAAAGAAGAAACAAAGTAATGCCAGGCAACCCTAACCCAATTTGACGCACTCTAAGCAAAAATGGCATGTCACCACAATCTTGGGCGTTTCGTACTGCGTGTATCCTGTGTACGCGGCATATGTTTGTGTGTTCACACATTTGTTGTGACAATTTCAATACGTAAAACGCACTCGAAAAAGATACCCCAAGCTACAAAAAGCTACGCCTTGACACAGATTTCCCCTCCCACGACAAGACCCTGGTCTGACATCTGATTAATATCGAACGCTTTGACAGCTAAGATTTGCTTTGTCTCCAAAAGCGTTGGCGGTACGTGCTGGAAATATGCTTAACAGCGCTTTTTATTTTTTTTACTTTTGCCTTTGCGGTGCTGCGGTGGCCCTTGATTACACATTAAAAATATATCAAGCCAATAAATCTCGACGACAGATTTTAGCGCAGCGACGTGAGCAAATTTAATAAAAAGTTTCATACTAAATTTGTACACTCTATCCATGGCATTTTTTTATCCCTCTAAACTCTTCCTAACAAGCATTCCTTCGCGTTTTATTAAAACATTTCACAGAAAAATTGTTGCGTTTGCACATAACTCATACGCCAAGTGACACGACTTGCGATCAGAAAAGTACGCGAGCAAACAATTAAAACGGTGCAGATTTACTTTGGCTCCACTATTAAAGAAGGGAAGAGTGAAAGGTGCACGAAATAAATAAAAACTTAAACCAATTACAACTTTTCCTTTACAGCGATTTAATGGTGTCACGGAAAACACCAGCGCAGTGGCAAAGACCGGGTGCTGGGCGGAGAAATGCAATCGCCTGAGAAGAGTTACTGAATGCAAAAGGGTAATAAATGTCGTTGATTGTAATTGGTTTCAAAAAATTAGAAACAAATGTTATATGTTAAGGGCACACAAGAAAAAATAATGTTCGTTTTGGATAGGTCTAAGGTGTAATGATGTTCACCCTCGAAGAATATAAATTCAACCAAAGGATTGTATAGGGGATGTATGATGCAAGAATGTAAGGCCTATTTCCAGTTTAATTTCCATTAAATATTTTACGTGTAACAAAAGATATATATGGTAAAGATATGATCTATATCATCCAGAAATATACTATCAAAATGTCCAAAGCCTTTATAAGAATTTCCATGAGACCTGAAAACAGGTGTTTCTTAATTTTTTATAAGATGTTAACTCACCCGTTAGTTAATATAGGAGCCTCGCGCTTCTGCTAATGGTACCTTGACATTTCTAGAGCTTACAAAAGCCAAATATTTTAACTTGTTCTTGAACCATGCAGTATTGCATCGACTCGGTAGCCTCTGATTTTTCAAACAGTATTTTTCAGAGTACTTTTTTTTCTTTTGTTTTGTATCGCCAAGTAGGTGGTAATCTACGAAAGATAGTAACTTCTAGCGTACACTATTCTACGACTACACTAAAAAGTTGCAGTCCTATTCAGGTCTAGTTTTGAATGCTTAGGTACTAATCCACCCCCGACTGCGCTGGTTCTGCGGGACCTAGCGGAATTTCCAGTTGAGGAATTAATTCATCAGGCAGACCTGTATGTTTCAGTGTATTAATTCAATACTATATTCATTATATGGAAACTCGGCCAAGACATTGTCAAGCATCACAAATAAAATAAGGTTGAAAGTTGGAAACTATGAATTATTTAAACCCTTAGCCATCCGTAAGAAGTTTAGGTTAGAGTGCGGTGGCTGACGGCAACACAACATTTTGCTGTCCCACTTAACCCAACCTTGAGCCTTTTGTTAACCTTTTGTGGAAGTCGAACCCAGATCCTCTGAGGCGGTGCACCCCCACTAAGCGGCATCAGTAAGAAACATAAATCATTTTCCAAATATTTCCATCATATCATATTGGATTTGAGGCAATTTTGACATCTAGTATTCCTATGGTTTTAATTGGTACACCGTCAAAATTAAGTAAAGCATGTATTTATATGAGTTCAATGGCCTTGAAATTCTCAGGGCCTTTTTTTCTTTGACGAAATTTTTGACTGAGGAGCCATAAGATCCAGTAATCTGAAGGTTTCCACATTTTATAATATATATACATAAACAGACAGAGGAACATGGGTAGATTACACACTGCCTTTGTACGAGCATGTGCATAAATAATTTATTCTATTAAGTGTTTCACGTCATTATTTTTTAAATCCGACAAATGTTTTATGCAGTTTACTGCGTTTAATGTTATAATTTAATTTAAAAAAAAAAAAAAAAAATTAAGTGTTACAGAATTCCCAAGTTTCGGGTGGTATGCTAGAGGAGTAATACCCGACTACAACGGCAAGTATGAGTAAGATTATCACGGTTTCCTTGGTAATCGGGACTTTGCCTGGAAACGATTCTGAGAGATGTTCTCTGGTCAAGTAATGAAAAAACTCCACAACGATTCTCTTGTATGATTCTCTCAATATCCTATAGCTTAATTGCAAAAAATAAAAGCAAAAATAAAGGAATTAAAAAAAATCTTCTTTATATATACAAGTCCGCTATACGGATTTTGAGACTATACTCCTTCTAAACTGGGCCGATTTTGATAAAATTTGTTGTGTGTATTTGAGTGTGTACCTAGATGGTTTGGATTCACGTATGGATCCAGTTCGTAGCGTGGTTGTCGAGAATAATGCAGTTTTCACCACTTTTTTTTTAAAATTTTTTTCATTTGGCTCAAAATATAAACAACCCGATTTCAATGATATTTCTCGAATGTATATGATTGGGTCTTCATTTGATAAGATAATAGTTTCGAACATAATGGGTGACGCTGTTGTCGCGATCTAGACGTGTTCTTATTTTGTGAACCGAATTGAAAGTTTTTTTTTTTAAAGAGTAGTCTATGCGTGATAAATTATTTGTTTTTGTTTCTTATTTGTCAAGTGAAAGCAGGAAGATGATTGGGACGTTAAAAAATTCAAGGCACGTCTAATATTTCTATATAGTTACTAGCTGACACCGACAGATGTTGTCCTGTCCAAAAAAAAAAAAAAACACGTGAAGAATGATGAGCATATCACAAAATCTAAAAAATCTCTCGCTCTTTTCATGTTCTCTTTGGAAACTACACACACATACCAATAGAGCAGTGTTAGAAGAAGCAAATCGTGTAACGTATTCCTACATTTTATGCGTGAGCTCGGCTTGATAAATAAATAATTTAATTAAAAAATCGATTTTTCGTGAATCGAATTATGAATCTAAACCATTCTCGAATCCACTTGAATACACATAAAAAATTTCACCAAAATCGGTAAAGCCGTTTAGGAGGAGTTCAGTCACATACACGCGTACAGAAGATTTTTATATATAAAGATAATTTTATTGGTTTATCTGTTTTATGGTTTTTGATCCACCTATACACATATACATTGTTACTATTATTTTTATTGCTCTGCCTAACTATTCAACATTTCGCCGATCTATCTCTATAGGTATATATTGACTAACTATATGTGATCTGTCCATATATATTTATTTATTTCAGATTTGCCTACTGATTCATCTATCTATTTGTCTTCTAATCCAATTGTCAATTTCTTTGTTTATCTTCTAATCTATTTGACTTTTCGAGTATTCAGATATTTATCTATGTATCCATTCTATTTCTATACTAAGTCGAGTAAAATTCAAATTCGTTGAAAAAATTGATAATTCGTATAGTATTATAGTTTTCCAAATATTATTCAAAAAATCTATTCAAAGTTTAATTAGATTTTGCACTCAGTGGAACAACTTTCACTCCACCAGTGGCGGTGACTTTGCACGATTGGTAGCCAAACTGAAATGAAAAATTTATTCAAATGCAACTGCAGCATAACGTAGAACCACAAAATTGCTTGTTGATCTAGTTTATTAAAATTATAATGCAATTCGAAATGATGACGACAACATAAATAATCAGATTGTTTGGCAAATAGAAGATATGAAACAATAATAAAACAAATGAATTGGATTTGAAACAATCATACCCAAAATAACGTGCAGCAGTGATGGTGCCGATGATGATGACAATAATTTTAAGTTTGTTTTTGCCGAATAATAGCACGCATAGCAACACTAGCGAGCGGGGCTGCACGTGATAAAATCACGTCGAAAAATAACTCGAAATAGGCACAGAGCGAAAATGAACTGAGTCAGAGACCGAATGTTCAGTGCCTGAGTTCATCAACTTTTTTGTTAGCTCACTGCGCAGAGCGCATATAAATTCTTCTTTTTTTCTGTTCCATTAATCCCTGAATAGTCAAAATCCTCGGGAGCGCAATGAAAGCGCGAAAATGATAATGGGTATGGTAGTTTGTGGCTGCCTGCCTGTGTGCCGATTGAGTCAGTCAGCCCAAATAGTTTCAATGACAATGACATAAGTACATTTATTTTATTGAACCACATCTGTTGCCAAATTACTGTCATTTACAACAACAACAATAGACGAAGCAGACGCTTGCATACCAAACTGCTCAAGGGCTAAAAGTGAAGCCCAAACTTTCATGCTTCGTTGTCGCTGAGTCGGAAGTTAATTACCCAATTTGCTGGTGTGCACTACAACAGCACCATGTGTGTATGTATGTGTGGATATGTCGAAGTTTACTAATGTGACCATAAACAACTGAGATGGCTTGGAAGATGGCCATATTCTTGTTCTTGCTATTCTAGTCTCATTACTACTCTGGCATGCCTTAGGCACGTGGCATAAAATTGGTGGAAAATTCTGCTTTTCCTTTTGCTAATCATTCGGTCATTTATGTCTGTAAGTGCGAATATGTGCGAGTTTGAGGTTAGCTGTAGGTTAAACCATTAAATCTAATCAAAATTCAGATGTAGGTCGCAGGAAGAATATACGTTGCAATAATTATGGTAAATTAACTTGCTGGAAAGATGGAGGAAGAAGGCACTCAAGAACTTAACCTGAGAAATTCGAATTGGAACCGTCTTGTAGTGTTAAATATCTGAATGTTAAATATCCTATTATATATAGGTCCAATTAATAACGAAATATGTGAATTACTGATTTCAAGCACGCCTGTCAACTAGTATGATTTAAAAAAATAATTATGAAAGTAAGGAATAGTTTACTTAAATAAAGACGTTAAGCTGTTGAACGCAACTAGACGACGGCTCCTCGAACCCAACAAAACTTTAATAATACCATACTTGCAATTCACTGGAATCTAATGCAGAAAGGCAAGCGAATGTTAACTCAGCTCAATGTCATATGGCATTTGCAATGCGCTACAAGCTACGCTGCTGAAAACAAACACTGACCATGACAGCTTATTAGCCGCTCAACTAAGCAGGGCACAGCAGCAGTGTCAGAGTCAATGCCAGAGCAGAGCATTGGTGCTCGCTGCACTGTTGCTCGAACTGCTATCAAAGACTATTATGACTGCACTTTCGATGGTGATGATTATGATGATGAAGATGTTTTCAATGTTTCCTTACGTTGTGCGGATTGCTGCTGCTCATTTCGCCAGTCGGTTCTGCACGCTGTCGTAAATGTTAAATGATGCATATTTCATGAGACTTGTGCACTTCGGTTGCGGACAAATTGCGCCACGACCAAAGCAGTCAAATGCAGCTAAATACACACACAACCATACACAAACACACATGGGGCTTAACTGAGCCGAGCTGAGCTGAGTAAATGGCTTCTTTGATCCTTTTCAATTGCTAACAAATTCGTTTCGATGATGAATCGTTGATCTCGATGAAATTGATGTTGAAAATGCGCGTTTAAAGCGCTTACAACATTCTTTATTCAATATGATTCGCATTTACTTCAGCTTTTTCTTTCAGCGCCTCTTCAATTGCTAAATAAATGTTACAATTTTATCTAGCCACACATTGAAAATGCTATTTAATGATTTAATTGACAGGCTCGGTTGCAGTCTAAGCCTTGCAAAACTTATTAGCGTGGCAAGCGAGTGAGTTCATTGTGTAGCTGCAGAGCGCAGGCGACATCATTTTCTGCTTTCCTGCACAACTAATTCAATTGATTAATTATTCTAATTGAAATTTGAATTAAGTTCGAGTGAGCGGAAGAATTGCGTATTTTCATCTTGTGTGTTGGGCGTGTTTGTTGATTAATTTTAAGAGGCTTTATTGTTATCTCAACAAAAATAGTCATTCTTCCAGTTATTTTGTCCAACTCTCTCTTAAAATTTGCAATTAAAATGTGCAATAGAAATCGGCCTAAGATTGAATGTTGAGCGGCAGAAAAAAAATTTGTGAGTGTGCTTAGCACTCACGAGCTTTTGATGTGAAACATATTCCGCATGTAACTGAATGAATAAATATGTATATAAATATGGAGGTTAGCTTTAGTTTAACAATATTTAAATTATTCTGTTTGATGACGTGTGCTCCATGTGATGACGCGAGCTAAAAAGCGCCGACTGCGGCTCGATCTTGCCCTTTTATACGGGCCGCTGCCGTGTTTTGCACACAATACTACAGTTGCTACTCTGCACACGGCACCGAAAACTTTACTTGTTGCACACGTTCTTTTGCACACAACACCAAAGACGTTTTTTTTTTTGCATACGACAACAAAGACGCTCCCCTGGAAACGACATGACCACATGACTACAGACAACAAGCACGCCAACCACAGTTTACAGCCACAGACGCTCTTTAGCGTTCTCACATTGGACACTTGCAGTTTTGATGTTTGCCTAGTAGTAAAGATTGAATTAGCTTTATTCAACTACGATTTTTCGACATATCCAGCAAAAAAGAAAAAATAGGTATAAAGGCATTTTAAATCAATTTTATTTATTTGTTTAAATATTTCTTAAAGAAAAAAAATAAACAACAGCGTCATCCGAAACCAAGGATGCTTCACATCAAAAAGTAATGTGCCTCACCTATATAAACACACTATTGAAGTGAAACTGCTGATCGTCTTACGTCCTCTGTAAATGTGAGTAGCCACATTGCTGCGCACAAAAAGACACTTCCTTAGAAGGTTTAATGAGGGACTCATTACTGTAGTTACTGTTCCACTTATATTCCACAAAGCTTTTATAAATTAATAAATTACAAAATAATAATTAAATAAAGCGATTTTATTTTAATACTTTATTTTTTTTACAGCACTATGTGCTTTACATCGAGTGTCTTCTTAACAACTAACTTACTCTAAACCTGCAAACCTGCGCTTAAGCAACAAAGCTAAAGGAACGAAGGCAAAATGTGATAATGGAAAATTACTCTTGTTACAGTTACTGGACTAAGTGACTATTGAACGGTAAGGCGGACAAATTATGCTACTGTTATATTAAATTATATTATGGACTTTATATGTATTTCAAATATGTTAATTTTACTAATGCAATGTCACGAATTTTTGAGCACTGAAAATCTTACCTGTCAGTGACATCACGAACAAAAGCCTTGAAATAGATTAGTTTGCTTCAACCAATTTGCAAATTGATTTTCTGCAGTGAAATACCTGCCGCGGTTAATTAAATAAACCAAAAATAAAAGCAATGCACATCACCAACCACTACCGTCCAAGTCGGTTATATATCTATTAGTTGTATAGGTTTTGTTACCGCAAACCGCAACACAAAAAGAAGACTACGCCACATGATGCCTCAAAGAAAAACTTGTCAAGCCAAACCACCATTAGAAATCTTAACCTTTTGAATCTCAAGATGCGTAGAATAATATTTTAAGCGCAACATATTCAATTGAAAGATGGCAATGTTATGTAATTTATAATCAAATCGAATCAAATACATACATATTTAGAGAAAGTCAATAAACTCACAGAATATCAATAAAAGTTCAGTCAAGAACGTCAAAGTGTTTGGCAAATGTGGGCGAACATTTGTTCAGAAGTGTGCTTTATGGCGTGCGCAACAAATTTTAACATTAAAATAAACTGGGCACAAATGTTGATTTTGCTTTTGAATAACATTAAATATGACAAACAGCAAAGTTTTGTGGTGTGGGCTGGACTGGCATGGGTAGCTGGCAAGTATTTAAATGAATATTACATTTTATAAAACAATTGGCATTCGAAACGTTTACAACACATTTTAAATACTGAAATTTCTTACTTCACACACACACATACACAGAAAAATTAATTTATGAATCGCTGGCTTCAGCTGCTCAGCAAATTCAAATTTTCCGCACATGGATTTTTAATATTACAACATTCCGACCGACGACCGCCGACAGTTAAAGCTTTTGAAATCGTTTTGTATGTTTGTGTATTACGTAAAAAAAAAAGGAAAACGCGCTGCCAGACGCCAAGCCACGTCCATAACGCTCTCTTGTGTGGTTGGTTGGTGGCTGTCCAAGCGGTTGACATCCCGCTGAGTGGACAAAATAAATGAAATAATAACAAAAAAATGCATGTTTTCGAATTACTTGCCACAACGCACGAGAAGAAAATTGACCGATGCGACGAGAGCCCTGCCAACAAGCAAATAAAGGATACGAGTATGTGAAGAATATTTTTAATTAAAAACACATAATCGCAACTGAAGCGATGATGAAGTAGAAGCAGCTCTCATTGATTACGTATCAACAGTAAAAACATGCTTAATACATTTTATAATGCTTCGCTGAAGTGCTTGCATTCAATAGCTCTTGAAATGTTTTACTTCAACCATTGGCGAGACACACCCACCTACCGCCTGTCATAATTTCATACGTCGTTGTATATTAAGAGTATAAAGATACATGTGGCGCCATCTGGACGACGAAAACAAAAAACATATTGAAAGCGTCTCGTGAATGCCATTTTTTTTTTTACCTGCAGCTGATTTATTACAGCTACAGCGCCATAGATACGTCCACCTTCAGTCTACTTAGCTTGGGTAAGTAACTACTTGTTCTGCTGACTGCACAATTACTGAGAATAATGGAATTTTCTTGCTAAGCACAACAACTTATACATCATTATATAAGAGAGCACTTTGACCGCGATTGGCTTAGGTACACTAACGAAGGGACGTTACGCTTACGTAAATCGAGCATCAGGACAAAAGAACGATGACACAAAGAGTGTTGTTGTTTACATTGTTGTTTAATGTAACATATATGTACACACTCGTCTCGTTAAGCTCAAGCAGTAAACCGAAGTCGCTTTAATTGTGAATGTTCGAAAAAAAATCTTCTTCGAAAGCAAAAATTTATGTTCGAATAAAAAATTTCGTTGACAAGATATGTGGTTGTGTAGAATAATGAAAGCCGTTTTCATCGGAACTCTTTTATCTACTATTATTTGAATGTATTATCACATTATTCTAACTACACCCGGCAAACGTTGTTTTGACTCCACAGACATTTGTTAGTATTAAGAGATAACAAGTTAATTAAACAGTTGTGTGTTATTATTAAAAATCATGATACATTTTTATCTGTATATAATATATCAATGCATTTAAAACTGTGTGAGTGGACTGTTAATAACAAAGCGTGATATTAATACTGTAAGCAAAAGGGGCATAAGTTACTTACAAAATGCATCACAAACCAGAACAGATTGATTGTAGTTTGAAACAGTTCAAAAGATTCTATAAAATTTGAATGAGAACTCTGTGGTCACCCTGTGTACATATTAGTTAGCTTTCTCTATATACATAAGCCTTAATAATAGCAATAAGTCCATTCCAAGGTCACCTATCGGGTCCAAAAAAAACCAATAAAAGCTCGAACCCATGGTAAAAATTTGAGCTCGATAGCTCTTATGGGTGCTGAGAACACCCGTTTCTAACAAACAAACGCCTAACGTTTGATTTTTATATATAGAGATAGATGAGCACATACACTCGATACCTGACAGAAGAAAGCCATTACTCGCGATTTTCGTAAATTCCTTTTCTTTGTGTGTTTTCTTTATTTGAAGTGAATGTATTGAGGAATAAAGACTTATTGAAATTTAGAAATATTGGAATTCTGCTCTTTAACCGGAAAGCACCATACACTAAAGCCTTAAAGCGTCGTGCGTGTCTGCTGTTCTAGAGCAATTTTAGCTAAAATGTTGGTAAACACCTTCCGTTAGGAGTATCTTATTTTATATATGTGAATTATATTTTTCTTTCCGAAATTGGTCATAATATTTAGGGAATTAGACAATTTTTTTGACAGTAACAATCTGAAGGCTATTCTAGAGGTTCCCTAAAAATTTCAACAAATTCGGTCCAGCGGTTTCGGTGTCCATAACGGACGAACAACCAAACACAAACACTCTTCCAATTTTATATATAAATAGATTCCAAAGACTGTGATAATAATTTACTCTCACTCTGATTGTTTACTCTCACATATTTTTTAACTTCTTATTCTACGAATTTTAATGTTTCATAATTTAGTTTGATTTTGTAGCGCTTGCCGTTTTATGTATGTCAGTGAATTTCAGCTATCGAATCCTGTTTTCTGTGGGCTTGTAATGTAAAGTAGGCAAACTGAAAATGTAGTTTTGAACCAAAAACTCACTTTAAGTTCCAATCATAGATCAAAACAATTTTAAAGCTCTGACTGTCGTAATTAAGGACTATGTATACTTACTCTAACAGGGCGACAATAAGGACAACCTATAACCAGAGCTTGCACCTGGAGTACTAAATTGGGTAATGATTAAGTGATGACTGTGCTTTAGAATTATTCTTCTAATGTAATACACGTGGACATCACATCACAGATAACTAATGCAATTTTTAGATTTACATTTCTGGACTTATACATCAACTGAATCTCAAGGTTTGCAGCTACAACGGATACACAACTCAGCTGCAGTCACTTCTGCTAACAAATTTTGTTTATTTATTTACCATTTTATTCTATTCTCTTTTTATGTTTATTCAGAAATATTGAATTAGATGTCAATGTTATTTTCCACACATTTCTCTTTTATTCGCCATTGGCTTTACAGCTTCAATCAAATTTACGCACAAACGCACTGACGCATGCAACGTGTGACTCCGATAATACGAGTACCCTCGAACATAATAAAAGAGTATTTCGGCTTTAGCGTCTGACGAAGTGCTGCGTATGAAATATGTTCTTTTTGTTAACTTATTAAATATGTCTACCCTACACCCACTACCACCAATCAGCTCAAACATAAATCTTTTGAGTACAACGTACGGCACCACCTTCTTCTGCTTGCTATTCTCTGCGGCATGAAAACGTGTTGTGTCGTCAGCCATTTTGTGTGACGAACACTTCTTTTTGTCATTTTTTTTTTCATCTTCTTTATATTATCGTCTATTTTCTGGTTTATTGTTGTTGTTGTGGCAGCATGCTTATTGGAGGCACATTTGTTGTGACAGCTTCTCAATGCGTCATTTAGACGCGTGTCAAATCTGCATATTCACCCGCATCTTCTAGGCTAAAGATGTGCTATACAAATTGGATGTGAAACCGCTTGGAATTTCCCATAGGCGTGATTGACATATAGTAATGACAATGAACTTGTCTAGCAGCTGGCAAATAAACTGGTCTAATATCAGTTCTTTTTAGTTTAAACTTGTCAATTATTTGCATCTAGCGCACTTCTCGCAAACAGCGCTTTCATTGTTGTCCCCGACACAGACAAATATTCTGTATGCATATCATGTCGACGTATGGGGTATATTAGTATATTCGCTGTCTACTCCCGCTTCACTAACTAAGCCTGAAAGCTCCCACAGTTGGCCAGGAACTGACGCAGAAAAATATTCTCTGACTACTCGGATAAAATATACTCCGCTTTGACATCATACTTCGCTACAACAACAACTGGACTAAGATGGCAAAATCCGACAATTCTTGCCATCGCAGCATGTCTGCCAAAGATGTTCACAGTTACCTAGTTCAGCTAATATTAAATACTGCAGTCTCCCTTTACAATTACCTTACCGCATTATGGCGCAGCCATCGTAGGTAACCACCAGTCAATCTATACATACCACTACCAAAGATGCATATGGTGTCTACTTCATTCAACCAGCTGTGCTTCTCCCTACTGAATCCCGAACTCAGATTAGATCTTAAATACATTAAATATATTCCTTCTCTCTTCTTTCCTACCTTCATCACCTTATAATTTAATCTTACAAATCGTAGATCATATGGCGGTGATCCTCCTAACTCACAATTGCTTTCTTAAAGTCTAAATCATGCACTAGTTGTAGATCTTGTCTACTACAAAAATCTCTTCAATCATCACCCACCATTAAGATTTTGTGCAACACTATATTGCAACTATCTGTGTGTATCACATATGCAACTATGCACTCATTCATGTAAATCGCTTGATACAAGCCGCATGCCGCACTCAACCGCCGCTTATTTTGCGAATGTGGCTCGACAGCACAGACACCAAAATGCCTCAGGGCCATGCGACAGGTTTCGTCTGCTTCATATTTTTTTTATAAACATGACAGCGCCTGTGACAGCAATACAAAGGATATGCACAGATGAAAACAACAACACAGCAAACTTTAGTGTTCTCACACTGAGACTGAGAGCAGCAGCCTGAGCCTCAGGCTAATAGAATTTTTATATTTGTGGGAGTCCATGAAAACAAAGGCAATCAAAGCCTTTTGGGGGTAACATGTGGTATTGACTGACCAATAAGAGCAGACTGAGTTAGTTGTATGTCTGCTGAATAAATTTTTTTTGTAATTTTTCTTTGTTTTTTTGTCTTGTTTTGTTTTTTGTACACTTGTCTCCAAATTGAATTAACACGCACTCTGAGCTGTGACCGGATTTCTATGCAATTCAGACGGCGAATGGACCACAAGAGCAGTACAAATGAAAGTGGCAGCAGGCAAGCATCGACAAAAAATGCCAAAGCAGAGAAAACTTTTGTTTCGCTTTTGAGTTTTTCACTTGTTTTTACACACAAATACAGCAACAACAACAACAATGACAACAACAAAAAACAACAAGAACAAAATTTCAGTACTAAATTGCCAAACATTGCTTACCTTTCTAAGCGCCTCAGTGTGTTGCTGTGGGTGTATGTGTACGACTATCTATGTGCATGCAATGGAGACACTTATCAGTGTCAATAAAGGTCCACTGGGCCCAATGCAAAGTTTGAACAAAAACTGTTGCAAAAAACAATGTTTTTTTTTCAACTGAAGCAATTCCCTTTTCGTAGCTCAATATGCAAAATGTGTATAAAAGTTCTAGTGCTGCTGGTGGTACGGGAACAGCCATCAATGACAGGCACATTGGATGGCTTATGCGCTCGCGTATGGTGCAAAAGTGTTTGTAGCAAACTGGATTTAGTCTTTTAGTTGATGCAGAGTTGGGTTGAGTTGAGCTGAGTTAAGTTGAAGTGAGCGTTGAGTTTCGGCAAGCAATTTGTTTAGATTTGTAGCGAGTTCAGGTTTTTTCGGTTAAGATTTAACGTTTAAACAAATGACTTTTCGTAATCAATACGTGCGCAGTTGGTCTGGTGGTAGCTGAAAATAGCAAAAAAATATATGGATTAAAAAAAGGTCGTCTGGAAATAGAAGAGCCATGAATGAGTGTAGAGTAGAAACAACCAGAGTAAAGACAGGAAAGCATTTGCAGGTCTAAACCAAACTAATCAAATGCTTTCATCAACAAATAATTCATTTATCGCAGAGGAATATTTGAAAACAAGTGCCTTGATATCGCCTGACCTTTTAATTTAATTAATTAATCGAGAGCTGTGTGGTGGATTATATACGAAAGATAGAGCAAGCGTCACAAAATACATATGACCAATATGGTGATAAGGTTATCAACAGAAAGGCAGAGGTTGATGCATATAGCTCCAAACACCCATATTAATCTATATCAATTATTATCGTTTGGCAACAATAATAAACACGAGCTCAAAAGAGTAATGCTCGACTAGAAGAAAATCGAGATGCAGTCGGTTGTGCAACGTAATAGCAAGCGAATGCTGTAATATTCATGCCATATTTTCATCTAAAAGGTTCCCGCCACCATCACGACATTCTCCATAGAGAAGGAAGTATCACTTTTTTATACTACCTTGTGTAACATGTCCCACTACTATTGCTAGTATCACTTCGAGTACCGAATGAGACGTGATGAAAAGACCTCAGTGTGGACTAATGGTGTACACGAAACAACGGAACAGACAAAGAGCCCCGAGCTTTCTGACCCAATGATAGCCTAGGAGCTCTTCTGTACCCTATAGAGTCACAGACCTTCCAATAAAAGTGAGAAGGTCTAGCGAGAAAATATTCCAAACAATTTTAGGTGCAATAAGTGCCTGTCTTAGAATATTTAAAAGAAGAAGAACAAAACCTACACTCGGAAGAACTTGTGCAAAGTGATGCTCGGTTAAATATCCTCAAATTGGACTTTCTGGGACTTGCAATACATTGACAAAGTAATACAATATGTTAGAAGCACCGGAGCGATGTGATAAACTTTCCTGACCGTTTCCTAGCTAACGTAGACGAAGAGTTCATAACCGGAGTCAATTAGCCAGCAACAAGATTGCCCATCCATTACCTTGATAACGGAGTACATAGCGTACAAATCCTTGCTGCTCAGGGACAGTAGCTGTAAGACATTAAAATATCCCTGTATATTCCTGGCTGACAATATATACATTATTTGTAAAAGGTATATACGTTATATGTATACAATAACCATCTAAAGGCTATTCTAGAGGTTCCGTGAAAATTTCATCAAAATCCGTCCAGCGGTTTCGGCCTCCATAACGGACAATCATAATCATATTTGTTGAGTTTTGGCCAAAGATTCGCATAACAAGATTGATGTGGACGCCGGAGCATTCAGCTACTTCGGAACGAGTCGTGTAGCAATGCGTCTCAAGCCCAAAAAAGCAGTTAAAATTTTAAGCACAGACATATAAGAAATTACCACTTTATGAGCCTCTCTAACTCTCCGGCGACGATTATCGATGACCATTTTTATATAATTTCGACGTATTTTCGTCAATGGCGTCGAAACCAATTACGGTCGGCACACGGATTATATTTCTCGGGCCTCTTTAAATGCCTTGTACCACTCGTATGTTTGCGTTTTCGAGGGGCACGACTTACCACAGTCTTTCTGTAACATTTTTAACGATATAATGTATCACCGTTCGTCTAGGCATTTGTACACAAACAATTTTAATAACACCTCCTCTTACTACACACCAACTCAGAACAACTAATTATGATTGAAGACTAAGTAATGAGTCTGCCTTGGGCTATTAACGCTCGTACTCTTTCAGTTCACTTCAATCATTCAACCATTGACGCATGCAGGCCACCACAAGCAACACTACTGCTTGGCATTTATTGATCCACAAAAAATAAAAAGTTTGCGGCGTTTTTAATAAAAATATGTCAAACACTTCGAATTACGCCAATAACACGGCACATCAGCAGTTGAAAAATGTTTTTAACTTACAGCCCGAAGTCTGGTTTGAGTGAAAAGTTATTAATATAAAAAATAGAGACACAGGTAAAAGTTTTGTAGCAGGTGTTACCCAGTATGCAAAACTATTGCATTTTGCACTTTTGTGATAAGCAAGAATAATACAAAACCGGTGGTGGCAGGAGGGGAAAAAGGAGGTTGCGTCAAGTTTTCTTTGGTATTTACCTTTGTCCTGTTGTAAGCGGAAAATATGCGTGCTCACACATTTTCTGTGTAAAAAACTTTACACCGAAACGCAAAAGGAAAAGCAACTTTGGCTACAACTAATGTGCACTTCCGTTTCCGCTCTGGCAATTTTCTTATGCGCTGCCAACGCCACCGTGGCACTCAACCTTGCCATGCCAAACATCGAATGAAAATGAAAGAAATTGTTCGCTCTTCTTGCATTTTTCACAACTTTTCCACACCTACAACGACAAAGAAAAAAATAAAAGTAAAGAAAGTAATGCCGAGCGTATTTATTGTAAAAGTTTGCACAGCAGCAAAGTGCTTCCAACTAGTGTTGAAAAAGGTATAATGCGTGCATTGAAGACATACTTCTTCTTCACACTTTGGCCGCCCATAGCGTGTATCTGTAATGTGCTCAAGCAAGTTAACATGCCGAGCCAGGCATTGGCAATAAAATGTGCCAAATTAAATATTTATTAAAATAATTGAAAGAGTCCTAAAAAAAATTGGCACAAAAAGCCTCTCCGAAGGCGAATTTATTGCTGTCAGGCGCAACTCAACACTCAGCAGATTTTTTCTTGCCAACGACGCAGATCGACTCAAATGCTGCCATCGACGCAGATTCTATAAATTTCCACAATATTTTCTGTTGGTTTTGCCGGAAATGTCATTAAATGAACGCTAATTTGTTTAGTGGCGCCTTGGGAGACATAAATTTTGTGCACAAAGGCGATGTGCGAAGTAGCTGGTCGACTGCGTCGTGAGACGTATTATCTATTTTTAGTACTAAAGTGTGATTTAAAAGGACAGTTTGCTGGCCATTTAAAGCGAGCATAATGTCACACATTTTTGAACCTAAGTACGAAAAAATGCCTTAATATATGCAACAATTCTTTGGATGTGGACTTACTAATCCCAGTAATGAACTTATGCTGTCTGACCAGATTCAACCGAAGCCGGCACAAGGATGTGGACATTGCAATCGAGAGATGGAACGCATTGAATAGAGAATCTTTAAGAATGCAAATTTTTTACAAACCATTTAGGCCTAAATATATACAATAATTTTTTGGAAGCTTTATTTAATAGCAGCGGGATTATTAATATTGGATAGAGCACGCACAAAGATCTATCTATTAATCCTAATTGAGAAGTCCAAGCTTATTGTGAAATAAGGAATTTGTTGTTGATTTTTAGCTAAAATTTATCTACGTAGCCTTGTAAATATTATAGTTACGTGGAATTCTACAGCACCGTAAAGGTAGCACTGAGCATTGCTGCCTAACAAGAAGTTGTTTAGTTTAGTTGATGAAGAATTATGAAGTCTTTCTATGCTACGCTGCTTTTGCGAGGTATTACCTTTGCTCCTAATTTTATGACTTCCTAGATCACTAAATCTGCTGACATGGGATATACTATAATGGCAGGCCTATAGACCATGATAAAACGATTTTTCTCTGCTGCATGGCAAACAAGCATCAACTACCAAGCAATGACCGTTCATACTAGATTATTAAGTAACAGGCGCTGCTAAAGTAGAGCTAGCATCCCAGTGTTAAACCATCCGTTTTATTCACCAAATCTTGAGTCTTGCGACTTCTATCTGTTTCCTAAGGTGAAATCCATATTAAAATGAACAAGTTTTGGGAGTGTTGAAGCTGTGAAAACAAAGCAGGAGGCATCCTCAAGAAGCTGACAGAATAAGCCTTCCATCATTGTTTCGGAGTATGTAAGATTGTTGTTATAAAGCAGCGGTGTATATTAAAGGTCATAATAAGTAAATATATTTCGTTCGGTGTTTGAAGTTCATAATACACCACTCCTTGCTGATCCCACCATGTACACAGCAAGACCTTATGACCATGAATATTCGGCTTCGGTGTCGATGTGGATGGCTCTCCTGGGTTAACTCATGAACCTCGAACTTTTTTGGGGATCCAGGCTTTGTCATTAATATCAAAATCACCACTTTAAATTGTTGAAATCAAAACCGACAATTGGAATATGATGGAGCAGCATCGCCATAAGTTTCTAAAGGTGTTTGATGGACTTAGACGGGAGATTTCTTCAAACGAAATAAAAACGGTAGTGAATGTCGAAAATGCATTTTGAGCATTCAATCATTAGCGTCAATATACATTAAATAACTTAATACCACTTAATGGAAAGCTGCTATTTTAGTGTTGAAAAATGTCAAAACCATCGAATTAGTTGTTTAGCAACTTTTTACACTGATGCTTCGAATTTTTACTGCTTTAATGCAAGCTCCTAATATTTGCAATTTCCCCACTTTCTACTGTGTATAACCTCTCCTAAATCAGTCTCTATATATGAGCTGTGGTTTCCTCCATATTTACTTTCTAGGCAAAATTCATAAACAGGTCAGCTTGCATTATTCCTGCAACGACTTCTGTTGCATCCGCAGATAGCGTCTGTATGAAGTTACATAATCATAATACATTCAGCGTTTACAGTACCTTATGTGGTAGGTTGCATTCTAATGTATTCAGCCTTTGTCTGTGTAGAAGCCTTGAGTAACAAATCGTACGCATGAGACTGTAATTAATTAGGTAACTCGTAGTGTGAGCGCTGGTGTCGCCTGCTTTGGGCCGCCGTCATTTGGCATAATTCTTGGCAACGCTTTGACTTCAATTCTGAATTAAATCTTGCCTCTCTCACATCGCCCAGGTATTTGTTGTGTCCGTTTAAATCTGCGTCTTCTAACATCTGCCAACTATGGATAGGCACCGTTTCACTCTTCTGTACAGCTTGTGTTAATCTGTGTATAGTCAATTATTCTGTCTGTATATGCTTGGCCTCTGTTATTAAAGCCTTATATTTTCGCTTTCTTCTTAACGGGTAACCTCATTATTTGAACGTAGACGCATACCATAAGAGTTATCAACTTCAGTTTGCCGTGAAAAAAAGTAATCCTTTTTGTCTATTAATTTACAGAATATACATATTACCTATGGCATTTTTTTCGCTCCTCTGTCACGTAAATCGAATGGTTTTTATCTGACAGAGTGGGTAATTAGCCTGCCGATACCAGTTCTTGGTGATGCGAGTACCATCGCGCAATGCCAAGGCACAATGCCAACTACCAGAGATTGGAGATATTGAGACCATGACCGTGAAACCTGCCTCCAGTTGGCATTGAGCCCCGATCTTGGCAATAAACGTTTGAAAATTTGAATTCATATCGCCGCTGCGTAGGCAGTCGTAATTGTATTTTTCTGTAGTTTAATGTTTTCACTAAAATTTAGATAAGCCTCAGAAATGCTGCACTTGATGTTTTAAAAACTGGAATTTCTCTCGAAAATGTACTAATATTTCTAATTTATTGAAATCCCAGTTGAATTTCGTTTAACATTCCAAGCACACAATAATTAAACAATTATTGCAAACTGAACAGAGGCAAAATTAATTACATCTTCCACAGTCTACTTCTTTAATTTACTAATATAATTAACCTTTATAAAAGTCATTAGACTAAACTGCACGCACGCCTGACAATCGGCAACAAACACAAGCGCACCCACTCAATCAACACCACAAGCATTCACTACTCGTACAATGACCACTCTTGATACAATGACCACTCCTTACATGGGCTGGCCAATTTCACTTTCCGTGTGCACAAATTCAATTACACATCGGTGACATAATGCAAAGTCAATTTCTACATTTAATTGCGCAACGTCGCAATGAAAGTAATGCACACGCATTATCAATCATTTAAATGAATGCCATTAAAATGATTTCCGTAACGCAAATGCGTTACCTCAGGAAATAATAATTACAACCGAAAATGTAATCTAATATCCGACTAATGTGCACGACAGCATCATGCAGTGCATTCGCAGCAGTAGCACGAATATGTACTTTTATATAGATACAACATCCAAATACAACAACACAAATATATGAAGTAGCACTGCAGTTATTGCTAGTGCAGACATCCGGCAGGACAGGTCAGTACCGCCCAACCAATTACATATGTACATACGTACAAATATACGCATGTAAACATACGTGTGTGTAGGCAACTATGAACGACGTGCCGGTAACGCTACTAATATAAATTGTCATTGTTAAAGTGCTAATGAATTTTTGGTATGCAAATCTCGCAACGCATGCCAGACGATGTCATTCTATGGTCATGTAATGTGGTCTGTTAACTGTCTAGCACACCAGTAAAAATGTGTTAGTAGCAGTTTTAGTGTGGTTATTACACTCTTAAAAATAATATATAGTTTACAAGATTTCAAAGAAAAAACACTGTTAAGGCATAAAGCAAACCGAACTAAAAACTAAATGAGTTTAGGCGCTAGTAAAATTAGTTATTTTCATTTAATCCTGATGATTCTGGTTAGCTCATAGGGTCAAAGTTATCAAATTAATGGCTGAAAAACACGTTCAAAGTTTTGCTTACAAATTACAAATTACTTCTCGGAGAAAAGGTTGAAACTTCTTAATCAAACCAGGGAGTCTAAAAGCAGAGAAGCCTTGAGACCCTGTATACTTAGTATCCTTGAAGCATAGTCTCTTCCATTTCAAGGCGAAAGCATGGCATGAACAATATTAAGGCAATAGATTTATTCGACAACTGAAGCGTAGTCAGACTTAAAAAATTTTAATTTTTTCCTTCGATTCTAGAATTCTTTTTATTTTGCTAATCTTAACTTTTCAGAGAAAATACGTTTTAAAATTGGAGCAAAAAATTAAGCAGCTGATCCAAAAAGTATACTACAATTTCACTGAGTGTGCAATCAACTTGCGTCATCAGAGTACACTAGCATGGCAATTCTCCAATAAATTTTTTTATTTAATTTCCTATAGCTTAACATTCATTACAACACAATTTAAAATGTATTTTTCAACATATTTTTAGTGTTGGAGTGTTAGTGTTGTTAAATGTCACACTAACTGCAGCCGAAAATTATGCTCAAAAAATTTGCAAATTGTTTTATTTATGGTGTAGAACCAACGCAATCGCGTCGGTACGTCCATTTGAGCGACTGTATATGAAATTGCAATTTATGTTGCATACAATGCGAAATGCCGCTGGACACACACAAACGTACACCCACACAAGACAAAAGCGAGTGAATGGAAATTTATGTAGCATGCGTGACCGTAAATGTGTGCGTATGATAAATCAATTGTCATTGCGTTTTGCAATTGTGTAAAATGTATGTATTTTCAATTTGCCACACAAACATTCACGCACCAACAGACAGACATACACACACATACTCGTATGAATGTAGGCGCTTGTTTGTATGCCCTCAGCGGAAATGCGCGATTTCGCATTTGAAGTTTTTTCTTCTCTTCAATTGTCAATGAGATTGAAATCAGTGAAACACACACAAAGCACACACAATTTGCAATTCAGTGATGTGTGTGTGACTGTCTATGTGTGTGTGTGTAGAGTACCGATTTTGTATTTTGTGATTTATATTGCCTTTTGTATTTGCCACTAAGCATGAAATCGAATAGGTTAATTTTAATTAAGGTTTTGCGGTTTAATTATCACATTGAGATGAAAGCTAATTAAAGACAATAAATTTTATTAACCATAAATCGCACTGAAACCAAAGTCATTTGAGGCAATTTAATGCAGCCGCAGTGCGTGCAAATGCGCAATCTGCGCCTTTCAATTGCCTACTTTCGAGCTGTGTCTCTGTGTGACTGTGTGCGATTATTGGCAAAATGTCTGTTGTGCGCCTTAACTATGTTTACGATTTCGAGCAAAGTTTAACTTTTGCAAAGTATTTAGAAAACATAAACTCTGAGGAATGGGAAATATTTCGCAGGTTTGGGAAGAATTTTTGTTGTTATGTTTGTTATTAAACATGTTAAACCGAATAGAAGAGCATAAGTTATAAATAAACAAAATTAACAGGAATATACAGACACAGCTGACGAACTTGGCAATACAATTTTAACTTTATTTTATTCATTTGTTGCATTTTAAGTGGAATACTTTTTGTATATTCATGAAAAAGTAGCCCAATGACGCCAAGAGCTACGCTGAAATTTCGCCTTCGTCCTGCCAAAAAGCAAGCTTGGTAGGTAGTTAGTAGCATATATTAAATGAAGTTACCAGCAGCAGAATTCATTGAGAGTGTATTCAGTGTGAACGTAATGAAAAAATATTTCTTAGCTGCCTAAAAGTATGCTATGGCATCGAAACTAGCTCTGAAGTCATAGTAGAGGCACCAATAATCAGTTTACTTACGAAGATATATTTTTAAAATTATATTAACTCTTATAGTTCTTAATGTATTAAGCCTGTGAGCAATGCAAATTCCTTCTCTTACTGTAAAACCAAATTAAGCCAAGAACAGTGAGCTTTTGGGATGCAGTAATAAATCAGTACATATGCTACTAATATATATAAGTATTATATACAAGTGTTCATATTCTAAACTTTATAACTTCCATCAACCCCAGGCTAAACACAGTCAAATGTCTCTCAAATTACAAATACAACTGCAACCAACTATCTGTGATAGCTGTCATAAAACTTATGTCAAAAATAGATTACGGCCTTTACCTCACCACCTTCCCTTTTTAAACAAGATAAAAGTAATTTACCACTCAGCCATTAGATTTGCCCTAGGATGGTTTTAAACAATGCTTTTCGAAACCCAAATAATACCAATAGAAACCCGTTAGCAGCTTTCGATAGCAATGCTCATTAAAACAATACTTCTCTCAAATGACTCTACTTTAGCAGTACCCCTCAAAAAATATATTTAAATCTAAAAATCCAGCACCAAAAATTCCCTCTGCTCTCCACCGCTTCCTGCTACTCAACAGAACTCTTGACCTTCCAACTAAACCAATACCCTTAATCATAAGCACATCCCATCACTTGACAATCAACCTCCACTCTTCTGTCCGCAATACCTATCTTCACCAACTTCCGAAGTCTTCCACACCACTTGCATAAACCTTCTTTGCTGTATGTACCGACTAACTTTCTTCATTAGAAGCTATAGCCAATACTTCCAACCAATCATATTACCCCCTAACAATCAGGCAGACTCTTGCGAAAAATTCACCAAAAATCAAAATTGTCTCTACTCCTAGCCACTGCAATATCACCGGCAACGAAGAAGCAGATAAAGCTGCTAAAGATGCATTTACATTCCCTCGCATTTTCCAAGAAAACTACAATATAACTGATATCATAAAAAACATCAAAACCCACTTTAAAATAGAACTGAACTCACTTATTGCTTCCACTAATAACCAATCTTACCCACTCCCAACTTTTCGACCGCTCCAACTCTTCATCCAATATCTGTAAATTCTGCAACTCGAATACACCTATCTCCGTAAAACATGTTCTCTCTGAAAATCCTCTTGATCCTCTTACAACCCTCTTCAATCCTTCAAAATACAATTGTAGCCAAGCTCATTAATTTCCTAAAAATCCTGCAACTTATTAAGCCAATTATAAAATCAAATATGTATAAATATTATTAATAAAAGTAGTTTATAAGTTCTAATACTACATTGCACATACCCACATACATATAATATTACTATTAATTATATGGGTATTACTATTATTTTTACTATCTTGATTGGTAATTAAGCTTAAGGCCTTGATGATATAGCTTTGTTTAAGTTTATCTGTAATTTGACATTGCATTTAAACTGTTCATAAATAAATAAATATAATATACAAGTGTTATATATATAAGTCTAGCTAAAAGTTTTAGTAGCCACAGATTCGACGCACTACTCTGCTGACCAGCTGCTGTAAACAAACTGGTTGATTTTTGACACTGTTAATATATATATATTAATATCAGGGGAATCAACTTTAAATAAAGAAATAACAGGTCTATAAATTAAAAGGGACACTGAAGTGCAAGTTGATTTTTAAGGGATTTTATATTATTTCCTGTTGTATATTCTTGAATTGAATATTTTCATAGATTTAAAATTTTTCAGATATATCACTGTCTTTTAAAGTCGGTGATCAGTTTGCGGAACGGTCAATTTTTATGTATTTTCTTAAATAACTTTAAAACCATTTATTTTAAAATTCGAAAAAAAATATATTTGGGACCTTTGCAACAAGCCCTTTCATTTGATATATTAAATTGGCTGTAAAAGTGGAACAGACAGGCACATGCGTGTTCGGTTTTTAATTAAAACGTACGGAAACGTAAAAATAATCGAAATGTTATTAGGCCCGGAAATTTCAATTAAAATTTTCGGGTTCTATTCTATTTTGATGTACAATCAACACTTAGATACTGAGTCCCCGAATATTGAATTGATATACGATTCAGGAACGGCCAATGTACAACATGCCATTTGAGCAATTTGATCAAGTAATACAAGGATATGCAATTTTCTGTGTGGATCCAAAAAAGAAATAAAACGTTTACTCAACCAAACTCTTCTTCTACGTTCTATGTGAGTCTGTACTTGTAAAATTAAAGATTTAGGGTTTTAGTAACAAGAGCTAAGTTAGGTTAACCATTAATTAAACGCGTTTTTAATTAAAAATTAAAATTATTTAAATAAATAAATAAAACATCTAACATACCCTAGTTTGACAGCGTTAGTTGAGGCAGTTCGCACAGGTATTTTTGAAAGTTGAGAAAGTTGAAGTTAAAAACTCAGCTCTTAATTGGACTCTATAGCTTTTAAGTAACTCTACACTCAAGCCAATTTTTTTTTGTAAGAAACAAATTACTGCCTAAAAGAGTAACGAACTTTTTCTTAAAAATCGAGCTTTACTTAAGGCATTTGTTTAATTACGCTTACTTAATCAAGCTTGTCGCTCGTTTTCAGTCATTTCCATTCATATGGTAGTTGCCACTCAGTTTCAACTCATTTCGCTCGAATGTCAACCGCATGCACACTGGCGTTTCCGTAATACCAACATTTACACCCCACAGTCCCCACGCAAACAATCACAATGGGCGTGAGCGTACGAGAGACACTTGAGAGCTGGTAAGTGCACATTCAAGTTTTAATGTCAGCTATAAATGTCAAGTCTCAGGAGGATTGTCAAGTGAAGAAAGGCGGCAACGAAACAAAAAGTAAAGCACAATAAATAAATAAAAACAACAAAAAATAATAACGAAAAAACGAGCAAAAACTCACCGACCAAATGAGCAAGACAACGACAAAAAGCCACAAAGAATCATTAATAAATTCGTAAGAGAAATGGGTTTTATTTAATTTTTATTGCACCACTCGAGCGGCGTTGCTACTCCACTACAACCAGTGTTGCCGCCTCAGTGTGCCGGGCAATAAAGCATTTAAGAATTATGAGTATGTGAGCAGCAAGTGGCAACAATGGCGGCAACCGCAGAACATGACACAAGCCAAGTCGGTGAGCGAACGTGTCGCCATCCAAAGCGCAATCAGCACTAGAAAAACAATTAGCTTTTGCGCCTCTAAGTATGCTACACACAGCGCATGAAGTATGAACCAGCGCCACCAATGTTTCTTCTACATTGCCTTGACCAGATTGAGACGTGACACTATTAAAAGGGATGCGCGTGATCGTGCGCACATTCCACGTGCTTGTGTCCAACAACTTCCTTAACCCAAACCAGCAGAAGAGTTGGAACGGTAATAACACACGGCGAACGCTTTGAGTGTAAGCGAAATTTATGACTTCAAAAATTATTTTATTAAATTGTGATTAATTGTTTGGTTGTTATGGATGCCGAAACCGCTAAACCGATTTTGATGAAATTTTCAAGGAACCTCTAGAATAACCTTTAGATGGTTACTGTGAAAAAAAGACAGAATTCAAAAAAATTGTCGAATTCGTTAAATATTAAGACCAATCTGAGAATTGAGTTTTCCGGCAGCGCTGGTCAAACTGTACAAAGTCGAAATGTGGAAAAGAATACGAAATGATACCCAAAAGGTCAAAGTAACGCGCCGGATCCCTGTTAGTTATTCATATAACTCTCGGAGTAGAGCTGTAGTAACGTCTTAGACTCTAAATCACGTGATAGGTTAGGTTAGGTTTCGATGTCTGCCAGCCACTAAATACGCACTAAGTAAAGATATAGGACGAATATGCTATATCAATTAACCTTTACAAAGAGCAGGACCCCCTCATTTCAACAGTTTTTCTAGAAGTGATTTGGTACCAAATTGTACCTTACGACATGACTACCTTACATAGAGAGTACTGTAAAGGCAGCTGAATAGCTTTTATCCCATTTTATATTTACTCTGATACATTTGGCCACACAGAATAATAGGTAATAACCATTGCTACAGGCATGTCAACACCTTGTTAACGTTTTTGTGTTGCCTCTTATTATTATTATTCCCTCACAATATAGTTTCTTTCGAAGTCCATGTGTCCTCGGAACTATCTTAAATGATCCAGAAGCAGTGCTGCCTTGATATCTCGGTAAAAAGGCACACGACAAATCTGTGCACTTTAAATATCACTAATCCGCCTGACATGTTCTATCTGAGTAGTCATGAATGCCGCTGTTTAGAAGTCTGTTACTCTGCAGCCATTCAACAACTGCACTGATGATTAGCTGTTAAACAGACAGTAACCAATAACTCTATCTCTGTTAAAAGTAATAGACATATTAATGAAGCAAATTATTGAGCTCCAATCCCAATCCCAATTCCTGGCTTTTCTTTGCAATAATTAACTTACACTAATTTTAATTTGTTTCGTGCTTTGCTTAAATGTATCATATATGAAAGATCTTCAAGCTTCTGCCTATGAGCTTTATGACTAACGCACACAGCTTATGCCCAGTTCACGCCAAATACGCCATGCCCATGTAAAACCGCACAGGATGCAAGGCGTCGACAACACGGAGGCAAAGGCAAAACTTTCGCATTCACAAACGAAACGATGGACAGGACATTAGAGATGCAACGCACCACGTACTTCGGTTGTGCCAAACACATGTGGACTAGTATATAACGCACATACACGTATGTGGCTGTGTCGATGTGTACAAATTAGAGACCAAAACTTGCGCGCCTCGTAACATGAGTTATGCAAGTGAAGTTTTTGCCACCACAGCTGCAAAGTCGCACAGGACAATGCAGGACATGAAGGCAGACAGACGTCGGCGATGTTGGTTTACAGAGCCCAACGACTGCAATAGCAGCAGCAGCAGGCGGCTTTGCCTATAATTAAGCTTAATGCCACGCCACAAGTGGACGACATTAAGGCGTACTTTTTTCACTTTGCTTTCATAAAATAGTTTGTTGTTGGAGTTGTGCTGTTGTTGTCGTTGGCGCACAGATTCTGCGGCTTTAAAATTCAGCCCATTGCACTTGCACCCATAGAGCTAACGTTAAAACTTTACGAAATTTTTATTTATGCTTAGGTTTTATGGCCGCTCTTGGCATTTCGTATAATTATTTTGCGAAATTCATATTTCTGTGCTTCTTCATTTAAGCGACTTAAAATCCATAAATGCTGACTTCAGTCAGCCGCAAGCAAAAAATTAACTGTAAACAACAACAACAAAACCAACATGCGATAACTCATTGCAGAAAATAAATTAACGCTCATTTACAGTCAGAACGAAAAAAGGCGTGGGGGGTAGGTCAAAAATAATAAACTGAAAATTCAATATTGGCATTGCATTCATTATTTTTTTTAAATGTATCTTGTTGTCATTGACACGACAAGCCGCGCATATTAAAAAAAAAGTAAACATATTTAAAAAAAACATTTGAAAAAAACCATCAACAAAAGCCATCAACACGAAAAAGGCGTTGAAAAAGTAGGCACCAACGGAAAAAGGGTACAAAAAGTGGAAAAACCAGAAATGCGCACAAAACGCACCATTTGCGAAAAACACTTGAAAAAAGGCACACCAACAAAAAACAGGGAGAGGTGGTGGTGGTGTTGGAAAAGCTCCACAACAGAAATGTTTTTCCGGCGCTTTGACTGTGTCAACGTAGAGGACGACGGCTCTGTTAATTTATTTGCCGGTTGATTACAGCTCACTTCCGGTGCGCGATTAATTTTTATTTAGCGGAAATTTATGGCAATGGAAAAATGCCTAGACTCTGTGATTGTTGACTTGGTGGGCCAGAAATGACTTTACTTGAACGTGTTGGGCGAACTTGGTGGGATCCGTTGAAAAGCCAATGACAAATAGCAATTAATGTTTGTTCATTAAATTCGTTGACTTAAATGAGATGCCAAATTGATTTCATTTTGTTTTTAATAAAACAGTGGCATTCTTTATTTTTAGCAACGATATTTCTAGTAGAAATTTTCTACACAAGCCAATCTATAAAAACAGTGCCATTGAATTCTCAAAGAATATAGTAAAAAATATCCTTCGAATTAAAAAACTTTTATTGGAAAGTATAAAATTGTATTCGTAACTTTTTTATTCGAATTCATTGCATTAACAGTGTAATGAACATCGATTGATTTTAAGTCATAATCATACCCTGGAAGTCACTCAAAATCGGGGGGAAAGTATTATATTGACTATTTCACTACGGTAATACGATTGTGTCTATCCAGAAATAGGATTAAATTATTTAGTTATTTATTTTTTTGTTTTATATAATTCATTGTTTAGAATGTTATGTTTGTCAGTTATACACCAAGTTGTCGTAGTAAAAAATATTATTCGACGAATCCCTTTTAATCTTATAGGTCTGTCCGATAAATTAGGTTCTCAAATCACCAGCCAGGAGTTCCAGCTTCATGTCAATGTTCTGACGTCAAGTCAATGTGCAAAATTTCTGCAAATCACAGTTTAAATTAAAAACACGAGAAAACACTTATTCAAAATCTATAATAATACTAATATACTAATAAATAATATAAAATTATAACATAATAATAATAATATAATATTATAAGGAGAATGTTTGTTTGGATGTCAGAGGTAATCTGCGAAAGTACATATCCGATTATAAAAATTATTTCACCAGTAAAATTCTACGTTGTCACTGATAGTCATGAGCTATATCTATATTTGATTTTTTAAAGGAACGTATTATTTTTCTTATGATAATTTTTTGCAAAACCATTGGAAGACCATGCACAAAAAGTTTCGAACGTTTTTTCGTTTTTTCTGCTATGTTTTTTCTTCTTCAAAAAGAGCGTGAGTGGATATTTGCGAAGAGAGTGGGTGTGTTCACTTATGAATACAGTGGGAGCGCACAAGCATTAAAAAGTACTGCCGGATCTAACTATAATAAAAGAACCCAAGCGACATGTGCACGAGTCAGTCGTGCTGTGACGCAATATGGAGTCGTCGTTTGGTTAATTTTCTTTATTTTTCGGGCAGCTTCGTATTTTTTTGGTTTTAGTTTTTCCTTTTTAGCTTAGTTTTTATTGTATTTGCCAGGTAGCTTTGGTAGCTTAGGACAAAAAATGTTCTTACGCTTTTTATTATTATTACTGGCATAATCCGCCAGACGTTTTTTGCCCTTTTCGATATTAGCTAAGAATCGAATCCATGTAAGTCGCATGGTCAACTATATGTTGTTTGCTCCACATTGGGAACTCCAAAATCATTATACTTTTATACACCAAATCAGAAATATTTTACATATATAGTTTATCCATTTGCAGTACGCTAGAACTTAGAACTAGTTCAAATAAGGTTTTTATTAAAACAAAAGATTTTTGTTTTTTAGCTAATACCAGAAAAGGCAGAAAAACGTCTGCCGGGTTAAAGTAGTTAAATATAAAAGTAAATAATTTTAAAAAAAATTTATTTAGTCTTGGAAGACTTAACCATTGAAAATGTCTCCTTTCAACAAAGACAGGCTCGTCACATGCCTAATTGGACATCAATATGATCGCACACAAAAGCAAATGTAGCGACAAGATTAATGGTATTTGGTAGTCTCTACTCTATACCTGCTAATTAATTAACGCATTTCTATGGCTAACGAAATGTGGCAGGAACAAAATAAAGAAAAGGGATGTCATCCGCCTAAAAATTTCAACGCTCATACATATTTGTGTTTAGGTAGTCATTAGTATAAGTCAGATAAGACGCATGCGACTGACAAAGCCACTGTTTCAATGTAATTAGTTTTGTGGTTAACAAAGCAAATAGACAAAGACGACGACAGCAAATAATTTGATTAAATTTGGTGCTGTTTAGAATCGAATTTCGTACTTGAAGACAGAAGACTTTTTCGAGGACACATTAAGGTGCAAGGATAAAATACAGCAGACCCAAATTAACGTAATTCAAAAATGTATTACGGGTATCAGTTATTGAAAAAGGTCGTGTGTGATGAAATTCTCTATTCTAACTACATATTTTTCACTTTCTTGATGTGTATTTTTTAAATGAAAATATTGGAGTTTTTTTGTAAGAAAAATTGTATATTTAAACGTTTTTTTGAATTGAATCTTCTAAGGGCGCATTAGTAGTAAAAATGTACAATATTTTGGTGCCGTGATGGCGGGGTCTACGACAGAGATGGAAGAAAATATGTAAGAGAAACAGACATATAAATTTTTTTTTTGTGTGAGAGTTGCTCAGCGATGGAAAGAAAACGAAAACAAAGATAAGCTGCGCTGTGCTCGCAGTTGTTGGCATGTTGGCTCGCTCGTGAGTCATGACACATGAGGTTCGATCTACTCGAGTATGCACAAAATTTGCGACGGTCGCGATACCAAACAAGAATCAACGATAGCTTCGGCCGCAATGCTGTGTCAAAATAAATATAATCAAGCAAGCGGCAAGCGCACTACTCAGTCGAATTGTGACCTCAAGACGGAGGGGATGTATTTTGCTGTTAAATTTTCTTTTGTTCATTAGTTCTATTGGCAGTTAGCTTCGATAGTTAATTTGTGTTTCGAACAAACATCAGCTTATCATATACACTTCACTACCTACGTATGCAACTGAAGTGTCTGAAACTTTTCAAAGAAATCAGCATAAAAATCTGCTTATCGATAATTTTGAATTCAAAGAATTTAATATATATATATATATATAATACAATAAATATCGCTTTCACTTAATAACTTTATGTGCTTTATAGTTGCTTATTCATTTATATGCATTTAAAATTTTTTGTTCGAATTTATTTGATTCTCACACGAATTTTATTTACTTTTGTAACGTTCAGTTAATACATATTTTCACATGTAATTCAATTCATGACAACGGCTTCATGTAAATACATGAATTCCATACGACAGACCTTCAGACAGGCAGGCAACTTGCTTGTTCACTGTTGGTTGCGGCAATTGTAACAACGTCGACAGCCAGCAGCAGCAGCACAAAAGTATGCAACGTTGTTGGTACGCATGTTTGTTCGTCTGTCTTCTTGTCTGCATGTAAATGAAGTCATCCTGCGGTTATTTGTTGCTGTCGTTATTATGTCATCCAGCGGATGATGTCGTAGTCGTTGTCATCGTCGTCGTTGTCCTTTTCGATGCAATTCGTTGCTGTACAGTTGTACGTACTCGTACACCCCACGCTATAACACGCCAGTAATCTGCTCAAAGATGCAACAGGATGTGACGTTGGCTCATACGTTGCTTGTTTCTCTGTTATTGCTCGATTTTATTTCACACATATTTCTTTTGTTCGCGACGATGTACTCGGCTTTTAACGAAATTCTTATTTTTCGCATTAAAGGCGTACAAAAAACAACAACAAGCAAGAATTTAAAACTCAACTGTCACGGTTTGCATTTTAAATTTGTTGCATATTTCAGGGCATTAAAGCACACCGAATGAATTGCGTTGCAAATGTGTTTGCCATGATTTATTCATTATACTTTTTTCAGCACACCTTTTGTTATTTTTTTTTTTCATTAAAACCAAATTTATTGCATTGCAACGTGAAAATCAGCTTAGGTGACACGCGATGCAGTTGCAAACCAAAACCAACGCCGTCAACCACAACACTCACGACGACAGCAACGGGTTTGTGGTCTGGTCAGTTTAGTTCGGTTCAGGTCACACTTAAGCTTAATTAATTACTGTAATTAGTTAAATGCCAGCTGCCTATTTGATCGACGACTCCTTTGATTGCGTTCAGTTGCAATGGTAAACTACACTGATTGCTCAAAGCCTATATTATACATCCTCACCCATTAAATATTTACCAGAAAAGCCTTTAGGAACAGCTCAGTTTGTCTCAGTATTCAGTTCTATGTATAACTCTTCGAAGAGTGCAGTCGATAATTCGACAACTTTGTTTACAGTAAATATGCTAATATGAAAAAAGATAAATTAGATGAGTTTGAATGATGTGATTTTTTTGCATTATTGCCCAACCAATATACTATATATATCTTTAGATCTGTAGATTAATCTTTTTCTGTTTCTTTTATTTTTAATTTAGGTTGCTACATTCATTCGCTAAATTAGATTTGGCTATAGAAATAAAAAAAATAAATATAGTAAATAACATTTTAATTCAAATCGATAAAATCAGTTGTGTGTTTCGCACTTGGTGTGGGAAAAATGCCAGTTAGACAGACTGCGGAACAGCGTAGTCAGCGTTTGGTGGCATAACGAATAATAATTGATGAGAGGAAAGGTCAAATTACTACAAGAAAAGGAGTAGTAAGGTTTATATGTGTATTCATGTATGTATATAAAAGCAACCACAAAACAGAAGACAAGGCAAGAAAATGACACAGAAGAAATAAACAAGAGCATGTCGGTGTCGCGAACTCATAGCATTTTGTTCTACCAAAAATCTCTGAATGTGACTAAAGAAGTTTTTACTTGCCGTTTACATTCTACACACATTCCGAGATAAGCCTACTAGAGAGTATTAAAGTTTGAAAATGCCTTTGAAAAAAAAAATATTATTTTCGAAAAAAACAATTGTTTAGCAAAAACTAGCTTCTAAAAAAACTATTTCGAGAATCCGTTTAGACATAAGAATACAGTTGGCTTTTACTTAAGAAGCAATGCGAAACACTCGCTACGGTAGGGTTAACTGTTCTATACACAAACTGTACAGCGCTACTACTGAAGCGAGACCTAAACACAGACTGTCAAGACTTACGCGCAATTCGGGAGTTCACCTCTTTTGTAACTCGTTAAGCGACTTTGCAAGGAAAACTGTTGTAAATTCACGCAAAAAAAAAAAAATTTATAAAAATAAGAGCAAAGGTTAACTTCAGCTATGCCGAAGTTGTAACACTCTTCACACAACCTCGAACCTTTTTTTAAATATTCAGGTGTGATCAAACGAAAATTTTACAGTATTGAAACTCATGGATTTAAAACTGAGGCATAGATTTCTTTGGAACCTATACGATAGATAAAATCTGGGGTCATTACATTTTCAGCGTTTGTACGTATGGATCTAAGTTAAGATAATAATAGTTAGTTTATATAGGGCACATCATTTTTAGTGTACGGCTCCGAACGGTTGCCACAAGTACACAGCGTAAGAAGAAAATATATAAAGTAAAAAAGGGTATTCGTGCGAAGTTTCAGCTCTTCAGTCCTCTAGCACTTCTTGACAAAGTTATTACAATAATATTCACTACTTGAAGGGCATGAAAAATTGTTAAAACCTTTCAAGGCAAACGTCTTTTGGCACATTATTGATTCCAAGCTTCCTTTTAGAAAAATAAAAAAAAAAAATTCGATTTACACTAAATTATTGTAAAACTGTCACTTACAGTCGCACAGACTACTAACGCACCACGCCCACAGAAAGAGCTTAACCATAGCAATTTCAAATCATTATTTACAGTAAAAGTCAGCAGGATTATCGCTTCAAAGACCAGCGAAACTAAAAAATGCTCGAAGCAGCATTTTCAAGTCAAGTCGAATCGAAGCGAATTAAGTGAAAGTTATAGATTGACTCGATGGCATAAAAAGAGAATCGCATTATGCACAGAAAGGCAAAAAGTTGAGCAGCTAAAAGGAAAAGGGGCTAACAGGAAATGAAAGCAGTTTACATGAAAACGCTAGTCAAGGACAACATGGTTATATATCCTCTTGACAATGGCAGGACTTTACAGCAGTAAATGACTAAATGAAGAGCGAAGGAAACATTATTATATTGTTATGTTTGAATAGATGTCTGGAATGGATGAATGTTGTTGTTCAAGACTTTTAAAGTGGTTTAACAGACTAATCACCGAATTTCTAGACAATTTAGAAAATAACAAAAGCTTAATTGCTCGAATATTGGCCTTCTTTGCTTGTCTCGAAAAGCAAGTGAGAGAATGGATTGTATGGTTCTAATATAGCAACAACAAATCCGAATATGTTAGAATTTCAATAATTTGAAATAATACGAACCATTTCCTGTTATTCTCCCATTAATCAATATGTCACATAACATTTCACAATCACAATCTACTACTGTAAAATTATTTATGTGATACAACTTCAACATGTCGGACTTATTCTGAACGTCTACCTAATTTGGCACATCCATGTGAATTGTATATGGTAGTTGCCTGATGTTGAAGTTTCTCGCTCAACAACGCTTTTCTGTTAATATATTGTACATGTAGGTAGTAGTTACTCTCTGGCGATATGACACTAAAATATGGCGGACCAGTACTACGTACAACATTAGAAAACTTGGGACGTCACAGAAAATAATTACAATGTGACTTTTGATATCAAACGGACCAAATCCACTTTTTCAGTATCAGATATAGAGATATTATCACACAATCAATCCAAACCCCTTAAACCACTTTGTATTCCAAAATATAAATCTCAGTTGAAACGTTTCCATCACAAAAAATTCGAGTAAAAATGAGTAAAAATGAAGAAAATTGTTTTAAACCCTCATGACTAAGAGTTAGCAGTTGTACCTAAAACTTCGAAGAATATGTTGGCTCTTTAGGTCAAATTCGAAACTGAACCTACGAACCAAGCGTTTTACCATCACAGGTGCACAGTGGTATGTCCAGAACCCTGTTATCCATCGAGACTTAAAGATTGCTACAAACAAAGAAGAAAATATCAAGCACAGCAACAAACAGCTCATTAGGTTGGAGAACCATGTCAACCATAGCTAATTCTAACATCCCGCATCGCGGATGAGTGATTAGTCATTGGAATTAATTATGCAGATGGGATTTTTAAACATTCGTTGAATATCATCTGATGATAGTGGTAAATAAAGAAATGTTATCCATTGCAAGGTTCACTCAACGCTTTCTTGTTACATTGAATTCCACCTACTCAAGTGCCACATTCGTTAAAAAATCGAACTTTGCAATAAACTTTTCATTATAATCTGAAATGCCTTGGACATTAAGGCATCAAAGCGCTGGAGTATTCGCTACTTCAGAATTAATACAATTAAAATGAAGTTTAATTATTTAGCTTTGGCATGTAAATGGGAGTACATTAACACGTGAATTGTTTAATGACATGTCATTTTTGACATTTTAATTATGCCTTCCGCTTTGATGAACATTTTTCAACGCGTAGGCTTTTTCCGACGATTCATTTGTAGACTTTATGAAATAGCGCGGAAAATGTAAATGATTTATTCACATTTATTGTTGTTCGCCGAGCTATTGTTGAATTTTTAACAATGCAAAATTAATTGCATTCGATTGTATTAACACACTTTCACTGCCCTAATTGAAATGGTTCATTTACATTAATCAGCATCGATCGAAGTAGGCACATTATGTCTGTTCAAATTTCACTGAAAGAAAATGTTTGCAAGTTTATAGGACGTTCCGATAATATTTTGTTTACTCTAATATTTGTTTCTATAATCCTGTGGTTAGTGAAATGTCTGAACTTGTTGATTTCTTTGCGAAGAAGGACAAACGCAAGTCCAAGTCGCAGAAAACGTATTTTGAACCGGATGAGCTTTACAACAGCATGGAGTTATCCGGTGGTAGCGAGGTGAAACAGCGACTACAGAAAAAGACGAGTTATACGTCACTGGTAGGCGAAGACAAAATTACCGCGAAAGTCACAGTCGTGACAGGTTCGGACGAATGGCGTGGGTTCAGTAACGAACTGCGCAAGCACTTTCTTGGCTTCAAAACTAGTCAGACCGTAATAGAACCGCAGCAGGACTGCAATAAAAAAGAAACCAAAAATGGCGACATTGATGTCGGACAGCCATCCAACACCGCCTCTAGCACTGATGATTTTGGCGATGCTGAGCTGAGCACTTGGGGTACATGGAAAGAAATATCTGGTTTGAACAATAGCGAGCGTATTGCTGGAGGCGAGGACAATAATCAGAGTCATAATGCGGCTGAGACGAATTCGGCAGCACCAGACAAAGAAACGTATGTGCCACCGGCATTACGCAACAGCGAACGTAAAAATCCATGCACCAGTGACACAAAGAAGTCTAATCCCCGCGAGGCACCCGATCTGAGTAGTGAGTTATTCTTTCCAACACTGGGTTCCACCAACAATAGAAGCCAAAAGCGCAAGAAAAACTAAATCAAAAATATGAACGACTGTGGAGATGAAATCCATGAAGCGACCTTCAAAAGGACGCAATTTGATTTAAGAGCAAAATTTTTGTTTTGTTTTTTGTTTTGTATTTCCAAATAGCAGTGTCATAATAATACAGCATAAAAATAAAGTAAATAATAAATAGTTAAATGGTTTCATATATTATATAATAAAATAAGCGATTAATAATAGGAGGGTATACTAGAATGAAGGAACACATCAGATAACAAAGCAAAGAAATTACACTAAGGCAGGGATCATAGAAAGATCAACTTTGTGAAAAATTCACAAAACTCGGCCAACTCGAAAATGCATTTCAAAATCTAGTAGTGGCTGTAAAATAAGTAGACTGACGCTATAAAAGTTTAAAATATACAACCTTCAATATACACTCTCTATCCCGAGAATGGCCAATGCAAATCGTGCAATGTGGGAAGTTTTTATCTGTGAGCTCCTACAACACGCGTGCAGCTTTCTTTTTACAGCTCCAAACGAACTTAAATCTTTTAAATGCAGATTTCATCTTAGGAACAAGTAGAAGTCGCACGGCGCCTAGTGTGCTGTACTTGGCTAGAAACAGTACAGTAGATTGAGTACAGCTAATTTTTAAGCGTTTATACTATAATACACTAACCAATTAAAACCAACTAACAAAAATAAAGAAGTTCGCTTCGTTAAAATGTTAAAACACTTTAAAGGAGTTTTTATGTATGCGTTGTAACTCAAACCGATTTTAGTTAAACCGATTTAAGCTGTCACATAAACAAGTATGTAATTGCTGGTGCTAAAACCAGCGGTCAATGGACAGATGGCTATTTGCGATCCGGACTTTGACTACAACGCATTATACAACTGTGCCGCTAGGCACAACGGTTACAATTCTAGAAGCTCCTCGGAGCACTCGATTAACGGTACTATTTAAACCTCTTACAAATTCTTAAGTATTTCAAAAATGTTATAAAAGTGTTTCTATCAATTATTTCACACCATGAGAACCAAGAGATGGATCAGAAGATCTTATTACTGTAACGCTGACCATACAAAACGAACAGGCTCGTGTGTTTCGCTCGTGTTTTCGTCGTGTATGACCAGCCTAATGTAGAGTTCAAAAGTTCAAATATTTTCAAAATCTAGTAACCCTCGATTTCGAAATTTCTAACTAGTCAAATGAAGTGGAAATGATTTTTCACAAAGCAATAGAACTTCAAACAGTCTACATCGTCGAGAAGTATTTTTCGTAAAAAATCCTGCGTCCGTAAGCAAGAAAAACGTAAGTAGAAATATTCACGTCTCTGGCAGTTGGATTGTTGAATATATATTATTTTATTATTCCACCACAGAGCCCACCGTCCACTTTCGTATATTTCCTTAGAAATATTACACGAACTAGTACGAAATGTGTAATCCAGGAATGTACACATGTCCCGGTGTCTGCTGCGGCCCAACCGGCGGCTTGGGTTCCTGCGGTTATTGTGGACCCTACAATGGCCAATGGTTTAAAGCCATCAATCTCTGTTGCGGACCTTGCGGACCATATGGTGCGTGTTCTTGCAGTGGACCCTGCGGAGGACCGTGCTGATAACTTGCTTAGAAAGAACGTCAGGATTAGCGTAGCCTGTCCTAACATAACATAACAAACGAATTGGAGATAGCAGAAAATACAAACTGACGTGGCAAACTTGTAGTCATAGGCGAAATGATAGAACAAATTTGCGTGTACTTTTTTTGATGTATCAAATCACTTATTTGGCGAAATAAAAAATTAAGATTATAACGTAAATAAGGTCTTTATATTTAATTTTAGTACACACTGATTGGACCATATCCGTGCAGTTTTCCACCTGATAAGTCCTCCGTGATCTATATGCTGCCATGTCTGGACTTGGTGTTCCTGCAAAGTTAATACGACTGCAGAATTACGTTGATTAATATAGGTAGCTCCGCCAAGGTAGGAAATGACCTTTCGGAGATCTTCGATACCGATAACGGTCCAAGCAGAGTGACTCGCTTTATTGTATGCTTTTCAATCTCCTGATGGAGAGCATTATAAGAAAAGCTGGTGTACTTCGGACGGGCACTATTATGTGGAACAGATGTATCCAGCTGTTAGGATATGCAGATGGCATCGACATCATTGGCCGCACTAAAGGTGATGTGGGACTAGCCGTGAATATGCGCAAGAAGTTTATGGTGTGCTCTAGCAGAGAATCATGGCGTCTAGATACTCAGCTGAATACAGGTAACTATAGCTTTGAGCCTGTCAAGGAATTTATATACCTAGGCACCGCGGTGACAAACAACCACAGCGTGAGACTAGGGATCAAACGAAGACTAACGCATATCAACAAGATGCTCATCCTTACAGTTTCTTTATATGGTGCGGAGGCCTGGGGTATTTGAGATAAAAGTTTTACAGAAGCACTTTGGTCCTATTTGCGTTGACGGCAACTACAGTATTCGATGGAACGAGTTGAAGTCTGAGCTATATGGAAACAATGATGTATTTATACGAATGAACGCTCAGCGACTATTATGGGTGGGTATGTATAAATGGGGTAACTCGAGATAGTAAGGTATTCGATACGGCAGCTGGTGGTCAACGATGGGGGGAAGGCCGATGCTACGTTGGCAGGACCAGAGGACTGAAGCACTGTCAAATCTTGATATTACTACGCGAAGGCGCGCGAAAATTGGGGGCGTCTGGAGGCAAATTGTGCATCAGGCTCAGATCCAATTAAGGAGAAGAAGATTTGAAACGTTATTTTTTTATTATTATTTTTATTTTTATTTTAAAAGTAAAGTCACTCATCACTTCACAAATAAAGAATTGTGTCTAAAATCTATTTCATTGGCCCAAGAACTGTTTAGCCTAAGCTAATGTATGGTTTATGTTAAATCTAAATTTGTGTTTGCTAATCACGCCCATGCGAATCTGTAACGGTTTTGTTGAATGGAGTTTAAGATTTTTCTTTAGTTAAAGGATCAGTCAAAGTACCACTAAACGGACGAAGGCGGACTGACATCTTCTTCTTTCATTTATCTTTGTATGACTAGAGTTGAGTAACTTGTCAGCTTTTCTCTGACATCTACTTGCTTGTGGAACTGGAAATGGAGGAGTCCTTAATTCGAAATTATTAATCAATAATAGCTGTGGCCACAAGCATTCAAAAGGCCTCTTTTAAAAATTTTAGGCTTAGGAAAATGCAGTACTAGCCATTATTTTTCAAGATCGTCTTTACTGTTCTTCCACTAAATATTTTATATCCTTTTTTATATCCTTTTCTCAACAGTAATTTAGGTTTCTGCAAAACTCAATAAGAGATCTCAACCAAAAACTTTTTGAACGAAACACAACCCACTCTAAGTTCTCCGAGGAATGACAAAAATCTATTACTCGAGAAGGCAGAGATTTTGAGAGCAATATCGAATATTAAGGCAGTTGAGAATTGTGAATATGATTGGCTTTTGAATCTTCTGTGATAATATCAGAACACGCTGACTATTGCGCTTTCAATGTACCGACTGTTTGGTCTTCCCGGTCTGGTTAATACTCTAACATTGGAGGAAATTTTTTTTTTTGTGGACTCGGGACGAGTTACACATTTTGGATAAAAAATTGAATAAAATTGATATGAATTCCTCTGCTCTAAAGATTTCCTTAAACTGACTTCTTAGTACCTTGGCAAAGAATTCATGAGTGTCGTATAAATCAAGGCTCCAGAAAAAAATGTCGCGGCACTTCCGGCAAACAATTAAAGCACGAAACTATTTGCCTTAAAAAAAGGATATTTATAAAAAGCAAGTAATTTCAAATAAAGGACATTGAACTGTGAAATGCCAAGCAGCACGAAACATGTAGTATTGTAGTCTACAAGCGTCGAGCAGGACGCCACGACAACAGGCAACAGGCAACAGCAAAGAAGTGAAAAACAATTTTGGGTTAACTCGCCAAGAATTAAATCGGCAACACCGAACACGCAAAGCAGCCAGCCTAGTGCTTCAATACACATTTTAAACAGAAGAATAATGCAGCATTTAAAATATTAAATGCCCAAAAAAAAGCGAGCAAAGTCGATTCATCAAAAATGCGCGACAAGTCGCAGAATGCTCCGGCAATCAACTCAATTAAGACGCCCACAAAAACAAACAAAACTCAATTAGACGCCATAACTAAATAATCACAAACACATTTTGCAAGGGGCACTCGGCATGGTGGACGGGGGTTGGAGGATGACGATGAACTACGAGTTTGCGATTCGAGTTTGGATGTGAGTCGAGTTTGTGTTCGGTGTGGGCTTTTTGCTTGTGGCATAGCAAGTCAATAATTTTACAGCTGAATGTTGTGGCATGAGGCATATGGCTTGGGCAAACAAACATTTCATGCCAGCATGTGACGCACGTGACAAAACTTATCAAATGACTTTGCCAACTTCACTGCCTCTCCGCCAAAGCCAAAGCCAAGACCAAGTCAAGTCAAGTTAAGTCAAGTCATCAGAGAAGCAGCAATAGCACAACAACTTTGAACCGTATGCTAACAGTAGCATTCTGCAGGAAGCCACTTAGCTTAACTTCACTGCCAGCCGAGGTTTCCGTCGGCGACTAGTCTTAGCTTAACTTCAGTTAGTCCTTTTTGATTTGACTTTTTCTTATGAAATGTGCAGCGTTTGCGTTGAAACTTAACCAAAGCTCAGCCAGCCACAGTAAAAAGCGGAAGCCCAGTGTTAAAACAATAAAAACTGCTTGCACAAGAGGCGTGTCAATGGTTGTCGGGGGCGGTGTACAGAACACGTCTGCTTGTTGCACTTGTTGCGTCAGCTCGGTTTGCTTTACTTCGGCTTACTTGGTTTGGCTTTTTTTGCTCGTAGTTAGTCTCTCAACTATGTAGGACTTCCTCATACACAGCATCATCAGCGTCGTCATCATTAATGTTTCTTTGCTGAGTTATGGTTGTGTTGAGGCGTACTTAATGTTTTATGCTCCGTACGCATTTCTTTGGTGGGTGTAGAACATTAGATAATAAACACTTCAACGTTGCGTTGTAAAATATCAGAAGACTTAAGTGCGGTTTGTTTTAAAAAGTAAGGCAGTTATTTTACTTGCCTTGGAGGGTGAAGCTTAGGAAAACACAAATTGTTTCGTTATGATATAAATCAGCCTTAGACATCTTAAAGCTTACCCCGTATCGCCTAATATAATCGAGTCTAGTAAGTCTTTAAAAATGTGATGAAATCTATAACACTATGTGACTAAAACTTTGGCACGAACGCATCTTATGGACAGCGCATCGGTGCCTTGCCTCTCCAGTCAGACCGAGGTACCAGACGTATGTGATAGTTTTATATATTTCTCACCTCAGCATAAAGTCGAAAATGTACAATTTATTTATATTTATGGTAATATTCAATCGATTGGACCAAGCATGTAGATATTGCATGCCTCTGCTGCACCTGTATATGAGACGAGGTTTACTAGAATAGATGCAGCTTGTGTGTATATTAACAGAAAAGCGGAACAACAGGGAGTCTTATATTATAACACAGCTGCCATGATATATATCCTCGCGGTATGCTAGCACTAATTTGTCATGATGTTGAATAAGCGACCCTAACTCTGACATTGAAGTTGCAGCCTAACAAATACAATTCTTGTCATAATTAAATGTCCTGGTATGAGGAGAGTTTTCAACTTGTGATGCAGACCGTCCTATCATATCCTCCCGAAGGCGTATTAGTTAAAAGAATGAAAAGGAAACAGAACCATTAGAAATGAAGTCCAATAATTGTACAAGTACAACTTGATAAAACCAGTTTCTCATAAAAAAAACGAGTAACAAGAAAGTCGATTGATTTAGTTGCCCGTTGGACGATGATTTAAATCTTTGTTCATTCTATTACTCTGAGAATTATAATGAAATGTGGCTAAGAATCATAGACGAGAATTGGCAAAATTGCATAAATCACCCGAAAAATTATCAACTTTATAATAATAAACATTACGTTCTTTTAGTCGAATTGCAATGCATGGGTACATTAGTTTATAAGAAGTATATTTATGAAACAAGTTGGAACAAGGTTGTGTAAATAAATTGGGGAGGCGTGAACCCATTATCACACACACACAACCCTAGACAATGACGACAATAACGACGATGACGATCAGATGACTACGATGATGATATCAGCAATGACAGAGAGCTACGACGACGAACAGCTACAAAACGATGGTGGCAGCAACAACGACGATGACAAGCGAGGAGGCAACAACGAGCACAGGAACGACAACGCGTGGCAGCTACACAAGAGAAAGAAAATCGTGCGCAGTGGAGTTGGACGATGTTAGCCAAAGACGACGATTATTACGACTTTGTTCTATTACTTCAACTTTGTATTAATTTGTAACCTTTCTTTTTAAAATAAAACCCCACATAAACTCATTTTAGGTGAGGTGAGAAGGACCCAAACCATTCGAATATAACTGGATGTTTTTTTTTTTTAATTAAACTACTTTAAACTCATTAAAACACAGTTACTTGTTAATTACCAAAATATACAATTATTATTCGAGCATAAAAAATCCGAAGACCAAAAATTTTTAACAAGTCAACTTTAGTAACTTCATTAGTTGGTTTTATATGAGTGGAGTTGCTCCGCCGTATGGAAATCGTAGCAACGACAAAATGGTGTAACAAACAAATTTACATATGTAGTAGATATATAGGAAACTACCAATTTAATGACATAACGAAGCAAACCCTAATTAAACAGACCACAAAGTTTACACAACAAGCAACCGAAAACTGGCAGCAAACAAACATATTTGAATAGTAAGGGCATACCAGCCAGCAATTCTATATACAAAATATACTGCCTGACAGCAGGAAAAGTGTTGGCAATCAGGAACAAACAAAATGTAAATACGACGAACAACAAATACGATAACGATGGCGAATGATGAGGATGACGACGAGCAACAAACAAAACGCAACTCAAAACTCAAACCAAACTCAAAACTAATTTCGGCCAGTGCCAAAAACAACAACAACAACAACATAACAATAACAACAACAACAGCAAAAGTGTGTCCAAAAAATATTCATACACATTTATGCAAAACAGCAATAGCGCAACAATAACAGAAACAAGAACAAAGGCCGGCGCAAACTGCAAAACAGACACTAAAGATATTTGCATATGAACTTTTGCCTATGCATATGCTTCTATGCATTGTGTTTGTGTAAAAATATGTTAATTTGCATGGTTTGCTGAACTAAACATAAATTTACAACAACTTTTAATTTATTTTACGGTCATAAAAAAAAAATACTAATAAAAAAAGCCTTACAGAAAGAGAAGAAGCCCAACTACAATAAAGAACGTGCGCTGGCAAGTATGCTACACATTTTTTGTTACAACGACATCTCAACTAACAAGCACAGTTCACCTCAAAATAACGTAATTAATGTCGGTCGTTTTGGAGTGGTTACATGTGTGTGTTTGTGTGTCAGACAAGCATAAAGTGAGCTATAGTTGCCAGATACTCGTAGATCGCATGATGGAACAATTGAAAATGCATGAAGTTGGCACGTATGTGTCACGCCGTCAGCGAATGTTATCGATCGCGAAAATAACAAAACCATTCCGCCATTTTTACAATTTGTGCGGAAGTGAAAGAAACAGAAAACGCCACGATCGATGGTCCGTCTGTAGATGCTCTAAGGGAGAAGCTCAGTAACAGAACCCTGTCGTACGTGACTGTAACTTTTTTATAAGATCTGTGTGAAAACAACATGGTAATTAATAGGCACCTTATTTCGGATCTCAAGTGGACCACGAAGTATCCTAACAACTAATTCAATAGCAATTCTAACCCTCACCTAGCTCATATAGTCAAACAACTGCCAACAACAACAATAAAAGAACTCCTTTTTTGGATTATGTAAAAAAATATTTTTTTATAAATAACCTATATTTATAAAAAAATATATATATATATTTATATGATTACGCCTGTACACTTATATAAATACATACCCTTCAGGCCCTAAAGCTCCGTAAAAAGTAACAAACTGCAAAGGCACTCATCACAAACAACCTGGACGGTTGTTGTTGTTGTTTGGGACTTCCAGCGTTGAGCATTATAAGAGCAAATCCTTCACATACCGGGTACGTTTTTTTTGCTCTATAAAGCATAGATGTATATTCAAAGTCACCCTTACCATTGTCCGTTGGTTTTTGATGCTCTTTGTTTTTGTCTACCAGCTTTAGTCTAGTAAGGACACCCATCTTGCAACCATATCTTCTGTTTCCATCAAAAGAGCGATTTGGTCGGCAAATCTTATAATGTTGGTCCGTCCTGGATAGCTAAATTTCAATACTTCCTCGAGCATAATATTTCATTGTGGCCCGAAGCTGATATTTAAGAAACCTTACCCCAAACATTAAACCACCAACCTATTGACTTTACACAGTAGTACTCCATTATAGAGATACTTACAGACGTTGTGATGATGTGTGTAAGAGCGTTACATACTCCAAAATACACATATCGATTGCCAGTCAACCATGTTAAAAGCATTCCTTACATCCCTAGTAATTGCAATTAAGTACTGCTATGCCCTCTCCATCCTGTGCATTTTATAGCTCTTGCGGTATTATCAAGGTGATCTGGTTCATCTTCATCCCACAAAAATAGTTTGATATGAAAATGTACTTTCACTAGATGACTTCAGATAAGCTTCTGAAACACTATGCCTACGACGCTTAAGAGGCAAACTGTCCAATAAATCAGTAAGTTGACTTTGAAATTAAAACTAAACTCTAACGATTCAGGTCTGCTATGCGTTGGCTGAATAGTTGGATAAACACCGGAGGGTGTACTGCGATCGCAAGTGTCACAGTTAAATCTTAGTTTCATCTTCCTCGCTTAATTCATTACATCTTCTGTCGCAAATCCTGTAACCTCCGCATCACGTCAAAGGAATCGATCTTTTTATAGAACATCTTGTTGGAAATAATATCTCTGCTATGATGTGCAGTGCGTCTGATTTGGTTGGCGTTGCCGTAATATCTGCTTTGGCTTTTCCTTTAACAAAACGTGCGTAAAGTTTTAATTACAAACTTTTTGACGCTATCTCGTCAGCATCGTCGTCGTCGTCGTCGTCATCATTGGCTGTCGCTTGACTTGTACTTCACACTCTGTACAAGAGCGTGTCGAAGGTGGCAATAGTTTAGAAGTTGCTACACACACGCACTTATAATTCCAGACACCTTACAATGTAAACTTGTAGCTCACAACACACAAGACCAAAGCAAAATTTGCTAAAATTATTGTTTAACATTTTAATTGGCCCAGCTGTTGTCTAAAATTTATGTTGATTTATAGCATAGCAATTCCAATTTTGTAGCATACTAATCTGTGAAAGGACGATAATAAAATACATATGGAGTTAAACACTATTATAAAGTAGGGTAATGCAGAGCAGTGAGCAAGGCGCTTGAGGGTAACAAAATCTCGAAATTATCATCTCGCCCAGCAAAGACGTTGAGTCATCATCCTTTCATCAAAATTTCGATTGCGTTTGTTGAGTCTTATGAGCCTGAGCCTGAGCCTGTGCCTGTGTCAGCGCCATTTGTTGATGTTCCTGCTGCATCATTTTATTGAACTGATCAAGTGTCAGTATCGGTGGCATAATGTCTTGAGCCTGCCCACCCATTGGTGCTGGCATCGGCATTGCCATTGCTGGTCCACCGCCGAATGGCACAAAACCATGATTTGTGTTCATGAAATTTGCACCAAAGCCACCACCAACTGCATTGGCGCCACCTCCAACGCCACCGCCACACTGACGCATGCCACAGTGACAGCCGCCACGGCATTGATGCATTCCATTGCAACGACGATAGTTATTGCCATATGACATTCTTTGACAGTTGCCGCCGTAACAATGATTTGCCCGATGCCCATGCCAGCCAACGTTGCCATTGCCACACATACGTGACATTTGCTGGTGACTACGCATTGGCATGTGGCACTGATATGACGAGCAGGTAGTGTGCATGGGAAAGGAACCGCCATTGTTATTGTTGTTGTTATTATTATTATTATTTGTCTTGAACATAGGCATTTCGAAGGCCCAACTACTGCCACCTGAAAAATCCTCTTCCTTCGAGTGATTTGATTGCTGTGCGCTGCTTGACACAGAAGCCTCCGCTGATTTGCTTTCCATTTGTCAAGCTTAAGTATTGTAGTCTCCAAAGTTCGTTATATTCCCATAAATACGATCCTTCCCAAATCACTGATTTCCACCTGACACTCTGCAGTTAAAATTTTTGTTGTTATTTTTGACTGAAATATTCTAATGAAATGTTACTACGTTTTCTTTTTTATTTTGAAGTGTATACTTTTTCGACCCTAAAGAACACACAAAAAAATCTATATGATTTACGGCCCTGGCCCTATTCTTAGCAACCTATTTGCAAGTGGTCAAGCTTTTGATAGTTTTTGTGATGTTGGCTATTCTCACGCGTATGCATCTGTGCTTTTTAACCAGGGCTGTATTTTACAGCAGTCTGTAAAGCCCATGGACGCAGTCTGTTTTTTCAAATGCTTCTTCTTTATTGTGCAAAAATGGAAGCGAAGAAGACGTCGATCTAAGTATTTACAATAATTAATATTTATAAAATGGTTTGCAACAAGTTTTATATATTTTTGTTTAGTAAAAAATTGCGAAAACGCACAACGCCCGAGCAGCACACTTCTGTTGTCATAATTATAACTATTTTCCAACATTTTCGCAGTAATACAGTTGTTGTCCATTTTACAGTGTTTTAACAGTGCAAAAAATATCAGCTGATAAAAACCTGTAAAAAAATGAGATGTTAACATTTATCTTGACATGACCTATCGAGGAGCTGTCAGAAACCTATTAGAAACTTGGTATAAAATTGCCCTAATAGGTTTCTAACAGTAAAATACTATCTTACATGCTGTTAGGCTGCTGAGAATCCTGCCCTTAGCCTGCGAGAGAATATGTTAGAAATTTTATTGTGTACGCCACGAATATCAGGTGGAAAGAAAACGAGAAACAGGCTTAAGCTGGTAGCGGAGTAAAAGTTAAAATATCGAGAGGGTATAGTATCTGTAGATAATATATTGTTGCCTAGAGAATAATTCCATTTCTGGGTGCTGAGGTGGTTCTTAATTAGCGAACTTAACTGGTAGAAGATCAGTTCTGTGTTATTCGCTTCCTACTCGAAGGTATTCGAACTGGAACTGGAAAGGAAGTAGAACCAAAAGGCAATTCCCGTAGTTCTATTGGATATGACTTTAAATAATATTAAAATTAAATTATTTGACAAATCAACGGATCCGCCTTGCATGACATGAAGGTGAAGAAATTCAAGAGAATTGTAACTGGAACTTTTCCTGCCTCAGTTATTGTGTTATGCTGCTGTCTCTTTAATTTATAACATCTGGGTTTGTTAGAAGAAATTGAAAGAAAGCCAGGAAATATATGTATCGGGAACAAGACAATGATTAACTTTGGGTGCTTAAGCTCTTCTGATCTGCTTTAACTCTTAGTGTCTGCTTCTATTTTAAGTCACCATGGCTCCAAATCCAGGTCTTTTCTATATGCTTAGTAGTGGCCAAGTAATTTTCATTTCATGAAATACTAAACAATTTAAACTCATTAGAAAAATTAATCATCCTCACAGAAAGCTAGTGGAGGAAGCCAGACATTCACAAAGTGAAGCGCGTTGGCAAAAGAACTTTTTAGTCCTTCAACGAGAAAAAAAAAACCCCCTGAAACCAAAATGAAACCTAATGAAAATCAACGAAAAATTGTACTTGCAGCAGACTTAAAGCTGTGGAAAATGTAAATTAGATTGCAGCTTTTAACGGACCAACAGAGTGTGGGGTGCTGGGGCAACTAGACCAGACGAGCCAAAATGAATTGAGTAGCAATGCTGAGCAATGGAGTAGCTGACGAGGATGGTAATGACGATGACGTAATAGTGATAGCAATGATAATGAGTGGAATGCTGATGATAATGATGTTCATGACGTCGTTTAGTTGCTGTGCGAGCTTCGTTGAAATGATGTGCCCACAGCTGTTGTTGAGCTGAAATGAGCAAAGTGCTTCAGCTGCAGGCAAGCAGACGCAGTAGAACTGAAGGTAAAACTGGCGCTGATATGAAATAGAAATATAAAAAGGCAAGCGAAACAAACTAGTTCAAGTTGCCTACTGTAATTATAAATTTACCTAAGGAATTACAAACTCGTTGAGTACTGACTGTAGTGCCCTGGAATGTGAAAGCGGTGAGGTGAATGAGTTGGTGTCTAGATAGATGAGTACGCGCCTGAATGGTTGAGTGAGGCTGCAGCAAAAACGGCGGCTCTAAAGTGGCTAAAGTACAACAGCAGCAATACTTGCAGCAAGCATAGAAATAATATTATTGATAGATTAAAGTTTTGCCACAGCAGCACCGCACAGCTCAACAAGTTGAGCTGAGTTCAGTTCGAGTTGAGTTGAAGTATTTCTCTTGCTCGCTGAGCAAGATGAAGTAGAGTTTCCGCAATGTTTTGTAGTAGTTAATGCAACTACTTTCTCTAAAAAAAAATTTTAAAATATAAAGAAAATAATAATAATAAAAATAAAAAGTAGAATAAGGACAAAACTGAGATAAAGCGAACAAGCGTCTACTTACTACCTGTACTTTTACAAAGCCCAACAACTCAAGTGTAATCGCATTAAACTACAAAGTAAAGTTTTCTGTTACGCCGCTGCTGCCACCGACGACTTGCTCAAGTGGACACAACTCTAGTCAACTTGGTTTTGATTGGTTTGGATAATACCGTGGTAGGGTTAATAAGTTGGGCGCGTTATGCAATGAGCGGGCGTACAACTGAAAACAACAACAGCAACAGAAACAACTTTGAATGTCATTAAGTTTTTGAAATTAAAATTTTATTTGCTCTCTTGTTTCTTTTTTCCGCCAGTGCCATCGAGTTGCAGGAAGCCTGCTTTCAAAGGTGTGACCGTGTCGCCTTTGACTAAGTAGCTCGCTTAATTAGATTTTTCCAATTTTTTTTCCCCACGCGTTGGGGATTATATGAGAAAATTATTTTATGGGCAAATATGAAAAGCATTTATAGGGTAAACCGAACTCAAATCGAGTTTCTGTTGTTCGAGCAGATAGAATGCTTCTGAATAGCGTGTTGCTGTTGATGAATGAAGGACGCATGACATCAGGCCAGCAGCTCGGAAGCAGTGCCAACGGACTATTCCATAAATATATTGAGTCTTATCTTGAGAAAATATGGCAAACCGCGTTATCATACATCGTTATGCAGAGACTGAAGCGACATGCTCAGTCAGCGTCCTCGCAGTGAATGACAGCCACGTTGTGTTATCCTTATCGTTCATGCAAAACCTTAGCTGTCTTGGAAGTGCCTATATGAATATCATTCTCCACTTTTTAAAGAATTTGTTCTACTTGCTTTCTTTGACTTCGAAATTTGCTAAATAAAATCGCCTGGATTTTCATTTTTCAACTGCTCGTTCCATTAAAGCACATTCTCTATGAGTGGCACAAATGCTTTTATGAGCCTTGGCGGCAAAATAAAATTAATTGCAGCAAATTTCCCTTTTATTTACTTCTCTAATTTAAAGCAAGGTGAAGCTGTGTTGCATCATAGGCTTTTAGAAGCACATCGTGCGTCTTCTTTAAGTAAAGAACTTGTCGTGGGCCGAAAACAAAGAAGACGCATTGAATTGGAATCATTATTAGAGATAGTTTCGTGCCAAATGCAAAATGATTTTGAACTTATTTTCGATTAAACATAACATATCATTCTTTGAAAATATAATTGTTGTCTCTCTTTCTTTCCTGATTGGTTTGCCGATAGAGTGTTAGCCTGCAATGCAAGCGTTCCAAGTTCTAAGCCCAGTGGATGCATTCATTGATTACATGCAAATAATTTCCGTATAATTAGGTGTCTCTTCTTAAAATTTCGTTGTATTGAATTAATGAAGTTGGTATTATATGTTAGATGTAGAAATAAGTTTAGAGGGTTTTACTTGTAGTAACTTCGAAGCTTTATTCTGAGGAACTGGTATATTGCATTTCATTCATAATACTGCCCATAGTTTTTCCCATCTTTTAGGCAGCATACGGAGTACTCGTTCAAAACTCTACTAATTTTTTCAAAAAAAGTGAAGTGCTGCTCGGTCAGACCAAGAGTCATCGACCGAAAGCAGTGGTAGTCGGATGGAACAATGTCTGGTAAATACGGCGGGCGGGGAAGGATATCCAGTGATGGTTTCGTTAGGCTGGATCAGCTAATAGTAGAGTTGGACCCACCAGATGCACAGCATTAAATTAACATGAATTGTGTGGTCAGAACCTTCGATGCGATTTAACCTTATTTATGGCAAGTTTAGTAAATCCCTCAAAACTTATTTTTACACCTAATATTATGGTTATTATTATGGTTTTACCACTGCTGCTGCTTCTGACGGTGAACGACATTCTGCTTACTACTTCGGCGATCGACTTTCCACACTTCGCTTCTGCTTCTGCCTTTTTATGTTTTTTGTTGCATCAGTACAATGCTTCTGACATAACAGATTATTCATGAATAGAGTGCATATATCAATCCCTGGTTACAATTAGCTTTTGTTAAAAAAAAAATTTTATTTAAGTAAATATAAAATAAGTAAAATAAAATACAAAGAATAAAACACAAACACTGTCGTCAGCCACAATAATGACGGCACAGAAAATGGCGACACTGTTGCAAATTTAACTCAATTTGTTGTGGAAGTCAGCGCGCAGAAAAAAATGTTAACCGCAGCCATTTACAATAATTTACATTCATTTGCTGCGCACGCACATTGAGACCGCTACAGACGACAGAACCAACAATTAAGTTGTGAAAAAAAGTATTGTATATATATAAATATATATGTACTCGTACAATATATTTGATGCTAAGGTGTGGAATACAAAATGGTTTTAAAGACTTTTAATGGCGTTCAGTTAGCAACTACTTATTTGCATGCATGTTCATTGGATGAGCAAGTGTTTAATGTAAGAGTGCACATGATATAATCGAGGGGAAACCATTATACTACGCACATTGGCACTTAGTGCATGCAGTCATGATAACTGCTGTGGCTAGCATAGCTGAAACCAAACAAACCAACCAAAATCTACTGAATTATTGAGAGAGAGAAAGAGTGTAGCGCATGTCTGGAAAGAGTTACTAAGTTCATTTAGTTGAGTAGTTAATTCGGGCAATAAATATAAGGATTTCTACTCTTCTTGAGAAGGCCCCAGAAGAAGCTTCGATGAGAGCTTGGGCCGATGGAGTCAGCTATGAATTGAACCAAATGTTTATGCCTCAAATTATTTGACAAACCATTCGTTCTTTCTTTGCTTGTTGTGGGTATTAGCACTATGCGCTATTAGACCTCACTTAACGGGTATTGTTGTATTTACCGCATCATAAACCAATTTTCATATGGTGATTTCAAATCGCTATATTATATGTACATTACAATTGCAAATCGCTTATTTTGAAGTGTCTAGTTGTGCAGCCATCAGTTGTTACAACACTACACGCCAACGGCAACAGTCATATTAAGTTGAATTCAACGTACAATGGCAGGGTAATCGAGTTGGCGCATGAAACTCTTTCAACTCGAATTCATTTCGTTTGCCACATCCTGAACTCGTACTTCTTCGCTTTGCACTAATTCATTGTCAGCGATGAGCAACAATCGAGTAACTGACACACTGCAGACAGACATACTCAATGACTGACTGGCTGTGGGTGAGTCAAGCGTAAAAAGCATATTAAAAGCAATAAGAATGTCAACGGAAATGATTTTTGCTTTATGCTAACGCTGCTGGTGCTGCTGTTTTGCAAGTGAAGTCGATTTTATTGCTATACATGATTAGATGAAATGTGCCATGCTCCACCACCATTGTCAAACCCTCTATTGTTGCCAGCGATCTTATGTTGACGTGATTTGTTATTTTCAAAGTCATCGCAGTGGAGTAAGCAATGCAACTATGCTCGACAATGCTAATTATTCCTGGTCATAGTTATTATGGATGTTTTGCACTCATCAATGCTTGGTAATGAAATTATTGTCATATGCAAATAATTGCTGTTTTTGTTGTTGTTATTGGTATTGAACAGTTTGTAGCTGCTCTACTAGGAGCTTGCATATATTCTAGTCAGTAACGTCTAATGGTGAAAATTCGACGTAACAGTGTAGTAGAAATTGGAGCGATGTCTGCCCGGAATAAATGGTTTTAAAAAAGAAGTAATGTCGATTGATTTTGTTATTGCAACGAAGGTGTTATACTCATACCTACGGGTAGTAATTTTTAATTGCTTATCTACATTCTTATCTTGGGTTACCGAAAATTTATTACGGCACAGTGCTTTAAAAACAAGTGCAGTGGAAAGGAATTGTGGTAATACAATTTTTATTTAATTTTTATTTTTGATTTATTGCCCGAGTACCTCTATTATTAAATGATTGGTGTCCTTCCGCGTGACAATAAAAGCAATCTAAGTCCCTAGTGCAATTTTGTATTTTCTTTTCTGCCACATCTTCTACAGCACACCTAGCAATGGCATTGAGTCAACAAACTTGCAAAAGTACAAACTGGTTAATGGTTGGACTTAAGAGGCAGAAGTATGAGTGCCATGAGCTGGAGCTGGTGTCGAGTGCATTGTGTCTGATCATCGACACAGGAGTCAGTCAATTAAAACAGCAGACATTTGCATTAAGTGCACATGGCACAGTGTAGCAAGCATAGGAAAAGCTTTTATATGCAACACTGTAAAGGTGTGCTGGGTTGGAGTTAGACGGTGAGTGCGCCTTTGTGCGTATGCTTGTGCATTGTGTGTATGCTTGGCCAACCACTGAGTAAAAGAAAAGGAAGTTGAGCTTAGATAAGAAAGAAAAAAAAATAGATTGACAGGAGCACAATGGTTGAAATGCATTGCACAGCACTATATAGCGATTTTGAAAGGCAACACGACTTTTGTTGCTGCTAACCACAAACGGCGTTGATGCGTACGACGATGACGATGTCGATGACGCTGATGGCAATGTTCTTTTTTAGCAAAAGCGGATGTCATTGGCCGCGTTAACTTGCAAAATTTTGTTTGTTTGCTTGGCCAATCAAAATAATGTCATTGTGCTTATTGACAACTCTGGTTAGATTGGTTTGTTATTTGGTTATGTCATGTTACTAATTATCATACGCAACCACACACACAGAGCGTAGAAAATTTGTAGTTAACATTAGCACAAAATATCGGGACACATCAAAACTGTGTACGCATTAACCTCAAATGAGGTCATGTCGTCTGCTCCCAAAACTACCGAAAAGCTTGAGTGGCGCTCTGGTTGTTTCCTGCCACATGCAACATTATGAGGCATAAAGTTAGACACTCATGTACGCCCACATGTTTTACGCGTCTGCAAAAGTCCAAAAGTGCGAAAAACGAATCAGCAAAAATTATTACAGAGTGTGTTTGCGGCAAGGGTAGGCTATGCTGAGTGTGTGCGGCAACACATGGCTGCCAGTGCAGCACTTACCCATGAAATGACAGCTTTGTAATTAGTGTCCCGCATGTCCTTTTGCACGTGTTCGATAATGTGCATTTCTGTTTGTCCAACTTCCGCTTTTAACACGATTGCCGACATTTAACACCAGAGAAAGTCGAGCTGAGTCGAATGTTGTTTTGCCAATTCGTTGGAATGCTCTTCAAGCCTACCGTTACATAGAAACTGAAGCCCCCAAATTTACTAATTAAATTCAATTTTTTTTCTGCTTTATAATGATCATTCTGTTGTTCTAGTTCTAGTGATCGCTTTGGAGTAATTATAACCTTCTGCTGAGTTTATTCATCTCTTGTTTTTGACGCCTTCCTCATGAATCATTGGTGATTTCTCATTACCACCTTCAGCGATATCAACCTCTAATTATCATTAATTATCTCATTTATTTTCATGTCAGAATCGTCGATTGTCAATTGGCTCAAAGTTTGATTTGTATTTTGGGCTCATTGGTAAGTAGTGGTACCAAGTAGTAAGTAGTGGTAAGGACAAGCTCTTATGTTCATACAACCAGTGTAATACAACGGGACTAGAAGAATCAGTGTAATATGGATGGAATGTGTCTGGCAAGATCTGTGCTTCCCCTAAATCATCTTCGCCGATCTTCAGTATCGCTGATAGCTGATAGGGTTTCAGAAAGCTGTGTGCACACTCTCTAACAATGGCACTCGCTAAAAATGGACTTTCTCAGCAGCATTTAGCGTTTGTTTGTGGATTACTGAAACTGTGAAACATCGGAATAGTAGCATTGCCCAGCAATATAACCGTACTAGACATGCTCCTGAATTTTATATCAACAATTAGAGTTGCAACTCTGTTCGTCAACAGAACACTTATTAGATAGATTATTGCCAGAAAAAGAATTAAATCACACTTCAAATGAATATGCAGCAGACCCGCACATAAGCTTTTTTATTTTCTATATAATCACATAAAATTAAACCCTTTTCATATCATAAAAAAAATCTTTTTCAATATATTAAAAACATATTTCAATAGAAAATAAATGAACTAAAGGCAATAGCCTCATGTCTTCACATCACACAAGCCACGGTATCGTTCCACTCCTTAACTTTCGCAAGGAGTAAATTATGCATCATCTTCATCATCATCATCATCTATGATCAGCTTAGTTGGAAACCAAAATAAAGTCAAATTACAAACAAGCGAAAATACCACATAACGAAGTGACATATCTCAATTATTCTTCTCGGGCATTGGATCGGGAATATTTGGCAAGAGGTTGGATTCCTTGCAGTCGGGGATGAGTGACCGTTTCATTGTGTCACCGGCGAAGGAGCGCAATTGGAGCGCCGAATTCATGCCGCATAGCAAAGCGGCACGAGTGTAATAACAATTCAATATATCATTAAAGGTTTTGCAAACTTGGGTCGCATTTCGATTCTCATACCAATCCGCCGGTGCCTCGCATTCGACCATGTCGGAGCGCAGTTCACGAATGCAGTTATGGGCATTGCATAGACCTGCGCAGCGTTTGTAAGTGGACTTTGTGCCGCCATCGCAGATCTCCGACTTGAAGTAGTGCAGCCCATTGGTCAGTTTGGCAAAGATATTGTCTCCGGCCATGCGGCACTTGCGTATAACCCTCTCAATTTGACCCACGACATCGTTGATTTCGTTGCAAGCATTTCCAATCGAGGACTGCGACAACATCAAAACAATTCGTTCGGGGCTTACCAAGTAAAGACGTGCCAATTGCATTAGCACGGGATTATCATCGCACAACTGTTGAGTGCCTGGATGCTTTGGTCGCATTCCGGGTGGGCATGTGTGGTGTTTGCCAGGGCTTGGCTTTACGCTTCGTCCTCCCTCGTATCGCGCTGCGTAACGGTAAAAATACCATGGAAACCAAATCGCCTCCACACAACTAAATGGCTGCAGCACAGGGAGTAACAGCAGCAGGTAAACGAAACGAACGATTTGCATAATCGGAATTATTACTGAAGTTCGCTATTCGTAGAGAGTTGTGTCAATTATAGATAGAGATATTTATAACTAACACTGAGCTACAATATAACTTCAGTTCGACAGTTATTGCTAAGTCTACATACACACTCTTTGAGTTTTTTGATTTTTCCTTGTAAACCAAAAAACATTTATCCCATCAACCTAAACAAATCACTTCCAGTACGAAGATCGGCTATTCGATCATTTAAGGAGTTCCGGATTGTCGTAGTTCCGATTGAACGATATAATAAATTATTGGATTAGCTTACCGAAAATGAGAAATATAAATGTATAACTCTATTTTGAAGTCGGTATAGAATTGCGGTATTCGGCTCCGGAATATGGCTGGCAATTTAAAACTGGATATTATTCAAAGATTTCAGTGCACATTGCAAACGGAGCTTTCTCGAACTCTGTCATCCACAGTGATCTGTTGATCTGAATGAGAATATCGTTCAGTTCAGCACGAGATAATCCTCACGGTTGAAAGCTCACAGCAACCCTTTGGGATGCAACTTGCCAGACAACACTTTGCACTTTCTTTTGCACTATCTGAACCCCGGAATGTTATTTCTTATTTCAATTCAATTCATTATTTAACACCGGAAATCATATTACAGGTTACTTATTAATATTTGTCTAGCGTAGCCCGGCAGACGTTGTTCTGCCCTTTCCGCTATTATCGAAGAAAATAAAAATTCAGTAAAAGTACAAAAGTCGAGTATTTTAATGGCAAGAAACTATGTATTTTGCTGCATGGGTTAACTATTTTTTCTTCAGTGAAGCACCTTATGAAATACGACATTTTTCGTTTCGTTTTCAGGTGCAAGAACAAATAAAGCGGTTTGTGAGTTTAACTTTCTTTATTATTATTCTTCGACAGACTTTCGATTTCGAATTTGACATACTTTTCAAGGACAAACTGATGAAGCATATTCATTTTATCCATGTAATCCAATTTATTTCATTTTTTTCTGGACTTTCTCGGTACACTAACGCATGAAACTTAATAAATTTTATCAAAATCGACCCAGTTATTGCGGCGTCTATAGCGGACATACAGACAGACTTTGAACTTTTTGGTTTTGATGAAGCGAACTGCCTTTCTCACGATTGTGATGGGTTGATCATTGGGCAACTCGTCGTTATTCACTATGGTTAGTGAACTGTTCACTAACGCAACGGTGATAACATCTGAAAGCGATTAGGCAACGCGATGCCTCTCCTCAAAGATCATCATAATGTTGATATTTTGACGTGGTGAATGATGGTGAATCGTTTATAAATATTTTAATGTAAAATTAGAGGACAACGTTTTAGTACCTAAAATCAGTGCAAATACAACTGAACAATTCCAAACCGAAATCTTTTGTCCAAATGAAAAATGTTTAAAATCTGAATTTCACTAAAATTGTTGTGAACTATGGCGATCGTTTACAAGTATATCAAAACGAGAAAAACGACTGAAGCTCACATACGAAAAATAACTGCAAAAATTTACAGAAATTGAAAAATGAAAATAGAAAATGTAAAACTGAAATGTAAATAGCTTTGAGAGAAGAGCGTTGTGAAAAGGCATATTAAAAATATTTGCAAACTACAAAAAAATCTGTTCAAAATTGTATATGCAGAATCTGAACATAAGCGTAGTACCAAAGCAAATGGGAGTAGCAGCATAGAAGCAGCACAAGGAGCGACCGGTGCCTTTGGACATTGTCATTAAATACAGCAAGGGAGTGCAGAGTCCGGCAAACATTAAGCAACAAGGACAGCATTGGAGATATCGTTAAAGTTATGCGAAACGCAGTAAACTGAATGAAAGCCTTTGGTATGCAAGCACGAAGCATACACTCCAAATGTTGACAATGGTGATGGTTGGGAAGTATTACTAACACAGGAGGAAGCTAAGAATGTCATTCGACTAAGAAAAACATCGGCAGTATGAGTGATAAGGCAACCGGTTTGAGAAATGCAGCTTCTGCTTTGTGTAGTTGCAAACTATTGGAAGAAAATTGTTAAAAAATATTTACTACTGGTTCAAGTGCTTCTAAAAAATCGTTTAATGTCAATCGAATGCATCAAATACAAAAAAGAAGAGGTTACCTTGACCATACACTATGAAACTATGAAGTAGTACGTCTTGCTAAGCCAGGAGCTGGCGGCCAATTTAAGATATGACTTCTACTGATAAAGGCAGATCGGAAAGCTGTGTGTGGTGCAATGAGTGACCGGTCGTTCAGTAATACTGGTCGTAATGATTTTATCAATTTATGTAAATTATTTTATACCTCACCTAGTCATCCGGACTTAAAACCTATAGAAAAACCTTAAAGCCATAGAAAAAATTGTATTAATCTTGAGGAGTCCTGAATAGTTTGTAGACCATAGTGTGTTTGACCTATGAATTGATAATTTCAGGAATGACATATAGCCATATTTTGACAATATATGATAATTATTGGTTCTTCATTTTTAGTACTCCATTTGAAATTTTATATGGTTGTGCATGTGTTTGTCTCCATTCATACATTTTAACCAATAGATACTATTTATCTACCCACTTTTATTAATTTCACAAACTTTTAATCCTCCATTGTCAATTTATAAATATATCCATAAACTTCTATTTGACTTTATATTTGTCTATTACCAACTTTCAAGTTCAGATCTCAAAACTGCTACCATGGCATGTGCGAAAGTTTAAGATCTACAGAGTCCTCCGATTAAGGAGGAGATCATTCGGTTCAGCTCCAGATAGACGCCTCACGATTGGAAATACACGCCAACCATTTGGCTACTAACTTGCTGGACAAGAGCTCAGATGTCTGAACGAGTGATTACGTTTGTAGGTGAGTTTTTATTTATAAGTTTTTAAATTTGTTTTTTGTCAGCCGACTGAGAGTAGTAAGTAATCAATGTCTCTGTATACATATATGAAAATGAAAGTAGTTATGTATATATGTATATATATACTACTTAACGGTTTGATCGATTTTGATGAAATTCTCAGAGAAACTCTAGAATAGCCTGGACAATAATTTAGTAAAGTTTAGTCAAGTCTTTAGGGAAAGTCGGAAAATTCCATCCAATTGTTTGTATAGATTCTAAACAACAATAAAGATTTAAATTGAAAGAAAAAAATTCCTTTTTTTGTCGTTGAGCGATTTCTTTTGAGTTCGCGTTGCCGACATGTTTTAGTAATTGCTTTTATACATATATGTAGATGAACATCTATACAAACATTATCACCCCTTTTTTTGTGGGAATATGAACGACCCAATATCACTGGCGGCCATCATGTATGTTACACGTAACAATTTTAATCACATACACTCAAAACCCCATTCCTTGATCTTGTCGCTTTCAACGTCACCTCAAAATTGGTATGGAAGTGAGTACAACATTTCATAGCATCTTGAAACAATTTTTGGATTCCACGGTAGAGATACGCTAACGGTCATAAAATTAAACGAACTTGCTGGGAAGGGCACTTGGCCATCCCAGTACTTCGGACTGCACCGCATTCTGTACAAGAACAAATTATTACTATGGAACAACAAAAATCACAACTAAATACTAATTAAACACTACGCCATGCAAGCGAAACAATGGTTGTCAAGGGCCTCTCCCGGGACACTAACTATCATAACAAATACCCAGAGCTTAACAATTGCAAGGTTAAGTAACATTCGGTATATGGTATAATTAGACTTATTAGACCTAGGACTGCTTGTGGGCTACTTAACCGGTGACCACCACCTAAATTACCATCTGCACACACTAGGTTTGTCTGCCTAGAAGTCATAGAAAAAAGTCTTCACCTCTTGTGCGAGCGTCTGGCGGTGGCCAAACGTCGTCTGAACTTCCTGAAACAGGACTCTGTGGCACATGCTCTGATCAGGAACTCTTCGACAAAGTACCTCCTGGTAGGGGTATAAGGTACAAAAGATCTTCTCCGGTCGTAGAGCCCGCTTCCTTTGACAAGAATACCCCCAACTGGTTGCGGATCCCCAGACCCTACAACCGTTAACAGGCCTAGGCCATTCGTTGTGTATTCCAATGGCTGAGATTCGTTCAGTCCCACCGCGTCACGCCTTCTTATTTATTTATGTATTTATAATTAGCCTTCCACAGGATACATTATGGAGATAATGCAATGAGGAACTCTACTTAAATGCCTACAATACTATAGCTATTATTAATCTTCAAATATTATGCAACCATCCTATCTACTACTAAAGCATTAAATTTTCCATATTTCATGTTAAAAGCTGCAATACTCGTACATTCAAAAAAATTCCAAAGATACAATTTCGAGCTCATTTACATGACCATTAACCCAATTGCATAAAAAGTAACTTGTTAAACATTGACAACACTCGACTGAACTCACTTTCTCTTTCTCGGAAATAGCCATACAAGCACTGATACGAGTATAACGACTACGAAGGCAGATATGTACTTGCATATTAGCCTGGCGGACTGCATTACAATTTCCTTTTAGTGCCGCAGTCAGAAACAAAAACAACAAAATGTAGCAACTTGATAATTTTCTGGACATTTAAACTGCAAAAGTGACATTTCATACTCGCTTCATCACTTTTTGCTCTTTCATACGCTTGTTGCACAACCAACCAAGCGTCCAACCAACCAACCAGCGAGGATCAAAATCACTTGCAATGTTGTTGGTGTACTCGTAGAAATCGCACAAATGGCTCAACTTCACTCAGCGCAGCTCAACGCAACTGAATTCGACACAGCTGAACTCAGCTTTAGTGCCGCAGATACACGTTAAAGTTGCGCAAAAGGCGAAATCTCAAAGGAAATTAATTTGTGTGTATGTATATGTGTGTGTGTGTGTGTGTTGCAATGTGAAAATTGTGCTGAAAATGAGTTTGCCGCTCTCTCCCTCTTTCGCTCACTCCGTGCAAGCCGTGGTGGCTGGGGCTGGTTGGCTGTGTTGGCTCTGTAAATAGTACGTTCTGTAAGTGTGTGCATCTCATTTGTGGTGCAACGAAGCGTTGAAGGTTTACTATATTTGCAAATGGTTTATTAAGCGAAAATTGCACAGTTACTTCAATTGCTGCTCTTCTGCTCTGTTTGTTGAGCAATTTCAGCTTCACTGCAGCGAAGAGAAGAGAAAAAAAATATTTATATATAAGTACATCTCTATACACGTAAAGGATTGCCGAAAGTAAATTAACAAACTTTCACTCATTCGCTGCGAACTTCTGCTTGTTTAAAATACGGGTACACACACTCACAGGCACAGCAAAAGTGAACGCAGAAAAACTTTTCGCTGTCACTCGCGCTTTTCTAAGCGTGAAAATTTTCCTTCAACAACTTGAAATATTCATTTGAAGCAAGAAGCAAAAGCAAAACAAAGCCAACACGCAACAACACGTGCAACACATTTTCTTGTTGTTTTTGCTATTGTTGCATTGACTACGTACAAAGCACGAAAAGCGTAAACTTTTGCAACGCCATACACTACGCTGTCACTGTCGAACGCCAAAAAGTATGCAAGCGTATTTTAAAACGCAAACTGGGACAAAACAGTACCAAAAGATTGGCGTCGTTGCCAGTGAGTGCTGCAGCAAACGAATGACGACGTGGACACGGTGTTCTTGTTGTTCTTCTTGTTGTTGTTGTTGTTGTTGTTGCCCTAATGCTGTCCTTTGAACCAAATACTGCCCTCGTCGTGAACGTCAACGCATTTGTTATTTTGAAAGTGAGGCAGCAATTTTACTTCATTATTTATTTAAGATTTTGGCGCTCAAATGCGACAGAAAAGTGTCACGAGTCATTCTAATATTGTTGTGGCACTCCGAATCGCGTTACTTCTTTAAACCCTTTAAGGCATTGCAATTTGGTTACACTATGCCTTAAAAACTCCAGAGGTCTCGTTACGAAGTCGCTCTTTACTTTATGTTGCCCTACTTAAAAACATACCAGTATAAGCTAGTAGTAGCTGGATCAAACATGCGTTAGTAGGCAAATAGAGATGCCACCCAATCTACTCAACCAACACACAAATATGTAACCCATTGTCGGATTAGATATTTGATCTGTTTTTGAAAGATAAACAACACTTTACAGTGGCAGAAGTATAAAGATTAATGATCAATTTGTAGATAACATTTGACTGTGAAAGGATATACATATGTATCTTTCGACAACAATGGAAACTACGAAGAAATAAATCCATATTGGATACTGTCTATGTGGATTCGTGGATTCCCACTCAACATCCATCTCGACAATAAGAGAAGAGAAGTCGTATTTTAGATTAATGATATGGCATAAACGTTAGGTTAATGGATTTATTTAGTTTATTAAAATGGGAAATAAAAAATAGAAATAACATAAAAACTTGGGTCTTAATTCAAAACACGTGTAAATCTTAATTCAACATCGTAGGCTAAAAAAAAAACTCAATAATAATTTTTAATACTTAACTGCATGTTAAAAAGTTCATCTATATTTATAAACAGTGAGTTCCCCTTTATTTATCCTATAAGACATCATTACATCAGCAATAATAATGATCAGTGTGAATAACTCTACATATACAGACATATACCAGTTCTTTCTGTTAGCCGACTAACCGACAGGTGAAAAGATAACTGACTGCTAATTCTTCTTGACATACATTAATACGGAAAGCAAGAATAAAAAAAAACTTAATTCAGTATGTTAATAATTTTCCGACATTTTATCTCGACAACATTTCTTTAATATAATATGATGCGGTACTCCAGAAGCACATATTTCATTCGCAACTCATTACATTCACCTACATGTGCATAGTTCCGCTTAACTATAATTAGGCACTCGAACAACTCAAACAAGCAGGCAAACAAGTCTCATAAGCGACGTTAGCCAGTTGTGAACTTTTGTTTGGCATGTTCCACCAGAAGAAAAGAAACGATATTGTAATGTTTTCATCAACCATTTTGAAACACGCATGTGTGTGTTTACAAATTGAAACACAGAGTTTGGTGTAGCTTCTAAGTAACCAAATCAAACATGCCCACAGCCCGAAGAGAGGCTTCCACTTCTTTTCGAGCTGAGACACACAGAACCTCTTTCCTAAAGGCTACTCCTATTACGGATCAATCATACATATTGCCAAAATTTCATTGAAATTGGTTGAATTCGTTGGTCGGTGATTTTTATATATCACATTGCTTTTCCATCTTGTTGGATATCCGATTTATTAAGATTATTAAGTCATTATTATTTTAATCGTACAAATGTGTTATGCAGTTTAATGTTAATCGATAAGTAACATTATAATCGCCCGTATTCCCGTTGGCGTTTATGTTGAAAAATGAGTCAAAAACGACAAGTTGGCATTCCCGTTGTCGTTTTGTCTGCCGATGGACGAAATTCGGTATTCTCTAACTAGTGACGACTAGAAAAGCGACTGTGAAATATTCGTATTCTGTCGTCAGCATTTGAGGTGGCGACGCTGAAGCGAGTGTAGTGAAAATTAAGAAATATGAAAATAACAACGCCGTGACAATTCGCAATTTTGGTTTCAGAAATGGAACAAAATCCCGAATATGCTAAATGTTTAATTAGGCATAAAAAATAAATGTTTCCGGAACCAATTAGCAGAAAAATAAACCCGCTTGGACCTCCAGTCCATGATGGTAATGGTTGGCATAAAGTAAAAACCTAATAAATTGTAAATAAATAAATGAATGAAATATTTGAAAAAAATTAGTTCCATATAAATTAAATTTTAATAATAGATATAGATAATTCGGTTGACCTGTTCACCAAGAACATTCATGAGTCCGCCGAATTAGCCTCTTCATACCAATTCCCTTGTTCACCCAACCCACCTCAGGCTCTCTTAAAACCTGAGGTTCTGGAGTTGGTGAGATATAAACGCAGGCTACGACGTCGCTATATGAGATCACGGAATGAATTTGACAAGGGTGCATGGAGGAGAGCTGCCCGAGAACTGTGAAAAGTAATGCAAGGTGTGCGATCGGAACATTTCAACAATCTGTTGGCTAATGCGGATCCATTGAAAAAGTCTGGCTTCAATCTATAGCGTGCCACCAAGTGCATCAAACAACAGCCTTACAGACATGCTCCAATCTGTGGGCCTCTAAACCAGTGGCTGCGTACGGAGACCGAGAAAGCAGAATCATTTGCTAATGAGTTAGAGTGCCGGTTCACGCCTTTTAGCCTGGCTGACCCTGGAGACGTTGAGGAAACAGCTGAAGTCCTATCGAGATGTATCTTAGACCACAGTCCAACTAAACATGTCACCCCTGAAGAGGTTGTGACTCAAATTCAGAGACTGAAATCTAAGAAGAGCCCCGGACATGACCATATTGACAACAAGGTGGTGAAAGCACTCCCTTGGAACGGAGTGTTGTTCCTGACGTCGCTGTTCAACAGCATGCTGCGGATCTGCCATTTTCCCACACAGTGGAAGTGTGCAACGATATCCATAATACCTAAACCTGGTACTCCGGAGAACCGTGTCACATCAAAAATTTTTTTCAAAAATTTTTGAAAGATTATTTTTGGAGTAGATTGTTGGCAGTACAGGGTGTTCAAGAAGCCATTCCTGATCACCAATTTGGATTTAGATCACAGCATGGCACTCCCGAACAACTGCATCGAGTCGTTAATCACATACTTACTGCGTTTGAGATGAAACAGTATTCCTCTGCAGTCTTCCTAGATGTCAAACAAGCATTCGATAGGGTATGGATCGATGGACTTCTGCATAAATTAAAATTACTCCTGCCTGGCAAACAGTTTTTACTAATGCGAAGCTTTCTTCAACGACGAACCTTCTCTGTGGCGGTAAGAGACAAAATTTCTACCTTTAGGCACATGAGAGCCGGTGTCCCGCAAGGGGGAGTGTCCTCTATCCTTATATACCTCTGATATGCCTACAACTAGAGATCAGTATACGATTATTGCTACTTACGCGGACGATACGGCAGTTATATTCAACTCTGCCTCTCTGAACGAAGCTACGGAGAAATTGTCCAGCTACCTGGATAGATTCCACTCATGGGCCAGGCGCTGGAATATAGCCATAAACTCTGAGAAATCAGCTCACTGCACCTTCACATTAAGCATCATTCCGCAAATGGAGCAAATCCGGTATCTCGGTTTGATCCTGGATAAGCGTCTTATCTGGCGTGCACACATTAAGCTAGTTACAGGGCGCTGCTACCAAAAGCTCAAGAAACTGGAGTGGCTCCTCCGCCCATTGAATAAGTTATCTTTAACTAATAAAAGGCTCATCTATCTGCAAGTAGTGGCACCTGCTTGGCGCTACGCCATACAAATTTGGGGCACTACTGCTGCCTACAACATCTGAAGAGTGCAGGCGTGTCAGAGCAAGGCTCTCCGAAGATTTACGGGCGCCCCTTGGTACGTCCGCAACACCACGTTGCATAGGGATCTTGCCGTGCCAACTGTTGTGGAGGTGATTAATTCACACAGCTGCCGCTAACACTACAGACTTTTGTCGCACCCAAATCCGCTAGCTTTCTCCCTCACCCGTATCTCAACAAGGCGTAGACAGAAGAGGCTACACCGTCATGATCTCCCTCTAAGAAGGAATCAGCCTTCTATGTCATTGCCTTTTCGGCGCAATTAGAATCATTTTTAATTTAGTCTAAGTCTAATATTTTCTTTTTCACGTCATTATTTTTTTAATTCGACAAATGTGTTATGCAGTTTACTCCATTAAATGTTATAATTTAATTATGAAAAAAATAAATAAATAAATAAATTACAAATTAAGATAAATTAATATTAAAGGTATGGAAGGACTTGAAATTTATAGTAAGAAATGCTGGTGACCAACAAATCTGAAGCCAGAGCAACAGAAGAAGGCGCCTATAAGCAGATTCCTTTGTCACCGTTGGAAGAAGCGGTGGAAAATTTAATGCAATTAAAAATAAATCTAATAGGAGTTGTTGCAGGACTCGATGAAGAAATTGAGGAGCTGGCTGACTATTGTTGAAAAGACGCCTAATATAAATTGTAAAAGTGGCGAAAATATAAATAAAGCGTCTACTGTCCACTATACCGACAATGACGAAATAACCACGACTTCAACAATTTAATAAAGCCGCTGAAAAATAAATTATTGCCAAAAGCAAACTGATGTGCAACAAGAAAACGGCAATCGCTTGGCGTCCATTAAGTAGTATTTAGATGACACTTCTCTTTACAAAAGAAAGAGGTTGGAAAGTGAAGAGGAACGCCTCGAAATTTATAGCTATTTTATATTTTTTATTCAAAATAATGAACTTATTTACAAAAAAAACGAAAAATAACAACCCAAATTAGAACAGCGCTGCCAACTTTGTATTTTTCTGTTGTGGTAGTTTTCGACAACTTGTCGCCGTCGTCTCGTTGTACTTAGGGAATACAAATGTACGAGTAAAACGACAGAAAGGCGACGACGACAGAAAGACGACTGTTAAAATATAAACGCCAACGGGAATAAGGCCGAATATTAAGATAACTATAAGTTTTATGCGTTATAAGTAATCTATCTATATATCTATCTTCATCTATATATATAAAACAAAGTGGGAAAAAGCCTGTGTTTAACTCTGCTGGGCCTAATTTTTTACCAATTGAGTTTTTCTTTGTTTTAAAATGCAGATAATTACAATAGGAAACTTGGGGCATACTTTTTTTTTGTTTTTAAATGTAAATTTACTTTTTTTAGTATTAAGTTTTTTTAAAACAACTACAAGACCACAAGCACAAAACGTTTTGTACGTTCTTTTCGTTGTTTCTGCTATGCTTTTTGTTGCGCTTGGATTTGTGAGTTGCTTACAAAAAGAGCATGAGCAAATATTTACTAAGTCAGTGAGTGCGCTCTTATGAATACAGTGAGAGCGCACAGCCAAAGAGCATTGAGCATGAGTCAGTCGTGCACCACACACTAGAGAGGGCAATACAACTTTTGCCGGGTTTGCTAGTATAACTATAAATAGAAAAATATATTTTTTCGAAAACAATAAAATAAAATATGTAATAGAGGTCTGATGGTAAAAGCGATGTGGAAAAAAAGGAAAAAAGAAAAAAAGGAAAACATCGCGATCACCACTAGCAGGAAATTAAAAAAAATAATAACTAATGTTAAGGACGTCGACGGCATGGTAAAGGAAGAGAAAACAAAACATTAAAAAAGTAATTTTAAATTAAAAATCTTAAAAAAAACTGTTGACCAAATATAAAGTAGATAAATTGAAATAAAAGACAAATGTACAGGACTATCAGCCCTTCGCACATTGATATTATCCGCAATATTCTGTGCACTCTATCAAATGAATAAATAGAGTTTATTAGAATTTAATAGACAGTAAATAATAAAACATTTTTATTGGATTTTTTGATAGTTGCTTCAAAAAATCCAATAAAATGCTTTTTACACTATTTATTGCCGCTTTTTAACGCCTCCTCATCAGGTGATGTCAAAATTTTTGTACACTATTAACAAACTGCTGAAATGGAGAACAACGTGATATGCTGAATTTTTGAAATCTTTTTGGAAAATGATGAAAACTGTTACTATTATGAAAAACATCTTTTTTGTAATAGTGTAGCTTTCAATGTGCGCGAGAATACCAAAAATGACAAAAGCTTCTATCTATTCAACTAATATGAAATTATTAGATAGAGTGCACAGAATAGGGCGGTATGTATTGTACTTGACATTGTTTTACAGCCACTTTAGCTAACATAACATACTGTTAAATAATTGTTATCTTTCTGCGTTATCATCAAATGCGAAAAACTTTCATAACAGAAATGAACACTATGCAAATATATATTGATAAGATAGATGATGGTGAGTGGTGGAAACATATGAATGCCCACTAGTAGTCAGTTCAATTACAGAACACCGACAGGATTATAGGGTGAAATGTCATTTAAAAGAACGACTCCAATTACCGCAGCATATCAGCATTATTGAGAAGTGGACCAAAGTAATGTATTCTGAGAATAACGTAATAATGTAAAAAACTCACTGTGTGGTCCCAATTACCACGCAGCACACAATCAGAGGAGATTATGCCACCAAAAAATACATATAACCGTGGTAACATACTTTTCGAATACCTGAACCGCATGACTAAAAGCTTACAATCGCCTTTAAAGCTTTAAAAAGGCTAACTAAAAGCGCATTTCTTAATGAAAGCTTATAGTGACATATTGTGAACTTTTATAAAATACGAACTGTTATAACACGCGAAATTGCACGAAGAAGAAATTGCACGGATTCACTGCGAAGCAGAAATTTACAAATATTAAAGTTTATAATTTTTTGATCGCAGAGCGCCTTTCCATTCATAGGAAAGTAGAGTTTTGATAGTATTGAAATATTTTTTTTTTAGAATTCCCTTATGTACAGTTCCAACCAAAAGTACTACGTCACTTAATAAAACTCAGAAATTTGAATTGATTGATAAGTGAAAAGGAATGCAAGGTGTTAAACTATATAACATCATAATTGAGGTAACAAAAAAGTAATGCTCACTTCAATGTCATTTATCAGCTCATTGTTTTTGTCATTTCAAAAACATTTTAGGGCTACAGTAACTTGTTTACTACACTTCTTAGAACGATTCCTGTAGTCAGTGTTCACTTGTTTCGATGCAAATGTTTACTTATATATAAAAAATAAAAATTAATGGTTCCGAACTCATTTATAATTCTACAACTAGGTAGGTAGAGTGGTAAATTATCTCAGGTGATTAGATAAATGGTTGTTCAGAAAGGTGAAGGTGGGTATTTGAAACGCATGGCCGTCAAACTACTATACAGGTTCTTGGAGCCCATTTACTATGCCCGTAGGCAAGGAGATATGAAGATGTAGTAATAGAAGGAAAATAATTCCGATCATGCTTGACAGGCATTGCAATATACTAACACTATTAGTTAGTACTGAGCGGATACCAAAAAGCAAAGCTATAGACTGTGGTACCCATTTTTATGTAGCATCAGGACGTTTCAGTCGAGCTATATTTTAACACTTCTATAACTAGATAATGTTATGTAGCTATCTTACAAAGCGTTTGATTAGCTTATAACGCCAGTCTGGTTGTTATATGAAGTCGGAACATGAAGTGCTTATGATAAATATACGATGCACTCAAAAAGTAATATTTACGAAATGCAGTCATTATCAAAGCTTTGGAGTCGCGATTAAGCTTCTGAAGTAGACGGACGTACACGCATTTTGCCTCCGCTATCCAAGGCAATTGCCCTTTTCTACTAATTAGTGTAATATACCAATTAAAATTAGCATAGCCCTTCTGGCCTTACGGTGAACATTCACGGGCTTTGCATTTGCAACGGCACTATATATTTACCCTAACTGTATTTATTATTATATTATATTTTTTCGCAAGTGTTTTGTTTAGTTTGTCTTGGCTTATCACGTTCTTCTCTCTGTGCTTGTTGTTTATGCAGCTATGCAAAGTGACAATAAAATAAATAACGGCAATGTACCGTGCGCTGCTGACGCAGGCGCAGACCACTGCACTACAGTTAGCAATAACAACAATAATTATTTGCTTATGAATTCTGGTCTCGATTATCAAGTGGTTGTTAGTCAGTTTCAGTCAAAGAGACGAAAACGAAAATCTTCCCCAACGGTCAGCCCAAAACGCAAAAGCAATAAACTTGACAACAACGATTACGCCCATGCCGAGACAAATGTATATAATAATCGGTTTGAGATTCTCTCTACAGAAGATGATGAGATTGAACCAATTGAGATTGACTCCATTGTAACACCCGAAGCACCCGCTGAACATGAACAGCGAAAAGCCGCACTAAAGGGAAAATCACTACGCCGAACTGCGAGAAGGACCGCTTCCTCAGTCGAAAATCCTCAAGTCGAACAACCTGGCTTCTTAAACCGCCACCAATCTCTCTCCCCAGAATAACGAATCTACCAATGATTCTAAGCCTGCTAGAGACAGTCACCGACCTAAATAACGCAGAAACTAGAACATCAGTGATTGGTGTAACTAGGTTCTACGCCTTTAGAGCTATGCAGGCTCTGCTCGAACTGAAACGCGTAGCATTTTACACCTACCTACTGAAGGAAGAAAAACCTTACAAAGTGGTCATTAAACGTCTCCACCATTCAACTATGGAAAGCCAGATCAAATCCGAGCTTCACAAACAAGGGGATGATGCCGTACTTACGTACCGACCCAGTAATCGGTCCACCAAGGAACCAATGAAAATGTTCTTTGTTAACCTCACCACAGCAGATAGCAACTACAAAGTCAGTGAAATAAAACGCATCTGTGGACAACGCGTTTTAATTGAGGAAACTAGAAAAAAGACTGACGTTACCCAGTGTCGTCGCTATCAGCAATTCGGACACACAGCCAAATACTGCCGTCTGTGCCCCCTCTGCGTCCCCTGCGGGGAAGAACACAAATCAGAGGAGAGAGACCATCTTCCAGAACAGCTAATTATAAAGGCTGCGCTGCTTACCAAAGCTGTGTCAAGCGGACCTCTATTAAAATCAAAAAGGACAAATTAACCCAATACGGTCACCGCCAACAAAGGACGACACTTACAACCATTGCCCGAACAGTCGACTAAAAAAACTTCTTGTACGCCGACATTACAAGGAGATCCCCAAATGTAATTAATCAGTCTGACCAAAGGGAAAGTCAACAGAAAATTCAAAAACACACGAACAAGCGCCAGCAACAATCTCTAAATGAACAGCCTAGCCGATTGGAGATAAACCCATATGGGGATCAGGTTCTGAACTCCCTATGCACCTTAAATGAATCTATTAAAAGTCTCAATGAAACACAGAATCAAATGCTGCAATTACAGATCCAAAATTTGGACTTACTCAACGCTCGTAACTCGAAGTGAACTCCTTAGAAATTCTGATCTGAAACGCAAATGGCGTCTCCAAAAAACTTCATGAAGTGGAATGCTTCTCGCAAACCAACAGCATTTACATTATTCTCCTTAGAGAAACTCGACTGCTGGGAAAGTCTGCCCCCAAAATTCACGGATACAACTCCTACCCAGCAAATCACCCGACCGCTACACGTGGCAAGTGTGGCCCCGCCATCTTAATTAAAAACAACCTTCAGCACTTCCCCTCACAGTCTGTTCGCTCTAATGAAGTTCAAATTGCGTCAGCCAATGTCCTAACTGCTATCGGCAACATTGAGATCTGCTCCATTTAGTGCCCTCCTCGCTTTAACTTGTGTAGCAACGATTTTGCAGCTCTTGTGGAGAACCGTAACATAAAGTTCCTAGTTGGTGGTGACTGGAACGCCAAACATAAGCTCTGGGGCGACGAGCGATGCAACAAAAGAGGAGAGGAACTAGCGGACTTCCTTTTATCCTCGAACGTGATGTTCTGGTCACTGGCAGCCCAACCAGGTTCCCTAATCGGGTGAATAACATCTCAAGCTGCTTAGACTTCGCCATTTACCAAAATATTCCCAACTGGAAGCTTCACATTGAGAGTCAATTAGACTTGAACTCCGACCATCTCCCTCTGATCGTTACGCTGGATTATGCTGCAACATATTTCCCTTCGGTCGAGAGGCTTATCGACCGCCAGACTAATTTGAAAAAATTTAAGAGCCACCTATGCGACTCCCTTTATCCTGATATGAAACTTAATTCTGGGCCAGATATCGATGATGCTCTGGAAATCTTCACTAGAAAGGTCCATGAAGCTGCCTCAGACGCCCGCCACAGCATCACAAGGCCACATAAGTCCAAGGGTCTAACCCTTGACCAGAAGCTCACATTTAGCAAACACATCTCTTCTGTAATACACTCTTGTCGCAGCAAGACCATTAGGTTACACTGGCTGTTAAACAAAAGAAGCTCACTGTCCCTCTCTAACAAACGGACAGTCTACTTACAAATAATTATCCCTAAATGGAGATACGGCATAGAGATCTGGGGAATCGCGGCAAAATCTCAAAAGAAAAGAGTGCAAGTCCTGCAAAACAAGACTCTGCGACTAAAAGTCAACCCTGTACAGAGACCTGGACATACCTGTTGTCGAGGACCAGATCGCCCGATAGACCAGCCGATACAACGACCGACTTTTGACACACTCAAACCGCTTAGCCAGACCCCTGGCTGAAGTCTCACCCATTCAGCGCCTCAAAAGGCTTCACTTCCATGAGCCCTTGGAAAGGATCAGGACTCGCCTTAGACGCAGAAAACGCTAACCTTATCCTTGAAATTAAATTTAAGTAATACTAAACCTGAAAAATAATTAATGTATACGTTTGTAATAGTAGTAAATAATTATACAAACCAGGCAATAAGTTATGACATAGATGCAAAGCACATTTTAAGGCACAATGCGCCCGGTTTGGTGCCTAATAAATAAAATATTAAAAAAAAAAAATTAACTAAGTTTTAGTAATTCTTTGATATTTTTTTATAATTTCGTTTTTTGTAGTTTATTTAAAAATTTGGCATAAATCTTCATTAAAATTTTGGTACTACTTTGACTCCACAAATTCGACCACAAATCTATTACAATTACCAAAACAATTCATTGTGAATCGCGCATTTCGCCAAGATCCCGCACAGTTCTTCACTGACCGTCGGAGCGCGCAGTCGATCGGTGCCAAAGTATAAGGTGAACGTGTGTGCGACTGTGTCTACGTTCAGATTTATTTTTACTTGGCTATAAAAAAAAATAAAATAAAGAACCCCAAAGAAAATCTACTATTTAAAAGTGAATGATATTAAATTATTTATTAGGAAAATTTTCGAACTTGTGAAAATGGTTATTATGCAAAAAATTGTGGCAAATATTCAAATCCAAAAAATTGTATGCTATGAAGTATATGGATTCAATATAAGTGGATAGATATACTATATACCGCAAAAGAGTATTTCTTTCAATGCAATAAATTAGTGAAATTTCCATTTCATGCATATTTAAATTAAAAATTTTGAAAAATCAGTGCAAGCCGATAATCGATTGTGAGTGTGAGTTCCTGAAAAAGTTAATTAACATCAGAATTTTCAAAGTATATTTTACCTACTTAATTATTTCGAAAGCAAAAAGTTTTGTGAAAAGTGCAGAGGAATGATTTTTCTTAAGAATAAAAGCAACCGAATTGATTTAAAAATATAAATGCCACGTATGCTGTTCTCCTTCGTTGCCATGCCCCCACCAACGCCGACTCAACGCAGGCATAGCACGACACAGGCATAGCACGCCCTCAAAGTGTACCGATTCTGTGCATAAATTCTGCGTGTGCTTTTCGGGGATCGGAGATCTTTTGTAAGTATTTCAAAATGAATTCGTCGCCTTGATATTTTCGAATTTAGCGCAAAGATAATTTCAAGTTTACTTATTTTTATATTAGACAAACGCATTAAAAATACACAAAAATTATGTTCCAAATTGCAAATTCTTGCACCCAATTAGACGTACTTAATGGTAAACAAACGTGGAAAACTGAAGAGAACTTGTTGTTTTTTATGGGATTTTATCACTTCGAATTAAGCAAAGCATTAGTCTAAATTTATATGAAGCAGCAACTCTTTGTATCTATGCGTTGCTTTTGTATGTAATTTGTAGGTGAGTGTGCCGACATGCGGTGCACAGAAATGAATACAATTCGCCTTCGACTTCAACGTCAACGTCAACATCGATGTTCGCTGTCGAGATACGTGTGCTTACGCTAAATATAGACGAGAGCAAAAAACATGCCTGGCCGTTCGGTGGTACACTGATCCAAGTTGATGTTATTCTTATTGTTATTGTTGTTTGTTGTTGTACTTGCCACGGATCCATTCAAGAAGCCAACACAATCGCATTATTGTTGTATCTCAAAATATTCGTAGTCACATAAAAGTATTATGCGTTCATCTTATTGGTTTCTATTTTTTTAGGCAGACTAGCCACTTCGCTTTGCAAATAGAACTTTTCCTTAGCATTTTGTGATTTATGGCAATTAATATTTATAATTTTTTGCCATATGCTTTGGCCTTCATTTTGTGCAGATATAAAGGTATGTCAAGTGGCGAGTATTCGATGTGTTGCTTACTAATTGATTTAGACGTTTACGTCTGCTTTGTGATTCATAATTGAAAATGGCAGCGATTCAAATGATTTGGCATTACTCGATAAAATTATAAACAAAATTTAATGCTAAAGCTACGGCGAATTATACGTGCAATTGTCGTTTTCTGACTTCTGTTCAATATTGGTTAACACCTGATTCGGAGAATGTGAATGATTCATGGCCAAAGCGGGAACTATTTATTGGCGTCGCTATGAGTGGATTGTATGCTCAAAGCTGTAAATGTTAAAGTTAACTCGCCAAAGTATACTCGCCACTTTCTGTAAATAATAAGTACAATTATAATATTACTAGCAGATACCCGGTGCGTTGCTGCTTCTTGGCATGCTGGTGTCCATGCCGATATGCTCGGTGTTCTTCTGTTTCAAGTAATCTATTTTTCCTTTTTCGCTCTGCTTCGGGTATTTTTTCCAATTGATGCTTTTTTTTGTGGCATTGTTTTGCATTTTTTTTAAATTTAATTGAACGATTAATACACGTTCTATTTAATAAATTTACTCACGTCTTCTTCGTTTCGTGTTCAAATTATTAAAGCGTGTTGTTACTAAAACTTTTTTTATTTTCCTTTGACAGAGTTTCGATTTCGAAAGATTGCTCGACAAACTATTCTAGTTTCAATGAAAATTTCATTAAAATCGGTGCAGTAGTTTTGGCGTCTATAGCGGACACATATACAGACATACATATATATAGCTTATAAATTTGTCATGGAGAATACTGTAAAGGAGACTGCTAAGACGAGTGGTGTTTTCCTGACTGAATTGTGATCGGGCGTGTAAAACTGTGGCAAAGGAGTTGACCAGTCAGTGGCACGTTTTGTTGAGCACCGATTTTATTCAAAAATTTAATTCCTAATCGAATAGGAATAAAGTAGAGTAGAGTAGGAGAGCGAAAGAAGAGAAGGCTTTCATTTGCAAAGCGCTGCTCACACTCAATACAATATTACAAAAAACTTCAATCCATTAGATCCACTCTAAGGCAGGCCTTAATAGAGACTACATACATATATTTTCTTGATTAGATCAACAAGATGAGTTAAGATATTTTAGATACATCCCTCGTTCTTCACTGTTTATATATACTATTTTTGTGCTTGAAATCTTTCTTTTACCATTTTTTTAAACCAACCGTATACAATCACTAGGAAGTGTATCTCTCATACGAACCGCATTTTTTTGTTTCGAACTGAAATTTTGACGTTTTCATTCATAGAAATCCCAAAATTTTCAAGTTTTCGTAGGTTTACTCGATCACCATACATATTCTCCCGCTATTCCCAACTATCAATGTGAAGTTCCGGCATATATAAACATAACGTTTGACTTAACTTATTTATTTATATTTTTTGTTTACCCTTTTTGTCTTTAGTGCTTTATGCATATGTAAAGTATGTCTCTCTATTCCTCTTCGGTAAGTAGCCGCTTCAGGCTCTAGGTCTTCACGCTATCTGAAAATTACCGCTGCGTGCTTCTTACACTTTGCCTCGGTTTCATTCATTTTCTTGACGAGACTTTGAGGTATCAAAAGAAAACCTAGGACATACGTTCTTTGTTGATCTAAGAGTCTAATCAGTAAATTAAAACTTGTTCGGCATTTTCGATGGTGGTTTTTCATTCGTTGCACCACTTATTTCTCAAGATCTGGGTTACTACAGTACATCAAACGGTTCTGTTTTGGGCTTCTCTACTTAAGGAATTACCATGTCTGCAACTTTTAAAATTGTGCGAAATCTGCTTCATACTCTTAGAATACAAAATTATTTATATATATTCATGAGTATATAGATGAATTGTGAGGATTTTTTGTGGAACATAACTTGATGAAGAAGAGAACAAACTAAACACTTTCTGGGCATGTGACTAAAACCACTCAAAATGGATAAAATTTGTACAAAATGCTTATGTGAAACTATTTTATTATTATAATTTGAAGTATATGTGTCAGAGGGTTGTACACATGGTAGAAGAAAGTTTTAGAGTCGTCATATCCAGCAAAGCATTACCTAATGTTGGTTACAGAATTTTTTTTACGTGTTCTCCAAAATATTATTCTAAAATGAATTTATTTATTTATTTAAATTAACTATAAAACATTCAGAAAAAAATATATATTATATATATATATATATATTATATATATCGAGGCCTTCAGCTCTGCTAGAATGAATAATACACGCATATCTATACACTTTCTCCTCTTTATTACTTTGCCCTATAACTATTTATCTAAATTAGCAATAATACAGCAATGCTGTTAATGGGTAAACGGTATTAGATTTTTTTTTATTTTTATTTTTTATAATTATAGTTAACATTTTATTGCAGTAAACTGCATAACACATTTGTGTGATTAAAAAAAAAATAATGACGTGAAAAAAAGGCTTAGACTAAATTAAAATTTGTGCTAATTGCGCCGAAAAGGCAATGACATAGAATGCGGATTCCTTCTTAGGGGGAGATCATGCGGGTGTAGCCTCTTCAGTCTACGCCTTGTTGAGATACGGGTATTAGAATGCCGAAAAAATTTAATGCTGGATATTTTTTTTTAAATTATATTGTACGGGTGTAAAGCGACTGTTTTGAATTAGGCTTCAAATTATGGTCAATAATCGCTTACTCATTAAGCAGCACTAAGAAGATTCCTTATTTCGCACCATTTATAGATACTGTATATTTTTATAAGGCATAATAACTTATAAAAGTTCGGAAATCTCTCAACAAACAAAAACGTGTTGTTATTTTTATGAATGAATTTACCTCAATAAATTATCTCTTTGTCTTAAATTCAAACCAAGAATAACAACAAAGAATCGCACTTCAAAATTTGGTTTGCATATATTGACACCTAGCATGAAAGAGAACACACTTTGCTGATGATGCTCCTGCTCCGGAATATTCAAAAACAGAAAAAATATATAATGACTATGGTAATAGATCAATTCGTTGTTTGGAATAGATTTTTCAATTCAATTCTACCATTGTGAACTAGTTTTTGGCGGCTGCGCATTAAAGTCGTTGCGCTCAGCTGTTTAGAACTCTGACAACAAGTATATGCCAGAGCGAGTGAGGAGAATCGCTGTGGCCTGTAAACAAAATCTTGTGTTTTTCTTTATTTAGCACATTAGATGAGACTTGTTTGTAAACAAAAATGATGTACTAATTTTGTACCGCAAGCAGCAGTTTTTATGGCATGACAAGTCGTGGTGTGAGGCATGCCGTGAATTTGATATTGATTCAAGGAGTGGGTGTTAGCGAGAGATTTTACCGAGAAATGTTAACTAGAGATAAGACTGAGATACGACGCTTGGAAAAAAGTAAATTCCTCAACAATTATAATTTGCATAGGAAAAGGTCCACAAACGACATAAGACATCTAGATTTGACATTCGTCTACCGGGAAAATGTATTAATAATTCTAGGAATTTCTTTTAAAGACAATTAAGCTCAGTGAAGCGTTGATAGTTCTATGATAAAATCTCTAATTTAATTGAAGTGTTATCCGTACTACGTAAGTATTATAATAATAAGTTGCTGGTTCTTAGACCACCCCTAGTTGATCGGTTTATTACCCCCAATAAAAAGATATATGCAAGCTTCTGATGATTTAACTTCGACTTCGTATGCGCGAGCCGATGTCAATATTTGATTGTATACGAGCATTACGCTATGCAAAATTTACTCTGCTGAAAACAAATTTCACACAAAAAAATATATAGAAAAATAAAAAATGGATGGTCTATATTGAGTGGTCTGGATGGTCTATTGAAAAATTTATTAAAATTCGAATTTGGCTATTGTGATTGTGTGGGATTTTGAATATTACGTTCCAGTCATTTGTCCATATCAATTGTTTTTGTACTCGTATTTCCTCACATTCTCTGAGTTTAAGCAAAGGGAATACGAGAAAATAAACTTTTCCAATTATTGTCCTGCTTCTTCTTGTATACTTTTTCTAACCACAGCGACCAACAATGATTGTGGTACAAAGTGCGCGGCGATTTAGGCCTCAGAAATGGAGTCACTGTGTTCATGCTTCCGATTTCTGGTCAGTTTATCACCTCATCTTGATCTTCTTTGCTTTTCTTCGATAGATGCTCTCCTTAAGTTGTTGACCTCCTTAAAATTTTTTTTGGTGTTAACCTCCTTGACGTTGATTCTGCTGTTGTCCTCCTTGGTGTAGTTTCAAAAGCATCCAATCTTGTACTTTGGTTTATTTTTTGCATTCGACTTGCATCCGTTGGATTAAGCACTGCCTTTGTCTTTCGCGTTAACACTACTCTTGTGCTACAGTCCATGCTTTCAACCGATTTATTTTTCGTTCTTCGCTTCATTCCTGAAAATACGAGTTTTTTAAAAGAGGATAACAGCAGTGAATTCAATTCAGATCCAATGGGCATCATTTCTCCTTGTTTTCATTATATGTTCATAATGAACTACTTATTTAGACAAGTCTAATTGCTTTATCAACTATATCTCATTCGTCTTTTCGTCTTTTATACCTAAATTTACCATTTGTGTTGTTATTAAAACAAAGTGTGGTCGCGGTCTGGTCTATTTTTGTTTTGTAATCGGTGTCTATTTCTTTACGAAGGTTTAGATTTTTGTTTATGGTTTATAAGTCTAATTTGCCAGCGCGACAATTCATTACCGTCTAAAACACCCTTTGTAACAACAACTACTATTAAAACCGCTATAACAGCAGGGACACCAAGGAGAGGAAACCCTGCAAGGTGACGAAGAGCCCAGTGACAAAGGGCCCGTTGGATACTTAAACTTAGAATTCTTACTTTCTGAGCAATCTACGGAAGACTTGACATCTGCTTTTCTTAAATCGGTGTTTTCTACATTTGATTGTTCATCGGTAACTATTGTATTTGATTTTCTTTCGGTAGTTTTTGACTTTTTACCGGGTACTCCTGGATTTGATATTCTTTTGGTAGATGTTACGTTAGATTTTCTATCGGAAGCTTTCGAAACTGATTGTCTCTTGGTACCTTTCGAATTTGGTTGCCTTTTAGAGTTTGTTTGGTTTTTGGTAGTTTTCACAGATGATTTTCTTTCAGGGATTTCACTTCTTGAATCTTCTCGACTTTGTTCGCCCAAGCCACCGTCGACACGGTCATTCGCAACTTTAGTTTTATCTTCTGGACCGTCATTACTATTTGTCGTATCCATTTCTCTTTCGATGTCGTCGCTTTTCTGGACACTCGGACGCTTTGACACCGTAGTATATGCTGTAGATGGATGAGCTGATGGATGCTCCGCAGAATATATCGAAGTTTCACCAGATGATAATTTCCCAGAAGTAAAAGCTGCACATGAATGAGCTAATAGATGTTCTGCAGAATGTACCGAAGTTTCATCAGTTGATGAATGCTCCGAAGTATGTGCTAGAGATGAATGAGCTGATGAATGCTGCGCAGAATGTACCGAAGTTTCACCACCTGATGGTTGCTCCGAAGTGTGAGGTACAGATGAATGAGCTGATGAAGTATCACCACCTGATGGTTGCCCGGAAGTATTATCTGCAGACGAACGAGCTGGTGGATGCTCCGAAATATGAGCTGCAGATGAGCGAGCTGATGGATGCTCTGCAGCATGTACCGAAGTTTCGCCACCTGATGGTTGCTCCGAAGTTTGAGGTACAGATAAATGAGCTGATGAAGTTTCACCACCTGATGGTTGCCCGGAAGTATTATCTGCTAATGAACGAACTATTGGATGCGTCACAAACGAAGAATCACCAGCTAATCGATGCTCCGAAGTATGAGGTGAGTCCGAGTCACTAAATGTGGCCTGAGCTGAAGGATGAGCTGTAGGATGATCTACACCACCTCCTGAAGCATGATTTGAACCGTGTGTTGAAGAGAGAACTTCATCTGGGTTTGGATCCGCAGCTAGGTATATAGTTAAACATACTGAAATATAAAGTAACATTACACGCTTAAACTCTACCTGATTGATCTATTTGTGATTCGTCGCTCGATTTCTCATTTCGTTCTTTATTAATATTTTTGCTACAAGAAACTTCTTCCAAACACTTCAACTTGAATTCGTTGCGGTCCGCTTCAAACTTTTCGTAGGCTTTCATGTACTCCTCATATGCCGTTTGACTATATTCACCGAACTCATAGTAGCCGTAGTTCCCACACCAATACTGACCGGGCCAGGTAACCCACTGACCCCACATCTTGAGCTAATTCGATGTTACGTTTACTAACCTAATTAACGTTAATCACATGCTGCATACCTGCGCTTATGAAAAGTCTCTCTTGATCTTTTCATCCGCCTGTGTTAACAGTTCCCACGCCTACCACAATTGACGTGGACTAACGCTGAAGCAAATTAAACTTTTTTTAGACCAAATTACATTTCTCTGTTTAATAAATGGAAATTTAGGAAAGAGTGCTTAGTGAATGATAGCTTTTGCGTAGTATTTTTATTCAATTTCAAACTGATTAAAAACAGAGTTAGGAGGCTAAGATATTCATGATAATGGCCCAAGCCTCAGAATGTTTTTAAGTGTTACAACAAGTACATTATATATTTCTTACGAAAAGGAAAACGAATCATTGAGCCAGAATAAAATGGATGTGAAACCAATGTCAGAAGGCAACACCGTGCCCGAGGCAGTTCCTGACAAATCCCAAGAGGCAACTGTGAAGAAAACAATACGAACTGATCTGGCTAATGAGGGGTTCGCTAAGCACGTCAATTCCAACGATATAAATGAAAATGAACCGAAGGCCAAGAGGCCAGAAGAATATTTCGTTGGAAAAATCGATTCGCTGCTACGAGATGAGAAATACAAGAAGGTGAAGGCAATGCTGCGGAAGCATCATTGGTTGATTCGTTCATCGATACGCGCCAAACTGTGGCCCAAACTCTGTGGTCAACACCCAGCCATACGCAATCTGCCGGTTGATTTTTACTGGGAGATGGTAGAGCACATATTCGGCGGTGTAGAAACAAACGCAAAGGAAGCACAAGGTGTACCTTTGCCAGCGTTCCTCGACGTGGAGCACTGTTTGCCTTACCATTTGACTTCAGAGGGTGTGAATAGTGCCAATCGCATTATGCATGTGCTACTCTACGAAAATCCGGTGATCAACTACTGCCCGGAGCTGTATCCGATGACAGCGTTGCTTCTGCACTACATGAGCGAGGAGCAGGCCTATCATTGCCTAGCAACTCTGCTAAATAGCACCGACAAAGTGTTTATGAGTCCAACGGATATCCTGAATGAGGTCTCAGGCCAAACGATGTTTCAAATGATTACGAAATATACAAAGCCAGTCATAGAAATGTTGCAAGAAATGTCTCCGAACTCGAAATTGGAAGAGGTCTTTACACAGTGGAATTTGTGGATATTCACCGGTCTGCCGTTCCCCCATCTTGTACGAATTATGGATTGCTTTCTGCATGAGGGCATTAAAGTGTTGTATCGCATAACTTTTGTCATGCTAGATATGTTTCAAAAGAAATGGTTGACCGTAGCCCCCATCACAGCAAGCCTCATAGAAAGTGACATTCACAGTGCGCTGATTACGTTCTTCAAGAACGTGCCTTTTTCCCCAGCCCAGTTGCTATATGCGGCCTTTAGTATTCGTAATTTCAGGTTAGTTGCGTCTATAAATGTGGATAACGGTCATCACAGTTAACATGTTTACTTCTATCTGACAGCTCCAGTTTTATTTCCAAGCAATATGCTATCGCCGAGAAGGTCATTAGGTCACGCCGTCTGCTATCAGCCAATGGTGCAAGCCCGAGTAAGGAGCAATTGAATCTGCTGTCGATATCACACTCGGTGATATTACGCGATCAAGTTCACGCACAGACCTGGCAGAATATGCTCTTCACGCTGTGGACTTGGATGCCGGCACATATATCTATGACTCAACCCAATCCGCTTTACACAACTAGCAATGAAGAACGTTCGTTGTCCGCTCTATATGATTGTATGATGAAATATGCCCCAACACTCGTAATCCTTGAGACGTGCACAAATGAGATTTTCGGCTTTTATAATTCCACTCGATGGGCTCCGCCAGATCCCGCCACTGACAGAGGTCTGTTGCCCATTTACAGTGGCGCAGAGGAGAGTTTTCTATTCTTACTCTATCCGAGACGTGCCAGATTTCATTGTACTGACACTGATAACATTCGGGTATCATCTCGTCTGACCAAGCATTACACTCTGCCCATTGGGGAACGTAATTCACGACTCGAACGGCTTTTAGGCGGAGAAGCAATTTGGCTGGATAAAAATTTACATTATGGCAAAACCAAACATTGTAAACTCTACAAAAGCCCGCCTTTGTGTCCCCGCGGTGAATTCGAGGTGCGCCTGCTACAAATTTTCGGTTTCTCTAAGGATGATCAGCATTTAATGCCAAGTTTAATTTGAAAAATTTGTTCAATATATAATAAAAATTATTGGCGAGCTATATCGGCAGCAAGCTGTATTGATTGATATAGAGAAAATGGATCCAATGGTCGCTACGGTTATCCCCTAACCCTGCCCCATTGAACTAGTAAATTTAGAAAGGTGGGTTATTAGAATCCAACATACCTCTTAACTTAATATACACAAACAAATCACATGCTTTATATTATGATACTAAGATTTGGCTTCTGATTCTTCTTTACTCCACACTTTATTGGTGAATATATAACCGAAAGGGGTATTGGATACCTAGATGTCTGTTAGCAAACAGTGTTTAATGCGATAAAAATCCACACTCGCAAAGCCTAGGAATAACTTGAAATGGTGTACATATATGTGTACATATGTGTGTACATATATGTACATATATATATATATCACAAAGTTTTCTGATAGTAAGGCAACATGAAGCCGTCGACATTCTGCAAATGATTTGATACATTCTAACTACTGTTTATACGCAACAAGGTAACAATTGGTTTGGTAGACGGTTATCGAGGTAATAAGAATAATTGGGCTGCGGACAAACTGACAGCGTCTGACCTCTACTGAAATTTTGTGGGTCCTCACCACGGGATTAGTTCGACAACAAGCAGCGTAACGCTGAAGAAAGCATACCTCTCAACTGTGATCAACTAAAGTGCAAAATTGTTTATCTGCCGCAAGATAAATCGATTGAATACAAAACTGGGCCTGTGGGATTTAAGGCTTCTAGTGGGCTAAACTAGGCATCATCGCTTGTGAACTTTTTCTGTGTATAGGCTCGGCCTAAAAGATGAAAAACCAGAACTCACACTAAGCTCTCCTACTAGTCTTTTCAATCGGTGGTTGTAGGCTTTGACTTTTGAACGTAAATAACGCATAACCATATCCTGATCCACGATCATAAATGTAGCTCTATGTATACACTATCATATACATGTGTAAATACAGCTTTTTTGTCTTGTTACCTGTCAGGATTGGTAATTCTTTGGCAGTGATTTTTTAAAATATTTTTTTTATTTTAATTGTTTCGTTATTGAAAAGAGGAGTCTGTGGTCAGGATAAGTATATAGAGGAGAAGATGCCTCTCTCGGTCTCACTTGTACGTTTACTGTTCACATAGTCAATACTCTATGGGTCCCTTATATGCTAACAGACATTTGCTTGGCTTCACTTTTTCAGAGGGTTGATTGATATGGAAGTGCTTCCACAATGTCACACTAACCAGTGGTAATATTAGAAGTAATAGCACTATTCAAAATTCAGTTAAACTCCAACACCCAGCAAAAGCTCTGCGCTTTGACATGATAACCCAACCGATAAAAAAGCTCCATGCTAAGCCAAATTGTGACGCTAGTTTCGAAAAAGCTTTGTTTTCCTGCACAGTGTGCTTTTGTTGCTGATTCCTTACACTCGTTGTTGGTGCGTGGTTCGCGTTAACGTTAAACGAAAAACACATAAAAAATACATAAAATTTATATATATTAAATAGCATAAAACCAATTGCAAAAAATTAAAGTCAACTGCGTAGCTGACTACTTTTCCAATTAGTTACAAAAAATATCCAGCCAAAACGAAGTGCAAAAGTTCAGTTTTTCAAACAAGTGCCTATGTTAAACGTGGTTTTCCATCAGTGCGTACTAAGCAAGAAAAAATAAAATAAAAGAAAAGAAGAAAAAATTGTCTTTTCCTTCCTCAATGCTTTCGCTTTTCATAGCTGCGTGTATGTTGTATATGCTTGTATGTGTCTGTGTGCATTGATGGGTAGGTCAATCGGTCAGCAGCACTTGTTCTGTATAACTTCATTAGTGTAGACAGGAAAAAGAATTGCTTCAATCAACAGCAAGAACGATATTTTCATACATTTAAATGTGTTGTGAACAAAGCATTCCCAAAAGGCTTGTAAATGTAGTGCATAAGCGCAACAATACACACAAAATAGAAAAGAAAAATGTGTAGCGAGCGTTGCGGCGCACTTGACCTCATTCGAGTGTGGTTAGGTTGAGTACTCTAGGCGCGGGTGTGTTGGTGTAACGCTAGAAGTTCATTCTTACATTTGACAGTTGAAGATAGATAGAAAAACATACGCTACCAGCCTGCACAAAATGTACAGTGAGCTTTTAGGCGCGCGTGTTCGAAAATTCTCAATCGCTCAGCGATGTGCTCTCCCACAGTTGGCAGTGAGCGCATTTTATATGCGCGTGTGAGGATGTGAGAGTAAATTTGTTTGTCACATTGACAGTTTGAAAATGTAAACATGCTGTTATTGTTTTGATAAGCGCGTACGCACACATACACATATACACATGTACGATATACATATGTATGTATAAAGGAAGAGATAAAGTAAATAATTGCTATATCGTGTTTCTAAAGTGTATTAAAATTTTGTTTCAAGTGCGTCCGTCGGCAATTTTTTAATAAATGATAGTCATATAGTAAAAAAATAAAATGATAAAAAAAGTTCAAAAGCAAAAATAAAACTGCTGCATTTTCGACTCAATTTTGCCAAATTTTTAATAAAACAAACGAATCATTTTTTTGAACTCAAACCGAAAAATCTTTAAAAATTTTTATAAACAAAAAAAATTTCCAACACTTTTTACAACAATGCCAACCCATAACTAACCCGCGCCAAGATTCTTGTTGTGCGCACAAGTATTTAACTTCCCTTACCCAAGCCGACCTACTTTTCGATTCGCACACAGCCCTCAGCCACCAAACACCGGCAGCGTCCTTCGCTCGTTTGGGTGGTGTCAATGACACAACGCTACTTGTTGCTTGCCGGATTGAGTATACACCAAAATCGGCTACACCACAAAGTCGCAGTGCAAGGAATTTCTAAATATGAATACAGGTATTTTTTGTTGATTTTCATTATAATGAGTTCCAATTTATTCGTAATCGTAATTGTATCATTCAGCTATTTTGATTTAGTCTATAAAATTGGCCTTTTTTTGTAGTTTATCAACACGTAATATGTTTTTTTAATTTTTGAGTGTTCTCGTTGGCACAGTGTACAGCATGCCGTGCCATTATACCAGAGGTTGAAGATTTGCAAACAGAATTATATTGCCACTCCGCTACTGCATTTCTCTTCGACATTGATCTCCTTGCGAACTTATACCTAACCCCAACTATTATTTCTTGGTTTACGCAGTTTTCTATACTGTAAATCTATATAATTAATAGCAATACTCACAATTGTGAGTGCAGTAGAATGGGACAATACAGGGGTTTTCCTGCCTCTCTCTTCTGCTCCATCGGTTTCATACACAACGTGGCCAGGGATCAATTTTGTCTGTTTCCGCTCTCTCTGTATTACTGTTGAGTTGCTAATGAGGGAGTGAACAAAAAAGAGTTGCTCACTAAATTAAGCAAATGAACATGTTACTTCCCTATTGTTTTTCTTTTTTGCTCAGTTGTTCCTTTTGTTTTTACAAAACCCATTTTTCACAGGGATGCCGTCTATACAATTGGTCGCGGTTTTCTCTCGTCTCTTTAATCACACTAAAATATAAATAATATATCATACAATAATGAGGACCTTATTTTATATAATTGTGTGACAGTGATAAATTGGCCAAAGTATGTTCCCTAAGCTTATACAAAAGTACTTATATCTTTTTACAATATATAGAAAAACCTCATTCGCAAGGTTAACTTTGAAAAAAAGACATTCAATGATGATCGATAGTCATCATCTGTGAATTACCAGCGTCGTCATGAACTAAGCGCTACCATCTTCAAGGAACTTTTAATCGTCTGTTTGAAGTGAAAAAAGATGTTTCCTCTTGGCCATTTTATTATTTTTTCTTTTTCTTACTACCTTTTTTGGGATACTCAGAGGCTTCAGTCTACTATATATAAAATATTATTTATTAGACAGCTGCTACTTTAGGCCCAATCGACAACTGAGTAGTAGAGCCCTCTCTCGACAGACAAACATAACCCTGTATAAGAAACTCATCCTGCCAGTCCTATTGTATGGTGCAGAATCATGGACTGTGTCTCAAACCAATGAAACAGCTTTGGGGAATTCGAGAGAAGCATTCTTCGAAGAATATTTGGCTCTATTCGTGTTGACAATAACTAAAATGTTATGAAAATGTTACAGTTACCCTTTGCTTTGGTTTTTGCAAGACAGAAATTTCAGTAGCACAGCGCACAGCGTTCTTTGCTAGTATCTCAAAGGTCCTGGGTGTGATTCTTATATTTCTCCGGTTTTTACATTTAATATAACTTGTTTCCTTCTAGTCCTTCACTATTGCTCATCAATTGCCGCCAACATTACTGGCGCCGATATTCTGCCCAACGGTGTTTTGATTGTGGGGCTTGTTGTGTTCAAGACCCCATATCCTCGACCTATAAAAAAAAACTGTTTGCATTAATTTTCATTTAACCAAATTAATTAGATTTTGTTGGTGTCTTGTCAATATAAATTCAATCACACATCTCACTGCCCCTCTAACCCGTTTTCCTTGTACAAATCACATAAATTACTAACATTTTAGGCGACAATAGCGAGCACGCATCATCAGCATTTTCGCCAAAGCAACAACAACTCCAACTTCAACAACAACAACAACAGCAACAACACCAACAACAACAAATTAACATATACGATGCCTTGGATACAAAATGTAGTTCTAGTATTAATAGTAAAGTCAATCATAAATATTGCGATAACAATAGCCATAGTAGAAGAGCAGACTGCGAATTATTAGATAAAGATTTATCGCCAACTCACACCGAAGTTGCCAACGATGATAACAATGAATCATATTCGACATCGACGACGACAATGCTGGCGACTGCGACAACAACAACAACAACAACAACAACAACCGCGACGATAGCACCACCAAAAATTAATCCAACCTGCCCGAATGAGTCGACGACGACGCAACAACGTCGCCGCCAATTACAATTCCAACGTCAAAAAGATTCCAAACCATTCGACAATGGCGACGGCGAGGTAGTGGCGGGCGAATTTGTCAACTGCATCACGTACGACGATAACACTTTGGTGATAGAACGCAAAAAGTCGCCGGATGCGAGTCAGAGTAAATACTTGCGTGTGGTCGAACCGGCGACAACGAGATCAGAGCAGACAACAGCGACCACGCTTGGGAGTCGCAAGTACAATCGAAGGTCGGTCAGTCGTAATAGTACGCGAAAGTCCTCGAAGAGTGAACCTGATGGCGTTGTTGTTGTAAAGCCGAATGAGTCAAAACCAGTCAATGGAAATGGCGACAGAGTTGGTGGTATTGGTGGTGATGTTGGTGGCGGCCTACTGCGGCACCACCATCAGTACCAGCATCAACCGCAAAGGTATATGCAACATGACAACGACAAGAAATTCATTTACCATGTGCAAGAATTTGATTTGGAACCTAGGTCATAGTAAGTTGCTATAGATGTGGTGCTAGATGTTGTAACAAGTGTGTCAGTATTAGAGGTGTATAGAATATAGAGCCGTAGCAACTATGTACGATTTATATGTAGCGATAAGTCATCAGAGGCGTAAGTTAATAAAGCAACTAAGAGCTTAGAGTCATTGCACAACTGAAAAAAGATTAACGACTTCTAGATATTTTAGTAGAATAGCTATTCAGAATACTAAAACTTACAAATATTCAAGATTATCCCATCTTTAATGTGAAAGATTAAAAAGGAGAGCACGGTTTATGGTAGGTTCTACGTAAACCGTACCAGCAACAACAGTATGTCGGGGCAACTAACTATATAACGCAATGCTTATTAAATAAGTTCAGAGTCATGAATATATCGTGCACGTTTAACTAAAGTGTCACAACTCAAAAAAAAAAATAAAATAAAATTTTCAGGAAACGCAAAAAACTGTTTTGGAGCGTATTTTATGAAAGGGTGTGGATTCTATTTTCGCCCACTTCAAAAAATCAGCTTAACTGAAACTTTGCACACCTTTCAAGGACCAATGACAATGCAATCCTTTGACAACTTTGTCCCTATGACCTTACCCTGAAAATCACTAATTTCACTACCGCCTAGACTAATTTAGTTTTTACTTCGGTTTGCTATTAAAACGTGTTTTTTTCCAGTGTTTGTAAACTGTATATTACTTATTAGCAGTGGCTATTAGGCTAATGTACTGCTTTTGTACATAAATTGGAATACAAGTAGCAAGTCTTTGAACTTGTGTCTCGATAACGCTACGCACATTATCTGTACAACAGCCTAGGTGTTTTACCCCGTATTGCCCGGCTTACATTTATTTTCACATAGTATCATAGTATGCTTGGTCTTGCAGTGGTTTTGCAAAAACTTTAGCCTAAAGAAAAATATTTTTCTTTAAAAAAATAACAAAAAGTAAGTACGCCAGTCTCTTCTATAGCGCAAATGTGTTGTTTAAAAAAGAAAAATATTAAAATAGGTTCAGTCTATTTTGCGCCAAAGCCTTACATACAATTGACATATAATACATTTTATACAATAGTATGGATAATGTCTACATTTTCGAGATTGCGGGATTTTTCGCTATTTTTTCAATATATTGCAGTATGCAGCTTCTAATTTCGGATGTTCGCTTATATTAAAAAAAGCAATTTGAATTGGATTTTTCACATAAGTTAGAATCATTTACAGGGACAGTAGCTTGGGACTATAGCTTTTCTAAGGTAAATATTGCCATCAGAAATCCATTTGTATACAGCCATAAATGTGCTGATAGATATGGATGTGATAAACTATTTCAACATCCAAAATCGAAAATGAAAAATTTGTAGTTGTGACATTTTAGTTAAACGTGTGCAATATGTACAACATAATAGTAAAATATAAACTTATACCGATGATTAGCAGCTGTATGATACTTGGGCAAGATTCCTATTAGAATATCTGTGTAGTCTCAAGCAGTAGTCATCTTATTTTACTGTTACTTAAGACTAAAGTTATATCTTAAGTCTACGAATAATGGTCGTGATTAAATAACTTATCAGTAATCCTATTAGCATCTCCTAGTGAGCTCAAATGTGATACTCCTTATAGAAGTTTATAATATTAATACAATAGCGAAACTATATATTTGACCTATCAATTATAATTAAGGACTATATTGTGTGAAATAAGTTCCCAGGTTTTCTCACTTTAAAATCGCATAGTGCATGTATTGAAACAAATTTTTGTGTGTAACTTCGCAACATTATTCTTGCGATGAAAAGAACTGTCGAGCAAAGAATTTGCTTGGACTTTTTTTGTGTCGAAACTTTAGAAATGTTACAAAAAACCTATGGTAAGTCGTGCCAATCAAAGACGCAAACATACAAATGGTACATGGCATTTAAAGAGGGCCGAGAAGAAGGAAGACGAAAAGATGTAAAAGAAAAAAAGTATGCTCATCGATAATTGTTGCCTGAGTATTAGAGATGTGACTCAGGAAGTGGAAATGTCTCTCATGTCCGTGCATAATATTTGAACTGAATTTTTGGGCATGAAATGCGTCACTGCACGAGTTGTTCTGAATGAGCTGAATTATCTATAAAGAGAACATGGAACATTCGGGAATTTTTGGCCAAGAACTCAAAAAGTGTGATCGAACAAGCACTGCATTCACCAGATATGGCACCCGATGACTATTTCTTATATCCGAAACTCAAATTAACCCCCCAGGGAAAGAATTTTTTGGGTCGATAAAGAAAATAAAATTCGTAGTAGGAGCTGAGCATTTAAAAAGTGTTTTGAAGACTGACAGAAGCTTTGGCGTATACGCATTGCTTCTGTTGAGGTCTACTGTGAAGGCGACAAAATAAAATTGGAATAAGTAAGCAATTTGAGTTTTATTAACAAATTCCGGGGGCTTATTTTACATAATGTATGTCTTTCTTTAGGAAGAATATTTTTTTTTTTTTCTTATACAGTAATTTTATAGTTTTTTTTTCACATCCGAGAGACGAATTCAAATATCTCAATATAATTTGTTTCCAATATATTATAATATGCGATTATATGGATATTCAAACCGTCCACTGACCGTAAGAATAGACAGCTCGATTCATTTATGGACTAATTTAGAGACTTTAAGTCTTACCAAAACCTTCAACTAATATCAATTTTTTTACCGCTTCACAGTTCGCCAGACGACGACGTCGACCGTGCAAAGTTAGAGGAACTCTATAAGAAACGACCAAATACCGAGCTAGTGCTTAGTTCGGTTACTAGCCAAATAGTTAACAACGCCACCTATAAACTTGACTTTAAGCAGCGACGACACAAAAATCTCACAAAAAACAATCACAACAGTTCGACGACAATCGGGAACGTCGAGCTTGGTCAGTGCATCACCGGCAGCGGCGGAGTTGGTGGTCACAACACAAACTGTAAGCGACGCAAATCCTCGTGCACCTCCTGCGCTGCTGGCGGTGGTGGTGTTTGTGGTAGTGGCGGCAGTGGTAGTGGAAACAAATTAACACCTGAAGAGGCGCTAGCGAGTGCAGCAACAGCAGCCGCAGCGGCGGCAGCAGGTTGGCAACAACAGCCACAGAACAGCGTCACTAGTGCCGGCAGCACCAACAGTAGTTACAGCAGCGGCGGCCGAGACGACGAGAGCAGCTACAGCGCCATTGGCGGCGACAGCAGCAGCAGTAACAGTTGCAATTGCGACATCACCGGCGACAATAGCACACTACACGGCTTCGGTGTTGGCGACATTAGCAGCTTCATTGGCGACGATTACGACGGCGTAGACGAAAACGAGGCCGGTGATCTCAGCTCACAGACACTACGCACCGCGGCAATTGTTGCCGCTGTAGCTGCAGCAGCGGCTGAGGAAAACGCCAAAGTATCAGCCGCAGCGGCTGAGTTAGCAGCGGCAGCGACGGTAGCAAAGCATGCGCAGCGCTTGGCAGCTGGCGGCGAGCACCAATACAACGAAGGCAGTGGTGGTCGCGTGACCAACGAGCTAGCAGCGGAGAACACCGACTGTGAGAGCTGTAGTGATCTGCAACAGGCACGTAGTGCCTCCTCCGATGATGTTGGCCGTATTGCCGTTAATCCAGGTGCTGGTTCACTTGATGATGATGCGGACGTTATCATTGAATTAAATGTTGCAGAGGACGATGTCTCAAGCGGAAGGAATAGTAATAATTTAAGTTTAAGGCACAAAGTAACTGCAAATCCGCCGATCAAACGGACATGCAGAATAACCGAAGAGGAAATTGACGACGACGATTACGAAGGAGAAGTGTTAGATATAAGCGAGGAATTTGAAGATTACGTGGAAGAAACGGGCCTAGAGAATAACGGAAACGGTAACGCCAATGCAAACGACGACGTCGCCGACGAGGACGATACCCACGCGCTTTCCGCGTTCTACTCGAGTTCAGCGGAACTGATCGATAATTTTAGCGGCAGCAATTTTTTTAATATTATGGATTTCGAGGGTGGTGCCACCGGCGGTGGCACCTTCACGCCAAACGGCAACAACGGTGCTGGCTCTGGGGGTGACAACTCAATGGCAATGGCTGTGTCACGCTCAGCTGCTGGCTATGACAGCGGCGATGCTGATATGGGCGGCAGTAGCAATATAATGGGTGAGTAGCTGGGCTTTATTTAATTTACTCTCAACTATCAAAATTTACTCTTTTAAGGCGCCGATGGCATGGGCATACCAAACATTCCTGAAACGATGAACGGCACCACGATTGTCGGTGCCGGTGGCACACAGAAAGCGGCCGCCGCTGCAGCGGGTGCCAAACGACCACAGCGTCGTGGAAAGCCTCAACCAGATCGACCGCAACGCGCTTTGTTTTGTTTGACTCTCAAAAACCCCATACGTGCTATGTGCATTCGCATTGTGGAGTGGAAGTATCCTTTTTATAAAAAAAAAATTTTTTTCTGATAGAACGAAACTTACTACAGGTATAATTGGAGTAGGGAAAAGTTACAGACAGCCTGTTGGACCTGTACTTGACCTGTACACAATAAGTTATTGATAGGTTGGTTATGATCAGCATTTAACAGTTGGGAGATCCATTAGACACTTGTATTTGATTGAAACTTATATTGATATCATAGTGGGATCAGGTATTATTGAATCTACATATAAGGCTATCCCTAAAACCACCCCTATTATAATTATTATTTTTTTTGTACTTTTGATCACAGAGTAATAACTAGAATACTTGCATTGAACATGTAACCTAAAACTTGTAGCCTAAAAGCTACATTATTTAGAGTCTTAGGACACCAGTAATGTAAGATCATAAGTGTGGGATAAGAACATGACCTTTATGCAATCGATAGGTTTTTCTCACGTATATAAATAGGAGAATTTGGTAGCAGTCCATTATGGTGTTATTTAAAATGTCATAAGCTCAGATCCCTGGCATGAAACATTGTCTGTTGCTTATGTATATATATAAAACAAACTAGCAAACAGCGTTTGTTTCCCTCTGCTGCACGTGATTTTCAACCAATTTTGTTGGTTTTTGTTTTAAATGTACTTCATTACGGTACGAAGGTATATGCAAAAATAAAAATAAAATAAAAAAATAAAAAATATAAACATTTTAAAAAAAGGTAAAGAGAAATTAAACAAAATTACATTCAAGCTTATGTATGAGCAAGAGAGAATGCGTGCACTTAAATGTTTAAGCTCAGCCAACTCCAAAAATACAAGCTCGCGAGCTCATACAGGAAAGGGCAAAAAATGTTTGCCGGGGCCGTTAGTCCTTTATAAAAATATGCTTACTACCAAGACTAACGCTAGTCTCTAGTCACTCCTCCCCGGCTATATATTAAAGCTGTAGTTTATTCCATTCAAATGTATCAATAATATAGGTTTTCCTTAACTCTAACCACTTCAACAGACCCTTTGAATTCCTGATTCTTTTAACAATTTTCGCCAACTGTATTGCCTTGGCCGTCTACACGCCTTATCCGTATAGCGATTCGAATGTGACGAATCTAACTTTGGTAAGTCGAGAGCCAAAATAATTGACAAATAACGTTTTAAAAAGTGAAGATATTAATATAGCTAAACATCTCTCTTTTCGCCTTGTTCATCATCAATGTGCTTGCTTGCCATGCCAAAACAATAATCGGCACTCATTTTATCAATAAATGAACCAACCGGAAAACAAATAATCAACAAACCAACCAACAACTACGGCACTTCACACGTTACACACCAATGCACCGCACACAATTAAATACCCAATTGATTGGCCTCTAATTGAATGAATTCCTGTAAAAAAAAAATATAATAAAAAACTATATATATAACAAAACAACAACAACAACACACCACAAACAGGAAAAAATCGAATACGTATTCCTAGTGATATTCACATCGGAATGTGTTATGAAAATATTAGCTTATGGTTTTGTGTTACATAATGGTGCATATCTAAGAAATGGATGGAATTTACTAGATTTTACAATTGTAGTTATAGGGTAAGCATCAACAAATTGGCCAACTATAACGATTCGAGATAATGAGTGAAGAAATTATTTATCAAAATTTTTATACACTTTCACACTTCCTCCGCCATATACGCTACGCACTACACACGCAGTATGATAAGCACAGTACTGTCCAATTTAATGATGGAAGGCTTTGACGTGAAAGCGCTACGAGCGTTTCGTGTGTTGCGTCCATTGAGACTGGTCTCGGGTGTGCCAAGTAAGCGCCTTAGTTTTTGGGCGACTGCCCCTACAACTCGACAACTTGTATGTTTACAAAAACGCTTTGTCGCCAATTGGCGTCGTACTTTTCTAATGCAGGTCTCCAGGTTGTGCTTAATTCGATTTTGAAAGCCATGGTGCCATTGTTTCACATTGCCCTCCTGGTCATATTCGTTATTATAATCTATGCCATTATTGGCTTAGAATTATTTTCGGGCAAGTTGCATAAGGCCTGCCGTAATCCTATCACAGGTAAGCCAACCACTAGTGCCAAACATTGGTCTGAAGTGTACCTTAAGTACTCCAGCTAAGTACTAAACAAATATCATTCAATGTCTTGAATGCCACCAGATATGTCGCAACAAAATTCTAAAAGAACCCTAACGGGCGCCATAGATAGTAGATTAGTACTACGGTTAATGGCCAGTGGCCATTGGCCGAAGTACCTAAATGCTAAGCTATTATCATATGACGTCAAACATTATTCCGTAACAACTTTGGACAATATTTTTGTTTTTGTTTGAGCCCAAGCCACAAGCCACATGCTTTTAGTAGTAGTTTTCAAAAACAGCTAAATTACGACATCGAAGGCATTTCATAGACATTCGACTAAGCTGTACATCTCATCGCTCATGCATAAATCATTTGTCCAATAAAACCCAAACGCACGTAAAACTAATCTAGGTGACTACGAGGATGAGCAGACTCCATGCGGCGGCGGTTATGTGTGTCCGGAGGATATGAAGTGCTTCGAGGATTGGGAGGGTCCCAATTCGGGCATTACGAACTTTGATAACTTCGGTTTGGCCATGTTGACGGTGTTTCAGTGTGTCACGCTCGAGGGCTGGACGGACGTGCTGTATTCTGTGAGAAAAGCTTACACAACCTTTTTGTCTTTCTAAAAAAAATCGTATCTTATAACAATTTACATTCACATACCAACAAAACAGATCCAAGACTCGATGGGTAGCAGCTGGCAGTGGATGTACTTTGTTTCGATGGTCATACTGGGCGCCTTTTTCGTCATGAATCTGATTCTTGGTGTGTTATCTGGCGAGTTCTCCAAAGAGCGTAACAAGGCCAAAAATCGTGGCGACTTTCAAAAGTTGCGCGAGAAGCAGCAAATCGAGGAGGATCTGCGTGGCTATCTCGATTGGATTACCCAGGCCGAGGATATTGAGCCCGATGCTGTTGGCAATCTCATGCCGGATGGCAAAGCCAAGCAGGGCAATGAAATGGATTCCAACGAGCACATCGGCGAAGAGGGCCACGAAACGCCAGTAGCCGAGTCACGTTGGCGCAAGTTCAAAAAGGATTTTGATCGCGTAAATCGACGCATGCGGCGAGCGTGCCGCAAGGCAGTCAAGTCGCAGGCGTTCTACTGGTTGATCATCATACTCGTCTTTTTGAATACTGCCGTATTGGCTACGGAGCATTACGGTCAAACGAAATGGCTGGATGAGTTTCAGGGTAAGTATTCTGGTAAAGCATTTGAAAAGTATAATGCCTTATGCCTGCTGCCTTTTACAGAGTACACAAACATCTTCTTCATTGGCCTCTTCACCTGTGAAATGTTGATCAAGATGTACAGTTTGGGTTTCCAAGGCTATTTTGTATCGCTGTTCAATCGCTTCGATTGTTTCGTCGTCATTGGCAGCATTACGGAAACACTGCTGACGAATACGGGCATGATGCCGCCGCTAGGTGTCTCTGTGCTACGTTGTGTACGACTGCTACGTGTGTTCAAAGTGACTAAGTAAGTATCGGTTGGGTTGGGATATTAGTCAAAAATTCCTTAATTCCTTAGCTTAATTTAGACTCACAAAAGCAAGAGAGAACCATATTTGATGTCCAAAGGCCAAGCCCACAGGCTATGCCTGATTGTTAGATGACGAAATCCTATGCAGAATCTCTCTTGAGTTCTGCCTCTTATTCCGGCAACATATATGTTTATCTATAAACAATATTTGTTATTAATCTTTTCAGATATTGGCGTTCGCTATCAAATCTCGTTGCTTCCCTATTGAACTCCATACAATCGATTGCTTCGCTTTTGCTGCTGCTCTTCCTGTTTATTGTGATATTTGCGCTGCTCGGCATGCAGGTTTTTGGTGGTAAATTTAATTTTAACGACAAGGTGGAGAAGTCACGATCGAATTTCGATAGCTTCTGGCAGAGTTTGCTGACCGTATTTCAGGTGAGCGAGCGGCTATTTAACCCAACACTAACACTGCGTTGCTAAACGATTTACCCACTTATCGTAGATCATGACAGGCGAAGATTGGAATGCGGTCATGTATGAGGGTATACGCGCCTATGGCGGTGTTTCATCAATTGGTGCCTTGGCTTGTATTTACTTTATTATTTTATTCATCTGTGGTAATTATATACTGCTAAACGTGTTCTTGGCCATTGCTGTGGACAATTTGGCCGATGCGGATTCGCTGACGGAGGTTGAAAAGGAAGAGGAACCGGTATGTGTGATGTTTCAAACAAATAATTAAACAAATTTAAATGATTAACTCGCTTATGTCATCCATGATTATCTTTCAGATTGATGATGGCACTACAAAGAAGTCTCACAGTCCAACGCCCACAATTGATGGTGAGGACGAAGATCACTTAGCAATCGACATCGAAATGGATGGACATGAAATGGACGATGAGAAACTGTGAGTAGTATAGTTTTTTTTTTTTATGTCATAAAGGAACCTTACTAAGATTTGAGACCATTGAAACAGCGATCATGATACCATGTCCGATGAGGAGGCACGTGACATGTGCGAGGAGGAGCAGGAGGGTAAGCTTGCAGCATTCATATGCCAACTGCTTCTAGTATTAAGCAACATAGCTTAGTGCTAAGCGTTAAGCTAATAAGTACAACTCGGGCACTTAACACAACATGCTCTAAGTTAGCTACTAAGTGCTTCACTACATAATTTAGTATATTATTAAGTTTGGTAAAAAAAATGCCCTACAACACAATTGTTGCTAATTTCTTGACAATGCTCTAACCTTACTAACAAAACTCTACAATACATGCGCAAAAAATGACATAATAAAATCCCTTGCGCCTTCTCGCTTTCTTCCTCACTCTCTCTTGTTTCTTGGTTCTCGATATTAATCTGTAGACACCCTCTCCGAAGCATCGGCACGTGTTACTGCACGCCCTAGGCGTTTATCCGAAATCAGCATTAAGAAGACTAAAAAACCAATACCACGCGGAAGTGCATTTTTCATATTTAGTCATACAAACAGGTAAATCAATGCAACGCAATCAATCTATAAGCACACAGCCAATCGGCATTGTATTCAATTATACTTCAACCGATTTCGTGGCCTCAAATGCTGCATGTCGAATTTTTCGTTAATTGCACTCAACTTGGCCAAACGTTATAGACAAATTGGTTGATCAATTAATCTTGTTGTTTGATTAAAGTATACGCACTGCTCAGTTCCTCTCAACACTTTTTTGAATCTGCTTCTCTTATATATTAATGTCTGGCATGCTTCAATATTATATTTGCCCTTATGCTAATGGACTCAATAGTACTCTAGTATAAAAACTTACTTTATAAGCTTATGTATTCAGTTAAAGCTTAGGACTTATTTTTCTATTATTAAACATTTTTTCTTGTTAATTTTAATATTGTTGTTCTCTTACTTTGCGACACTTCTGAAAAACTCAACAAAAAATTTTATTTATAACAAATTAAATAACGCCAATTAGAAGACGAAGACGGCTACATCACCGCACGACCGCGACGCATGTCGGAGGTCAACACCGCAACGAAAATTCTACCGATACCAGCGGGCAATTCTTTCTTTCTTTTCTCACAGACGAACAGGTTTTTTTTCGTGTACCCCTAAATCGTTTTTTGGTTAATCAGTGTTTGATTTTTTTAACTCGTCCCCTAGTGTGTCTCTCCATACATCACCCAACATTCGCCACTTGTCCCACTACCAATTGTAGTTGTACTAAAAATTCAAAGCTTAAAATTATACAAAATCACCATGTCTTTTCAACATTTGCAATGAACAATTTGACGGATAAAAAACCCTCATTATATGCTCCACAAAGTGATTAGGGCTGTGAGTTTTAGAGTATGTCCGAACATTAGCATGTCCATAATGTACTAATTCGGAATGCCTCATCAGTTAGAACTAGAGAAGCAGGTATGACTTTTTTGGGTTTGAAGACGATTTATAATTGTGTCAGAATTGTGAAAACAACGAAGTGCCTACTATCTAAGGTGCTGTAAAACCGACCAGTGGTTCGGTTTTGTGATCCTCACGCAATGAAAGTAAGAGTGTTATAATAGCGAAGAGGTATCGGCGATCCTATAAAGAATGTGCATATACACTTGTGTACACTTGATCAGCTAACCAACTAATTTATTAATATCCGTCTGTACGTACTGAAACTAGTTACTCAGTTTTTGAGATAAATTTTTATTACCTAATTTTATTAAAAAGCTTATAGTGCACATCTGCAAATATAAACCTGTCGAATTGAATATTTTTAATTAAAATCACTCATATAGTTTAGGCGTAAAACTATGGTAAAGAATATGTTCTTTTTTTTGGTGTATCGAGCTGAAATTTGTGCACTCATAGAGGTGTGTTTAAATGGTTTTATTCAAATTTAATTTGTTCGCATTGAAGCTGCTATACAAACTGAAATTTTTAGCCGTGTCATTTTACTGTGTAATATCGTATACCCCAATAATTCAGTAAACCATAAACACAAATACTTGGCCGTAAAGCATATTACAACTACGGCACAACCGAAGTTGGCGTCCTTTTTTGGGTTGAACATCTTTGCTATTCTTCGATTCACGAAGACAACTGATTATTAAGAATGATAGATAAATGAAAGGCCAAGTTCCTATAAAATAATGTTCCAGAGTCTTTACATTCTTACGTTCATAATTGTCAAAATTCTTCAAAATCCTTTGTGACGAGTATTAAATATTCGGTACAATCGGAGTTTTCATTTGTTCATCTTTATATTTAGTAAGTTCCGTAGAAGTAGTACCAATTTTTGAATAGTTCATGTCTTCGGTCGTTGTTGTATGTTTTTATGTGTAGAATCACTATGTTTTCTGATCAGAGTTGATGTCATTGTACTTTACATAACAGCACTTGTCTTTACTTATATTTTTGGTTTAGTTTTACTCCACTTTGTATATATACATTATTGGCGATATTTCCTTTTGTATTTTACCACAACCAGCCCTCAGTGATGTAACTTTGTCGCACACCCACAACTAATGCATGTTCACTATCAATCTCTTTAGCACGTTTATCCGTTCCAATCTCTATTATTTAACACACTACTAATGATGTACCAATTTTTGCGTACCTCCCTCTAATACCGATTTTCATTTCGCCAACCGCCAGATTTCGTGTGTTTTGTCATTGGTTGTGCAACCATAGCAACTTCGGCAACGTCATACTCTGCTGCATTATGTTCTCATCGGCAATGTTGGCTGCTGAGAATCCGCTGCGTGCTGAAGATGATTTGAACAAAGTAAGTAGCTCTCGGTCCAGCTTGTGGTTTGTGGTGGACAAATGTGAAAAGCTTTAGGCATTGAAGCAAAATCAAGAAAACAAGAAAGCAATAATGGCGTAAGTCCAGACCACGTCTCGACAACGTTGATTATTAACCCCATTGCACTAGTTCATTTGTGTTTTATGCTAATCTCACTCATCCATCAATTTCAGGTACTCAATAAATTTGATTATTTTTTCACGGCAGTTTTCACAATAGAACTGATTCTGAAATTGATTTCATATGGCTTCATACTACATGACGGAGCCTTTTGCAGATCCGCATTTAATCTCTTAGATTTACTTGTGGTCTGTGTCTCTCTAATCTCAATCGGTGCCAGGTAAAATTTTAAAAAAAATTCTATACCCCGAGAACCACCTCCCAAATTGGGGGTGTCTCAACATTTTGAATATACTATTTATATTCATCGATTTCAACTGCAGTTCGAATGCGATCTCAGTCGTGAAAATACTACGTGTACTCCGAGTCTTGCGGCCTCTGCGAGCCATTAATCGTGCCAAAGGTCTCAAGGTAAGTGCACAAAGTGCAGCCATTGAATAACACAATTTTCTTTTCTCTTTTCATTTTTACATATCCGTTTTTCTCTTCTTTTGTTCAACGCTTCAAAAGTTTCATTTTTATTTTAAATTAAATTTCTGTTATAATTTTTTCTTTGAAGTTTTCTTTCTCTTGTTTTGTTCAATTAAACAAATACAAAACAAAAAAAATAATAATTGCTTATACAACAACAACAAAAATAAATAAATTTAACTAAAAGAATTTCGACAGGCTCAGAGTAAACGAAGTGAAGTTTTTCTGTGGTTTAGTAGGTCAACACGTACAAGACACCTTGAAATGCTGGGTGTAGGGTGCCCCACAAAACCGAGTACACAAACTATACTCGAAACCAAACAGGATTTTCTACTAATTAATTTTTTAATTTGTCGTTGAAAAATGGGCGTGGAATAAAACTTTACTCAATGTCTAAGTGGGCGGGCCAGCAACGCGCTGTACTTAATTTGTACTACTAGGCTAAGTCGATGTTTGTATGTTGATACTAATCCAATGCAAGGCAGGAACTCTACTATACTCGTACATATTAAACATTACTGTTATAAACACAAATCAATAATTTGATTAAAATGGCAAATCACTTATACAAATATATATATATATATATTCTATATAGCATGTTGTTCAGTGTGTTATAGTCGCCGTTAAGACTATCGGAAATATTGTCCTTGTGACATGCCTTCTACAATTCATGTTTGCCGTTATAGGAGTCCAATTATTTAAGGTATGACTTTTGTTAATTGTACCATTTAATGTGTTCATTTTGAGTTATTTATTATTTTAAAATAAATAAATAGAAAAGAAAAAAACAAGCAGTTTATTAGTCAGACATAGAGCAGCTACATATTTTTTTAGAGAATTGTAAATGTCAAACTCTTGTTTTGTCCTTTTAAGTAGGTGTAGGTGTAGGCCCATTTGTAAACATTGCCCTTCATTGGTTCTTTTAACTTAATTATTTTTTGATAAATATATATATATATATATAAACATATATATACTTTTTTTTAATTTCATTGATGTATTTATCATTTTTATGACACAAAACGTGAAAGCGAGCTCGAAGAGATTTGAAAGAACTAAATGGTTTAATTTCGTTGTGAATGATGCGTCTATATTTCTCCATGAGTATATTCTGTCCAATACGAGGATTTCAATTCTTTCTGTATCATATATCACTATGTATTGCTTCGAGGTAGAATAGATAAAAAAAAAATGAAATGCTTCTTTTTTTGTAATCAATGCTTTTAATTCGAAGACCAGTTTTGCAGAATTATTTTATTGGCTTTTTTCAAAACTTGAAATATAACTTGACTAGGAAAATTTGTCACACAAGCAATCTTAAGCGTCTACTATATAACTTGAAGAGCATATTTCAAGTCTCTTTAGACCTTTATACCATCTCGTAAGAACCAGTGATCTATCCCATTTTAGAATTTACCTGTAACGTAGAGTATGAATCATTAAACAATGCTATGAATTTTTATCTTCAATTCAAATTGTCTAATTTAGTTTTGAGATTGTCTTTGAAGAACTTCTCAAGTCTTTCGATGTCTCTTTTCTACATTGTACTTTTATGAAGCAAATCTTTAATGGGCAATCGTCAACGGCCTTTTAGTTCTTGAATGCTATAGTTAACACGATTCTATGAAAAAGCTGTGCCCTTAGCTTATAAAGAAAGTATATAGAAGAAAATATATAGAAAATGCCAAGCATTGACTGTTATGTGCAATACAAATGTTATTTATTAAAAGTTTATATTTCGGGTGTTCACATGCAAATGCATTTTACTCTAACAGATTCTTGTTTTTACGATAAACTTGCTTTGATTTTAATATTTAACAAGTTCTGTTTTTTTTTTAATTTTTGTTGATAATTTTGTAACTTCAACTAATCACTAACTTGTAACTGTAAATAACACGTCAGCATTTTGCATATATATGCGTACTAAAGCCGAGAGCATTACTTAGAGTGAGAGAGTACATTTTGCTACCTAAGTTTGGACTCCAATTAACTTTTTTTATTTCTGGCGTTTAGACTAAATTGAAAATTGTTGGCAACGAAAAATATCAAAAAAAAGAATTTTTTTTTTATTTTTAATTATTCGAAACAGAGAAAAGGAGAAGATTATATGAAACGGGTTTTGGCGCTAAACTAATTTTTTATGTTCTAAGCACACACAGCCACACATCTAAAAACACACATTAGATTTAACATGTTTTGGACTCTGCACCGAAAGAAATCAAAATGTGCTAAATTTTGTATAAAAAAGAAACAATTTCGTTTTCATTTAGTTTTTCTTTCTGTGTAACGAGTGCAACGACACACTAACCCAAAATCAAATCGAGAAACCAGCATACGATACACTCACCGTAATAAATGTATATTCCACACCCATTTTCTGCGTCTACGTTTGCAAACCTGTTGGATGAACTACGATAAACAAAGTCTTTGCATTCATTTTTTACTTGTCTTACTTACGTGAAAAATTGTAAAATATTTTTTCTCCTGCTAGTAGTAATCCGTCTCAAACGTACAAAGAACCTTGCACCCGAGCATCAAGGCATATTCCAAGCGCATACGTACCTTCCAACTAGTCAACAAACTAACGTCTACCGAGTCGCAAGAACCCAACCGACTAGTGAAACAATCAAATGTTCTATCAATCACCAAGCAAATTATCCACACACACACAAATAGCAAAAGTACAGCTAGTTTATAGTCCGTCCCCGTCGTCCAAATTTTCAACTACACTGTAAAAAATTAATGAGTAAAACATATTTTCAAATTACTAATTTTGTAATTCTTTATACTTTATACTAGTGCAGCTGCATTGGTTAAAGATCTTCACCTTTTTTAATATTTTTATTTTCATCTAAACTCTTTATTTTTTTTCTTTAGACGCAATGTAAAATGTCGTTTCTCCCAAAGACTATCTTATGTAATAAACACATCTAACTCATGATTTGTAGCTTTAATTAACTACCCCGTTTAAATATTCTTCTTCTATTTTCTCTCTTTTCTTTTATATAATAACCTCGTCTCGTTATATTAAACCAATATACCAAACACCAACAATCAACATCAAATTGTTCACAACAATTTATTTTGACATTTTTTGTATATTTTTATTTCGTAAAAAACAAAAAATAAAAATTTAACAAAATCACTCCGTATCCGGCCACATACTGCTCGACAACACTGTGTTCAACGAATAAATCATAAACCACAATATCTCCTCTCTCATGAAATCACCTCGCTGCCAACATCAAATGAAATTCCCCAAAACAAACAAAATGCCGCAACACATTAACACAAAAATCCATCATGTCTCAACTTCAAATGATTTATTCCGTGTCTTGTGTTGAAATGACTACACTGAAAAAAAACAAAAAATCAACACACAAAATTTGACAACAAACAATACTCTGTGCGCTCGTTGGTTCACAACGCAGTACGTTGTCAAGTGCGTTGTAGTCGCAATCAAGACAATCGGTAATATTATGTTGGTTACATATTTGTTGCAATTCATGTTTGCCGTTATTGGAGTACAACTTTTTAAGGTAATATTTTTATATATCTTTATAAAGCAAAACATAAAACAAAAGAAAAATAATGCAATCAATAAAATAGTGGCCTAAATGTGTGCAGGGTAACTTGAACTCTAAATTTGCTTTGGTAATAAATGCTTATACTAAATAAATAAAAGTGTACTTAATAAATCTATAGTAAAGAATGAGCATTAACCAAACTAAAAGAAACTTGCGAATTGTGCATTTTATTATGTATAATATACTAGTGGATCCAAGGAAATGTATTATGCCTCAGAAAGTAGGGGTGTCACTCAAAACTTTAAACGAAACGATTCAATTGAAATATATATAAAACGATAGACTAAAATAAATATAGCAACATTGATTAGAAATGCACAGGATACTCTCTCTAAAAAAAGGATATCTTAAAATCGATTCGCAAAATAAAAACATGTCGAAAACTATTATGGATTCGGGATCCAATCATACACAATTCCAATATTTAATTGAAATTAGGTATTTTCCGATATTAGCTCGTTTGAACAATTTATGATTTATATATATATAGATAAGGTTTGTATCACGTTCGAGAAGTGTAACTTTACCTTCAGGATAGCTGACTGAATTAAAAAAAGTTACAATAATACAACGTTTAATAAAAGGTTAGCTCAAAGAAGTCTAAATCTCGAAAGCTGGATCAAAATCTGTATGCTATAATACAAATAATATTATACATAAATGTGCTGTATCTATTATACATCAAAGGGGATTTTTCCTATTAGCACTCACAGTTACTGACTCAGTAAATAAAACTCAAATTGCTTACTTAATCATCTAAATTTATTTTAGATAAATTAGGCCCCAACATAAGCAATGCATATACGCCAACGCTTCTTCAAAGCACTTGTGAAACGCTGAAGGTAGCGCCCTCAGCTCCTTCTGCGAATTTTCTTTAACGGCCCCTATCGACTCAAAACGTCTTCCACGAAGGGCTAACTTGAGTTTCGGAAATAAGGAAAATGTCACAGGCCATATCTTTTGAATGCGTCTCATACGTTCAAATAATATTCTTTATTTACTGTTTGTCCATCTGGAAGAAATTCCGAATGAGTAGAGTGAGAATGCCTTATATCAAGTCCCTAGCTTCCTCTAACACATAATAGTACTGGCATTCAGTCCGAATATTCATTTAAATAGTCTTGTGGATAAAAATCTTTGATGTAAGCCACAATAAGTACTCCTTCGTTCTATCGTACTAGAATTCCGGGAAAAAACGTTCGAACAAAGTAAATACTTGACGAAGTTTATTTCACATATAGTAGACCTCAGCTTAACGAGCGTAGTTCGTTTCAGTCAGTTACTCGTTAAGCGAAAATTGAGTGAAATAATAATGCGTTCCAAGTCCAAGGAGTACGCATTCAAATATTTTTTTTTTTAACTCGTATGCCACGAAAGTTTTATTTCTATTCTAAGGAACTTGACTCTTCTGCTAGCAAGGAGTGAGACAATATGCTATAAAGAAACCAGAAAAAATGATTAAACATTTTTATTTAGTGCGTCGATTTTTTTTTTTGACGAAGCTTCAAAATTTGTTGATAATGCGATACAGCATTCTCATTAAATAGATCTGTAGCACGCTTAGTCGCTGCCTTATTACGCTGATGCTTCTCAATGTATGATGCCATAGTTTTCCACGCGCTCAGCACTGCTCGTTATGCGCCGGAAAGTTTTGTTCTACCGTTACGTGGTCTTTTGAGAAAGTCTCGGCATAATTTTATAATTCTTTAGGATGGTGAAAACTTTTCATGTAGACTGGATTGAATGTACGTGATAGATCGACCACGCTTACAATACTATTTTGTTTTCTTTCTTTTATGCTTCATTTTTCCTTGGAGACATATTTGTAGGCTACTGAAACTACAGCTAAACACAGCCGGGTTTCCGCGAAATTTCGGATTTCCCCTTTTTCTAACTCGTTATGCGAAACCTTACTAATTAAGTCAGTCTCGTTATACGAGGCACTCATTAAGCGAGAGTCTACTGAACCTTTGATTTCATTTTTATCAAAGTTCGAGTTAGTTAAAAATCAAAGTTAAAAATCATACAGAATAGTGTCCTCAAACCCAATTCAAAGTTTTTGTAAGCTATATGCTGCATGATCACTGCATGATCACCAACTAAATATGACTTCTAACTGTAAATAATGTAATTATACCGTTTCTTTAACCACCTTATTAAAAAGTATGTACCTAACCCAAAATCGCCTAAGAGGAATGTAACTGTTTTTGCATATCAAACACCCGGTGTAAATATGAGTATATAAAATATAATAAAAACATTGTGTAAAATCTTTAACTTTGGCGATGAACGCACTCAACTATAAAATAGTTTAGTTAAGCCATTATTAGATATCTGAACAACCCGACTAGTTAAATTAGTCGAGTACGTTACTTAGAGTAAAAGTAAACAACAAGAAAAATAATAAATAATATTGTAACATAAAAAAAAGTATATTGTTCGCTGCGTATGACGTGTTCATTAATTATGATATTTCCTATTAATCTCTTGAATATACACACCCGCAAAAAACCCCCACAATTTCGGTAAATTGTAGGGTAAATTTTTCATGTGCTCAGACGGTTCGAAGATGTACGAGGAGGAGTGCCAGTAAGTAGAATATTGTATATCAAATATATTACTAAATATTATGCTAACTGAAATGTTACTTATAGTGGCAGTTATCTCATCTACGAGGATGGCGATGTACACAAACCACGACTGAAGGAGCGTGAATGGTCCTTAAACACTTTCCATTTTGATGATGTGGCCAAAGCGATGCTTACACTTTTCACAGTCTCTACATTTGAAGGTTGGCCTAAGTAAGTCTCCCGCCGGATTTAACATGTTTATGGACTTATTATTATCTTTATTTAATTATTATCTCTTTAGTTTACTCTACGTTTCGATCGACTCAAATCAAGAAAACGGCGGTCCAATACACAATTTCCGTCCTATAGTTGCTGCCTACTATATAATCTATATTATTATAATTGCCTTCTTTATGGTTAACATCTTTGTCGGTTTCGTTATTGTCACATTTCAAAACGAAGGCGAACAGGAATACAAAAATATTGACTTGGATAAGAATCAGCGAAATTGCATAGAATTCGCGCTCAAGGCGAAACCTGTGCGCCGCTATATACCCAAACATGGCATACAGTATAAGGTTTGGTGGTTTGTCACATCATCATCGTTTGAGTACACGATATTCATATTAATTATGATAAACACGGTGACACTCGCTATGAAGTTCCATAAACAACCGGAATGGTATACAGAGCTTTTGGATGCATTGAATATGATCTTTACGGCGGTATTCGCACTGGAGTTTGTCTTTAAGTTGGCAGCATTTCGTTTTAAGGTAAGATTAAGGCGCACACCTTCCAATAATTTTTTCAGAGATCTCAAGAGAGATAGATCAGAGAACTTAAGAACTTAAGATTGATTTAATTTGTAGAACTATTTCGGCGATGCTTGGAATGTATTCGATTTTATAATAGTGCTTGGCAGTTTTATAGATATTGTATACTCCGAAATCAAGGTAAAGTCGAAACGTTAGTCTTTATAATACTAATTCATTTCATGATTAACCACTTTTTCTACATAGAGCAAAGATACATCGCAAACAAAATGCGACATTGTCGAGGGCTGTAAAAAGGCGGCCAAAGCGGTAAGTCCATGTTGAAGTACGCGTACCACTAAACATCGTCTGACTAATGGCAATATATATTCAATAGGCTGGTTCCAATCTTATATCAATCAACTTCTTCCGTTTGTTTCGTGTCATGCGTTTGGTAAAACTGCTCAGCAAAGGTGAAGGTATACGTACGCTGCTCTGGACCTTCATTAAGTCTTTTCAGGCGCTGCCCTACGTAGCACTGCTGATAGTACTGCTCTTTTTCATCTACGCCGTAGTGGGCATGCAGGTTCGTATGATGTGATATATAAAGTTTCTTCTAGCGTAGAGGGTAATTATTATTTCTTTGAATTTAACTTTAGGTCTTTGGTAAGATTGCCTTGGACAACGAGACATTTATACATCGGAACAATAACTTCCAAACGTTTCAACAAGCCGTACTCGTGCTCTTTCGTTCGGCCACTGGTGAGGCTTGGCAGGAGATTATGATGGCATGTGCCCCGCGAGCGGGTGTGATCTGCGATGCGAACTCCGATTCGGCGGGAGAACAATGCGGCTCGGTTATCGCCTATCCCTATTTCATATCGTTTTATGTGTTGTGCTCATTTTTGGTAAGTGCAAAGGTTTATATGCATTTTGAGATTAAATCGAATTCATGGTTCACTACCCAGATCATCAATCTCTTTGTCGCTGTCATTATGGATAACTTTGACTATTTAACGCGAGATTGGTCAATTTTGGGCCCACATCACTTGGACGAATTCATACGTCTATGGAGTGAATACGATCCGGATGCCAAGGGGCGCATTAAGCATTTGGACGTTGTCACGTTGCTGCGTAAAATATCACCGCCGCTTGGGTTTGGCAAGCTCTGCCCGCATCGCATGGCGTGCAAACGTCTGGTCTCAATGAATATGCCACTCAATTCCGATGGCACGGTGCTCTTCAATGCGACGCTGTTTGCCGTGGTACGCACCTCATTGAGCATTAAGACCGATGGCAATATCGATGATGCCAATTCTGAGCTGCGCGCGACAATCAAACAGATTTGGAAACGCACAAATCCCAAGCTGTTGGATCAAGTTGTGCCACCACCGGGCAATGATGACGAAGTTACGGTGGGTAAATTCTATGCCACCTATTTGATACAAGACTACTTCAGGCGCTTCAAGAAGCGCAAAGAGCAAGAGGGCAAGGAGGGACAACCGGAGAGCAATACGGTGACACTACAAGCGGGCTTGCGTACGCTGCACGAAGTGTCGCCGGCACTGAAACGCGCAATCTCCGGCAATCTCGATGAACTCGCAGAGGAACCCGAACCAATGCATAGGGTAAATGTTGCAATAAAGTTGTTGCCGCATTTTTAATTAAAACCCAACATTTACTTATACATAGCGTCACCACACACTTTTCGGCAGCGTTTGGTCATCGATACGCCGCCATGGCAACGGCACCTTCCGTCGTAGTCACAAGACGCAGGGCAACGGCGCTTTGAGCACGGGCGACAACCTCGCCGGCGTTGGTGGCAGCAGTCTAGTGCTGAGCAGCGCCGATAGTGGCGCTGACTATCTCTACGACAGCATACATCACAGTGTTGCTGATGGCGTCAATCACATCACACGCAATTTCATGCAAACACGGCCCGGCGGCGGCGGAAAACTGTACGACGAATTGAGCGGCATCGGCGGTGGCAGTGGCGGCGAACTGCGCACCTTCTCCGAGAACATCTCAATGCGTCCGCTGATGAAGAGCAGCGGTGCCGTGGGCAGCGGTGGTGCTGTCAGTGGCGGCATCGGCGCCGGTGTCGGTGTCGGGCTTAGTGCCGCCGAGGCCAATGCGATTTCTTATGAGTAAGTGTTACGTAAACAGTGAGCTTTTTTGTTTGGCCGTTTTCTAGTTTCTAGAACCACACCAACTATAGACGTGCTTGGTAGTACGCAAAAGAAACTATTATTTGATTAGCCTAGCGGTTATCTAGCGTTTTACGAATTACATAATTAGTTCATAAGCGTTTCTCTAGTGCAGTTCTAAGTCGTAAGCAGTTCCCGAACACCGCGAAGGTTTTTTTGGGTAGGTAAAACGAAAAGTTTGTAATGCACAAAAGGAGCCAAACGGGCGACGCTAAAAAAGGCAAAAAACAAAAAAAAAAAATTGCAAATGGCAAAGCAAATTTGGCAGAGATTTTATTTTTCAGTGTGTGTATAAATTAAGCTGAAAAGTCGACGTACGTACTCAAAAAATTAAACGTTAAAAACCACAAAAATATTTAATTTCAGCAACCGCAATCGTGGTATTTTATTGCATCCATACAATAATGGTAAGCCAACTCGTTCGTTAATTCGTTCGTTCGTTTAACCTCGTATGCACACGACCGAAAATTAAGAAATCATATAAAAAAAAGATTTGATAATTATTTAAAAAAAATTTAGCTAGAAAATCTCGTTGGGCTGAGTTACTTTCTTTAATGTTTCTGTTTAATTCTAACATTTGGTTCATCTAACTTGCAGTTCGTTGATTTGTTTGCATACTTTTTTATTTTCTATTTTTATCAATCAATATTGTTATTTCTTAAGCGCAACATTTCTTTCTTTAATATTTAATACACTGGCCTACACCCACTAACTAAAATCGAGTTCTCTAAAAAGATATGGTTTGATTTGCCTGCCGCCGCATGTGATGCAACATGAAATTCTAATGAAACAAAAAAGGAAATAATACTCAAAACTCACTTACTAATTACAAACTAATTACAAAAAAAAATAAATAAATAAATAAATATTAAGAAAAAAAAGACACGATTGCTCTCAATTCGTCCTTTTGTATGTGCGCATTCGATTGATTGCTGACTGACTCATTGCATTGATTATATTAACGTATTTTGGCTGTTTGTTTGCAGTACAACTACAAGAACACTTAAACACGAACCTATAGTAAGCATTTAAAATCAAGTTTGAACAACAGTTGTATTCTTAGTTAAATAATTAAACGATCAAGTATAGCTTCATTCAGCTGTAGTTAAATTCTCTTAGTAGTCTTAGTTTGTTGCAGTTAGAGTGCTTTGAACACATTAGCAACATGCATACCTACGTCCATACACAATTAAAAGTATCACCCAATTGCCCGAGTCAAACGGCGTATTGAAAATTTTATTTTTTAAGAAATTAAATTTCTTGCTTAATTAATTTTAAAAAAAATTAACACAGACATCATAGAACATCAATTATTTTAATTGTTTTTACTTAAGTTTTTTCCATAAATAATAAGTCATAACAAGTATACCCCTAGAAAATTATTTTTACCGTGAATACATCTTGAAAAGCAAAGAGAAACACAAGAAGAAGATAAGAAACAGAGCTGCCGACCTCTTAATAAAATATTAAATAAAATAATAATAATTAATAATAATAATAAATAATAATAATCTCTATACATATATCTCTCAAGTTAACTCGCGTTAACTTGGACAACACGCTCTTTTTCATTGCACACCCTATAACTTGAACAGGAATTAATTCATGACTCGTTAACTTGAACATTTCTTTGAAATCTTTTTCATTATCATTGTTTCCTCTTAGTGATGTCATTCATATTCAGTAGTCAGTGAGTTTTTTGAGTGACGGCAGCTACATTTACATTAACTTTTATTTTATTTTAATTATGGGCTTAAAAAAGGATCAACATATTAAATTATTGCCCAAACACTGTGACAGTGTGCTAAGCGCCATAAAATTGGGAACTCAACAATTACCAATATAATGCACAACAGAAATTAAATTATTGACAGAGTGTCTGAAATCATATCTGGTCCTTGAAAAAAGCGTAAATTCAAAAATACTCAATACCCCAAATTAGATAAGATTTTGTGCCGGTGATTTCTGGAACAACGCAAAATAGATGTGTCAATTAATGGACCCATTCAAAGCACATTTGAAAGCAAATATTGCTAACAACAAATGGGCAAATTTACAATGTAGACGGGTTGCCTTTTTCTGTAAGTGCCTTTTTCTGCCCAAAAAAAAGCGAATAAATGTGTTGATAGGCGCGAATGCAGAAGGCAAAAGCACTTAAAAATACTAATCTGCCGGTGGAACACATAAGCTCAAAAAAGCGTCCTGGCTGACAATTTCTCCCTTTTTAAAGAATTGAGGAAGATTGCTTCAAATCGGCCATGCCATTCTATAGAGTCAGAATTGCTGACAGAGTATCTTACACCAAGTATAACGCCTTTACTACCGCATATGGATCAAACTGACAACAGAAGTTTTAAACTGCACTACAAGACAAGCTTGGTAACGTCTAATGTTGCAAAAAAGAAAAAATAAAACATATGGGGTGCGCCACAAAAAAAAAATTTTGAGACACAGTATCTTTCTTGTTTCTTTGTCTTTCGAAACTCTTATATAAAATATTAATTTAAGCATAAATCCAGTAACTTGAAACCCTAGATAACTCGAACAGCCTTTGTTTTGTTGTGCTCAAGTTAGCGCGAGTCTACTGTATATATAAACGAAAGTGGGAAAAGACATTTATTTTCTGTTGGTTTTTTTTTTTAATGTAGATAATGGTGATGGTACGAAATGAATAAACAAAAAAATTTCAAAGGGGTTCCAAAACATGTTTATATATGAGCAAGTATTTAATTTTGTTCCAATGCATAAAGCAGTATTCGCTTTGAATGTCATTGATTGTCATTTAAGTAAATTACTCGATTTGTCAATTGTCATGTAATTATTTTCTTGAGAACGTTGTCATGGAAAATGTAAACTTATTGAAAGAAGTCAAGCTGCTGCCAGGTAAGAAGAAAGTAAAGTACAGCGCAACTAATACAAATATATTATTTTTGAAAATTAAATGTAAACTGACATACAATTTAATGGGGAGTTTGTATAGAAGCTACGAAAATCAGTAATCTCAAAAGTGTTAATTCGTTACAGGTTATGTGTATCGAGCTCTTCTGATTCTGCTCAATATGTAAAAAATAATAAAGTAAAATCAAAATGTTTGACCGCCGTAAGACTGATTATTTTTCTATAACGTCTTTATTTACTACTATAGATTTGCAAATAAACCTCAAATTAGATGTTCACAAATATCAAATCGATGCTTCCAAAAATAAAACAAAGGTTGCAGATAACAAATTTAGACTTAGATAGTGAAAATACAATCCAATAAAGCTAAGACCTTGAAATTTTCAGGGTTTGTTTGAATAAATCAGAGATAACCACAAAAGAGACACATTTTTAAATCGTCGTGTATTTTGGTTATATGATATATGATTAATGACTTAAAGTAGATAGTTGTGCTTGGTTGGGGCACAACTATCAATGTGACCTTCCAAATTTCAGCATCTAATAAATAATAAAAAATAATAACTGTCTCTATCGGAAGCTTGATTTTCAATTAGGGTTTGTATGGGCTTAACCACCCTGTCGCCCAATACCTAATTTTCTATAGCTTATTTCATACGAGTTTAATTTATTTATTAATTATACGTTTATAGACTAAGCAGAGTAGCATATAAACATAATGGCGCAGCTATAAGAACGTAGCCTTAAGCTAGCTACTAATTTTAATTATATCATTAGCTTAAGATAGATCTATGAGAAGTAAGCTACAAACTAATGAAATCGAAAAATGTTTGTTCAATGCCAACTGTTTTAACCAACGGCTCCTTTTGTTAATTACAAACTTTTTATTTACTTTGCTGGACTGTTTTCCTTTGCACCAAGCAAAACAAGTAGCATTATGTAACCCTACAATTAAATGAAGCCGTTCCATGTCTTTCAAATATATCTGATAATACTTAACAAGTTTACTGGTTAAAGGACTTGACTTCAATATGTATCGTATCGTACTAAACAATTTGACAGACATGTTTGAACCTCTATGGACGGCTTTAAGACTACTAGCAACAAATTGTTAAATTCTATTTGTTGTTTGCATTCATTGAAACCGACAAACGAAAATTTCTTTAATTGATTTTTGTAATTATAGCTTAAGTGATTCAAGTTTAAAAACAACAGAATGCTGAGTCACATTTATTGCTGACACACACGTTGAAAATGGCACCGACACGTGGATGATGCGTTTTTTGACTTAATGCAAATCTACTCTGCTCTTCTACATACATATGTGTAATCGAAAACATTCCCTTTAATAATAATTGTTGTTGTTTTTGTCAAATGTTATATTTTGATGATCTACTAATTGTGAACAACAGTACATACATAACAACAACAACAAAAGCACATTTATAGAAAGTACATTTAGAAACGAGTACAAGCAACATAAAAATAAGAACTTGAACAATTCTGGACACAACAATAAGAAAACCTTCACCATTACCACCAACATCAACACCAACAACATCTGCAACAACAAAAAGAACAACAACCTGAGATTCGACTAGAAAAGGTTGAATAAACATTTTTCTAAATTTTATAATGTGATTATGTTATTTATGAATCAGTGTCTATTGTTAATAATCAGTAATCAATGTGGGCATGTCTGCTTATGTGAAAGATTTGTATAAAATATGGCATATTATATTCTTAAGGTCTGTTTGATACGAGCTGAGATTCTCATATAGCACAATTGGCCTTGAATTGTTATAAGGATTTACTGACAAAATTATAGACTTCTTATGAGGACTTTGAATTTAACCTCTCCGACTTTTTTAACACCTCATTTAAGCAAGCCATCCAAGACGAACATACTCGTGTGATTCACTCGTGTGTTCGTCGTGTATGGCGCCGTTGATTAGCCGATGTTCGAGTAAAATTTTAAATTTTGTCGATTTACTCGAGCGTATCACAAGAGCGTGTTCGTCGTGTATGGCCAGCTTTAAAATCATTATGATAAGGAATCCATAAGTATAAACATATTTTCTTATATTTCAAAGTTGGCTATAAAATAAAAACCGTCTAAATAAAAAGTTCTGTATGAGATTTTTGTTGCCTTATGAAATCATTAAAATGTATTCAGTCCGAGTTCGAAAATGTCTCATCTTCTAGTAATAGACTTACAGTTGAACAAATTTTGTTATATTAGAAAGGTTAGGATGTAAAAAAAAAAGTTTGCAGCAGTATAAAAATCTGCTCTCTAAATACTATATCGGTATAGCAGCTCGTATAAATAAGGCATCATTCAAACGAATATATTATCTATAAAGGCCAATTTACGCAAAAATTGTACCCAAAATATGTACATAAAAACCAATGTTTATACAACAAAACTTTTCTATAATATTATACTTGTATGTTGTTACTGTTGTATTTCGTCCTATTTGCTGACCAGGGGTTATTGTATATATAATGCTGGTTACCTAATGCTAATCGTTATATTATATAATGTTTATAATAGTCTTAAGTTTTCAAATATTCATGATCATGGGTCAACATAATATATAAAGTTTTATATATATATATATATATATATATATATATATATATATATATACATTTAATTTAGTAGAAAGATCCTTTATTGTAGGATTTCGAATCATATATTTATTTTAACTTTTTACACACAGACACACATATACAACCATTTCATTATACAATTCATACAATTTGACTTGATTCTTAAGTTGCTCTAACAGTTGCCTAACAAATAATCAGCATGTTGGCTCCTGAACCAAAGCCCGCGTTGTTAGAATATGCCTTATCAAACTTATATGTACATAATATATTGTATATAGTTAAAATATAGTTACATACAAACACTAACGATAGCTTGCTGCTTGCTTGAGTCTGAGAAGTTTCATGGTTTTATATAGTTGAGTGCATATACTAATACTAATATACTCGAAAAAATTAACCTACATACCTAATAGGGTTCATGTTCCAAATGAATCAAAGGTTAATGGTGCTCAGGTTGAACCTATAGCAGCGGCAACTTGACTATTTCCCTTTGATTTATTTATAACATGTTCAAAATATATAATATATCCAACATAATATATATATATAGCTTGTAAACATGATTTGCTTTGTTAAGTGTACAAATATCATGGATATTATATATTCTGTAAGTCATGATGGTTCAGATCAGTAGGGTAAACGGGGTACACGATGCTATGAACACAATATTTCACCTTTTTTTTTCATAATTAAATTATAACATTTAACGCAGTAAACTGCATAACACATTGCCGGAAAATATTTCACCCAATATGAAAAAGGTGCATGCTCCTTTCTACCATTTACATCTAACCAATATATAGTTATAGTCTACTGCTATTATTTTTCGCATAGCAAAAATCAAAGAGTTATGGAAATCCATATTGCGGCTAAGGTGCAGTTGCCAAAATATTCAAGTCAATAATTTCACATTTTTCAGAGCACTGCTGTATAATGAGACTATCTATCGCCTTAGAGTTTTATACATCTATGCTATTCTTCATATTCTATTGAAACTTACTAACCAACTAACATATCCATGTGGATCAAGCTGAACTTATGTAAAGTAAAAAATAACTATTTAGAAACTTCAATCCAGGCAAATCTGGTAGAAAAAAAGGGAAATTTAGTTAAATCTTGTAAAAAAAATATATTCAACGCAATCCAAAATACCCACGCCAACTGATTTGATCACATCATGTGCTGTATAAATGTGTAAACCAAACAAAATTTTTACCACAGAAAAATGCGTTTCTAATCAAAATTGTTGCATAATTCTAGTTTACGCACCCAATGGTGTTATTCCTGGCCAGGAACGCATGATCCAATCGACACCAGCTAGTCCCTACGATCAGCGTCGTATACCAACTTCATCTGAGATGAACGGCCTTGCCGAAAGTCTTATTGGAGGGGTGAGTATAATGTTAAAATGATATATTTTTTTTTTATACTTTGCCAAATGCACTTCTCAACAGGTACTCGTCGCTGAGGGTCTTGGAAAGTATTGTGATTCTGAATTCCTGGGAACAGCGGCACGCGAAATGCGTGAAGCGCTCGACATGACACCGGAGGAAATGAATCTAGCCGCACATCAGATACTATCCAACGAGCATTCACTGAGCCTAATAGGCAGCAGTAACGGCAGCATATTTGGTGGCGTCGGCAACGGTGCCAGTGGTGTTGGCGGTATTGGAGCAAGTGGTCCATCATCATTTTCGCCATTGCATCGCTCGTCGACGACGCTACAATCACCACCGATACCAGATAATCGTCTAAGACGTGTCGCCACAATGACCACTAATAATAAGTCTCAATTTAGCCAAAATAATAATAATAATAACGATGCAATAGCTAATACAACCACAAGGAATCTACAAAATTCGCCTATTAATACGGCGAATATGTACAGCCAAAATCAGTTACCAACAGCACCCAATAGTAACAACAACAACAACACCAATCACACTCAGTCACCCAATAATATGGGTAGTAATCGAAATGATTACTACGCCACATAGCGCCACATTAACCCATTGAATGTCTTTTTGGTGGAATTTTAAAAGAGAAAAAAAAACTAGTCTGCTGGTATAAAATAAAAATAATATTTTAATAATGAAAACAATTAAAAAATCACATGATGCAGTGAAATTTGTTCTGATTTTCGGCTGAGCAGGAGAGATATCTCAACACAAAGTAAATTTAAGTTAAAAAAATGTTTGCCGTTTTGATAAAGTCTATGATGGTTTATCGTCCTTTAGAATGATGCATATATACAATATATGATGATATATTTTTTAACTGGTACGAGTACTTGTGTATAAAAAAATCTATTAAATAATAAACTAAGAAACAAAATAACGACATAGCAAAACCATAACAACAAACTGAAATTTATTAATTATTGAATCACATATATATAAATATATATATACATGTATATATATATATATATATATATATATATATATATATATATATATTGTATTTCGATTTAGACGCATTTTATTTTATAAGTATTTAATACTTACACAAACGAATGAATGACAGAAATAATACCCAAATGCAAGAGGAATATTTGATAAAACACTATGAATTCATGGAATGAGAAAATTATTTGAAATATGCAGAATTGAATTTAATTAACGTTGTTTATTTCGTTATTGATTTTGTATAAAGGAAAAAATGAAAAATTGTGTAAACATTTACAATTTATATAATATGTATACCATAAGAGTAAAGATGAGAGATGTGCGTGTAAATAAAATAATTCAAGAAACTGATTCAAAAGGGTTTTCATATTTTAATATTTTCCCGGCTCGACGTTCCCCAGAGCCAACTGTGCATAAATGCATGTGAAAATTGCAGTCCATTTAGAGTAGATTGCATTATTACATTGACTCAACATATTCTTATGCCATAAAAGACATCTGCGGACACTGCCTCCAAACAGATAAAAAGGAATCGATCGCAAGGAAGCGAATCTTACGAGCGGCTCATCGTAATTCAACCAATGAATATTTTTTATTTTATTTATTTTTTATGTAATTGCATAAACTAAGGAAAATAATCGGAAAGCATCTCGCTTCTAGGGGCGTATGGTCTCTAAAAAAAGAGGTGCCTTCCATGGTCGCCTGGACAAGCTTTTTAAGTAAATACACCAGACTCGCGGTAGCTTGGAAACCCAATAACACCACTTTTCTTTCTCATTATTGCTTCTTTCCCCTTACTGATCTGATCTGTGAAAACTTAAAAAATGCTGAGAACCCAAGAACAGAAAATATGTTGTACCGGTGGTTTCTGGATGTGTCAATTAATGGTCCTACCTATAATGGTAGGTATTCAGTTTCACAAAAGCATTAACCATTTTTTATTTCATTTGTGTGTGTGATCCTTTTTACCTGCTGCTATTGATGAATGCTTGCTGAACAAAACCTCAGACGTCGAAGTTGAGTCAATCCAAGACAGTTCATCAGAGCCTAATGATAAAAGAGTGCTGGAACAGAATGGTGTAGCTGTGTCTCTTTCGCAGCCTGTAGTTGAAGCTTTAAAAAAAATGAACAGAATGCGAGTTTCGGCCTCACTAGGGTTCTTCAACAATGTCAAACCTTAAAAAATAGATATACCCTTTTTAACGAACTAAAAAATTTCATAGTTAATTTTTCTTAATGGACACCCCTAGTTGTCCCCGCATTTTGGTTTTTCTTTAAGTTTTTGTAGTCAGCGTACTTCAAATTGTATAAAAATTCTTTATTTTGCATTAACAAAATTAACTTTAATGTGCTCTCGTCCATTTTCGTTTATCGTTTGAATCGCAGCCAGCTGAGCTTGTCATTTAAGAGAAAGACAGAGAGTGAGAGCGTGAGACAGACGATTTGTAGCGGAAACAAAGTTGTTGAACCAGTTCGAATATAAAGAAACAGACACATAAACCGACTTAGACTCAGCTACACATTGCGTTCGTTCACACTCAAACAACTGTAGTTGATTTTGTGACCGGCCACAGACTGTACCGCAGCTACACTATTCTGTGCCAGCCTTGAAGGAAACGATAATGTGAAAAAACTAAGCTATTTCGTAGGCAAAAAAATCGAGGGTTGATTGTTCAAGTTAGCGCTTGTCCACTGTAAATAAATTTGGTATATTTGGCCAACATTCGCTGCTTACAGCATTGCTAAGTCTTAGGTGACTGATCGATCAACAATATGTAGGTTGATTACTATCCAATCAAATACGTTTCGAACATACGAACGGTACACGTAATAAGACGCAGTGCAGCATTTCAATGTACATTGACCATTTTTGAACACCCCAGAATTTTTAAATAAATTCATTGTTTGCTGACCAATATATAATAGAGTGCGAATAAATGTTTGGCAAAAACAAGAAAGGTAGAAGCGAGGAGTTTGGCTGTTTAATGTGACGACTGACAGCTATCAATTTTCAGTTTTTTCTATTTCAATTTGAGACTCTTGCAAGAAGCGATTTTATTTGATATATAACACAACTCAATCGGTAGTTTTGGAGCAGATTGGCTGTAAAATTGCGACAGACAGACACACGAATGATCCTATAATGGACTCGCTTTAAAGTAAAAACAGCTTAAAAAGTAAATTAATAAATTGGCAGGTCTTCATATATTTAATTTGAATTGCGCAAAATATAACGTCTAGGCTCAGTGATTTCTGTCCTTAAACAATACTGAGGCGATACTGTAGTCGACTGCCGATTGGAATGTGCCCACGTCGATTTATGGGGAGCTTACGTAAACTTTCTAAAGCGAAATGAGTAAAAAAAAGGGTAGCATAGCAGTTTTACAACGCTATACTCGCCTAGGGACTGGAGTAATTTAGAAAATAGCATTTAAATATATAATCGACTTGAATACTGCATGCTGCATTAACTAAGCAGCAAAACCGCCCGATGTAAGGTAGAATTGTATAAGCGATGTATATTAATGATAAATATATATATACCCAAGAATATATATAATCAAGCTGTAGTAACAAATATGGAAAAATGTTCTCCTGTTCGGCGGTAGGCATTTCCAATGTCGATTGAATAGAAAGTTTTAGGGATATATTTCAATAGGAAAATCAGCTTGAGAGTAGCTTTAACATATGAACAACTTTAGAAAAAAAATGGCACTTTACATTTGTCATTTTCCTGACAATGACGTTGGTATTGATATCTGAGAATTCTTTCCATTTGAAGTTCGGTTTTTAAAATATTTGTCTAAAATAGGTGGTAGAAGTAGATATAGAATTAAGGATATCTACTTTCATTTAAAATGTTTTCCTAAGATCTATTGGGGCACTGGATTAATTAAAGAAAGTGGCACTACGATTAGACTGAAGCCCTGAGTGCTGTTTGTGTAGTGATTAAAGTAAAGTACCATTTATTATTTATGCTAAGGCAGCTAAAATAGACTTCTTAGAGTTGCACTTGCATATTGAATTTGAATTAGCTCTTAGCTAAGAAAGCGTATTATGCCAATCTGGTAGAGTGATAGATTTCGGAGACAGAAACAAAGAATTTACCGCACAACATGCACAATTTGCATTGTTTTTTGACAGCAACACCACAGATACATAGCAAAGGTGAGCTATCGCTTACTGCGAATAATTGGTTAGTAGACAAAGCGTTGATTTAGTCAAAAGCAAATGTGTGTTCGATACATCGATGCACCAGTGTGCTTTACACTTCACAGTGAGTTTTTAATTTTACTTATTTATTTATTTCATTGAGTTTTGTGTGTAATTTATATGCAGAATTGTATTTAAAGGCCACGCAGTAAAAACACACAGCGAGCGAAACAAATAATTTTAATTAAAAAAGTGAAAATTGTTTTCAATCAAGCTATTCAATATATTTATGTATACTCTTCACATGCAGGGTATTATAAATTTATCACCAAGTCTGTAACATAGTTGAGGAGACACCAGAGAGATCGGAGAAGGTGTAACTATTCCTGATCAGCTCGATAAAATGACTCGATTTAGCCACCACCTGTGGCTGTCAAAATGGCGAATAAGAGTAAATGAGCAAAAGTGTAAACATATAATAGAAGATAATGTCCCACATTGGCCTTTAACAATATACATATACCACAGGCTATTTACATATCTTGGAGTTCGTCTGGATAGGCGACTTACATGGCGCAAGCACATTAATGCCAAAACGGCAATAAAAGTAAAGGCGAATTCTCTTCGTTGGCTTTTAAATCCAAGCTCGCCGCTAAGCAACAACACAGTAATTAAGCCAATTTGGTTGTGCGGATCCCAGTTGTGGAGCAATGCAAGTGCTAGCAATGTAGAAGTCATCCATGGTAAATAAGAGACTAGGAGGACCTTCACAGTGATTTGTATATTCCTTCAGTGAAATAGGCAGATGAATGAATAAAAGCATTCACCCAAATTCACTAGCACTGAGTCTTACCCAGCCAAGTAGTCACTCGCGACTGAAGTGAAATTACAGACCTACCACGCGCACCTCAGACGGCTGTCGAACTTGCATAATTAGTGCACGCAACGTTTAGATTTAAAGACTTGAAAAATTATCGTTAGGAATAAGTATAATGGAGTTTGGAAAAACAATCGCGGGTATTCTGTATATGTATACATACATAGATGTTTGTTTTGTTTGCTTTCGATTAGCAAATTATTCGCATAATTTCACAAAAAATAATCATCTTGGACTCAACACACACAATCCTTGAACATTATATAATGTAATATTCCTTACTTAAACACACTTCCACATTGGGTTACATTTTCGGCGGCGCATGAAGAGTATTGCACCATCGGCACTTAACACTTTTTGTTTGTGTAAACTACGCTTTTAATTTGATTTTTGGCATTTTACTCTTTTTTGTTGTTGTTACCACTGCAAATTTTTCCACTATGGATTATAAATTACATTTTAACGCGCTTCAGTAAATTATGCAGAAATTGCTTCATTTTGGTTAGCTGCGCCTACCTGCGTCTCATGCCGTTGCAGTTTTAAATAACGTTGAAGCTGTTTAATATGGTCCCGATCCTGTTGGTTTTGTTGTTGTCATGTGCGCCTGCGATGTGGACGCCATTTTCTGTTCACACATTTTTCCTGTCCTCATGTACCCTTGACATGTTTGTGTATTTTTAATGAATCGTGGTGATGCAAGTAAATAAATAAAAAAAACTTGATTTTATACCGCTTGTGGCACATTTTTATATGTGTGCTTTAGCAGTGCTTCGCAATGGCATTTTAAATAGTTACGATCGTATGAAAGCATTTCGGTAACTTGGCAGCATTGTTATGCAGCCCCGACACTGTCATGCACCATTGATAAATATTTGTCATAGAGTCAGTAAAGTATATATGTGTGAGTGTCATGTACGATGCGTGAAGCAATATCAGAATCGATTTGTTATTTGAGAAAGTTGTTCCTTTCTACCATGTTCGCTGCTGTATATGACACAGCTATCTCATTTACGCTTGCACAAAGCAAGTACGTATGAAAAACGTATGAGAAAAATATATATTGCTATTTTTGAAATAGCACTGGATGATAGCGCACTTCAAAACTTTAGGTAATCAAAATTATTTCCCGTATCAAGAAATCGAAGTGTTGTTGTTATGCGAATGTCAGCTGGAATGGCATCACGCATAATTGTATCCTTCTATTCAATTAGTTTGCCCAACATGCTCAAAAGTTTCTCAAAAATATAGCTATCCAAAAAGTTTTTAAATTAACTAACGAGGACAATTAAGCTCTTTCAATAAATTTTGATACGCGAATTGCTTTTATTTATGACATTCATTCATGCACATTTTTAAGCAGACAGCTACAACCGCATTTAATGTTTCGTTCGCCATTGACTTTGTCGTCTGCAAAAGATAACAAGAAAAGGACGATTGAACGAATGGTCTGCAATACTCTTATATAACACACAATGTGTTAATAAGATTGCCTTTGTTAATATTTGTCATACTAACTCTTAGGATAATCTAAAAATTAGTATGACAATCCTAGTTGTTAGTTAGTAGTTGTAAGTTGTATCTGAATCATAATTAAGGTTTTTGTCTTCCTACTTTCCTTAGCCATGTTACTTTATTTAACTTCACTATACATATACTCTATACTTGTAATTTTAATATTATAGTTGTTAAGTAATTGTGTAACTATACTCTGTAAAATTAATTTAAGTTTGATTTTTCAAAAGAATATGTTAGACTGGAATAAAATCACTAATCACTAATGGCCTGCTCGCATGACGCATGTATATAAACCAATTGATCATGCGTGCATGACCGTATTGGGAGTGCATTAGGCAACTTTCTTTTAATTATTGTGAGTGACAATTAGTCGTGTTCCTCTGCAATACATATAGCTGTAAATTTGTATATTGTATGTTTCTCTACCAATGCACTATACTTTAGGCAATTAAATAGCGAAAATTCTCTTACCAATTCGAATAGAACGTGCACGATCAATCAACCTTGGTTTGATTTACGTTTGTTGTATGTTGCAGTGTAAATGTTGGTTCTTTGTGTTGTCTTTTTCTTATTGGTAATACAAAAATCGCACGATGACATTGAACGTTCCATTTCGTGTTGTTTCTTCAAAGCAGCGTTAATTCGTTGAGCAATTTAATTTAAAAAATATTAAACAACTTTTATTTAATGGCTTATTATGATTACGGACATTATTACACATATGCTAATTCACAAAACATATGAATCCTAATTGATCAAATTGGCACATTCAATTGGACTTCACTTACGCGGGTTTAAACTGCTACAAAGCTTTAAAGTGCAAATTGGAAACATACAGCGCCATGACTTGACCTCACGTCTGATGTGCGCCTTGAGCTCTGTGTCTAGTTGTGTTCTGTGTCGGAACCACTTATTTCTTTAATTTGATTTATTATTTATTGCATTATTTGTACGTTTACTCAGCAAACTATTCGTTTCAGCTATTCCCACGACATGTGCCAGCACGTGTTAATCTGTAACACAAAGGATTTGCTGCATTCAAGGAGAGCATGTGCAACAACAATAAGCACAACAACAGCACAACACAACATAATCGATTTCCTGTCCTATATCCCATACGCCATATGTGCCAACGGCAGGATCCCACATGCAGAAGTTGCTTGCATGACCAGACACGAAACGCCAACATATGGAGTTGGACTACCGCATGTACATTTGGAGCAGGCGGGGTGTAGTGCCGCTGGATATGCTGGCATCCAAGAAGGAGCTGCGGCAGCAGTGCGAAATTTCAAGGTTTCGTGAAGAAGGTAAGCACAAGCATAAAAGTAAATTGAAAATATGCGAGGTATCAACTTGTTTCAAGTGAGGTGGTCGTCTGCATCTGCCAAAATATAGCATTTAATGTATTTTCGCCATGTTGTCCATTGCTATGCCTTTGGAAGTTGTCTGTGTATGTGCACACCCGCCCAATATGAGCTAATCTGAATGTGTCGAGTTGAAGGAGAGGAGACTGTTGCATAATAAATCTTCATGCCAGCCGAACAGTCGGTCATTCGTTCATTCCCTCAGTTATTTCAGTAATGCATAAATACATGCAATGATTGAAGAAGTGCATAAAAGTGGTTGCATGTCAGAGTGCTCTTTTTGCATAAGTACGAAGCTATTTCAGCAAAAATTGTTTAAAGTTTAAAGTTGCTTAAAGTGACTGATATGTGCTCAATTTGTCGCGTATACAACCGGATTATTTAAGTGCAATGATTTTGCGTCTTCTATGCCTATTAGATCATTTTCTAGTATGAATTTCTATAGTAAACGAATTTGACGTTGATTAGGCTAAAAAACCGCAACTCTTAAATTCCTTCTTGATGCGGCATCGGTAGCCCTTGAACAGTATGCGGTACTATAATAGTTTCAGCGAGAATTAAATTAGTTTTTATTTGTTGCATTAAGCATACCCTAACAATCGAAAGAAACAGTCCTGCGGATAGTCTTTGCTCAACGTATGTTTGAGTCAGGACTCTCTATCATAGCAAGAATTCGAAAGTGCTCATTCTAAATCCCAACATATGGCTAACAGTAAAGAGTAAACTCCATACCATGCGTTTTAGACATAATGCGATAATGAATGTGGTTGTCAAAGTTGAATTGACGCATCAACCGCATAAACAAAGTTGAAAGTTGGTCAACTTTCTGCGGATGCAGCCGAAAGTTGAGTTGGAGTATGTTTCATATGATTGCATATATGATTGCGTCTTTTCAACTTTGACAACAGCTTTCATTGTCGTATTATGTCTAAAACGCATGGTATGGAGTTTGGCCTTTAGACAAACTTCAACAATCTTGAAAAATTCCTTGCTCCGTGTAAGTCATTAATTTATACCGCTCGATTATGTTGTACTGTATGATATTTATGTATTTGATACTAAAATTTGATAATCACCAAGATCAACTTAAGGTCTGTGAATTAGCAGCCTTTGTCGGCGCCATTAATGTTTCGTGGTTTTGCTTATGCTTTTCACCGTTATAGTCGGACCTGCCTTGCTGAATCGCCATGCCTCATAAGTGTTATTAGTCTTGCGTGAGGGTGTGCCCAAATCCACCAAAGAGCACGTGTTTAACATCGAAGCATGCCTCCTCTTCGTATTGTTTGCTGGAGGACCGGAATCTTTTGGTTTCAAGGCCTTGTTTGGGTTAATGTGTAATTTAGGTGTAACCAACATAGGCATCACTGAGCCACGTACTTCCGGTTTAGTGTAGGCCTTTTTATTTCCAGACAATTTAAGTGCCTTATTTATAATTTGAGCCTTCCTGCTCAAGGACAGTGAACGAGTTGGATAGGTGTACTGCCTAGTCGTCTGTAACCTTGGATTCGGTAGCCATTTTCGGATGGGTATTTGATTCGGTGAGTATTCGTCCCAGCTATCACGAAGCTTACGCGCCTTCTCCTTGTAGATGAAACGTTCACCGTAAATCTCCTTCTCCTGTAGTCGTCGCTTGAGGTTCTCAAGTGGATAGTCAAATTGTTCATTGAGATCGCTATTGTGTTCCTTACGTGGCTTGTGTAATTTGGTTTCTTCCATGCTCGTCCAGTTGTCAATTGGATACGTGTTGAGGGCGAACGATGTTGAGGGTGTGCCGCCACCGCCGCTGCGTTGTCTGTTGTCTGCTACCAATGCCGTTTGCTGCGGATTCTGATAGTTTGGCTGCTGTTGCAGTTGCTGGGGCAATGGTATTATCAACGGATAACCGGCATAATTGCTAGGTGGCAGCATTGGTGGGGGCTGCGTTTGCTGTTGCATCTTTTGTTCCCATTGCGGCTGTGCCTGGAACTGGAGCAGTGGTGTCTGCGACTGCGGCTGTTGCTGTTTTGAATGTTGCAGAAATGCGCGCTCCTGTTGGGTGAGCGTGTAGCTCTGGTTGGCTTGTGGATTCCACGGTATGGGCACATTAACCGTGGTCGGAGATATGAATTCATATGACATCGGTATTTGTACTTCCTGTGTTTGTCGTTGCGTCTGCTGTTGCGGGTAGGCGAGTTGTTGTGCTGCGTTGTTTATTAATTGATATTGATTATTGTACTGCTGTTGAATTTCTGGGTACTGTCGTTGCGCCATTGGCCACTGCGTACTGTATTGCCCACTACTGCCCATGCCTACGTGGGTCGTACGTCCCATCATGTCGTATGCATTCGCATTGCCGTAATTTCCGTTGAAATTGTTCGCATTCTGTTGCGGCTGTTGACCATTCATGTAGGACGTCGGTGGCAGCTGCGAGCCACCCTCCAAGCGACTATAGGCTGACTGTTGTTTGACTCTGCGCGTTGTCGGCGCTGCTTCATGCGCTGTCTCAGCCATCTCAGTCGCGTTATCTTGGTTCCTTACATTTTGAAGACACACTTCCGACATGACTTGCATCAATGTGTTTGATAGCTTGTCCGTTGACTGTGTTGGCGGCACGACTTCATGGTCTCTGATCAAATTGGTCAGCTTGCGCAGCATTTCGTCACAATTATCCCCTACTAAATCCAACATTTTGCATTGGTTTCTTCTATTCAAACTGTGTGATTCGTTGCACGGCGAATGGGGCCGGGCTCATTGTCAGAAATTAATTTAACTGCCAGATTTTTGTTTCTTCCAATTCTAGGGTTAGAAGAAAATAGAAATGACTGATAAAAGAGCTATTTTCGACATTGAAATATTGATTCAAAATTCAACTACTACTCGATTTATAGCAAAAGACCTCAAAATCTCGGTACTCGGAAAAACGACAAGACTTGGAGTCAACTAAATTTGTTCAAGCCCAGGACACACTGCAAGTTATTTGAGTTTTGAGTTTGAGTGAACCAGGGTGATCCGACTTTTAATTGTTAAAAGTGTAATTGAAGCCCCTAGAAGATTAGTAGGAAAGAAAACGAAACAAGCGGTACTTAAATGATGGCCTCAACAATCAATTACCTAGGGTATTCACATTCAATTTGTTTGTGTCTTTACTGTTTATATTGTTTGTAGTGCGACATTATAGTATTGACTAGGTGAGGGCTGTAAGAGGATCACGACGCGTTCATGAATTACATCAAGGGATGCATGTATTACAGTTTGCTTAGAAGGCTGCCTCATCTCTAGTATGCAGGCTCTAAATACTAGACGATCACTAGTTGGAAAAAGATCTATCGGATTCTGATATGCAATGCCACATCTCATCCGTCAAAATTCTATGGAAAAGAGCTTGGTTCGGCGGAAGCGAAAAGAGGACAAGTGACAGGCAGCATCTTTGTTGTCGGAGCTAAAGTTATAATGTACCGTAGTGTCTGGCTCCAACTTCTTCAACTAAAATTCTGGCACCTCCAACTTCGTAGGAAGTGTTAAGACCAACGGTTGGCAAGGTCAACAGTCAAAGTGAATGCAGTCGGTTAGCGTGTAAATCTAAGTTGTGGTTTACTCCGGCTCAAGTACCAAACTTATTAAGATATTTTAGAAATTTAACGTTTTAACTTTTATCAGAAAGATTGAGCCACCGTTGTCAGAGTACGAATGTTCAGCCTAAATATCTCCGCTTCTATCGCTTCCTCTGGTAGATGTCTAATTTGTTTGGTGAAAACTACATATGTTTCTCTTATCTGTGAATAGGACTCTAACTTAATTGAACTCCGTCCACTTATAGTACTTTCCCGCCAGAAAATAATCTCATCGTAACTAGCCTTTTGTGTTTCTAACTGGGATACAGTAGTTCAAGCAAGTCCATTTGGCAAATGGCAAATGTCCTCTTGGTCGTTTACATAACTAGAAGCAATCGCTTAAACATGTTCTTCTATGAATGACACTTATTACTTGGAGTAGACTCCGTACTCTAATCGCTTTCTGTACTCGGTTGTCTCACATTGAGTGCTCCACACTCCATTGTCTCTAATCCTCTGCCTTATTCATCTCCCGTTCAACGCGTCACATTCACACCCGTAAACAAAATAGCAGGTAATCCGTAAGCAACAAATTACTTTTGTTCTTAACTGTTTGTCCTGGCCATTTTACATGCTTACAGTTGGCAACAATGGTGTCCACACTAAGCTTGGCTACGCTGAAAACCACTGTGTGTTGTTATTGCTGCTGCTTTTGTTGTTGTTAACTAAGCACTTTATTTGCGATCTCTGTCACTATGTGCAATAAACGATTTTTATGCTCTTCTGTAGTGAATAGCATTATAAATTTGTCATGATGTTTGCAACACTCTGAAGCAGACATCGGCAGCTATATAGAGTATGCAAACTAGTCCCTCAAATTTTGAGCTCGTCATATCTTGTAACTGGTTGGATTGGTCCATTAGGAGAGCTTCTCTCCACACAAACCAATATTTATCAATCTCCAAATTTTCTTCTTTTTTGACGCGCTAACATTTGTGCAGATAGTACAGCTTTACAGACACAAGCCTTGCAAATTTGAAGACCGTAGAATTACTGGATCCTATAGCGCGCATAGAAATCCATGGGTCGCAGTGTTGAGCTTCTGTAAGTAAAATGAACACTTCTTAAACATACGCCAAATAAATCTACATGCTCAAACACAGGAATATAGTCGAAGATTTATTCCGAGAACTCATTATTTGAGCTAAATTATTTGCTCCACAGTTTTCAGAGCACCCTCGAGATCGACTGGCGTAAACAACTGTCATGAACACACTGGTTGTCACATCGCAATCAACTGAATTGTCAATTTGCAGAAAAATATTTGTGTCCATCTACTGTTAGATTTGAAAGTGATAAAGTCCGGAAACTTATTTCACACAATGTATATACAGTAAACACAGGACCAAAGCAGCCTTTTTGGGTGATCTCATTGTTGAAGTACTGTGACCATTCATGGAACATAAGTTATTTTATTATTGAAAGTTTCATGTAGCGTATTAAAACTTCGACATAGATGAATATGATACAGCCTTGCTGAAATGTTTTTATTGTAAATTTCAATTTATACATTTTCTCTCTATGAACCCCTCGCCTTAAAAGTAGGCTTAATTTTTTCATACTCTAATTTTTTTGTCACACTATTTTCACGTCTAGTTTTCGGCACTTTGTGTCTTCGTCTCTTTAGTCCTTTTTTCTGCCATTTTTCACTGTCGTCTGTCTGTCTGTTTTTCACATGTCTGTTCATGTCGGTTGCAATGTATTATTTTTTGTGCGCTTTCGCAATTCTATTATGACGAAAATCCATTAAAACACTTCAGACAGCTAAGCAGTCAGAACGCGTACGCTTCAAGTGTTGCCGCTCAGGCATTCATTGCATTCACTTGCTGTGACTCTTTTTGTTACTTCGCCAGTTGAAAGTCTTTTCTTTTTTCTTCTTTAATTTTTCAATGCATTAAAATCAAAAAAGAGTTTTTTTTTTCCTATTTTCTATGCTACGCGCACTAAGAAAGCCAACTTCATTCGTTTGTTTGTGGCATGAAAAGCTTTCACAGGAGCTGGAAATGTCATTTGTTTGTTGCATTTCCATTCAGTGGAGTCAGTTTTGCGATGTGCCTAGTAAAAGCCTAAAAGTCAACATTTGCCAGTGAGTTGATATGTCCCACAATTAAGTGTACGCTGCGCTGCGCTCACAACAAACTAAGTCGAAAGTAGCTTCAGGCATGTCCCTTTTATATTTCTCTACCTTCTCTTGCTTGTGCTAGTGCGCTTTCAATACTAAATTTCTTGCGCCGACGACACTGCTTCGGTTCAGGATAATAGCGCGTCCTTTTTCGTATCATATAAACTGGCTTAACAAAAGGTCAGTCAGCACAACAACGCCCCGTGGCTGGTCTTTGTGCTAAAAAGGTTGTAGGTCCTTTGGCTGCTATGACTCACTCTGTGTGTAATGTGTGTGTTGTGAGTGTGTGCGTGCGGTTGTATGTGAGTGGCAACATTAACATTTATTAGCTTGTCAAGTGGCATTTAAACCTGGCAAAAATCGCTTTATTAGTTTTGAATGAATTTCCTTTGTGTCCATTTGTATAACAACCTTGTCCTTTGGGAGATGAATGTTGCTAACTTTGGCTTAGAGGCAAATGACAATTTCTTTGGTTTTTTGCAAGCGATTTTTATAATCAGAAAAGTAAATATTATATTTTCATACACATTTGATCATATGCAGCTAAGCTGATGTAATTGAAATATTTATAGCACTGTTTATGTTTGAACAAATAACTGAAAGGATCAGCCTAACATTTTAGCCCTTACCAGAATTCCGAGGTCTGTAAATAAGCCAAATACAGTGATCGCGCGGTAACTCGAACTAATTAAAACGAGGCTTTTTCGACTTAACGAAATTGTTCGACTTTGCAATTGGTAATTTTCTGTCTTATAACGTATATATAGAATACATAGAAAGAAAGGATTTTTCTTGTGATACATTTTACTCAATTGTATGACCAATTTCTTTATTACGATAAAAGTACAGTGTATTATTTTACAACGAAATACAATACAGCCTTTTCATGTATTAAATGCAGCCTGCTTATTTTCGTAAGACTTGTTTGGCGACCTCTCCGCCTCCACTTGGTGAAGTATTTGAACCGTACCGGCCGCAGAGAACCTGTAGTCATCGGAAGCCGACCGATAAAAAGCTATCGGGCGGTGGTCGATCTTCAGCGACTGGCATGAGCAAGAAGAAGACTAACGCGAACGCATTGACAACGACGCACATTCATTTACAATCAAATTACTGTTTCTTATCTTATTAAAATCCAATTAAAGTGCATACTGAAGGTGTTGTTTAATATTGCAGTGGTAGTTTAGCACTCTCCCACACTTGCTTTTCCAATTATGGCCCTTCAATGTGACCAACCTTAATTTAATTGAGGATTTCAACCCTTTGTTTTTTTAATGTCAAACACTTAAACTGTTTGCCTTCCATTGCGAAGCAGCACCAAACTCACTCTAAATGGCATGCTGAAATTTAGGAACAGGCTAATAACGGAAAAAGAAACTGATTACGCAGAACAGCACACAGTAATATGTGCAGTTTGTATACGGAGTGTTGTATGGCAGGCATAAGAGCAAAGAAAACTCAAAATTAAAGTAAATCATAAAAAATTGTGTAAGTTATGGAATAGTCAATGTAAAAATATAAGCATTTGAGTTATTGGATAAGTGGACGTTCGAGTCGCCGTGCGTGCACTGTATTCATAAAAAATGTATATACAGTAATCCCTCGATTAAACAAAATCCCTCGCAAAAAGAAAACAAAGTACTAGAGTCTGATTCTGATTAAAATGTACTATATGTGCATAAATTTATTGAATTTATTATTTATTATACTTATATTGAAAAACTTTGTATTTGCCCAACCAATTAATTAACCTGACTTCATAATCATATAACACCCTTGATTTGATTTAGGTAATTTTGAGAGATGACTATTCGTTGAATGACTAATAAAACGACCACTTTCAGACATAATTCGAGTTTAATCATCAAGGTAATCTCCAAGATTGTTAGTTTATTTAAACACTAAGATTTTGATGCATTTCTTATAGAATGACTACCCCACGGTTTAAAATACGCTACAGTTACGTAGAGCACCCCCTTTTTTGCGCCAATTCTCTTTCCGGCGAGCCGCTTTTTGAGATTTGCCAACAAGAAGTCCAATTCGTGCCATTGTAACATTGTTAGGATCACTTTGGAATATGTTGCATTGTCTTGGGAAAATAGCATTTGTGTTTACTTAATTTGGCGCCAGGTTTCCTGATTCCGTCCTCCAAACGCTTATGTTATTTATATTCAAAGTATCAATTCCTTTATATGCAACCGATTTTAGTTCAATAGAGTTATATGGTAGAAACACATTGTTCTAAAACCTTATTCAACTCTGTTATGATATCCCTTCAATTAAACAACTCCTGAAACGAAGCTCTCTTTGTCTCGTGAATATTAATTAATAATCGTTTTTATAAAACTTAAAACTATTTGAAAGTGTTTTCCAATTATTAAAGTGTAATCAATTACCTCAAGCTGCGCATTACAATTAATCCGAACTTTCCTCCCGTCAATTTTTTTCAATCTGTCAAAAAGGGGCGCATTTGTGTGCATAGAAAAGAACAACTCAAATATTAATTTTGCACACTTTTTTCTTACGCTTTTCATTCGTTTCATCGCACAGAACAAGTTTCATAAAAAACATTACAATGCATGTTGGAAAAGTCTACAACAACAACAACAACAACACAAAGGAGTAAAGAATAAAAACTCAAACAAGAAACGAGTGCGCCGAAACAGGTGCTTGAGCTAAGCAGTTAAGCGCGACGGAAGTTGACTTGAGGTCGCTCGTGCTTTTTACTACTTCCGGCGCACGGCGACATTGCCTGCTCCCCTTGCTGGCAAGACTGCGTCATTGTTGTAGTTTTGTACGCGTCTTAGTGTTTGCCTCGGTTAAGGAAAATGTTTTACAAGTTGTTATGCTTCAAAACTGACAAACCTCGGCAAAAGTTATGCGTCGGTGCATAACTCGGTACAAAATAGTTGTGCACAGCTTTTCTACTTTTTTTTCCGTTTTTTTACGACTTGTAGTGGTTTATGAAAGAACATTGATAAGGCGACGTGAAAGTTTATATTTTGACATCTTTATTCTTTAGCGGGAATTTATTGGAAATTGACAAGCTGCTGCATCCGTTAAAGTTTTAAATTATATAGTTAAGCTAAAGACATTTTTAAATATATCATTATGGAGAAGCACGCAGTAGAAAGATATGGCTCATTAGTTCGTTCTGTGGCCAACCGAATTGATGTCACAGAAAATGCCAGAGCACAACTGACAACAGGCCAACCTAAAAGGAAAGAGGAAAAAATTATCTCATTAGTCTAATTTCATGTATGAAGTCATAAAAGTAGAAACATGCATATAAATCATGTGGCAAGAAAATCTAACCCACAGCTACATGGCTACACACATGATAATAAAATAAATGCGTTGCACAAGCCTAAAAGTATGCAACATAATTATGACACTGCGCTTTATAAGGCGTAAAGTCTTACAACACATACAGAGAGTAAAGAGTGTAGAAAACCACATGCGTACGACATAAAGCAGACACCCTTTCAACATTGTAGCACACAAACAAAAATAAGAAGAAAAAAACTGTGGTTTCAACCCTCGCGCAACTCTGTCGCCACTCTAATGTTGCAGTGAAGAAGACTATGTGTCATTGTGTCTCTTGTCTGATTTGGCTGCTTTACTGCAATATAAATCAAAATAACAGCAAAGACAAATTCTCGGAACACTTGTCTGTCGGTCTGGCTGTCTGTCTGTCTGTCTCAATTGACGGCATGTCCGGGAAGTCAAAGAACTTTGTGCCATTTTTAAAGTCACACTTAAACTTTTAGCATACTTTCAGGCAAGAAACATATATTTTATGCGACTTGCTGTTCACATTTTGAATAGACAGAAGGCAGTTATCGCTGTTTGCATCTAAAACAATTTGCGCCACCACGAAAAATTCGATTTTATCTATTATATAAATCAATTTACATAATAATGCAATTTACCCATATACGCTTAAAAAATTTGTCCACACACACGTGTGACATAATTTTTGTATACCCTTCGTTATATATATACGTTTTCTCATAAAGTCTGTAACACGGTTAAATAGTTATAAGAGATCACATAAAATATATATTCTTGATTAGCACAAAGATACATTGGTATATCTGTATTGTAGTGCCTCAGTTTTTGAGCTTGAGCGGTTTCTATTTACAGTCGAACTTCTCTATTTTCTAATTGATTTCAAATTCATAGCTTCTGCGAGTATTTCTGTATAACGAATTTTCCATCGAGCGAAGTGCTCTTTTGGTCCCGTTATGATTCGCTATAGGGAAGTTTGACTCTATTTTATTTGAACACAGACTCGAAGTCGAGTTCTTGTAACTTCTTTATTTGTGGATCTATCGAGCTGGTGTAGCCCGCCATAAGAAGTGTTTAAAAAATCTCAAAAGTGTTTTCCCAATTATTGAGACCGTTTTCGATGTTAAGAGTATTGAAGCTTCAGCATAGCCAAAATTTGTTTTTTTCCTGGCGCTCAAGCATTTCTGGTTCAGAAACCACCCTAGAGCGCTAAAAGTGCATAATGCGTTCTGTCAACTTTGATGCTGCGTTGCTGGATTCTTTTTTACAACTTGTGTCGGTAAATTATGGCGTGATATATGAGATGAGTGTTTCCCAAATTCTGTGGAAGTCTTCAGAAACATTTGGTTTACAGTGTGTTCTAGAAGAGATAATTCATAATGATGTTGGGGCAGAGTGCAGGGTGAATAACTTATTTTCTTATATTGTAGTACCCTTTTCTGCATTCCTTCGCTTATTCCACTACTCATCTCAATGAATGTCTTTTTCTAACAACAAATTATCTTTGTGCTTCGTTGGCTGCGATTCAAATCAATAAAAATCAAACTGCCCTATCAAAACGATTGTCGGTTGGTTGAACTCATGCAAGACGCCTGAAAGTCTGCAACAATCATTTCAATGTAAAGCTCTATGGCCTCCAAAATGGAGTAAGTTTCGTTATTACGTCGACTTTGGACAACACTTAAATAGTTTTACATGCATTTGTTGCCAAGATTTGCAGTTGCAGTAACTAGCACAGAACGTGGGTTTTGCAATTACTACCACACCGCCGTTTAGCGGAAGTCAAATTGCGTCTAACCCACGGCGAAACACTGTTCTGATCCGCGTATTAAAACGCTTAAGTACATTACAATGCCATGGCAACCCTAATCATTCAAATTCATAGCAGCAAAGATAAAAACTACAAACATAATTGCGATTTGAGTGCGTGCAATTATTAACAAGCGAACTAACGAGGTTGGCTGGCAGTACACCTATCTCTATTTGGTATGGCAAACATGCCGAAAAGAATAATCCGATATTACATAATACGCAACGCATTGTGTTCATGTGTATAAATTTGTGTGTGTGTATGTGAGCTAGCGGAAAAAATAGCAGCAGCAATTCTGGCAGAAACGCTTTGAGCCTAATTGGCATCATTAGACTCATTTACATTAACAACTGAACTGAGCACGTACACAAGTTCAAGCATTCCGGCTTGTTTGTTCGTAAAAGGATTCAGCCGGATTCCATTGTCTTTGTATATCCGTGTGTGGTTAAATTTACTTTTATATATAATAAAAGTCTGTCAATGCGTGTCTATCTGTATTCGTCTGCCGTTGTGCGTTGGTGTGCGAGCAGCTGCTTTAACTCGTGCTTGCCGCCAGCGGCATTTTCTTTTCTACTTTTATCAGCGGTAGCCCAGAACACAAAGTAATTAAATAAAATAAATAAAGAGAAAAAACTACACAGGGAAATCGCTAAAGTTTGTTTGGTTGAAAGTGTTTCCTCTTCCGCGTCAACATCAACATCGTCGTCGTCGAAAAGGGCAGCAATGCCGCGGGTCAAGCTGTGAAAAATTATTTATCTCTCTCAATTGCCATGCGTTGATAAATTAATATAAATTATAAATAAAATTGTATGTACTTATTCAAAGTAAGAATTCAGGAGGTGGATACCGCCTCGAGATATTGTTGAACTACGACCTATATATAGGTTACATCAAAAGGTATTTGAAATTATTTGTTTTAGGCGACTTTTTCTCTTTCTTTCGGTTTCAAAGTAGCGAACTTCCACTTCAGACTCTCGATATTTCCTGCTTAGGTTCATCGAAGTACGAAAAATTTGCTTTATAAAAATTGTTGTAAAAATTTCAGTAATGGAATATAAACTCTATTTACTTACAAATCTGTAGCCTAGGGGATAGTGCACTTGGCTGCCATCCCAGAGGCCGTGGGTTCGATTCCTACTTTTCCAATTTTTCTGCTTCACTCTCATATTCTCAAAAATTATTTGCTACTCCCAATCAATTAATTAATTAAATTAATAAACAATAATTATTAATTTGATTAATAATAATTAATTAATCGCCCTCAAAACACCTGTTAGTGGCGGGGTCGCCCCCTCGCTAGATGGCACCACATCTCGCCCATGTGGCCCAAAAACATTTGGTCATATTGTCGAGTCAGGTTCATCATCAAAACATAAGAAAGAAAAGGCTTTGTCCAGCAAACCACAGATGGCAGCCCCATCGACTGTACACGGGAGCAGCAGGCCAATCACCTGCTTTGCCCCAAAAACATCTATCATGGAGCATGGACTGACAGCTTATCTGATTAACGAAACCACCGCACTCTTGATTATCAAAAATCGAAGAGACTTGCCCAAATGCTCCCAATTGAAGTAATGAATGACAAAAAAAAAATTACAAGTAAGCTAATTAAGTTAAGAAAGAGTGAAACAGTTAACTCTCGATAATTCGAACCTCATTAAGTCAAAATCCTCAGCAAGTCGAAAAAATTGTCATTTCCTTCCGCTGAACCCCTAACAACGTGGTATATAGAATTATATAGCCTTTTTAATTCGAACAAAATGTTATCTCCCTGCGGGGTGTAACAGTACATTTTTATACTCCGTAACTCAAAATTCAATAAGCAGACTTTGTATGTCGAAGTTAGTTAAATATTATGATGTCTTACTTGGGATTTCCCGAACTACATTCACAGACAGTGTTACTTAAAAATTTTAATGAATGAATGTGATGATAGGCTAGCTACTACTGGAACAATAACTGACGCTGAAATCAATGACAAAGTTTATCAAAATGTATATGACGATACTATTAATGATAACGACTTTGAAGATACTGTTCCATTAATATGAAATAAACAAGCCAGAGCAGCAATTAACACACTACGGACCTACGTTGAAAGATGTAGTGGTATCGAGGATTACGTATTGTGTAAACTTGAAAAAATTATTGATAAAATATGTAAAATTTTAAACCAAAAGAAACTTTATTAAACTAATTTATATTTGATTGTGAATCTACAACTGGGAAATTGGGCATTCTTATGTCGAAATGTTAGCATTAAATCTTTTGTGTCTCAAAATTTTTGTTGAGTAAAAATATTTTAGCATTACCTCTGAAGTTCGAGTTAGCGAGATTTCACTGTATTTGGTAATATAATTATATCACTTATGAGCCAGTTTAGACAATACCTGAATTTTGTAAGAAATATCATATGCTAGGGTGCTGTTAGGTCGCCTTAGATTTAGGGTATTTCGGAAAAAAGATCGGACAAAGCTTTCAGGCCACGAACAGCGATCATAACGAATCTAATTAATTTCGTTTTTGAATTGTAATATGGCTCTTCTGATATATCCAGACATTCTGAGCACATCATTAGAGTGAATTAGTCAGCCATCAAACCCTTAACCTGACAACAAAGTCACCTTTTTTTTTTGTTTAATCGAGTAATTTCTTTGTCGCCTGTTTCAGGATATTTAAACGAAGGTCGGTAACAGCCATGCTCTCATACACTACGTGAAGTCTGGTTTCGTCATCTTCTAGACACAGCCAACATTCAGAATAAATTGAACTTCTAGCTTGTGTAAGTAATGTCAGCCTCAGTTGAGTACTCCACTAGCAAACAAGTAATTTTTCCTTCTTGAATCATTATTCTCTGATATTTGTCTAGCTAATGCCGATTAAGAGTTCAAGTTTAAAGAGGTGTTAAAGACAAGCAGACCTTTTTAGTTCATTAGCAACCTTATTATTCCCTAAACCTTGTTGACCTGTTATCCAACTTGGTGTGATCGTGTTTTGTATAAACAGTGGCCTTACACACACTTGCATGACTCTTTCTAGAATGTGAGTGCCTGTTTGCTAATTTAGTGTTTAATATTAAGGATTGGAAAATCAGCACCTGTGTCAGTTTTAGATACATCAGTAAACCACGTGCTACCACAATAGCTATAACTCGGATAAACAAGTTAACAAAATATCAAATAGTATGCCATAAATTCACTAATTTTGGCCTATTAAACTAGATGTCAGTGGAAATCCAATTTGCCAAACAAGCCGAGACCACAAATGAAGTGCTCAAACGGCAATAAAGACAGCAACAGACAAATAAGCAAACGATAGGAGATTGCCACAGGACAACGCAGACGGAAAAGTGGATAACGGCAGCACAACTCAAGCATAGCGACTGCAAGTGCTGCGCTCCTTACTGTTGCTTCAGACCGAGCACGGATAAATAAAAAGTAAAATAATAAAATTAATTAAAAGTAAACATGGCGCCAGACAAAAGAATTTTTTCAATTTAGCACGGCAGCAAACGAAGAAAATAATGAAAAAATAAACGAGCAGAGAAAACCGAGAGAAAAGCGACGACTAAAAACAATAAAAATGAAAAAGCGCAGCGCTGAAGGTGAAAATTGAGTGTGACAGAACAAAATGGCGACGATAACTGGACAAAGGACAACGTCGAAGCTGAGTGGAGTTGAGTGCTCCACTGGATTTGTGGTTTTTAATTGCTGGTTTTTGTTATTTATTTATTTATTTATTTTTATTTTTTAGTTGTTGTATGAAACTGTAATGTGATGCGACGAGGTGAGATGCAGGTATTTGTATTTAATTGTTGTCCTGTAAATTGTGGACTCTCATTGCGGTAACAAACGATTTAATGCGATTTATTCGTATCAAAAGCAATTTTATGATGAACTGGACTGGACTCATGGCTTTTTTGGAGCATGTCTTCATTGAGAACAGACGCACCATGAAATCAACGGCAATAAACATTTCGTTCTGGCAAATGGCTGGGAATTTAAAACTATGTCAACTGAAATGGAAAATTTCACGCAACTGTCACGTTTCTGCACCATTGCATACTTTTAGGTGGTCGCACAACTTCTGCTTTTTCGATTTTATTTGTGCATATAATAACACCACACACTTACACTTGCAAATTACGTTAAACCCAACATGAAATATTTATAAAATGCCAAACAGTTGCAACTCTGATTATTTGCTATGGTCGCCTCAAACCAATTGCCAAGCGCACCTACTCGATTTTCTGCTTTTCCCCACACGTTTGAATATTTCATTAAATTTGCTCATTTACAATGGCATGTTGAGAAGTATTCAAAGTTTGGTGTGCATATCAATGTCAACAACTATATCTGTGTGCATACTTTCGACGCTCACTGTTGCCCAATTGTTTCTAAATTGTTATCAGACAAAATTGTCTGCGGTGAAAATTCCGACTTTGAATGACTTGTATAGAAGTTTCACAGTAAAATTAGATTGTATTCAAAGCCGATGTGAGTTTTAAATTTTTTAGCATATTTTTATGCGGTTAGCTCCAGTTTGAAGCTTGTAACAAAGTCGTACTATTCTTTCTACCTTTTATAGTGACACAGCCAAAAAACCAATAACAATTCGAAAGATAACTAGTTTTCTAAGCCGGAATCTGTACTCTCGCCCTATGGAGGTCGTTCGGACCCTTTATCTTTGGATCCAGTGGCGTGTTCATATCGAATTGGTTCTGACCCACTAGGTAACACTAATTATTGAATGTTAAACGTTGACCAATTAGGTGTGCCTGATGTATCACAGCTCTTATTATCGTCAACAACCATCTGGAAGCTGGCCAAAATCTACTCACATTTGGAGGGTCTACTACTAATAAGCATTTATAGCAGCATCTGTCGTATTTCAAATTATTGTGACATATTTTAGTTTGACCGATCGTGTTCTTGTCTATAAATTTTCAAGGTCTTGTCTGTGCCTTGGTCGTATATTGTGTTTACCCAAAATATTTGTAAAAAATAATAGGTAATACACCTATGTTCTGTCCTTTAGTAGATTTAGATAGTTTCACTCCATGCTTTATAACTTGTACGGAGGCTCTATTAAGCAGAGAAGAACTATATATTCTCCTAGCCTGTCAGTCGCACAAATACAAGTGAAAGCTGTATATACTCTGTCGCTCACTTGAATTGCACCCCCATTTTTCCAATATCCATTTCTCTCGAACCCATTACTTCAAAACCTTTTTTTATTGATTAAAATCAATTTTATTTTTAATATTATAATAATAATTTTCCATTTAAATGTCGAAAGCTACCATTTCCTTTTGACTCAAATAGAACCCCTATAGAATAATCGGATTATGGACAGCACATGTACATGTGCTGTAAAAGTACATGTCATGTTGTTTGGTCATATCTTATCTGGTTTTTCATATCATTCAATAATGTGTGCTTACTCCTTTATTAAGAATAACTTCAAGTATCCTATATTGAATCAAATCACATAATTTCTTAATGTAGTGCAGGGTAATGCACGACCAGGCATGTTTAATAGAATATAATGCTTTCTGTTCTCATACACCTTGCATACAAGGCATCCCCAATAATATTCAATAATGTTTAGGTCAGGCGAGTATGGTGGCCAATTAAGCAACTGCACATACTGGCGTTCAATCCACGATTTGATTACTCTGTATGGATTGGAGCGTTATAATGTGGGAAAAAATCAGTCTCTAATATTGGTTTGTAAGATATTGCGTGCATTCTTGGAGTCAGACACTACAGTTCTAAGGTACCATAGTAAGAAATCCCTATACCATGACTATGCATACGGCTTAGTAGGTGTTCGTCGTTCTGTACATCGTGAAAGAACAATTTATAGCCACCGGGGCCCTCAAAGTGAATATTTGGTTTCCATCGGTAAATATTACATGGTACTACTTTTTATTCAACGTCATGTTTGTTGGGCAATAATTAAGGCAGTGTTCCTTAAGAAGTATGTTAAGTATTTTTTTTTTTTGTAGAAACAAACTATTATACAGTGGATATGCTTGAAAAACACCGGTCTTTGCTTTGATTCTAGCGAATTTGACGGTTGTCTCAGAATAGGTGTCTTATAAGCAGCTGTAACTACACTCATCGTTCGCCCCTTCATATTCCAGTTCCATAGTTTATTGGATCTATTAAAAATGCCGATATAAATATTCGGCTTCAATTGATTTTTTTCGCTATCTCGTGAATTAAGTGGCCATCTTCTTTGAAACCCTAAATTTTTGCGTTCTTCTCAAGATCGAATGATTTAGCTCAACACATATTATTTGAAGTGACTTCTTTTTTTAATTTTTTAATTACTAATTATAGTTCATATATCTCCAATTAAGAACTTTGTTTGTTGGTCTGCCTATTAATTCCAAACAAAAACCAAATTATTGCTGGGTGTTATTCAAGTGAGCGGCAGTGTATATCTAACTTACCTTATATCTGGCTTACCAAAGATAATTTAGTTCAGATTTCAGAGGGTACAAATGAAATTTTATAACTCTTCCTTGAAATTCATAACTTTATTTAAATTCAGCATTACCAACTCTTCAAGCGCTGGTTTAACTCCAAGAACCACACAGTTAACTCGAAAAATAAAATAAATAAACAAAGAAAGATACTAAACAAATATTTAGCATTTTAAAGCGATAAAAAGTAAACAGCCGGTGGGAACACATGCTGGCATTGTTTATACGACAAAAGAGGCTGTACCTATGTAAAACACAATAACTTACCGAGATTCCGTATTCACACTCAACTCACACATGCCCGGCCTGCTGGCCTGCCTCGGCGAGTGCCGCAATTTTTCGGTGAAAAATATGTCACAGCATGAAAGTGAAAGACACATAACAACATCAGCATCAACATCAGCACGAAAGCGTTGGCGAGGTGTAATATCCTGCCTGAGGACTTGACAAACAAACGATGTGAAATAAAATCCTACAAGCAGCAGCGTGAGACGCAGAGACAATGACGCTGACGTCTACGATGCATGATGGCAACAACGCCAGTGTGACAGTACTCGTGTGAAGTATACGCACACATGACGTGGTTGTACATTCTCACACCAACGCCGCCACTCATACGCACCGTTGGCGGTCCAATAAAGCTACGCTTAAATATTTCAGCTTATTTTGTGATTTCAACCAAGTGGTTGCCGCTTTTTTCATGCCCCCTTTTTTTCGCCTTGTTACGGCTTTTATTAAATGTTGCGTATACGACGCGTTGTGTGCGACAACAGCGGGCGGCTTGACTTGGCTCGGATGAACGAAGAAAAATAGGCTAGGAGAGTACCAGCAAAAAACAACATTTGCACCAAAGTAGTTGCCGCGCCACATGATTCGACGTTGCGTATCAAAATGAATTATTGCCACCAAATTACTTCTGCTGCCACAAAAAAATATATGCGTTTGTATTTGTTTCGGTGTTTTTGCTCGCCTTCGCTTCGTGCCTGCAATAATTCGCTTACACTAGCTTAATTTCGATCGGTGACAGAGACAATTTGGGTGACGGTTTTGTGGTTTTTGGCAAGAATCACTTAGAATATTGGCCAGGGTAATTAGGTTTTCTGTTGTAAGACGAGCTAATTCAATAAAGAAAGGTCAGATTCGGCTTAAATTCCCTAGTTGAAGTATTTTCTAACTTAATTAAATCAGCATAACTTACTAGTACAACAAACTGGGATGTTGTTTGAAGGATAAATCTATTACGATCTATTACGAATACTTAAATAAGAAATGCAAGTAGTGTATTAGCCAAGAGACTGATGTAATGTTGATTTGTTAGGAGTTTAGATAGGATACAACTTTAGATTTTAAGTTATAAGATGATGAAGAAATAGACGGTTAAGTGTAAGTTGTAAGTTTGACACAAGACACGAAATGGTTCATGCTGCAGATAAGTAGTTTTAAATAAACCAACAAAATTGGGAAATGAGCTCTTGACGATACATTAAAATTTATGCCACTAAGCAGAAAAGGAATATATTTGTTAAATTATGTAAAAACTTTAAGTCGAGAGTCGTTCTTTGACTGGACCATGTAGGTAGTTGCATAAGCTTTAGACGACATCGATTGAAGGTGGATGTTAGCATCCCGATGTAAGTTACGCAGTGCAAAGAATAAGAATTGATTTGAAAGGATTCTAGCTAAGCATTCGTTTTACTTTCTAAACTGTGGGTCTATATTCTAAAATAGGTCTAATGTGAACAGCAATTTAGAAGTGTAGGGATCATTAAATATCAATTTAATCCTAATACGCCTCTGGCCTTATTAATGGAAGAGCAAATTTTTGAACCAAAGTGCATCTTTGGGTCCATCAATACTCCTAGGTTGTTATTTTGTTCAACAAGTTGGAACGTTAATAAGGTAACTGTCTACAATTACACTTTTACGGTAGAAGCCGGCAAATCGTTTATAAAAAAATTAATAATAGTGGACCAAGCTGACTGCTCTATGGCACATCGGAAGTTAAACGAATAGTCTTGGATATGGCCGTTTTAAAGATAACTCTTTTTTCATTTCACATTATTTTCTATATCCTCTTTTTATTACTGATCAAATTGAGTACGACATTTTCTATTTTTTTTATTGGTTTTTGTTGTTGTTCTTTTTGCTTGTTTGTTATCGATTACATTTTCCACATACCTAATTCCAGGTACTCTAATGCGAACATAGCCTGAACATTTGTAGATCTTTGCATTAAGGATCGAGTAACCCCCATTGGTGAGTTCAAAGCTCTTTTAAAAAAAATTGTTTGCATTCGACGTGTCATTTTGAAATTTCCATTTCATATCCACTCATTTGAAAATTTGAAGACGCTAGAACTACATCATATAAGAGCACTTATATTAACCCGTCTATTTCTTATACAATAAGAAATTCGCAGCGATCTGAAATTTAAAGTTGTTTTTATTTATTGTAGTAGTTGTTGTTTTTGTAGTTGAAGTTCATCTTGTATTTTTTCTTTCATCCATTTTCGGCACGTCAGTATCCATCGTCAGTGTGTAATTAAGTTTTCATATGCGTCGCCAGTTGCGTCGAAGCTCATTATTTGAATTTAAATTAAACTTGATGGAATTTATTTAAAAGTTGCAACCACTCTGCTGCTGTGAAAGGTGACAATGTTTAAATTAATTCCTTGTGTTTGCAGTGTTTCTTTTCTACCTTACACGTGTGACTGTAAAAACAATAAATACGAGAGCGTACAAAACCAAATCCGCTGAGAGTACTAATGGCGCTGAGTAGCACAAATATAAACGTAAACAGTAATAAATACAAGAGCTTTATATGACCTTTTTTCTACTTCCCAATTTTTTGTAAATTTGTAAATTACTAGGGTTAAACTCTACATACACAAATTAACTAAACTTGGTAGTGATGCATTTGTATTATGTTCTTGCCTCAATTAGATATCCTTCGAGTGTGAATAATATAGCATTACTCCAAACTTAGTTTACCTAGTTTAAATTTTTCCACCTATTCCTAATTTTTCTTTCGAAGTTGGCACTTTTTAATTGGAAATTCGAATTTTTTTCTCTAAAACCTCGCAAAGCTCTTTCATCCGATTTTAGACTTCCATTCTTTGTACGCACTGGATACAACTTCGCATTTGCAACAGTTTTGGCAATTTTTATGATTCGCATTTTTATTCGAAATTTGAAAATTTTTTTATCTGAACTTCGAAAATATTTTTCATTCAAAATTGCAAATTTTTTTAGTTCAATTACATTTTTTATTTTCGCTGCAATTTTGTAGAAATGAAATATTCTATTCGAAGTGTTTCACCGCCTATCTTTCGAATATCTCTAATTATATAAAACTATGCAATTTTTTGATTTATTTAAGTTGCATACAAATTTAGTACTTTTCGAAATTTCTTTGCATGAAGCTACGTTTTATTCGAAATTCATTTCCCTGTGGCCTTCGTAAGCTTTTAGACCTAACAACCTTATTACGCTCTGCCATTTACTAATTGACTTACAGAAATTGAGTTTCTTTTAAATACTCTTCGTCGCTCAATTTTCCAATGAGATTTCATTTGGTTTATTGCACAGAAAAAAAAGCAAAGCCCAACACGCTGCAAATTAGTTTAAAGCTCGTCGGTACATTACGTATTTACAAAAATCAAATTTCTCAACGCACAATTTCTTTACCGACTTATCAATGCGCACTCTAAGGAGGAAGCTGCCTCGCTTGCCGCGTTCTGAGTTGACTGCCAGCTTTGCCAAAGCATAAATTCAATCAAGATGAAGCGGGTTACTTGACTTTTGCCAGTGATTTTCCCAGCGACAACGAAGTGCAAACAGATTTTCTTTTTCTGTGTGAGCAGAAAGCGGAGCAAAAGAATGGCTATAGGAATATGAAGAATAGGAAGATGCAACCGAAATGCCTTATAGAATTTGCGCTAACTGCATTTCGGTGCGCAAGGGAAGTTGTTCATTTTTCAGTGGGGTTAACGAGTGGTAGCGCATCGTTCATTCATTCATTCATTCAGTTCAGTTAATGTGACAGTCAAGCAGTCAAGCTGGGGAGACTAGCAAGCAAGCAAACAAACGCAGCACACGCAGCCAACAAAGCAGAAAGTCAGTGACAAGTATAACGCGATGCCATAATGCATCTTTTCACTGCACACAAATAAAGACATCGTTCATTTTCATTTGTCTGTAGGTGGGGTTAGCGACTGAGTGAGTCAGTAAGTGAGTGAATGTGTTTGTCTGTCGCCTCGGTTTTGTTGCACTCACAATGATGGCCCCAAGAGCCGCCACAAAAGCGGATTTATTTGGCGACATTGTACTTTTCGCTGTTACTGTGTGACGCTTTGTGGTTGCGTATTGTTTTTCTTGTTTTTACTATTGTATTTGTTTAGGTTTTAAAGCGATGGTAAACATGAAGTATGTAAGAAAGGAAGTGATGCATTCTTTCTGGCACGGTGAGGAGAAAATATTGTATCGAAAAGATTTGAACAACCATATTAAAAATATTCGAACGAAAGAAATCTTAAATATAAAGTATTGCCACCTTATGGCAGCAAGCAACTACAGTACTGTCTCGCTAATGCGCCGCCATAAAATCCCGACCATCGGTTACTGGAAGCGGCGGATTATGGTGTATAGGTACAACAAATTTAATGGAAACAATGTTTCGGGCTAATCTGTATTTGTATTTAAAATTTGTAACCACATCGCAGACATTCCTTTTTCTTGAGCTCATTTCATACAAATTTCTGCGCCATCTAGAGCGCACTCGGATTTGACGGTGCAAATTACATGCAACATGACTTATTCATCTGATGAGCTATGTAGGTTGTCGTACTAAAGAGTGATTGCTTATGACCGTGTGAACTATGTACGTCATATCATATATAGATTAGTCTGGACTCGCAAAAACAGCCCAACGAGATAGTACTGTAGTTGATTTACTCTAATTTGGAAAAATGTTTTTTTTTTTTTTTTTAGATTTTAAGAACACACAGTTTCGCACTGTCACAATCAATTGCCTTGTCTTACTTGGTAGAAAATTATTTAAAATTTGAAATGGTCAAGACTACGCAGCACATTCTAAGAACTCTCGAATCAATATCCTCATCAAAATACTAAGCTTATTGTAATTACTAAATTTGCTGAAATTGATTTGTGCAAAGTGCATTGCATTATCGAGTGTGCTCAGGTGAACCGCATTCCATCAGTTCGGCGACTTTCAATGCAACCTTTTATTTTGCTATCCAATGATGGCGCCATTGTCGTCAACACCACTACGCTGTCCGACCTTTCTATCGTGTGCTGTGCCGGTAATAAATCTCAGCTCGTTGCATGTACAAATGGCCGCTGTTGACTCTGGGGACAGACACTCATTCACTATTTGCAATGATTAGTTTGAATTGCTTTGCTGAGTGGGATACATGTGGAATGCATGTTTGACGCTGGGGTTAGCTGGCAAAGCATATAGACTAGTAATAGAGTGTGTGTTTGTAGTTAGGATAGCGGTTTCAATATTGACTTGACGTAATGTCCACAGTTGTCAAGCGATCTGAGCAAACAGTTTAGTTTAAATGTTTGCTGTGTGTGAGTGAGTTGTAGTGCGGAGTGTGATTGACTTTGTGTTATCAGGTGGGTGGTCACATTGGCACGGACTAAAGTAATTGGGTTGTACCTGAAGATTATATATCCGAAGAAAACGAATATGCAGGCTGTGCTATGATGCTAAACTTGTTGCATCTGTGTTGGTTGAATGCATTTGTGTCACAGGGAAATGCTAAATTTAATAGTATTATAGTCAAATTGATTAGTTATGTAACCCACACTTAATTCGGCTATAAATTTGTTTAAATACTATAGAAGGAAAAAGATCAACTGGTAAAGTTTAGTGGCATTAAAGTTGAGTAAGGGTTTGTAGGCGGTAGATTTGTATTTAAGTCACAAGGATTTGTGTAATTGGACTGGAAATGTTGAGTTTTCGTTTGTTCGAAATTTACTGGTTACACCGAAATATTTTTTTATTTACAATAGAAATGTCACTGGAAATAAGATCGCTTGTAAAAATAAAAAAACGTTCTTCGAATGGAAAATTTGCTTGTTCGAATGGATAATGTTTTCTTCGAATGGAAAATTTGCATGTGCGAAAGGATAATTTGTTTATCGAGCATTTAAATTTAAATGTTCCAATAGAGTTTTTTTTTTTTTCGAAAAAAAAAACTTGCTTGTCCGAATGGGAAATTTGCTTGTCTGAATTGAAAATGTACTTGTTCGAATGGAAAATTTTGCGTCTTCTATTTTGAAAAGCTTTGTTTGAATCTACAACATTTTTCTACCAATGAAAAAAATTTTTTTTTTATTGTGCTTGTTCGAATTAAAAAAGTTCTGTACGAAAGGCGGAGCATTTTGTTTGTTCGACTGAAAAATGTATTCGTTCGAAAATGCAATGCATTTTTTCGAAAACAATGTATATATTGCATGAATTGCTTTTTACTTTTTGGACTTAAAAGTTAAGGTTTTTCAAAATTTTTGTGTGATTTTTTATACCAGAAACCATCTTAAATATATTACACATATTCAACTGGAGAATAACTAGTGAAGAGCCAGTGTATTTCATTAGTTTGTTGACAAATATAATACCTCATAAAATAATGCGCATACAAAATAAAAAAATGTATTATAAAATACATTACATATGCGCCACCAGACGCCTGAGAAACAAGCAGACTAAAACAAGGACACAAGTACACTCATAGATATACAGTCGCAGACAGAGCGAGACAGACACAACAAGACACAGTCAGACAGTCACACCGACATACCGACAGAAAACTGAGTGACAGCATCGGTTTAACAACACACTGAAGACTGCACAAGGCACAAATGCATATGCCAGTGGTCGCAGGACGAAGGGACAGATGAAATGCATGTGGCATTGTGTCTGGCGCCATAAAGTAGTGCAACACAATAGAACGAAAAGCCTGTTGACTGCTTCATTGTGGTGTGGCACAGTGGCTTAAATTAGCATTTTTTCAAACACTTGACAGATTCGCTTACTTTTATTTCGACTTTCTGCCCCTTTTTGCACAGACGATGCCGCCCACTCACTGTGTTCGCCTCTAAGCTCTCCCCCGCACCTTGCATTATCATACCACCTTGCCGTAGTTTCGTTTGCATATAAAATTTGCTTGTTGACTGCATTACAAATTTGAGTTCATTTTGCGCTCTTTTGTCTGAAACGTTCTTTTTGAAGCAACGTAAAGCCCTGATGAGATTGGGTTGAGCTGGCGCTTGTAGCAGGCAATGCCAGTGGAAGTGGCTGCCGGCCTGGCACGTGATCTGGTTTTTCACGTTCTCAACTAAATATTTATTAATGTTGAAAATTTAAAAAGACAGCTGAAGCAGCAAAGGAAGCATTGCCTGAGCATTGAAATAAAATACACACAAAAATCAAAGAAGTCGCAAATTAAATTTTGCTGGATGTTTTAGGAGTGCACTCGTTACTTTGAAAGGCATTTTCATTTGATGCCATTTGCTGGCGCTTTCTTTATGCAAGTTTGCGTCAAAATTAAGTTGGGAACTTGACAGAGTACTGCATTAAATTGAAGTTAATATAATGAAGCATGTTCAAATATTTACTGAATTCTAAGTGAATTTCATTGTAATTGGCGAATTTATTTCCGGAACTCATAAGCAATCGTGGAGACACTTCAAAAAACGTGGTTCGACATTGCAACCTGAGTAAAAGCTTCTAATTAATGTTGCGCTTAAACTAATTATTAATCAAAGAACCATGTTTTAATTAAAATAAGTTAAAAATACATTGATGCCTCGTTTTGTGGCCCATATGGTCTATTATAGACTTCCATCACTTTGTAAGGTACTTGAATAACATCTAAAAGCAATGAAAGTCTTTAGTTAGAACCTTTAATACATTTTCAAAGTACTTATTGTAGTAGTAGAGCGTGTTGTTTCAATATAGAGAGTAATACTGGGGATAACGGTACATTTTTCTGATCTGAGTATTTTGATTATTGATTTTTATTATTATCATGTTTAATTATATATAACCAAAAATCACATGACAAAAATTATGTATAAATCCATTTAGAAATCTCCACCTCAACTACAAGTATGCATAATTTTTCATAGAGTTTCATTCAAAACACTCCCAAATATTATTTTTACCTTACCTCCAAATGCTTGGAAGTTAAATCCTATATCAGAAGTGCCTCAAGGATTGCAAAAAACGCTGCCGCAAGTTTATTATAACTGAGGGGGAATACTTTGATGTGGACAAATAGATATAAATGTATTTTTTCTATTTATTAATTTTTTGTTTAAATATACCTGATCTTTTAATTTTACTGTTATTGTAATCAGTTCCTCACGGTCCAACTACTTTCACTTTTCAGCTCGTGAGCATGCTGAAAAGTCAAATATGTTTGAACAATCAAACAGAGCTGAGCTTATGAGTGAGCTTATACGCTCCGCTAAGCTTTTGCTGTGCGCACTTGTATGGCTGTAGTGCATTTGTTTTTTGAGCATAAAGCTCAGCAATAAGCAATCAGTTTAATGATCTTCCTGCAAGGTCGACAGCATACAGACCTCGGAGAAAACAGTTCTCCTTCTACCTGTCTTGATAAGACGTTTAGTTTTATATCCCAAAAAATTTAAATTCGTTATTTTTGATTTTTATTTTTTTTTTTCATCAAAAATAATCATTATTTTGATATTTACTTTTTACACTCAAAAATATTTTATTGCTAAAACAAATGTGAATTTATTTTTGATTAAATTTTACAAAAAGGATAAATTGCATCTTAAGCTTGGTAAAATTAATTTGAATGCAGAAAATGCTCTCTCTAAACTGACTTGTGTAGAGGCCACGCTAAATAGAACAGATTAGTTTCTTTTCATTTGCGGATGAACGATTATTTCTGAGGAAAAAACTAAAAATTAAATGAACGATTATTTTAATTTTTTTCAATAAAAATTAAAAAGTAAAAATAAAAGCAGATTGGGTTAGTTCATGTGATCACGATTACATTGGTATATTCCTTTTCAATATAACATTTCCCTTTCACGTTAATTGAAGTCCCTAGTTTAGTTGATGTAGGGTGATGTTTGAAACGCTCTAAATACGCTGCAGCTTGTTGGTTAAGGACATTCCCAATTTTGGCAACATTAATGTATAAATAAACATTTGTCGAGAAAAATAAAAAAGTCACCCTATTTTTTGAGCAGACAAAAGAAGAATTTTGATTTTATTGTACTCGTAAAAGGTTTTCGTGAAATAAAATATAAATGCAATAGATTTTTTTTTGGGAACAATGCAATAGAGTCGGTATCGGGATTTTTTTTGGGAACTATGTAATAGAGTCGTTCTCGGGTATTGAGATTTTCAGGATGTGTACGTCAGGTGTGTATGAAAGTAAAGAATTACAATAATAATATTAACTTGTCCAACGGGTATATATTATCAGTTCGTTCAGCCCTTGTGGCTATTTGGGCTGAACGAACTTAATAACTCTTACCGATTCTTGTCTTGAAGCTGATCAAGAGTATATATACAATATACTTTATTAGTTGTCTGATATCTGCTTCAGCGTTTTACACATAAAGTACAAGCTAAGCTTTGCCCTAATTCCGTATCTTTTCCAAACACTACGCACTCACTCACACATGTCACATTTGGTCAACGCTAACAAATCTAATGAACGAACACGCTTCAAGTATCGCGTGCGTTACACTAATTAGAAATCTGTCACTCGCGCGTCGTGTTCCGCGTACTGTGTCCTGGTCAGGGTTATGTCGTCACCGTACTGTCATTTACTGTTCCATGCTCTACGAAAAACCAAGTGGCATAATTGGCGCCAATGAAATTCGCTTTTTCACACACTAAACGTGTTTTGCATAATTAGGTGCAGAATATGTCAGTACGTCCATTGAACTGGAGTAGAGTGATGTCGCATAGAGTCGACGGTTGTTGCAGGCGACATGCTTTGGCTTCTGATTACAATCCAATGCTGCAGCAATTTGCGTGTTGTCCGCTGCTCGTCGCTCTGTTAGAATCGAAAGTGATGTGTTCGTAATAGTTTCTAATCTGTGTGCTGATGTGGCCAAAGTTCAGCAAATCAAAGTTCAAACTGACAAGTGGCAAATGTGAACTCCTCGATGAATGAAGCTGCTGAACATTTTCAGTTAATCAACGTGGCATGTGAAATATATTTTTGAGTTTATTAATCTCTGAGTAGTAATTATAGAACAATTAAAAAAGCTATAGCTCGATGTAATAAAGTTGAGTAATTTGAAAGCAACTCAATAGAAAAGACTATGGAAGGCTCCTCAACTGGCGGCGCCTAAACCGTAGGCTTAAGCTGGCCATGCAACGAACATGCTAGTGTGATTCGCTCGTGTTTGAGGGCATGTTCGTCGTGAATGGCGCGCTTGGCGAGCCGATGATTTACTCGAGCGAACCACACTAGCATGTTCGCCGCGTATGGCTAGCTTTATCAACAGCAACTATATATCAAAAATATGTTTGTATGAAACCCTGGCCATAATAACACAGCAACAAAGTGCATTGTAAGGCAATATGGAGTCCTTGCTTGGTGCTTGCAGGAATAAATAAAAACTAATATGAAAAAGTTTCTATGAAGCCTCTATTAGATTACCTTTGTATCACTCCCATTTCTTAAATAATCGAGGTACAAAATATTGCAACTCCAAAAAGTATGCTACAATAAGAAACACTACAATTCAGTCAATTTGCGTTTCTAAGTTCGGTAATGGAAAATAAGTTATCTCTGACTAAATCAAAAAGTTCAAATCCACTTTAAGAGAAAGGAGTCTTAAAATTTGCAACGCCCACAAGTATGCAACAGAAATTGCTTACTCAAGCGACACGTTTCACACAACCTTCTGCTCCCATTTGCTCGCAGCATGCCTGTTTGACCATGCTCCTACACATTTGACTACAACTTGGCCTCTACTTTTGTCAAAACGTGCGTAAAGTTTTAATTATAAACTTTTCCAAGCTTTGGTTTTTGGGCGACAAATAGCTTGTCTGGCATTCTCTTTGTTTTGGGTGTGCGGGAGTGTCAAAGGCGTGACAAAATACTTTTATTCTGACCACAAAGTAAAATAAATCTGGGAAAGCATTTGCGTTTATTCAAGCGTTTGTATTTATTTTTTTACTATGCGACATGCATTGCCATGCAACTTAAGGAATGAAATTGTTTAATTGTTTTAATTCTGTACTGGCGTATGTTTTCCAAAAAAAAGTTCCCACATGGAATGTTTACATTTTCATGATAAAATGAACAAGTCTTTATGAAATCATTTCCACCATTGCTTCTGAAGCTCATGATTCCTTTTCTACTTGAACAATTAATTGTTTATCCTTTGGTCCACGTTATTGTTGGCGAAAATAATGTTTTTTTTTTTGTTTTGTTTAGATTACCACCACTTGGTACATCTGGTTTGAAACAACGGTAATTTTATGGTATGTGCTTCAATTCAAATGTCACACACAATGGAATATCGTTCATTCATTCGCTACTTAACGCTGGAATGTTGTAATATACAATCATGGTGGGAATGCGACAAACAAACTACTATACGAACAAACTCGGTATAAACAAATGCACAACTTTTTACATACATGTAGAAATAGAATTTATTTAATTTTCAAACTATTATGAAACTATTATAAAAAAGAGCACTGCTCAGCGCTTGCACTCACTAATTAAATTTATATTAGAAATTCAGCAATTACTGTGAAAATGTGAAAATGTTACTTAACAAGGACATCCCAATTCATGTTTGTGTGTGTGTATAATATTTCCTTTTCCTTGTAGTTTTCAGCGTGTTTGTCGACATTAATACAAACATTGAGTAATTATAACATGTTGCCATATTATTTGCCACTTTAGTGCGTACTTCCAACACACCACACTACACCATACCACACATTCACGCATGTCCTTCGGCGGCAGCACGTAATGAGCAAATAAAAATCTTGTCTGTATGGTTACGAGAAATAAAGGAGCAACCGAGCGTTGGCAAATAAAATCAAAAGCGCAAAAACTTTCAACACCAACTATCCACTTCCTCTGTGGTTGTTCCTAGTATAAGCACGCGTACGCGTACTCGTAGTTTTTCAATTTAATTAGTGTGCTTTGAAATTATACACACAAAAAGAGGCTGGCCTAGACAAACAAAAGGCAACCTTTTCATATGAATTATGCGCTTGTTCACATAAGATTAAAATAGTACCTAAACAACGATCTATAAAAAGTCTGTACAAACTAAACTAAACAACATCGTCAAGGACTAAACCATATGTGTACTCGTACATCAACATCGAAAAATCATGCATCCAAACTAAGAGCTGCTTGAAAGTATGCAAGGAAAATTGATTACAACATTTTTAACTATAGGTGTATGTGTGGGTTTGCAGGCGCCAAAACTAAGTGTTACTACGAAGTGTATTTTTTATTGAACCAATATAAGAACATATCAAAATCTTATATGCATATTGAATTTCATTTAAATGTATTAAAAAGTATGCAGCAATCTTTTAAGTGATTAAAAAAATTGTTTGTTCTTTTTGTTGAATTATGACAAATGATTTTAAAGCAACGATAGCACAGGCATTAGTGATATGGACTAACATACGCCCTGCTTAACAAACGAACTACTTACATAACACGCTTCGACTTTGTATGCAGTAATCCATACTTATTATATTATACCAACTTGTAGAGCAACAAGTGAAGTTTTTGTTTGCTGTAAGTAAGTTTCCTTCTATCACTGGCTTTTGTTTCAACCGCAGTCGTCATTTCAAGTTGAGCCTCAAGTCATCTTGAATTTTCCCTCCAACGTCGTCTCCTTGACTGGCTCCGTGTTGTAAGCATTTCTTTCGTAAGTGCGGCTCTACAAGTGCTTTCAAGCTGTTGACTCGATTTTCACTGTTTAAATAGTGTAGTACCTAGTAAACGAATAAGTTGCACCTACGACGAAAGGCGAGAACTGATGTAGTCGTTTTGCTAAGTTTTGTCACGTGCAACACATGCCAGATTGTTTCAGTGGTCTGTGTACACATATGGTGAGAAATTTAAAAAAAAAATTTGTTTTTAAATGTGTACATTGTTAAATAAAAATAAATAAATAAACAAAATAAAAAAATTTATATAAATGAAAAGGGCAGTGACAAACGTGGTTGGTGCGTTGTGATAGGAAGCAATACAATAGACAGAATAAATTATGGTTAGATGCAAGATTACGATGGTGAAAATAGAAACCCTCTTATTTTGATTCGGTCATGATTTGAAGGCTTAAAAAAAAAATTTGTTTAAATTTTTGTATCTGAATTAGGTGGTTTACTTTGAGCTTAAAAAAGGAGTTGAAAACATTTCTCCGCTGCTTATTTCACCATACTCAAAAATTCTTTCAACACATCAACTGCTTCTTTTCGAATATAGTTCGTTTTCGAACACTCACAGTGAAAGCCGCTTCTATCACCAATGCACCATAAGAATAACCGAAAGTTCCTTTTGATAAAGCAGTGCCATATATAATCTATTCGAACACTGCGTGCCCCTTTTTGGAACCGGCAACCACTTGTGGAATACCCGCAAGGTGAGCACACTTAGCCCCTCAACAGTTGCCGAAGTGCACTCACCACACGTGCTCGAATATGCTAAGCGCATGCGTGTTGAGAGTGTTTGAATAGTTGAGTGTGGTGATTTTTGCTCAACTGTTTTCGTTTGGTGCAATTATTTCTGGTACATTAAGGCGCAAAAAAAAGTATTGTAGTTAGTGAAATGTTGAGCGAGCATGAGGTTGTACTGATGTCTGTTGTTTAGGCGACTGATGAGCTCGAGATTTGTTTATTTTTTTTTTTTTTTTTCGTTTTGGCAGTAAGCAGCTTCAATTGTAAGACACTTTCGAAGCTTACGAGAAATTGTTGCATACTTTCCAGCAGCGGAAATAGCTTATAAAGCGTTAGTCGCTTGTATTGTATTAAAATAAACAACAGCCTATTACAAACTACAACAAATCCATATAACTAAATTTAATAAAAATTACCAACACAAAAAGGCAACACTTGAGCAGCAGCTGCGCTTTTATTTCGTCCTTTCGCTGGCTCATTCAAAATTTTACCACTTGACGTGAAGTGCGCTCCAATTCAAAACGTTGCAACAACCTACAGCGAATGCGGCCTACAGTTACTCCGGTCCTACAAGCCCAGTGTTCGTGGCGGCATTCATTCAATTGAGTGTTTTTGCACTTAAAAGTTAAAACTTTAATCCTTCAATAATATTGCTACGCCGACGAGCGCAATTGGTGTAACAACGAAGTTCTCCTAAGCGCTTGACTCTACTCTCAATTATTGAAACTGGCAGGCGGCGGCTTTCAATCGCAGCGTTTAAAGCCGACCCAGAATGACGTTGCGCCGTCGTTGTACCCGTCTAATTAATGGCTTTGATTGGCAAATTAGCTGCTTTTGCGATGTGGCTTTGGCCAAAGGCTATTGGTAGACATTTTGCAACGGTTTACGTAAGCTTTAATATCGTCATTCTGCAAAATGGCGTGCGCTGTGAGAGGCTAATAGCGCTTATGCGTAATTGAATTTAATCAAAGCATACTTTTTTGCGCGCATGAAATTTAATCTGTTATTTTTTCTTGTAGTTAATATTACTAAAAATTGGCGTGCAATTAAAAATGTTAACCATTTAATTTGATTCCATTTCACGCTGTGACTGTTGCCTTAAAAAAAAAAACATTCCTAGAGCACTTTGACCCATCACTGGCACGTCAAAATGTGGTTGTTTTTGCAAATAATTAGCTAATTGATTTCAATTTGAGTTTCGTGGTTCGCGTGGTATGCGTAAATATCAAATGTGGTTTATAATACACAAAAGCTATTTTGTCTTTGGTCTGTAAGCCGATGCGACTTTGATATCACACGGTGTGAGCACGTTTGGTTTTGTTTTTCATGCAGTGATAAATATGAAACTAATTATTATAGTACATACTTATACATAATTGAGTTCAATAAAAAAATACGTTAAGAGAAAATTTTAAGATTCATATAGCTAGTTGAAGACAAATAATAAATGTACTTAACTCAAGCCTTCTCATACATAATACACTTTTTAATTCTCAACTTATTGTTCATCTCAACCGCTTATCAACTCACCATCATTATGAACTTATTAGGATACAATTCGAAAAATAACTTAATTAATGCAGTTCTTGAAAACATTTTTATAATGACACCTTCACACAATATTCCAAGTATTTGATGCTAGAAAATCAACGAAAGATTTTTAAGGAATCCATTAAATTATTTGTTGTGCTGAACAAAATACAGTTAAAACACATTTACGCTGGTTCCTTTTTAAAATTGTAATATAGTTTTGACCTATAGGTTATAGTGCACCTGTGATACACATGTCTGTCTCGAAATCTTAAAATGATTGTGGATAGCAAGTTGCATTGCCCAGCAGTAGATGCGCTTTGTTTACCAAATTAGAATTTCTGTAGTACTGTATTTTCATTCTTGCTGCCAAAAAATATGCAACATCAAAACTGATCTACTTCAGGTTTACTGCGGCGAAAACGTTCAACTACTTGGACAAATTCCACAACTGGGTCAAGCCTTGGAATATAGCCATTAATGCCTCCAAATCTGGACACTACACTTTTACCCTAAGGCAAGGCGTTTGTCCAGTTGTAACTTACAACACAAGCATCATTCCGCTGATGGAGCAAGTCCGATATCTTGGCCTGATCCTGGGCAAGCGTCTTACATGGCGTGCACATACAAAGTTGGTTACAGCGAACAAGCTCTTCATAGCGAATAAGAGGCGGATTTATCTCCAAGTAGTGGCAACTGTTTGGCATTACACCAAACAAATATGGGGCACCACTGCCGCATACAACATTAGAGGGTTGCAGGCGTGCCAAAACAAGGCACTCAGGAGACTAACGGGCGCCTCGCAGTGACCTCAAGATGCCGACTGTTCTGACGCCTAAGCCGCTACCAAACAAGGCGTAGACTGAAAAGACTGCACCCGCACGATCTCCTCCTAAGAAGATAGTAGTAGCCTTCTTAGTCATTGCCTTACGCAACTGTTATCATCTTCATAGTCTAGTCTAATTTTATTATCTAGTATAATATATATGCGCGTCATTATTCATAATCCTACAAATTTCTCTTGCAGTTTAATGCGATTAATATTATGCGTTATATTTAAAAAAAAATGTATTTAAGGCTCAATTTGTGCAGTGTTTCCACTGAAAGAATTACAGCTCAAACGACGTCTTCAAAGTACAAGGTCAGATCTGGTGCCTCAATTTTAAAGTAATTCTTTTCGTACTTCCTACTTGATAATAAAATAGCTTCTATGAACTGCTCACAGAAGGTAATTTACAGCTAAATTACTTTCTTCGTTTAAACCGCATACTAGAAGTATAAGGTGGATGTACCGAGCAAAATATGCTGACTCTTTTCTTATAACATTCATCTTTTTGCTATTCAAAAGTATACTCAAAAAAAATTTTGCTGTCTGTTCTGACCATCTTAAAAGACTATATGTATTTATTATTTATATTTCTATTTAAAAATAGAACACACTTAAAATACATAAACACATTTCGTTCTCTTATTTTCTGTCCAAAAATAAACTATATAATTTTTCGTTGTCTGCTTTATACACTCAGTGAATACATGATTTATAAAGTACGAGTACACTTTAAGACAGAGAGAAAACATTTTAAGCGTACAGCAGAAAGTAAACTCCCAATTAAGACATAAAAATTAAGTTCGTTCAAATACAATGGTCAGTCTTTTTCCGTTTGAAATCATTTTTCACAATTAAGAAAACATTTCAGTATAAATGCCAAATGCAAGACGCCGCCGCGCACGAAGAAAGCTGCTTGCAAAAAAATTAGTGAAATAAAAAGATAAAAAAGAAAGGGAACTAGTAAAAACTCACGCTGACAAGTGAATTTCCAAATGAAGTGATGCCTTGCCTGACTTTACAACGGCGGCGGCAGCTGTCGATGATGATGTCGATGATAACAAGTTGAGCTGCATGTCCTTGACTATTAGTTGTCATGTACCAGCTGCTCTACTTCTACTTATACTATGACTATTACTGCTCTGCTGCTGCCACTTCTGCTGCAACTTCTTGGCACGAGACCACATTTTTGCTCAAACAATTTACTAGAGTCCTTTTTTAAAATTTGTCTTCGACAACTTGCCACGACAGCCCGGCGACGACGACTTTCACTCAATGAGTTGCGTCTAGATTCAACGTCTAAAGTGAAGTGAAGTGAAGTGGAGTAAGCCTTTTGTTAGAAGAGTTTTCTTTGGAAAATGTTTTTCCTTTTGATTTACTTTTTTTCTTTCTTCATCTTCTTTCGCTTTTCACACTTTTTCCTTGCCGCTAACATTTAAGTGATAATCCTGACTTATGCTGTGAATAATGTCGCTAAAATGGTAAATTTTTTTCTTGCCGGTTGCCAAGTTTTAGCTTAGCTGTTTCTAATGTTGAACACTTTTTCATCAGCTGCTTTAAGTTGCCGCTGACGCAAATGAGCGGCTTTTATTTGCATCCCTGGGTTGGTTATTTTTCACATTTTCTCAACATCTTTACATTGCAAAAAGAAGAAGAAGACATTTTCTTCATTAAAGTGTTTAATGGCGTGTGTTTACGTGTATTTTTTTCATTTTTATTTATTTTATTTGTAATTTATTTTTTTTTTTTGAACTACGAGTAAACTTTTTTATTTGCATGTAACACGATATTGAAGTCAGCACAAGTCGGCACAAATTTCGCATTGAAAATGCCTGTCATAGTCGCATTCCTATAGCATTTTGCATGCCCCGAGTCTGACATTAAATCTCATAGCTTTTTTGTTGTACCATTGTTTTTGACAACGAGTTATTTTATTGAAATTATATTCAACCTAGTTCGGCATGCTCGTTAGCTAGCAAACTATGGCAGTTTACTTTGCCTTAGAATTCAGTCATAGCAGTGCAAGAAAATTCCACCCACGAACGTGGAGAAAGTGGCAAAGGCTTTCTCTGGACTTGTCCGCTACACGCTGCCCACTCATCGTCAACGTTGTCATCGTCTCTGCCTGAAAACGTCTAAGGAAATATTTCCGCTTCACTGGTGCGTAGGCGGGGCAGCATTACGAATGGGTTATGGCCAGGAAATAGCGTATATTATCACTAGTTGTCGATAGTTTCACCCTTATCCGTTCGATTGCTACGTGCTCGTGCAAAATTATGATTTATTGCGGTTTTAATTAAGGTAAAAGGCTTTCGCTCTTCGCTGCTGCTCAGGTTAGAAGAATATTTGATTAAACAGTATTTGAGCTCGGCCGAAATGCTATTCAATTTATTTGGCGGTTATTTTTGTGGCCTTCATTTTTCTGCTCTGTTTACTCAGGATTTGCATGAATGGGGAAAATCAAATTTCGAATTATGTATTCACAATTTTTTTTCCTAAATCGATAAATAATTAAATAAAGTTTCATTACTGATTGTTGATTTTCTCAAACTGCTTGTGAGATCATACCAGTGCCATCAAGACTGGCGTTTTTGGGTGTGACTACTTACAAGCTTCAGATATCTCTAGGCTTCACGAGTACAGGAACTTTTGGCTCCAAATACTCGCTGGCTTCGAGTAACTTAAGTACCTTCCGTTTTTAAGAACATTCAGATTTTGGCAGCTTTGATGCTACAAGCACTTCAGTACCAATCTTCAAGTACTTACAGATTTAAGTTCTTAATCCCTGAGATGTGTTTTAGACTTTGAATACCTCATAAGCTAGTTGCAAACATTTCTAGTTTGTTCAAGTGTTCAAGGTTTTAAATCTTTTGTGTTGAGGCTTGTAGAACTTTCAGTCAAAGTGCAAGATATTTAATAGGATTTTACTCTTTTATAGCTTAGAGGGGCTACAAGCTTCGATAACATTCACGATTCGTCCTGTCGACTACCTACGAGTATGTTTAGACTTCCATATGTAACTGCAGGCTTCAGTACATTTAGAGACTTTCTTTCTCTTTAGGATTCGAATCGTTTAGTCCTCATTAAGCTTCAGTTATCTTCAGGCTCAGCACAGCTTAAGCACCTTCATGGTTCGGGTAACCCTACGTTTCGGGCACTTTAGGACTTTGAGACTTTTAACTAATTTTGGATAAATATTTGAAGATCTTAATTTGGATACAGACACAACCACAAAGTCTAAACTTCGCAAAAATTCGTTAAATATTCCCAACTGTGTTTTCTTTCGATTTACTTCTATATCTCGTCTTTCTAATCGAAAGAAAAAAACAATCACACAGCAAATCTAATTAATTTTTAGCTAAACTTTTGCTTTGAAATTAAATCCAAACTTATTCGCTTTCATTTAAGTTGCTCGACTTCATTACAACGCCGACCACGACGACAAAAACAAGAACAACGCCAATCACCGACTTAATTGCGACTTCATTTTCAAATCGCAAAAAAAAGTATATATATACATAAATATATATATGTATATATGCATAAGAGAAAAAAAGTTCAATTAAGTTTTGTGCGCGAAATTGTTATTGCATACTTTTATGCACTTCGACATTGCCCAAAATCGGAAGTGCACGCAAAAACAACTCATTTCGTTTTATGTGCTGACTGGCGCATTACAACTCGGTAGTCTCAAATGATGGTTTTTGTTGTCTATAATGTTGCAGACTATGGGACTTTTTTATATTTTAATATCACTTTATTAAAACCAATGACAACAACAAAATAAAACGTCTATTGGAATAAAAACTGATGACAGTAAAGAACAACGAACAGCACGACAACAATGCGACAAACTAATGCAATAATATTCAATGGCAGCAAATACAGTTATTATTGCAATGTTTCTCACTGTGCCTTTTGTACATACACTTCACAGTCTATGAATAGTATTAAAATGTTATGATGAAGTTTGTAACCCCGTGAACGATACTCCAGACAGAACCTATAAAGTTTATATATTCTTGACGAAAAGCGTCCCTCTAGCAACATACGATGAAGCATATGCCTTCTTTATATATTTTAAATAAGTCAATCAATTTTTTTTTTAGATTATTATATTATTTATTTTTTATTTATTATTTTATCAGATTTGGTAGTAAATTAATTTTACATTTGTATAGAGTATAACTTAAACTAGTTTCTAGTGAAGCTATAAATAAGTCTCAAGGTTAAGGATTTAGAGATGTAAACAAAATATTCGTAAGGAAAAGTGGAGGAAAAAAACCTTACATATGAAGTAACCTAAAACTAAACTAAGACTACAACTAACTAAGACTAAGTGATCGGTGCTATAAAAGCGAATTTAAGGAATTAGCTTAAGTAGCACAGATCAGCACTAGAGATAGAGCAATATTTTATATTCTTGAAATAAAAGTGGATAGCGCTAAGCCGACTTTTTCGTTAATCAAGAACATATCCTTTTTATGAAGTATATAAGTGGGGAAATAACATGGTAAATTTAGCATCATTGTAAGTATCTTGTTTTACGCCCTTTGCAGTTTCATACGGTGACTTGCTGCACAGTGGCCCTTTATGCCACACAGTATCGAATGCAGCCTGCACATCCAGAGTCACCATATCCACTGATTTCTTGCATTTGATTTCATTCTTAATAAATTCTTTGAGATTGCAGAGCGGGTGAATGCAGCTTCGATTAGCCTTGAAGCCAACTGTGAATTGGGGAGTATATTATTTTCATCAATGAAAGCATTTAATCGAGTCTTTAGAACGCGCTCAAGGATTTTTGGGAAACCGCATAGAAGACTCATGGGTCGCTAGCTTTCTGGAGAGTCATGAGGCCTTCCCGGCTTTTGAATCGACACTAATTTAGCCAATTTCAATACACGAGGAAAATAGCCGAAGTAAATGCCTTTATTAAAGAGAAAAGTTAAAAGTAATAGCACACGTCTCGGAAAGTGCCTTAAGCAGATGTTAGGTATTTTGTCAGGATCAGGAGATATTTTGATCTTTAGGCAGCGAACTACATTTAAGACTTCGGTTACCGAATAGTAATAGATTGCTCATTTGGAAATATAGAGTTATTTAGAGTGTTTATAGAGTTGTTCACTAAGGAAGCAGTGGAAGGATCCGAAAGCTAGTGGGTGAGGTAATTTATTTAATTCGGCTAGAGTAATTTATAAAAATTTTTGATATAAAAATTAATGAATGTAAAAATGTCAATAAAGAATATTCAATACTAGCTGAGCCCTTCAGACGTTGCGAAGAATATAAAAATTCAATGAAAGTACAAAAATCAAGTATTTCATTTCATATATTAACAAGACTTGTGCTTTATTGATTATTGTTCAAAAAAGAACCAGCAATTCATAGCAAAAAAATAAATAATTAATATTCGTTCTTAATACTAAGTTCTAATTATTTGAAGATGACAAGTTGCTATGTGAACATGTTAGGAAAATTATGGTTATAAAAAACATTTCTATTTTTTATTTTACCGTTACTTTTTTCTTCTTATTCTTCTGTATCGTTAAGCATATTTTAGATCACTTATGTTTGTGATTTGTAGTTAGAAACACTATGGAACGTTGAAGCAGGAGTTTATCAATGCAGGATGTAGAACGCCTTTTAGAGCTTGCTTGGAGTGTTTCCACTGAGGAGCAAAGTAAATGTGAATTGGTAAGTATTGACAACAAATCAGTAAAATTAACGTCTTCGTATATTTACGACCGAGCTTTTGGAATTTGCAAAGCGCTCAGAATAAACGATATTTAGATATTTCTAGACCTGCAATAGTCGCTGCATACAACCCAAATATGTTCAGCGTACATTTTTCAGATATGCTCATGAAGCTTTGTAAGGTGAATCAAGGCTCAAGAAAGCGGTATTTTCGAATTTTTATACTGACAGAACAGTTGCGAATGCAACCACAAATAAGCGCATGCCCTTAATTAAAGTTCAACTTAAAATTTGTTAATGAGCTATTGAAATTATCCTGTAATAATGCACGACTAGCCTGTAATAATGCACACCAACAAGCTCTAAACAAATGAAGCTCTAAAAAATATAAATTTACACAAACTCCTTCCAATTCTATACGGTACAGCAAACTTGGCCACTGCGTAACTTTTGTTTAAAAAGGACGTTGTAGGATGTGTAAGACGGGGAACCTTTGTATAAATGCCTAAAATGTAGCAACGATTTAAAAAATTGTTTTATAAGTTTCCATACACAAACAAAAAATAAAAAAATTAAATAAAATGAATAAATAAATCTATATCTATCTATATATATATAAAAAGGATGTTTGTCTGATCCCTATGGAATCCGACACCGTTTGAGCGAGCACAATTAAAGTTGGTACATTTTGTAGATGTCATCATGTCAGCATGTTTGTGGCTAAGTTTGGTGCGAAACTAAATACACAAATAAAATACACAAAAACAAAGCAGCATCTGAGAATTGAGTTTGACGGCAGGGCAAAGTCGATATGTTCAAATATTCTAATTGAAAAAAAAATCAAAAATGTGAAGAATACGAAATGCCACCCAACAAGTGAAACAGTGAAAGATCAACGAGAAAATCGCAGCAGTAGACAGAGGAGCACTGGGCTGCTGAAACATCCAAATAGCGAGACACAGGCGAAAGCAGCAACTCGCCGGAGCCCTGCTAGTTAAATATATTTCTTTAAAAATTGTAAATAAATTAATTATATTTATTTTAATATTGTGAATAAAAAAAATATTTTAAATGAAATTTTAATTTTTTATACCACTCACTATCGCTCAATGTATTTATCGTAATATCGCATTGATTGCTTATAATTTCTAAAACCCAAGTCTACTGTCTCATATAGCCCCTGTATAGAGCCATGTGTCAAATTCAAAAATGAATAAGAAAAACTTTTTCTTTTTTTTTCTACATTGACTTAGCAGGTACGCAGTGACCACACACTGATCTCATTTGGGGCAAGCCCAAGTGGAATCTAAATGCACCCAGTTACATAGTAGACTGAGCTCAGCTGGTCTTAATTGCTAATTTCTTTGGTGAAATGAACATGCTATACCAAAGCTAATGTCTACGGACTACGTATTTGGCTACAGATAAGAACAAAATCAGCCTCTAACAAAGAGGCATGCAAGATGAATTAAAGCTAAGATTACTTAGAGTTCATTACATACAATAAAAATAAAGATTTAAACAAGTAAAGCATTAATTCAATGACGCTGGTTAAGACTACGTTACATGTGCGAGAAGTGTGAGTTCATTGAAGAGAACATTATTTACTATGTGTTGAGGTAAGATAATAGCATAGATTTTAAATTATCAGAAGATTGAGCGATGGAAGATATTAGGTTATTAGGTTATTTTCTACACATCTATTCGGAAATACCAGCAGAGCTACAAAGCTTTGAAAGAAAATTTTGGTTTAATTGTGTGTCCTTCGTATGTGAAGCGTATTACAATTTCAGCATAGCCGAACCGAAGATAGCCTTCGCTTACTTGTTTTTGTTAGTGTGTTTTTTAGGTTTTCGCAAATCGTTGTTATTTGAATCGATTCGATTTTCATTGTCGCTGCTGTTCGTGGTATAAAAATCGCTTTCATTTTTGTTGTTCACAGGCGCGTGTTTTAAGCGACCGCGATTGTTTTTTGGCTGGTTTTATTCAATGCGACTTTTTAAATGTTGGTTCGACGTGCAAGTTGACAATTACTTTTAATTGTTAATGAAGTGTGTTTGTGGTGTGTATATCCACAATCAAATGCAGTTTTTGTCAACAGTTCAACGAAAATAGTCAATTATGGTTTGGTGCTATGGCTAGATGAGTCTCGTTGGTCAGGAATAATGTTTAAAATTTGAATGATTTCAGTAGTAGTATTATAATTGATTGGTCTAAGATAGCAACACTACTCTAGACCAAGCAGCCAATTGATGCTTTGAAGTAAGCTAAATATGAGCGACTGCCAAGCCACGAGCCAACGAATCCAATCGAGCAGTCGACCGTAAAGCAGATGTGGTCGTTCCCAACTGTGAGTAAGCTGGAGATTAGATTAATCAAGATCTTGAAAACGTTTATATTTCGCATAACTCACGGATTACAGGAACATTTTCTTACATCAAAACAGTATGACTTTCTATACCAGCCCCACTTATACAGAACTCATGGAAAACGTGATTGCACGACAACTTGTGCATGTTCTCAATGATGCCCTCCTCCTTTTCGTTGACATTCTAATCCAGATGACGCGTTGGTATGCCCTGCGGTGTGTAGTACTGCAAGACAAACGAAATAAATTAATGGGATCGATCAAAGCGAGCGTTCTCAACGCCAACTCAAATCAGTTTACTCACGCCAATGTGTACCGCCATTTTTCGGATCTTTTTTAAACATATTTCTGATTCATCCGTCCCAACACACCCACATTGAGCCCAACGGAGCAGATGTACAGAGCAACCCGTCATACATTCAATGTTGACCAAATATGAAGTTTATGCCCAGAATCGTGTCCATGATAACGACATAGCCTATAATGACCAGTGCATAGCTCAGCTTACATATAAAGTAAAACCATCTGTACACGAGTCGTGGCGTTTATCATTGTACCGGTTTGATTGATGAAACGGTGCCAACCAGCGGTATTATCCGCATGGCTGGCAGTGTGATGATAGAATACGATTTGTAGTGACGCTTCTTACATTCCAACAGTATGATTTGTACGACAATAAGTGTAACGAAAAGTATCAGTGCCATCTCGGAATGCATGACCTCATGTCCTTTGTGTTTTTCGTGCATCAGCTGTTATTCGGATGATGGATAATGATCTAACGGGTATTATCAATAATTTACTGGTTAACAAAAGTGGTTAGCAGTTTTTGAAGAGTAATAGAATATCAGCAATATATACCGAGTGTTTAGAGTTGAACATATTTTAGTCATGAGAACGCACTCGATGCCATCTTGAAACTTCCTCGAAGAAAGCCGTGTTCTATTACCCTAACTGAAGCAGACTGAAAGTAATTAGCTTTAAAGGGTCACAGCTTTACAATATGGTTGGAGCATGAGCCTGAAGTTGTAGCTGCAATCTAGGGTATATCACCAGCCAATTCTTACAGTAGTTGCTTAAGATTATAGCAGATCTTGGCCTTGGCACCCGCACAGCGTGAAACTGTGCATTTTTATGCACAGCGAGCTATTTGATTAGGTCAGCTATGAGCTCAATCATTTCTGCTATAAACTCTCGCGTTTGAGTATCACTTCATCAACGAAGAACTCTTCTGCTTTTAGAATCTAGTATCATCTATCATCATTATTATGGCTATTGTGTCATAAAACGAACATCATAATTACTGCACACGACACATATAAATATTTTATATATATATCTGTTGATTCCAATTCTACGTGTTCACCACCGGAGAATTCGATACCCACTTTCATATACGAAGAGCCATCTTAATGACTTGGTGTCTCTAATATAATATTGAGGGCTTTCAGCAAAAATCATAGCCGACTTTTTTCTCTGACTTGCTAACCGATTGCTGATATGTCTTTACTAAACGCAGTGCTCCCAGATTTGTAAAATTACGGCGTTAGGAAATGCACGGCATAGAAGTCCGGCATAGAAGTCCATTTTAAAATAAACTATCCAAAAAAAAAAAAAATTTTAAATTTTTAATTTTTGTTGATTTTCTTTTTTAGAATTTTTATGGTGGATTTTTAGTCATCGTAATCACTACATTTTCAACGGAATTGCGAATTAGACATTCACAATTAGCAAAAAAATAGCGAAAAAAGTCAGTGATGTCAATACGAAATTGGAATAGAACAGGCGAGACAAAGATAACTTCTAGGCAAAAGTTTAAATTGTTGGTGATAAAAAAGTTCTATCGCCGTGGACTTAGTGTTGTACAGTAGCATATCATTCGTCCGTGTACTGGCTGATTGCCTGGCATAAGTAAAGACGATAACCGATAGCATTATTGCAGCTGTTGGTAGACAGGAGCGATGTTGCGATTTTTCAATATTGATTTCAGTGACTGCGATATTCCAATCACTGAGATATTCGCTCGCAGTTTCTGGTCACTTAAAACACAAAGAAATCCCTACAGACACTAAAATCGCTGCTAGTTTTGAAAACCGATAGCAGTGGCTATTTGCGATTTTTCATTCACAGTGAATAAATCGATGTTAATAAAATATCGCTCATCACTAGCGGTTGTTTTATTATTTTCTTTCTTTCCTTTGGTACTTTGGTGGGCTAACGTGATTAAAAGTTTGAGTGCACAGTAATTCAATTAAAGACTAATTTAAACCAAACCAGACTAATACGTACTAAAAATAATGGCATCCTCACACTGTGGTGAGTTCGAGGAGCCCGACGAGCTCAATTCGCATGCTGTTGCTCTCGCCACTAACGACGGCAAACGAGCCAAAATTGACTCGGTACCGTCTAAGCAGCCCGTAGTCAATCGGTACGTAAACTATTTTATTTTTTTTTTATAAGTAGATTATAACATTTATAGCAGTAAACTGAATGACGTGAAAAAAAAAATATAACTTATACTTAATTAAAAATGATGATAATTGCGTCGAAAACGCAATGATATAGAAGGCTGATTCCTACTTAGGGGGAAATCATGTTGTAGGTCTGGGGATCCGCAACAAGTTGAGCGGATTCATGTCAAAGGAAGCGGGCTCTGTGATCAGAGAAGACCTCTTGTACCATATACCCTAATTAAGACAACTGAGCTCTTACCTTTTTATTAAAGGCCAAAAGGTTCTTTGTCGAAGAGTTTCTGAACAGAGCAGGTGACACAGAGTCCTGTTTCAGGAAGTTCAGACGACGTCTGGCTACCGCCGGACACTCGCACAGGAAGTGAAGACTTGTATCTACGTCTTCTAGGCACAGTCTACACTCTGGGGAGGGTGACAAACCTAGTTGTGGCAGACTGTAATTTAGGCGGTGGTTAGCGGTGAAGTAGCACACAAGCAGCCTTAGGTCTGATCTAATACACAATAGAATACTTAATTAATTTTACTAAAAAGTATATTGTGCACATCTGCACATGAAAACCTATCGAATGGTACATTATTTAACAAAATTGGTTATATGGTTTAGGTGTAAAGTGATGATAAAGAAAACGTCTTTGCCTATTTACCAATCAACTCAAACAAGGAGCAGCGCATTAAATGTGAAATGCCCGGAACTAACACAGACTAATGAAGTGATGAAGCAAACGGAGAAGCCGCAAGCTCTGATCGACACAAACTTAAATAAGTCGGTAAGTGTTTCATAAAACACCAAGTGTTCTCATTCATTTATACTTTCTTGTCTAGGATCTTCCCCAAATACAGGGCAGTTCAAACTTCCTATTAAATCAATGTCCAGTGAAACTATCTGAAGTCGATTTTCCACCGGAGAATTCAGTCGCTTTGATTAGTGAGTCAAACTTTCACATGCCGATCTCGTTTAAACCTACATTGGATACACCGTTTACACGTGGCGAGCCGCAAGCGACAGCTTCCATTACGAATCGTAATTGCCGAGAAATTTTCCGAAAGGCGATCTGTGGCCAGTTGCTCGTTGCCGGATTCAAGAATGCCACTGAATCCAGTTTGGTGCTCTTCGCTGATGCCGTCGAACACTTCGTGCTGAGTTTTTTACAAACGCTGCAAGTCATCGATCGTGTTGAGGGTGCTGACGAGCGTAAACTACAAGTAGCACATGTGGAGAGTGCATATCAACTGTTGGCTAGCCAATCGCTGACGCAATTACACAACTTCTACGAACGAATGCTTGAACGCGAGTAATCGTGCCGACATCGAAGAATTCAAAAGGCAAAAGGTTGCATTTCCCGAGTTCGGTTTTTATCTTATCTTCACATGTTCAAATAAATAAAATATTTAAATAAATAATTGAAAGTCTTTCAGACGCCAATCAATAAATCACGCAGCCACCGTCTCCGCATCTTTTTCCGCTGCTAAGCGCTTATACAAACTACAAGCAACGAAATGTGTCATTTATGCCATATGCTTTGGCCTTTCCACTTGGTCAGTCTACCTGACAGACACACACATGCACATCTGCCAATCAGAATTTGGCTTGTGGTCGTCGCGTTGCTAATGTTCCGTCATGGCTATCCAGATGTCAGTTGTACTACATTCATATGGCTTGACTCGTTGTCAGCTTCACTGCTACTACTGTCCCTGACCATAGCTCTAGTCGTGCTGCTATTGTGTTGCCTCTATTTCGGCTTCTTATTGAATTGCCACTACTACGAATACACGAGTACATGTGTGGGTATATACTTTTGTGACTGTGGCCATGTGTGAGCTTCGGCTTGACTTGGCGTGGCTTTGGCTATCGGGCCCACAATGGCTTAAGTAGTCACTTTTTGTGCTTATGTGGACTCTGGTTTAATTAATTACAAGATTAATGCGTATTGCGCCTGGAAACAGCTATTGTCTCACATATCCAAGTATGGCCCGCATTAGGGCGTGTGCGTGAGCGTGTGTACAAGTTTGATTAAAGTGCCGGTGTATGTTACAGTCACTTACATTTCCGTTCTTTTATATTTATATATTTTTTTTATATCTTTTTTCTCAGTATATTATGCATATGACAAATGAGCATGGAAAGTACACCACACATTAAGTTAATAGGTGTTACAAAATGTGGTGGGCGCAATACGAGTACATATGTTATAGAAGTGAACCTTCAGTTATGATCGAATTGTTATGGCCTCTTATAATATTAGGTATTTGCAGAGTTATTATGACTAATCGTAAAAATTCGTTCACGCTCGGCTTTGTTTTTGTCTTGAGTTTGGGTCATATTCGAGCTGACGAGCAATAGTAGAATGGTGTACGATGAAGTCTTTCACTAACATTGGAGTTGTCAGGTTTTCGTTCTCTTTCAAGTCTACGATTTTGTTGGTCGCTCGATATAACCCGATTTGATCTTATTGAACCACTTCTCACAGGAAAATTATGTTTTAGCAGAACCCTTCGAGAGGCTATCGTCTAAGCCTCACCCTATTCTACCTCTAACTCTATACCCTATTCGTGTAGCGCCGCTACCTTGCCACATCCTTGCAGTATGCTCCGTGCTAATGCTATCCGTTTCGATAGTAATTCTATAGTTGTATATAATGCATAGTCTAATCGGTAAGTGAGAAGAATTGAGCGATATGTTAATATTTGTTTCCTCTCATTCAAAATGGTATACGTTATCTGATTAATCAGTATTTTGAAAAGTGCAGTGAAATTATAGTGTGAACCAATGTCTTTCTCATCTCCCATCGGCCTCATAACCAAATTTGATGTCTTTTGTTTTTGTCACGCAGCTAAATTGAAAAAAACTTTTTTCCGCCCACCATGGGATTGAACCTGGATATCTGCTACGGCAACCGGAGTACACCTACACTAGACTAACGAGCCGATGCACAAATTCAGCCAGGCAAGTGATTTAAATGCATGTGGAAAGCGACGCGAACGATAATTTTTGATTCTATGCAACGCTCGCAACGCTTGTAAAATTTTAACCTATTGAAATCAAACATATTGCACATCATGCAGCAGCATGATTAGCAAAAGGCAGTGCCCTGTTATGTAAATACAGCACCTATAAACAAAATTTTTTAATGGAGAATAACCCAATTTTCTATTTCAGACACAATTTCTACTGAAGGCACAAATTATACTCCCGAAGGCCTGCTTCGCAAAGCAATTCAGCCGCATACGAAGCGAAGCGAGCAATTAAAAAGAACAGTTAATTTCTATAATATAAAAAATAGTACTATTGAATTATTAGAACTAGTGAAATCAACGGTACCATTATTCCGCTATTCACTGGTGGCCAGAATGACAAACGCTAATGCAGGCGGCATCGCCATGATGAATTCATCATTTAAATACATGGAAAAGGGAATTGATTTAGAGCTAGTACTGATTCCTAAAGGGCTACTCACGAACCATTTCTAGACCAGTTATTTGTAGCCTTAGAATTAATTTTGTATTGTAACACGCTGTATTAACACTACCCGTAGCACTCCCTTCTTTTTCCTTCCCACTTTTTCTACGCTCTCTTCAAATTTTTACCTATTAGTTAAGTTCACACATCTTCACAAGCTGTTAATCATCGTCAAAGAAAAGAAGTCAGAGAACAACTTTACCTTTCTCAGAAAGTGAATTTGGCGTGTATAAAATATAACCTACTATTGGGACCAGCACGAGTTCTGTTTACTCGCCTGCTGGAAGAAGTGAAATTGCGTGGATTTCTTTCTTTTCTATATGAATTGCAATGCTGATTTATAATAATAAGGCTAATTTAAGATATAGTGAAAGTGTATGCAATTTAAGTATTAACGAAAAAGCTCGTTGAGCCAACAGTTACCTTTACACACTTCTCACGCTTTTCGCTAGCAGTTTCCTATTCAAATAGTAGCAGCTTCAAGTAGCTTATGTGATGATTCTTTATGTTACGATTTTTTTTTTAATTACATCCAACGTTTGTAACTATTATTCTAGTCCAATTAAGCTAATGAAAGTCAGTCGACGCTTTTTGAGCACACATTTGGATCTGGGACGAGTAGCAAAAAAAAGTAGCAGCTTTAAAAAACCACGATCGCTTCACTGGAAGTAGTTTTAACACCGGCTTTGTCATGATAAATTGTCTGAGGTTTGAGACCCGAATGTAAGAGGAAATAAATCAACTCTCAAAACAAGAAAAATAATTCTTTGCCTAGGCTGCGACGAAGGTAATGCTTTTCAGAGGGTATTTTGGTATGTAAAAAAAGGGAAGGAGAACACCGAAACAGCAACTTTTTCACACTTCCAAGTCAGACTAGGCAGACATTCTTTAGAATTTTAGTTTTTATAAGTTGTCCTCTGATAGGTTGGCCTACTGCTGAACCGCTCTAGATTTTTGTTAAGCTCAACCTTCTTACATTTATAGGGGACAACAGCAGCAATGGGATAAAAAAAACACGTGAACATGAAAACCATGTCAACATTTTAATTAATACGTAACGGGCAGCGCAACTACTTGTAACATCTAGTTTGGTGGGGGGGTGGCGTGTGTCTGATTTTTTGGGCTTTTTTTGTTTTTTGGCGCTGCGGCTTTGTCAATTGACTGCAACGTAGTTAATGGCTTGTCAAAATTCGACAAAAAGCCAGGCAGCACAGCTACAACAACAACAATACTACTCATTAGCTATGTTTGTTTATACATATTTATGTATGTGTGTGATTGATATGCGTACGGCGTAAATGAGCTGCGGATGCGTGCTTTGGCCAGGAGGACCGACCATGTACAGCCGTCAAATTTTACAAAACTGATGACAAAGGGCATTAAATACAACAACAACAAGAATAACAACAAACAACCAAAATGACACAGTGCGCTTTAGCATGGCTGGGTAACTGACGAAATGAAAGCCTTAAATTTCATTTACTTTGACAGTTTATCATAAGATCTTGTCAACTTAGCATTCAAATGCGACATGAATACAACGCACGCCCACACGCATCAAAAGCATACATCACGCTACCACGTGTGTATGTGTGTGTGTATGTGTAGGTGCTTTAAAATCTCTTTTCAACATCGATATGTAATCCTTTGATTGATGCTTTGCTTTTAGTAGTAGTAGTAGTAGTAGTAGCAGCAGCATCACGTATGGCACTGACGTAAGCACACACGTAGTTAGAGGCATAGCGCTGTGAAGACCTGAACTTAACGCTTTTGTATCTGTCTATGGGTGGGCATCGTTCTTGCTTTTGAGCCTGCATACAAATTTGCGCTTGATTTCATTGTGTGCGTATATGTATGACTATCCTTGTATGTGTTTGTGTGTGGGTGGATGTGTCTGTCTGCCTTAGTCACGACAAAGACGATTTTCGCATTTTTGCTTTTTGATTAGCTTCTGTTGAACGAAACGCCACAAACAGAGAACTTTGTTTGTTAGTTCTTGAGCGTAGGTGTGTCCTCGTTGTTGCATACTTTTAGGCAGAAAATGCCATTAATTTGTTTAACAGGGTTGGATAGTTTTAGATAGTTTTGAGCACAAGAACGCTGTGTACAAGTGTGGTGTTATAGAACATAAAGCAGTTTAGAAACTCAGGTAATGCCAGTCAATCCAACCCAATATGCCGGGTGCTTTTATAGAACACAAGCACACACCCATTGCGCGTTGTAATATGACTAAAATTATGAAATGTCCCTAGACACGGTTAAAAGGTACTATCAAATGTGTGCTTGAATTTGAGAACGTATTCGATACTCTAAAGCAATCGTCCATTCGTTGTTTTCTTGCGAACTGAGCTGTCGACAATATTAATAAGGTCACTGGGAGAAAGTTCACAAATTATTGTATTGTACCAAATTTCAGATCAATCGATTAGCAGGAAGTAGGCAAAATTTCAATTGCAAGATTTGATCCAAACAGGAGGGTGAGTTAAATAAAAGTGTTTAATAAAGAAATAACGTAAGTATGCTTGACAAGAATGACACTTGCCACGATGCCTAGTTTGTTTTTCTTCTTTGTCTGCACTTACTTTGTGAAGGCGTATATGAGGTAGGTTGCAATAGCCGCAGAATAGAAGTTGACAGAAGTCTCATGTGGGATACAAAATCAAAACGACTCTGGTTTATAACTTTAGAAATGTGTTATGCCGTTGTAACGTTATGCCAAATGTAAACGTTAAATATAAAAAAAACCTTAAAGTCCGGCACATTCGATTGTAACCATTATTGCCGAAAACTGGAGCGCTACATCGACAAAATATTTATTGATGGGGCTATTGGCAACCACATTTGCATACGCGGGCGATTTCTGAGGGTGCCTTACGAGCATCCGTCATCGAGTCCATTGGATCAGCGCATGCGACATATGAACCCTTGGGGCTCTTAAGGCTTTGCGTGCTAACTTCGTTTGCCGGATTCATGAATAGTGTACAATGGTAGGTCAGAAAAGAATATAAGCAGTCGAAGCGAAGATCGAATGTTTTAAGCATTATATGTGATACGCATAGAGAGAATATTCTTCTTCTTCTTAGCTTTCACAGTCCGGTGTGGACCATAGCTTCATCAACAATTTTCATCCACTCCGCTCTATCTCTAGTCAGAGCTCTCCAGTCGCCAACACTCAGCTTGTTAAGGTCTACTTCGACGTCGTCTATTCATCTTTTTCTTGGGCGTCCAGGTTTTCTTCCTCCAATTGGGCGCATTATAAAAGTCTTTTTTGGCATTCTTTCTGCTGGCATCCTCATCAGGTGACCAATCCACCTAATACGTTTTGCCTTTATGAAACGTACAACATTTTGTAACTGTATGAAGCATTAGATTAAATATTAGAGCAGACAGAGCATCTCCTTGTTTCACTCCGAACAATACTCTGAAAGACTTAGATGCTTCACCTTGAACTTTACTGGTCGTGTTTTCTAAGGTGCAGCCAACTAGTTCTATCAGTTTCAATGAAATACCAAGCATTTGCAGACATAATTTTATTTGTTTTCTATCTATACTATCGAAAGCCTGCTTAAAGTCCACAAAAAGGCAGAAAAGGTCTATATTGTGTACATAAAACTTCTCAAATATTTGGTTCACCACAAAACCTTGGTCGACAGCTGATCTGTCGCTCCTAAACCCACATTGGTACTCATCCATTATTTCTTCGGCGTAAGTGGCTTAGTGGTAGTGTGCTGGGCTACTAAGCGAGGGGCTCAAGTTCGAATCCCGAGAGGGCCAAATTACATCTTAAGGTTTTTTCCACTGCGCCACCTCTCGCGAACGTCTGACAAACATCCGAGAGTAAAAACTGTCATGAATGAGCTTCTCAATTAGCCGTTTGGACTCGGCGTAAAATTGTAGATCCCTTCCATTCGTCCCAAAAATTGAAAACCTACACAAAGCGAATGGTTGCGAGAAGCTAGGCCTTGGGTCCCATAGACCTGTCGCGCCAAAATATATATATATATATAGACATTAATTCTTTGGTATATAATGTTGGTAAATACCTTAGATAGATAGAATATTACATTCTACAAAGGTTTCAAGTGTTTCTTCGTTGATTCTCTGCTTCAGACGAATGCGCTGGAATAGTGCATGTTTTTATGGGTTTCATGACCTTCTTAATATCGCACATCCCTTTCAGACAAACAGGCTTGAGCATCGATACTCCAATCTAATTTCAAACTGTTCAGATTTCTAAAACACGATCACCAGTGATGTCGCGCTTGAATACTTCTATATACCGTGACTGTACTATAAACTGTATAAAGTTCACTCATGAAATGGGAGCACGGTCACATTATATTTACCTAAATGTGTCTTCTTACACTCTACCACTACTGCAATTAATTTCAACGCAATGAGATATATGACCAACGAATGGAAACAGATTCATTCCCTTTAATGTTTAAACCACTGAACGAAGTTTGATTAAAAAAACGCCAATTGAAACGTATTCCCGCTAGATGGGCACAATCAAATTTATATTAAAATCGGGCCAGTAATTTAGGTTAGACACGATGTTCAAGCCAACAATAATACCCGTTGATGTTGTGAGTGCAGTAGAGTGGGAGAATAGAGAGATTTGTGTGCCCCTCTCTTCTGTTCTAACGGCTTTGTATAGCCGCGTTGTTGTTGTTGTTCCATATACCTTACATACTCAACGTGGGGAGAGATCAATTTTGTGTGTTTGCGCTCTCTTTGCTATCATTAATGTATTAGTGAAGGGTTGCTCATGAGAGTTGCTCACTAAACTGAGCAAATGAACATAGTGCTTCCCTATTGTTTTTTTTGTTGCTCATTTTGTTTTTACAGACATTACAACAACAACATTACACTTAAAAAAACAACGGTTTTCTCTAAAATGCGGTCGATTGTGTCGGTTCCCACCGTATTTATTATTCCTTCACATGATCATTGTTGAAACTTGAATTATTACAAAAAGTGAAATTTAACCTTCTAATAAGAAGGTATTCATCTCTACAATGAACCTCACAAAAATCTCTAATTATTCCCCAATTTCAGCTCGTATTTTCCAATCAACTTCAATGCAACCCTGCAACGAAATTGTTGAAAGCCATTGGCAGTTAGCCTAGTTTACGCCTCCATAGGCGCTCGTCACCACACTGAAGCGAGTACTTAATCGTGATAAAGCCCAAAGAAAGCAAAGTGCATGAAAAACACCTGCAAGTGTTCGAGTGTACTCGCCTCTACTACTCTTGATGCACTCTATTGCTGCCGGCCTGTCTAGTCTGACATGCCAGTAATTCGAGTCCAGTTGAGTCTTGTTCATTTGTAGCTTGCGGCTTGTGTCCAATGGAGTTGCCAAGTGTGCGTGCTTAGCTTTTAAGCTCTCTCAAAAATGGTTACCTTTGTTAAATCAAAGCATTGGCAGTGGTGTGCAACAACTTGATTTGGTTGGTTATGTTGGTTAATTTCCACAGACTCAATATGTGTACACAAAAGCACAAAATGTGATATCCGCTTCAAGGTGTGTTTATCAAAAAAAAAAAAAAAAAGAGGGAAGAAGAAGAAGAGGAAAAAATAGTAATACAGCAGTTTCGAGTTATCACAATGCTCATCTTAATATGTAGGCAGATACGAGTATAGCGCCAGCATCGTCATTGCCAGCAACATTGCCAATGTCGTTGTGCATGATTAAAGCTGCTTTGTTGTTGCTCTTGATGAGTACGAGGTTGAGAGTGCGACTGAGTATTTGAATAATGATGAAGAGGACAACGACGTCGTCATACGTTTAACCTTCATTGGCAGCAAACACTATCAACTCTTTGGTTCGGTGCTTGCTCATAGCTCAGCCCAGATGAGTTCAACTCGTCACACCTTTGCCTTTTGTGATAAAGAGGAAACATATTCAAGGATAACAGACACACTCATAGACACAACTACAATGACAATGGCAACGAAATGGCTGTCATATGCAGCTGCTGTTGTCGAAGTTCATCGTTGCCACGTTTGATGCCGGCAATAAACCCAGCTATGCCGCTGTACCTCGCGTTCTCTCGTTCCTATGCCTTGTTGCTTGTTGATTATGTTGGCATTCAATGTGAGTCGTTGATAATGATGTAAAGTTGCTTATGCCTCTTCCTACTACCACCGCTGCGAATTGACAACAACGTTCTTTCCGTGTTCCACACGTTTTCATATTTAAATGCACATATGATCGATTATGCTCTATCGCTCAATACGTAATTCTATGTGGCATAATCAAAATCCTGGCATAATGAACTGCATTCGCACCGCTTTGTATGTAGCACGTGGAGGGCATACAAATGAATGCTTCTTTTTACACATTTCTGCTTCAGCTGCGTTTAGTGTGTGATTTATTTTTGGGTTCTCATACAGCCAACCAATCCCATTGAGTGGTCGTTGTTGTTTGCGCTTCTTTGACTCCGATTTTATAGATTTTTTTAAAATATTTATAGTTATTCATTTTTTTAAAAAATGTTAGTATTTGAAGCAACAAAAGCAGTTTTTAGATACATCTCCTAGTGAAGAAAATGACAATGGCATTTTTTTGTATATATTCTGCGCTGAATGAAAAATACTCTGCCATACAAGAACTCAAATCTACCTAAGTATACACTTTCAGCTATAATAGGTAATAACGTAGTTCGCTTAACATCTGTGGTACTGAAGTCGTCAGTTATTTATCTAAAGATGTTGACAGAAGAATAAACCACTAGTTTGTAACTAGTAACTTATATCACCTGCTAAATCGAGTTTGATTGTGGGCTATTCAACATCCAATGAGCTGTTGCACGCCGCCTTGGTTCGGTGGAGCTGCAGTGTTTCCAGGGCTTGCAGTTGCGGTATGTATTTTTTATTAAAAGTCTGTTTTCTAATTCATTTGGATTTATTCACACTTGTAATTTTTGTGACTATTTTCACTGCCTTCTCAATGCACCATGCCGTTAGCTTCTCTCTATCAAGAAGCTGATGGCTGTTTTCTATCTATTATAGTTAACATTCCGTTAAGCAACTCTGTTAAGCAACAGTGCGTTTACTTATCCACTATCTTACACTATCTACAAGAAATGACTTAACATCACCTACATAATTACGATATAATATTAGAAAGCATTTGCATTAAGGAAATATGCATTTACTCTATCTATTTTGTATCAACTTTTTACATCATTTATACTACGGACGGATATGTGAATATGGAAAGTTGTCCCCTTATGCAGTACGATGTACATCAGTGTTCTGTAATAAGTAGCTCAGCTTGTGAACCCACTTAACTATATATTAAATACTCACAACACAAATATTGCTTTCGCTTTCATAAATAAAATAAAATAATATATATATATATATGTATATATATTAATAATAAATAAATAGATAATTTTTTAAAAAACCAATCAACAATGTTCTGCCTTGTGTAATAATAAAGATGAATATTTTGTTCAATCATGTATGACCTCGGCTTGGCTTTTAAACCTCGCTTGTCAGCGAATGTCAAGCTGATGAGCGATTCAATGTTAACCACTCGCGAATGGATAAGAGGAAGTAGCAAGTAGCTCGTGAGCCATCGAATATGCGTTCTATTTATGTCCCTTTCTCTTTCACTCTCTCTCGTAACAAACAACATAATCAATGTGTATAAATGGCACGGGACTAATCGTGCCTTTTCGTTTATTCACGATGCATTGCACATCTCTGATTGACACCGCTGAGGTAAAAGAACCAGGAACAGTGAAAAGATACCTAGAGATAGTTGAAAGCGAAACACCGAACATGTTGTTTATTTTATTTATAAAAGTGGAACCCAAGGCAGACACATTTGGATTTTTTAGGTGCTGAAAACTTCTTTGTAAAAATAAAAAGTACAATTAAGCAAAAAAAGAAAAATAAGGAAGGAACATGTTCATTTGCTCAGTTTAGTGAGCAACTATTTCTTTTTCACTCACCCATGAGCAACTCTACACTAATACATTAAAGATAGCAAAGATAGCGCAAACCTACAAAATTGATCACACCCCACGTTGAGTATGAAATAGAACAGAAGAGTGGGGCACACAAACATCTCTCTATTCTCCCTTTCAACTACGCCCACAAAATCAACGGCTGTTTGTTGTTATTGCTAATATATATAAGTCATCATAAACTTTATATTATTCAAAAAACTGCTTCACCAAATAAGCCAATATAATATTCCAGCTATCATGAATATGGCCAATATGGCAGCATGTGACTGCTATGTGGCTGCTATTACGGAAGATGCTTAATGACTTAACACATACCTCGTTTGTTCTAAAGATCAATGTCATAGACATTCTCCAGCGCATTACAATACTCGTATTATTCAGCGCAATGGCAACCTTCACATACAAACCACAACACGCTTACATAATGAATATGATTGACATGCGGGGCGCATATTTAAATGGCAGCGGAAGTGCGCCGATATACGTCAATATACAAGGACAGCCAAGCATTGTGAAGCAACAACAAAATAGAGCAAGTAAAAACATGTTGGCAATGGTGACCTGGCAGGCTCGCAGGCAGTCTACCGGAAATGAACAAAAACAAAGCGAGCACCATTTGCCTGAACGCATGCAACAAAAAACAAACAAAAAAGAAAATATTTTATCTACATCCCCCGGTGTGTGCGTGTGTGTGTGTGTGTGTGTGTTTGCCTCGAATTGAACTGCTGTAATTTATTTTTATTTCAGTTATTATTATAATTGTTGTTGTTGTAGTTGTTGCTGTTGATTACAATCAGCTTCCGGCGGTCATTAATTTTTATTTAGCGCATATTTTTCTTTCCTTGAATTTCAGTAATTTTTCTTTCTTTTTTTTGCAGCCAAGCGCGAGCGAAATAAGTGAAAATATGTGTATGTGTAAGTGTATAAAGATGTGTGCGTTCGTGCAGCATAGCGGAAACGGAAAGTGTGTTAATTTCCGTCTGGCGAAATTGCGTCGTGTCGATAATTGTGATGTACGGCGAATGACTCGAATATGCAATCATTTTGATCGTTTTAACAAAAGTCGCCATGGCAGGTGTCGCAGGTATTTGTTAATACGCAATATACAAAAGCAAAATTACGCTGAAATGCGTAGGAACTCAGGCTGCTGGAATGCTGGTGGAAAACAAACGAATGTCCTTCGAATTACTGCATTGTGGATTGGCCAGTACATATCCAAGAGCAGGAGCAACAATAACTTAATTTATTTAAATATTCTTAAAATAAATATTCTTCTTATAGACAGAACGTCAGATATTTGGTTAAGTAGGATGTGTACTCTCACCCGTGGTATGGTGCTTTCTTGTGAATTCACTTTTGGATGAGATGGAAGAACTGCTTATCGCCGCTTATTCGAATGATGCGAATTAATGTCAGGGGATACCCGTGTACCATCAGCCCCAAATATTAAATTGTTTAAAGCCGTCGACAGGTCGTAGAACTAAATACTTCACAGGAAGTCAAATAACTAGGTGTAATCTGGGAAAGGCATTTAAAGCTGAAGTTGTCATGTGTACACCGAAGCATTTTCTGGTAGTTCTACAGAGTCTTTGGTAAGAGCTGGGGTTTAAGAGGTGTGGTTTTATAGATTTTTCATAAAGCCCTCACCTCGATTATTCATTGGAAATATACACTGGCCAAATTCAGCGAGAACTCTATAGCTAGATTACAATTTGACTGCCAATGACAAAGGACAATTGAGGAGTGATATAAAATATATTAATTTTGTCATAGGGAGATAAGTGCAAAAAACTATTATAGATACCGACTCTTCATTTTTCGAAGGTCTTCAGCACTTTCTTAGAGAATTGCAGAAGTTTGCAGGGGAATAATAATAGTATAATCTATACTCTATATCCTTTTTCCTTCTCCTTACCATTCTCTAGCCTGGCCATACACGACGAATATGTTCATGCGATTCGCTTGTGTTAAAATCCATGTTGGTCGTGTACGACATTGTTGAGATTCGCTGTTCGTGTAAAATTCGTCTTGTGTGGTCAGCTTTATCTAATTTACCATATTCCTACATATATATTAATGTATCTATATTCTATTTATATGACAGTTTTCGTAACTTCATTCATCATAACTTAGCTTGCAGATGCCTGCTAAGACACTGGGACCTCTGTTAGTTCACTGTACTATACTCCTATACCTATACTCACCTAACACTCGGTGCATTACATAAAACATTTTTTTAAATATTTATTTTATTTTAGTTTTTCTTTAAATATGCCTATAATTGATGTCATTCAGTTTGATTTCATTAATATTTATTTACTCAGTGGAGCAACCACAAAATTATGCAAGAAAATATTTTTTCAACTTAAAAACGAAAATTTGCAGTTTTTCAACGAATTTCTGCCTCTTTTTAACTGCAAACAATGAAAAAGCAAAAAAGTAGCAGAAAAAAGTCGTTGATTTCACCAATTTTCAGTTCAAAAAAAACTATATTTCCCTTTTTTTGGTTGGTTTCATTTACTTTTGGTGCATTATTTTTAACCAAATCGGTTTAAGTGACACGCAATGCTGTAACCACAACAAAAAAATATACCAACAACAACTACAAGCAATGTTGTATAATACCGAACACCAATGACAACAATCTGATATGAAGTCTTATATATTTCGCTGTCTTGGTGCGCGAACTCTCGTAGGCTTTACTCAAGTCAACTTTGCCTGATAGACTTTCGCGGTATTATATCGGCGCGGGGTTGCGCCGTTTTTAGTCCTAATTAATTGGGGCAATTAGTTTAATGCAATGCACAAACCCACCCCGAAGAGGGGGCAGTTTTTAGTGGCGCTTTGTGCTCGTTTGCCGCAAAACCAAATTCACACGACTTGATTGCGATGAGAGATAATTTTAATGTTGCGAAAATGTGAGGCCTTACTTAACATTAAATGGAATTGTTGAAAGGGTGTAAGGTGGTATGAGCACGTGTTGTTTTACATTTTCACTGGGTTAACTGGCGGTTATATAGAAATGTTTGGAATAATAGAATAGAGAATAATAGAATTTTGCTCTAATTCTGTAATAACCAGAAGTATTGTAGTTCTTGTATGTGTGCGTATAAATTATTTACTTTGATAGAATAGCTTAAGAAAGAGGTCTCACCTGCTAACTACAGTGGTTCAAAACCTATTGAACGTTTGTTAACGTCTCTGCGTTATAATCTAAATATAACTTGGGATTAAGTTAATATATAACTATAGGATGCAGTTCTCAATAGATACTTTTGGCATACGGGTACAGTTCAAGCCAATTCACGTCTTACACCACGCTCAGCAAAGTGAGTTAGGTGATCTCCAATGCTGGAAAAAAGACATCATGGCATGATGTCGAGAACTCGAACAATCTGAAGGAAGCCTGAACTTTCACTTGCCATAATAATTTCCCTGAGTTAGGTAACAACGTCAGATGTACAGAGGCTCCAATCTCTCAAGTCGAAAATGACCGACACGTAGACACAGATTGTTTGGTCATTAAAGGCGCTGTCTTAGAACGCGAAAATCTAACTCCAAGAGCTCTTACACTCTTTATGCTCACGACGCGGCGTGAACATCATAGTCATAATAATGAAGGGCATCGGGAGAGACGAAACAGAGAGCAGAAGCTCGTAAAACAAAGTGAAGAAAGCTTATCTACTTCACTGAACACTGAATACTGAGTTTGAAGCTGAAACTACCCGAGTTCGTGGATAGGAACGTGGGTCATAATTTTGGGTCAACGAACTTCCGGATTGAGGATCTCACATACTTTCATAATTGATAAGTTAGCAGGGGAATCATAGTCTAATATATAATACTTACTATTTGATGTACTATCTACTGCAGAGTTCTAAGAGCCTGCATAATAGTGGGCGGCCAAGAGCTTCTACTATTCAACTTCATCTATCTGTATGCTTATCTAACTAACCATATTCCTACGTATTTATTTATCTATCTATATTTCTTTATTTACGAGCAGATACCCGGCGCGTTTCTGCCTCTTGGCATACTGTTGTCCATGCCCAGATTCTCGTTATTCTTCTGTTTCAAGTGATCTACTTTTATTTTTTCACTGTGCTTCGGATATTTTTATTTCCAATTAATGCTTGTTTTGGTGGCATTATTTTGCAGTTTTTTTAAATTTAGTTAAACGATTAATACGCCATCTATTTAAAAAATTTATTCACGTCTTCTTCGTAATTATTAAAGCAGTTTGTGACTTAAACTTTTTTTATTTTTTTTTGACAGTGTTTCGAATTTGACATACTTTTCAAAGGCAAAATGATGAAGCAATATTCTTTTCATACAAATAATCCAATTTATTTTTTTCCCCAACTTTCGTGGTATACTAACGCAGCAAACTTTACAGGATTACTCAACATGCTATTGTAGAGTTTACCTGAAAATTCCATAAAAATCGACCCTGCGGTTTCAGCATCTATAGCGAATATACATCCAAACATCCATACATACTTCCAATTTCATATATATAGATTTATAAACAGAGATTATATTGTAGTTGGCTTTAATTATTGTAGTAAATAGGAGCTTCGAGCGCATATACTATTTATTACGAATATTCGACGAATCGCTTGGGGTTTTATTATTTGGTTCTCTTAAAAATGACAGTTTCTTTGTGACTAAAAATAACCATTACCTATGCTTTGTGAAATATCCATACAACTTTTTGCACTATTTCGCATCTAAGCAAGTATTCTGTTGCTGACAGACAGCAGCGTCAGCAATAACGTGCAATACTCAAAAAACTATTCACAAAACATGTTGACAACATAATTGCCAATTTTCAAACAGCGTGAACAAACACAACAGCCACGAAAAACATACATTTATGTATGTAAGTAAAGGAATCTGCACATTGCCGTCTGCTGCTGCACCAACCGAGCAATTTAATTTTAGACACACAAAATCATAGAAAAATCAAAATCTTGGTTGGCGTTGTTGTGTCGTCGCAAACAAAGCCAAGTTATTTTGACACAAAGCACCGCACGCCTGCAGCAGCGCGAGCTCGGCTGTGTGGACAAACTGCCAACCAAGCACAAGCGCCCATGAATATTTTAGCGCGGCAGAGGCAGCAGCCAGCGAAAAAAGGGTCAAATTGGTCTGGCAAATTTACGCAATTTTTGGTAAAATATATAGCAACAGAAAAACAAAATTGGAATAGAACTTCTTCACCGCTCTTTCTGGCCAATGTTGTCAAATGGGCGCGAGACTTTGAATTGCGTTATTGCCGAGAAGTATGCTTTAGAATTTTGCGGTCGAAAAGTTTCAATTTATGACGAAACTAAATTGGATGAGCGCCGTTACCGTCGTGCTTATTTTTAAAATAGCTTAGTTTTGTTTAAACAAAATTTTTCTTTTTATGTGCTAAGAAATAACGGGTTTAAAAGTTTGCACAAACAAGCTGAATGCAGTTGAAGCTCATTAAAGAAAAATTTGCGACGAAGAGACACTATAATTTTTCTGCAAAGCTTATATCATATTTAAATAAACTTCGCACTTAAAACTTTTGCACAAAGTTGAAAATTTCTTCTCAGTTTATATGTATATATTATAGTACATATATATTGTATTTTGTCAATTTGATATTCGCTTAAAAATGAGACATTTTCACACACGTTGAAAAGACAATGTGAGCAAATCTCACTGGTGCGAATTTCGTTTAACCACACGTACCTGTCAGGTTTGCCACTTAAAAAAAATTAATTTTGCTCCCGTGACTTTCTCAGAAGTAGTGTGTGTCTTAAAAGAGACAGTTTTTATATTTATACCATGGCAAGACTCGAGACTATTTTTTACAAATTTTTCTTAAACTAGTGAACTACTACCTATTTTATTGGCAGCTTAAACGAATTATATGTAAAAACTAACAAAAAACTAATGACTATACAAAAGTAGTCAATTAAAATTTAAAAGTTATGTATTTATGCATTACATTTTAACTTAAAAATATATGTTAAGAGAGGTCTCTGTCAGGAAGATCCTCTGGGTGGCATCGTTTTAGTCTTCTAATCCTAGCTCTTAGCCTTTCACACGTAAAACACCTGGCTAGTGCGTCCGGGTGGGAATTAAGCCGTTCCAAATATTTTTTCGCTTTTATTTGTGGCACGTCACCAACTTTAGGGACTCCTAAATCCTTTTAAAAATCCCATGTACGCATGTACCATGGAGCATTGCAGATTCTCCATAATGTTTTGCTTTGAATCACTATTATTTTATTTAAGTGAGTTTTGGCGGCAATTCAGTACACCTGCATCGCAGACTTCCAGATGGGGCTCAATATAATTTTGTAAATAGCTACTTTGTTGGCTAGAGTAAGCTTGTTTTTCGGGGAAAGTAGCCACGCCATTTTCTTGGCTTTGGACAGAACTGTTTGTTTTACCATTGTAGTATGTCTTCCAAAAGTGAGCCTTCTGTCTAATAAGACTTCCAGGTATTTGTGTGCTGGTATGTGTTTGGTTGGAGAATGTAGCATTGAAATGGCTGGACAAGTCGCTGATCTGGTAGTAAATGTACCAGTTTGTTTAAATTCATGCTAATATTCCAGCTTTTGGTTCACATTTCAAAACTTTTACATACTCCTGGAGCGCCCTTGTGGCATCACCAATTAGACGACTTCCAGTCAGTACAGAGGTGTCATCGGCGTATGTGGCTATGAGAACGTCGTTCCTGTCTACAGAAGATATAGAGTCAGATGTTGGCATGTCTGCTGTAATTATAGGTATAGAGATCCTGGTACGCTTCCGAGTGGGACTCCAGCGCAGATTTATCTTTTAGAAGATTTGGTGCCATCAATAACCACACAGAAGGACCTATTGTTCAGGTAACTGCTTAAAAGCTGAAACAGCTGTAGATTAAGTGACCGTTTCAGCTTGTATTGTAGACCACAGTGCCACACCCTGTCGAAAGCTTGTTGGATATCCATGAATATTGCCACCGCGTACTCTTTGTGTTCCATGGCTTCTAGTGCGAAGTTGACTATACGGTGGAGCTACACTGAAGTACCGTGACTCTTACGGAATCCGAACTGCCATTTAGGAATCAGGTCTGCACGGTACTAAGCTGCAGGATACGATTTAATATTACCCTTTTCAACATCTTGTCGAGTTTCACTTCTGATTTTTATGTTTCGGGATCATCATAGGTTACTAAATGCTGTTAACTAAACGCTACTGCAATTAGAACTGTTAAGTTACACTTTCCAATAGACTGTTGCGTACATAAACTACGTAGATTCATTGGAGAAAGGTAGAAACTGCGTGGAAACTATTGCAAGTGTGAGCTTACGTATTTAAGACTTTTGAAAGTGACTACAACTCCTCAGCAATGTACCTCTCAAAATAGACCGTCTATAGTTTGAGTTTTGGTGCTGTAGATAGTTTAAGTACATTTTTGGGATCATTCCCATACTTTGACTGCTCTGGAACTGACAGAAATAACGAGGCCAGAACTTTCTGCACTGAGTAAAACGGTTACGGATCCGCTTTGTTCACTCTCATTCTCCCTTTCCGACATACATTGGGTCTAGCAGACAATACAATATATCATATTGAATACAATATATCATATGAAGACGAAGAATGAGTAGAACGCAATCAGTGTGTCGTATTAGAATACGAATTCAATGTCTATAAACAGCTTGTTTCAGTTCACAAAACTATTCCTTGTAATTTACATGTGACTATAAGTTTACTTTTATTAACTGTAGCTAAGGTCATTGAGCACTAAATGAGTTAGTTCCTTCGAGATAGTCAGTGTATGGCCAAAATGACTAGAATAAATTTGGTCTCTTCCCTAAACTCACCAGCTTCCTTGAGTTAGGCCAATTCATTATATTCCTTAACTGGGTGCAACGAAATTTGTTCTCTAGAGCAAATCAATCTATTTGTTGGAAGCAGTAATCGCTCTGGCGAAGAGTAGCTGTTCAAATCCCAACGGCTGCAAAGAGGCAGCTGCTGTTAATTAACAGCAAAGGTTAATCAACAGCAACATCCCACCTTTAGTACTTTTTATCCTCTCTTCTGCATACCTCCGATGCATTCACACATGTTTTGTAATACCGAGCTCCTCTTAAGGGAAATAAAGGGAAGTGGATTGTAATTCAAGGTGAACACAGCGTTTTCTTTGTTCACGGTTTGAAACAGGTAGCACAAACCAGTGCTTCCTCTAATCACTATTCATTACACAAAAGTCATTCAACCTTATTGCGTTTAATGACCAAACTCAAGCCAAAGCCGATAACAATGGCGCCATAATTCCAATTAGCAAATATTTTAACCAACCGTAAACATTTTTGGCCCTACACACTCACATGCATATTTCTGTACTTTATTGCAGTTCTTTCTTTTAAAAAAGCTTAAGCCCAAAATAAAGAAAAATGAGCAACATTTTAGTACACGACAAAGTTAAATGTTTGCGCGCAACTTTGCTTTGGCGATAATTGTGCAAAACAAGCAACAACACAACCAGCTCGACGCCAGCAAGCGAACGAACAACTTCCACATGTGCAACTAGATACAAGGCACACAAGCAGTGCAGGCGCTGGGCCACAGACAGACGGCGGGCCGGCGAGGCCTCTTAATGTCGTCCACTAAAAGCGACATTAAGCTTAATTATAAGCAAACATTTCAAGGGGCAACTGGACACAGGAGTGTGCATATGTTGAAAAATGCAGAGGAAGTCAAATTGGAGCAAAGAAAGGCGTACTTGGTGTTGCATAACTCATATAACGCGCAGAAGCTACGCTCTCTAATTTCCTTGCACACAGGACAGCAAACACAGACCGGGCACATGCTAAGATAGAAAAGAGCATAGTCAAACAGCATGTGTGAAAAAGTTACGCCAGGACATTTGTGCATCCTGTGCGGTTTTGTAAGCGTTGCTGTTACTGCAAGTTGGGCTTGACTGTGAACTTTTGTTGAGCTTGTTGCTTTTGTTGTTGTTGTTTTGGCTTTGTGTTAGAGACAGTTGTCCAGATTTGCCGATTCGATATGCCCTAAACCACACAACAACTTTTTGAGCGTACAACAGCAGAGGTGTGTGCTTATCGGGCGTTAAATGTGTTTTTCTTGCTCTGGCAGCTTTTAGTTTGTTTCCAATAAACCGTATCATTTGCCAAATAAAAAATGAAAGCAACATATTGGCTTCAAGGCTGAAATTGCCTTTATTGAATTGAATTTATTTTCACTTCATTATTTTGGCCATAAAAAGACCAGACTTCAATTTGGACAATCTCCTCCAATTCAATGTTTCAAGGCAAAATTTTGATAGGCATATTCTTTGATCTCACGTATAGGTGTGAATTCTGCGCGCTCGATCAGTGACCCCGGGCTGCCTTTGTTTTGCAGCCAAAACTTCATCTCATTGATTTCGACCAGTGGCGCCTCCAAGTGTCCTTTAATGCTGCCCTTATCGGTATTCGTACACCAGCCGCGAACACCCAACATTTTCGCCTGAGTGCGCGCACACTTGCGAAAGGACACGCCCTGCACTTGGCCGAAAATCTCGAAATCGCAACCGAAAATTTGACGCGTTGAAGCCGTTTTATTCATTTTTACGTTAGTACATTTGTATGCTCCGGAAATAAGTAAATAATGTTGACACTCGAAGCATCATAGCTCTAGCCTACTCATCCTCTGTTGCAGACGTAATTAATATTTGAACAACCAATTTTTTTCTATACTTTATAGAGTATAGAGGCGGTCCGGATAGAGAAGAGTTCTACGTGAAAAGCATAGAGACAAACATACTAAACACAAGCAAAACGGAAATACATACAACATATTGGTAAGTTCAAAAGATAACTTTATCCTATTTAACGGACTAAGGAATTTTGTTTACCATTTCAGTTCCACACAACCAAGGCGGGGTTATTTAACTACCTACTCCCGTCTGACCTCTTCCTCAATGGAGGATTGGGTTTAAGGCACAGGGTGCATTATAAAGCACTCAGTGTTCCTTAACTAATACCAATAACAGATTTTATATTATAATAATATGAATTAATCACATCCCCAGCAGTTTTCAAACAAAGGAGGTCTCTCTTTATCACTCCCAAAGTTGAGATGCGTTTACCACGTGACTCCAAATATCTAGTTCTTTGGTGCTATTTTGTTTCCATAATAAAAAAATAGTGAGAATAATCAAAAATATTTATTTCATTAACTTTAATACAATACCTCTAATAGAGGTCTTGGTATTTGGTCATGGTATTGGCCTATCCGGAACTCTATGAATCATCGAAATCTGTAGTTCACAATGATATAATAAATATATAAGGTGTGACGTGGTGGTAGAGACCGATTCTCTGCCAACCAGTGAAACACGCGACACGAGGCCTAGGCCTGTTAAGGGTTCAAGGGTCCGGGGAACCCCAACCATCAGAGGAAGCGGGCACTGCGACCAGAGAAGGTCTTTTGTACCCTTAGATCACAATGATTATGCGGAGAATTTTTGGAATTAATACAACACAATTAGAACAGCTCACAGACTCGATGTCTCAAAAGGCTCCACTCACTGGATGGATCTACCTTTCGGAAAGCCTCTTTTTACATGAGATTTCTTCCTTCTCTTTTTGCAAATTCAGTGGTTGTTACTCAACTGACAGAAGCAAATACAGTACCACAGTAGCTCGAATTTTCCATTGGTTACAATATAGAGGTTTGTTCAAAGAACACATAAAATGTGGTCAACACATGTCAAAATTAGGTATCAGCTGTATATCAAATATAGAGTATAGAGGCGGTCCGGATAGAGAAGAGTTCTACGTGAAAAGCTGTGCACTATTTTTAGCGATTGCAAATACTGTAAAATCGGTACACTTTCCTATTCCCTCTAATTTTTAAATCACTATCTGCTTCTCCTATGGCTAGATAGAAAACGATACTTTCGAAAAGCTTAAATACTAGTGAGCTGCTATGTACTTACAATGTCCTACCTTAGTCTTTCTCTCAATCTGTTAATCCATATATTCATCTACAATATATCTTTCTAGACTAATATGTCTTCTAGTGGGGTTCTAGTAAAGCCCGCGTAACTCAATACCTCTAGCAGTTAGTCCTATAGTTTACCCTCCGAGGGGTCATATTGCAAAACAACAAGGTAAAACATCCCAAACACATTTACTGTCCAATTAAAGTTCATGAGACGTTGCAAATTGTTGATGCTGACAAAGACTAGTCAATGTACAAGTTGTGCTCGACGCAACTTTAGCCGACTGACTTCACATACTGACGCCATTACAAAAGCAACGTAAAACAGGAAAAAAATGAAGAAAGGGGCGTTGGAATGAAAACTCTGAACTATTCCGCCAATTTTATGCTCTATGCAAATAGTACATCAAAGCGAGTTTGTTGTGTTGTTATATATACTGATGCCGTAGATTTATTATTTATCAATGCTGCAGACTTTCCGTTGCAACTTTGCACACGGCAGGAGAGCTGGCTAAAGAAGCAGGATAGATAGATAGCTACAGGATACATGGCCGTAGTTGAACGTTTACACAGTTAAGTTTGCTGATATCGACAGCACAGGCATATGTGCACCATCATGCATGACACGACTGCCTGGTGAATGCCATAACAGTGTCAGATTTCATATGGGTACACAAATATGTAGTAGTAGCAGCGAGCATATATCAGATACGAGTATCTTCGATAAGAAAATAAAGAACATAAGTAACTGAAGTCTAGAAGCGCCGCCTTCTGCTGGCTTCGTATTTCTTGTTTACTTCAAAACGTACTTTGTGAGTGTGGAATTCAATTTTTCCCCCTTTTATTTTCACTTTCTGCTGCATTCTATGTTCGATAATTTTCTTCCAGGATTTAAAATTTTTTATAGTCTCGACTCCCTTTGTATGCCAACAACAAAAACCAAAACACACACAATTCAAATAATTATCAAGCAGCTTTTCGCCAGCTCAAAAGAAAAGCTGTCAACTTAACGCAGCAAATTTATATGCAGCATACTTTCGAGCTTATTTCGGTTCATTTCACAATAGCATACATACTGGCAGCAAAGCAGGCTGCATAAAACACACCCTTTTGCCAATTTCTCAAGCACAGCATCATTGTTTCAAGTACAAAGGACGAAAGTTGTTGCCACTGCAACCGGAAACGCTGCACAGTCAGCATGCAATAAGAGCGGCAGCATTGTAGTAAGCCCAACAGTATGCTACAAATGGGTGTTGCATTCCTAGGCATGGAAACCAAAACTGTGTAAAATTGCTTTAAGTTGCCAGCGCTCTTTAATAAATTTGTAGACTATTTGGCTTATAATTGGTAAGGACTTCTTGAGCGCAAGAAAAATTATAGAAAAATCCCAAAACCAAAAGCCCAATCAAATAAAATAAATCATTTCAAGCGGAAACTGCTAAGTGAACAGTTAACTTTGTACGTGTGCGTTTGTATACAGGATCCGCTCAAAACGAGGCAATTGTTTATCCACAATGCACACGCACACATGGGTCGATCAATAGGTACTACTCTCTATGAACAAGTAGCGATGGTGAGAGAAGTTGACAGTTACTTCGAGATTCTTGCGATACATAGGTTAGTACTGATTATGGAGATAGCTTTATCACATGTGTATCATGTGCCCCGATAAAATTTACCAGTGAAATATCGATCCATAATACGCTAGCTGTACTTTAAGACCATTCATAGTCTATGACAACCTTCAGTAATTACTAGTAGGATTTTTTTAAAAAGAAGTGTAAAGATTCCATTCATCCGGAGCTACGTATGGCTGCTGCACTCGTCCAACATAGCGCGCTGCAATTTTTTTCTGTTCCCAAATATAGCTCCAAAAGAAAAAATTCAACTAAAAACAGCAATGTAGGGTTATAATAAATAGGCGAATGATGTTGAGAAAATTTTGAAAAAATTTACTTCTTAATTCAATAAGTGGGTACTTATTGGTCCTCCCTCGTTCGAGTACAAACAAGAAGCCATAAATAAATTTGTAAGTGTGCATGGTTTTATAGAGCAAGACCAAGCATAGACTACCCAAATACGACACACAAAATTGAAGTAGTCAATTAGCTTGGGCCTCTACAGGGTGTTCAAATTGAACTGCAACCGACTTCAAACTTATTATTTACATTAACGTTGTTAATAAAATTGTAAAAAAAAACAATAAATAAAAATGGCGGGTTCACTTTTACAAGCTGCGGAATATCGTCGCCACTGACGAGAAAAATTCGTTGTCCAATTCTTTTCACTTGTGGTGCGTTTGTAGATTCAATTGTAACATCCTGTATATATTGTATTTGAGTATATATACATATATATGTATCTGTGTACGCGTATTGGCGTTTTGTGTGCGTGCGGCAATAAAACATTTAAGAATTATGTGTCCACACACAGGAACACAAACAAACAAATGTGTTTCTCTGCGTGGCCAGCGACTGCCTGCCGCAATATTTTCTACATCCAGAGCTCCTTTGTAGGCTTCGTACGTGTGGAGTTCTCATGCTCATGGCTGTTTACGCAGTGGCTTTCTAAGCGTAACGAAAAACAATTAGCCCCAACTGCAAATAAAAATGTTTCGCTTTCTACTTACTACTTCCTATTGTTTTCATGCCGTTGTCGCGTGCCGTTGCTCATAGCATGCATTTTGAGGGTTGTGCTATGCAGTATATGGCTGGAGCGTCCACAGGAAATGCTTGCGTTTGTAAACTTTGTATGATTTTTTATGGCTTTTGAATTTCTTTTTTATTCATTGCATTTTGAAGAGTGTTTCTTCCGACTGTGGTTGAATATACGTGTGGCCATTAACTTACAATTAACTATGTTGGTTCATTTCATGGCGTTACAGCTTTTGTGGACACATAAATAAACAAACATGATCAATCAGACTTCTTCTTCTACCCAGTTTTCTTTGTCTTATGCCACCCCTTAATTAATAGTCTTCTTTTTATGGAAAATGTTTGGTTAGTGCCTTAGTTGTAGAGATGACCGATATCCAATTTTTTTAATATCAATGCTTGCAATGCTTTTCGCTCATTGTGAATGCCAAATTCACAATTTCGTTGAAAGTTTAGTGATTGCCATGACAAAAATTCTTTGATAACCAAGTCATCACATTTCTAAAGACACAAATTTTAAAGAAAGTATTAATGCGGTGTTGTTATTAGTTGCTTTGAAAGTCTAATGTAATGTTATTTATTTATTTAATTTTTGTTTATATGTATTTATGTTCTTCATATGTATTTAACAGATGAGTGGAATAGAGAATACGTAAATCGTTGGCTAAATATTTAACGCAGATGAGAAAAAGGCTCTTTGCAAAGTATCTACAAACCCAGCATCATTGCGTTTAGCAGTGACAAACTAGTAATCGACTACTAAGTCAGAGAAAATGACGGGTGATGACTTTTGCTAGACGCGCCTACATTTACTGCTACAATTTGAAAACCGATTGCAGTTGCTATTGAAGATTTTTCGTTCACAGGGAATAGCAACTTTTAGTCAAATATCACACATCACTACCTACTTGACAGGTCGCGGACATTAGCTTGTCATCGCAGTAAATCAAGGTGAGCTACTTTTTTATTTTAATTAATTTTTATAAAACATATTTAACAAATACCGTATGCAATGAAAAATGTGCTGCCATATACCTCCAGACAAAGATCTGCTAGAAGGCATAGAGAGATGTATCATTGTCACATTGTAAATGGCCAAATGCGTTGTCCAATACGCCACCATGTGGTGTGTGTGTGACAATATGCAAGCACGAGAGCTCTTGCATATGTAGATGTGATAAGCTTACGAGTACGACAATCAACGATTAATATGTCTTACTATGTGTACCAATTTCATATTTCGCGCTCAGTAACAACCAGATGTTACAATAATGCTACTTTGAAGTTCTCCCAAATCTAAAAGTTCTGATTGCAACCATGCTTTCAATTGAATACATGTCACTTCTTTTTTAGCGCTCTGGAAACTCTGTGAAAGTAAAAATTGTACAAAGCTGCTATGTCTGCGTCCAACTCTTTCTCAAATGGTGACGGCTTTGAGATGAAGTCATGGCGTCAATTTTATAATGCTACGCCCGAAAGTCTGACTGGCCGCGGGGAACCTAGCAGTAATTCCGCAGACATTCAGGAATTGAATGATAGTGAAGATTACAAAGACAGTGGAGTGGCCAGAGGTAAGTTTACAGTTGTAGCTAAAGTATTTATTGATTTCATATAATTCGATCATATTTTGAAAGCGCAAAGCAAAATGTATGTGCAGCGAGCGAATAGCTCCACAGTCGTTGAGCCCACAGTACAATCGTCAAAGAAGGGCCTTACAATTGAGGATCTCAATGGAGCGCTTCTAAAGTGGGATACTGTGAAGCAAATTATTGATCATTCGACGTTTGAAAAGACCGCAAAGAACGCTTATGTCCGAGTTATGAAAAATAAGAATGGAGAAGATTTGTCTATTTACCAGGTAGCGCACATTAGAGATATAATACGCTCAAAGGAGATTTATCAAGTAGGCAACTTCTACACCGATCGTCAATTCCAACTGCTTATTGGCAGAAAAAAAGTCGTAAAAAGATTCGATGAAATATCCGATTCGGACTTCGAGGCAAGTGAATTTCGCGAATGGAAAGACAACTACAAAAAGCAAATGCACTCCATGCCCACGAAGAAAATGCTTTTGTTAAAGCGATCGGAGATTATGCACGAGCTAAATCGCGAACAAACAGAGCGAGATGTTACATATAGATTAGACGAGAAAAGGCGTTTGGGCCTCTTGCCAGTTAATCATGCAAAGCAGAAAATAAAACTATTAAGCGTAAGACAGACTACAAAAAGTGCTGTTACAGCCATGGACCCGAGCAATATTGATAAGGCCTTTTTGGAGCCCATGCCACCACAGGTGTATAAACAAAACAGACTTCTACTCACGCTAAAGAAAAGAAATACGGACTCAGCTGAATTGCCAACAAAGGCAGGCAAAATACCGAAATTGGAGTAACAAAGATGGAAAACTTCTTCAAAAACATTTTTTATGCACACGTATGTAGATAGTTATACCTTAAAAACTTTTCCATTTGATTTCTAAAACTACCGATTTTTTTTAATATTGTATAGGGTTCCATAAAAGGACGGATATTTTACGGAAATTAAAGTCAACCATATTGCCACATTGTGGCCTGGAACTCACCAGTGTGTTTTTCTATATTATTTTTATATATTATATTATTATAATATTTGGTTGTTTGTTGGTTTACTCTTACATATATATAGGCCTCGATACCATTCATCCCATAGCGATACAGGCCCACCATCTTATTGCTTACACTTGTCCGAAAGTAGTTTCGGCGTCTAGTAGATTCAATGCTCATCCTTTTCGTTTCACTTTTTTGAACTTACACCTCGCTAAAGAATTTGCACTTTAATAAATAAAATATTTTCTTCTCACCGTTGCCTAATGGTGACAACTATCAGTACTACCTGCCACACTCCAGATTCAAATTAATTTTCTAACAAGTTTTTTGTTTTTGTACACTGAACCTTTAAGCTTCGTATTCCCTTTGGCGTCTTAAAGGACTCCAAAACGACAAGTTGGCATTCTCGTAGCCGTTCGGGAAACAATTAGCAGAAAGAAAAAGCCGGTAGTTTCCACAATTTGTCCCACAATTTGGTCCTAATACTTTAAGCTGAACGGTTGAGGTAAAGAGGAAAATGATCCTGTTAGAGCAAAAATAGCTTAACATTTCTGCCTCTTAACGAGGCATATTAAATTTATTAAATTTATTAACGGTAGCAACAACGAAGAAGGACAATGTGCAATTTCCTCAGCTTGGCTTAACCGTTCATTCAAGTGTTACTGCTGTTACTGTTGCTGCCTTCTAATGTCCTAGTCAATGGCATGATTGCGTGGAGCAACAACTAACGTTGCATGGACAAATATTCAGGGCTTAGAAACTACAGCGAAAGGAGCTTGTGTTTGCTTGGCTGTGTGCTTGTAAATCGCAGTCTGAGTAGAAAAATAGCAATAAATTGCAGCGTATGAAATCATGGGTCAAGGATATGACACTGCTACAATTCCATGGACAAACTTCTAACAATCAGACAGAAAACCATTGTTGCACATGATGGTTTCGTTAAGACCTGCCCGACACAAGGAACAAATAAAACATTGTAATATTGAGCGTTTAATAATTTACTGTGCTTAAAGCAATTTTTACAACGTTTAAATTCAAGAAGCCCATTTAGTTCTACACAAATAAGATCAAAGAGCATAAATTGCACACTTTCCTGTAAATAATTCAACCACTCACTTTCGTTTTCTTTACTGCTTACTATCTTTCCTTAGAATACACAACACAATCAATAAACTACTCCAAACGCAAGCACACTGTTGAACAAATGCTTTGTCGTATTCGCAAAATCGTAAATCAACTGAAATTACAAACAAATCCATTTTCTTGCCCTTTAAGCGGTTTAACAAACCATATTAAATATGCTGGTTCCTTGCTCTATAAATGGTAGTAAAAACATCAAAACACAAACATAAAATACTTAAAAATTCGTATGGCATAGGGGGCACGCACACGCAAACACATGATTGTGTACGCCTTAAAGTGTGCAATGGTTTTGAGTTACCCGCATCAAAATGAATGAACCGAATGGTAACCAATGAAGCAATATACAAAACCCACGTCTCGATTATGATAAAAAGCCTTGAGGTAACCACAATATATGCTCCAAGTTGCAAGAAGCTGATACGCACACACACACACACACACACACACACACACACGCAAATAAACAATGAAACCTCTTAGGCATTTATTTTTGAAATAATCATGCACATAAATAAAACATCGTGCAGTCAAGTGGTCTGCTGCCACACTCAGCCAGCCAAAACACACAACGCACACCGATGTCTTCCTAGTTGTGTCCTCTGGCGTTTTCACTATTGTTGCTTTGCTATAGTTCTTTACTTCTATAGTGTACTGTACGCCTTTGATCCTTTCTGCGTTAAGCAGCACAAGCGATTACTTGCAAACCCGAGAAATTGAAAGTCACGACATGAAATATGCATTTATTTGTTTGCCTTGGTGGGTCATGTATACAATTCGTTTCTACGCTTCTTCATCAAATCACAATATCATTACGTCAAAAAAAAAAAACAAGTAAACTAAACAAAATATATAAATTCACAGTTCACAAATCAACGATGTTAACATTATCGCTAAGACAAAATTTCTACAATAGTTTGCGCCAACATGTGCGTAGACTGATCCTCAGCGCCGGGCGCATGTTGCCCACGCAGCTGCCCCAATTATCACCGTACGATGTGAATCTTGCTTTGCGTGAAAATGAATTTGTCTACAATTTTCCGGATGAGAAAAGCGTCATACGCAGCTATGAATCAAATCAATTGGGCTCGAATACACCATGCGAGGATTCACGCACCGAAGCGAGTCTCGTGCATCGCAGTGGATTAATTTGTGGCATCTTTGATGGGCATAGCGGTGCTGCATGCGGCCAGATGGTATCAAAACGTTTGCTACGCTACATTTCCGCCGGCACATTATCGCGGGATCAACTACGGAAAGAGATTCAAAACGGCGCCTGCACTAGTCAGTCATTCCTGAAGTGTCACAATGACCAAGTGGATTTCGTTAGCGAAATAAAACCGATCTACGAGGATAGCTTTCAAAAGTACCTTAGTAAAATAGTCGAGAAGCCACTAATGTCCATTGACAGTGAGCTGGAGCAGGCCTTTTTGCAACTGGACAATGACATTGCTAGGGAGGCATTGGCCAAGCATGATGTGCGCACCATGGCTGTGGCGTTGTCAGGCGCCGTTGTTTGCGTTGCCCATTTGGAAGGTCTCAATGTGCACGTTGCCAGCACCGGTGATTGTGGCGTTGTGTTGGGCTCACAGTGCCCTGAGACGGGCAAGTGGCTGTCAAAGAAACTTAATGTGGAACATAATGCCGACAACCAGAAAGAAGTCGAACGCATACTCGCCGCACACCCGAAAGAGGAACGTGAGACGGTGATACGAAATAAGCGCTTGCTTAGCCAATTGGCGCCTTTGCGTGCATTCGGTGATTATTGCTACAAATGGCCGGTGAAGACCATCGAGGCGGTTGTCTCGCCCATTGTTGGCGGACATGTGCTGCCACCGAACTATCACACTCCCCCCTATTTGACCGCACGGCCTGATGTGCAGCAGCATACTTTGAGTACCAATGATAAGTTTTTAGTATTGGCCAGCGATGGTCTCTGGGATTTCCTCTCGCCGTCCGAAGTGGTCAGTTTGGTGGGTGAGCATATAGTTGCTAAAAAGACACTCGAACCGTTGCGTTTGTCACCGGGTGATGTCAAATTACAAACAATCTCCGATGTACTCGTGGAGCGAAAAGCTGGACGCACGCTTAAGCCGGTCGATCAAAATGCGGCCACTCATCTCATACGCTATGCTTTGGGCGCCACCGATTATGGCATCAAGCATTCGAAGATCTCGTATTATCTCTCATTGCCAAAGGATGTAGTACGTATGTATCGCGATGATATAACCATCACAGTGCTCTACTTCAATACAAAGTACATTGCCGAGCTGAGCGACGCCAAGGTTCCGGAAGCACCTGAAAAGGGCGCGCAAAACACGACGCAGAAGTAACCAATGCCAGCTGCGTGAGCGTGTTTCTGTGCATGAAGCTAGTCAATTATTAGGTCAGTTTGTCGGAGGAAGAAGAAGTCGCAGAAGTTGAAAAAAAAAAAATATTATTATATGCACACGTCTGTAATATAGTGAAGTAATATACATATGTCTGTATAAAATTGAAAGTATGTTTGTTTGTCCGTTGTGGATGCCGAAGCCGCAAACTGTACAAAGTCAAAAGGTTCAAATATTCGAATAAAAAAAAAACAAAAAAGTGAAGAATACGAAATGCCACCAAAAAGATCAATGAGACAATCGCATCAGTAGACAGAGCGTAGAGCTGCTGAAACATCCGAAGAGCTACTTGATACTAATTAATAAATTAAGAAAAATCGTCTTTCTGCACAAATTTATTTTTGATTGATTTATTGTTAATATTTTATTTTTACAATCAGTCGCGATAGTCGTAGGAATCGTCTCCGCTCTCTCCACGTTATTCCTTGCCAAGTTCTTCGATGGCCTTACACACAAAGCAATAATTCGTCATATTCAACTCGATTTGGGCATTAAACTTTTGCTCTTCAGTTTCTATTTCACTGTCCTCTTCACGATGCAGCGGACTTTCCCCATTCTCCGGTAACATAAAATCTCGTTTGTCTAACAACTCTGTAGTCTTCAACACTATTTCAACCCGCAGGTTGTAAAGCTGTGACAGGTTGAGCTCTTTGAGCTGTTGGTTGGTGTAGGCGTGTACAGGTTCGTACAACGTTTCTTCGAATATTCGACGTTTTAACACAAACTTTGATTTCGTCAAATAAGAAGTATTTTTCTCAACGGCTTCACTGCTGTCACTTCTGATATTGCTGACTCAGAAAATAGGCTGAACACCGATTTGCACCATAATTGCCGACTTCTGAATCAGAAATTATCGACACTGCGAACCGATACACAAAAATATCTTGTTATGAAAAAGTTGTACGCCCATGTACCGACTACTCTGTGTCCGTTCGGCTGAAGTATGGATGTGTGGTACGAGTAAATACAATTACTTAATCGATATTTTCCCTTCAAATCCAAGTATTCTTAACATCAATGCTTTGGAACCGAATAACAAGTGAAAATCGGTGGGAAGCGGATTAAAGCGGATTCGTCTTGAGAGCGGATTAAATTAATGCGTGGTCCACAGAAGAGAGCCACGCACTAATATAGACAGAAAATCTTTGGAGGGCTGAAGAGTCTTATTAATTATTGTATCCTGTTTTTTAACCTCTTTCGTTTGGTGTCATCGGCCTAACATTCTTCCCCTAATGAAATTCTATCTTATCTCAAAATATCTATCTCTTCTCAGAATAACGTTGCGTATGTCGAATTTTATTACGTTTATCATAATATGTACAATAATAACTTTGCATGACTTGATCAGTTTTTAGTGATCCGAAATTTGAGATCTAGGGAGTGTAGCCTCTTATCGTTGCTCAGTCTGCATGGGAGAGTCTCTTCATTTTAGAGATCTAAAGTCAAATAAAAGTTGTGCTCCTTATAAAAATTAATCGAAGCTGTTATGTTAATCTAAACGACATCCAAATTGAAACAACATTCAACACGACCCATTGTTATGGTACCCTTTTTTTCTCTCGCTCTACTTCGTTTGGAAATAACAATAAATAAAAACTAGCCCACTGTCATTTTAACTGCTCTCCTAGAGGTTCCATTTAGTCAAGTTTATTTGATGCATAGTCAGCAGCGATTTCGACCCTATCTTTTACCCATCAATAGCATAGGTCAAAGTGAATAGAGGCGTTTCCTTAGGTAATAGTATAGTTTATTTTACTTTGCCTTATTTGGCACGGTCAAACATTTTTTGCTAGACATTTGCATATGGAGTTTGATATGTAGTTTTCCAAAGCAGAGTGTGCTTTTCGAATCCTTGAGTTTGCGTTTGTGTCACTCTGACCTCAAAGGTATACGAATATTTTGTTATGATCTGATTGCCATTTTGCCTTGCTACGCCAGGATCAGAATTGTTATATATAATTGAAGGGAACAATTGGCCACACATACCCGCACAAATGCTAAGCGCAAGACCTACGCCCAGGCCCAACTGCGATGGACAGCTAGTAGCCTGTTGAAACGCGTTTACTGCAGCGCCAATATCAACATTCTCGTTCGTCGTAGTTATAAAGCGCTTAATGCCAATAGCACCTTATATGGAATATGGTTACTCCTGAAGGGGGCGAAACGTTAAATCCGTGCTTAATCTAAATACATATGTTAAGCACGTTGTAGTATATTTAGCATAGGTATCGTGTTGGAAAACTAGGGCAGATTTCGAGACTTTCTCCAAAGCTACGCCCTAAAATATCAACATACTGGTTGTCATCTATGGAGACCATTAATTTTAATGGTATCTCTACCACTATTTGTTTTCATAAGGCTCCATATCATTAGATGTGCATCGCCAAATTTAAGAGTTCATTTGACACGGCGAACTTAAATCTCACTCATGAAATTTCACTCAATTAAGCTTTCTATTTTTACTTCAACTTTTTGTTATCTTTTTATAAAAGTATGAAATAACAAGTTCTAAGCCCAGGAAGACCTGACAAAGCCATTACCAGAGGTTGCTAAACATTTTAATCGGACTTGGTTGCTAGCTTGGTCTAGTCTACTTTTTGACCTTAGTTCTGTTAAACAGCAAGTAAAGAGAATGAAATGTTGTACTCGCTTTAAATTCAATAATACTTGTTTTTGTTGTTCCTCGTTTAAATACGGCTTAGTTAAGCTTCTACTTAGTCGTCTTATTTAATTATTAGCTTTTGGTTCCTTCAGCTTCTTTGATTCTATATAATATTCGCGCTGCTTGCTTTGCGCCCATTGAATTTTCTTTGGCAGTCGTGAGCATTTTGCTTTACTTATTTCATACATACAAATGGTTTTGAGTTGCCCATTGGCTTGGTTTTCAAAATGAAATATAACGAAAATGAACAAGTTTGTTTAGCTGCACTAAATATACAGAGAGCGCAGCACATTGGTCGACTTTGAGGGTTTGCTTAGTCAAATAACCTTTCATAGTGTATTCACTTAGGTATTTTGTATAATCAAGATAAACGATAAGTAAATTTATCTTTATTAACAAATCTGTAATGTTTTGACCATTTATTTGACTTTGCAGTTGCTTTTGGTGTTAGGGGCCTTGAAAAGTTTGTTGCTAAATAGATACGAGTATGCTCTTTTGCGGTACCTTTTTAATTTGATTTAGTTGTTGGCAAGGACAACAAGTCATCGCAACAGTGATTTATTGTCAAAAAGCAAAAATTTCAATTTACAAGTTAAGGCCGATTAAGAGTTCTTCTGAAAGTAGTAAGGCAGCAAAGAGCTACATACAAGTAAATAAACCAGCTAACCTAAGCAAGCCAGGAATTAGTATCAATCGTGCCAGTAAAATGTGTAAAATAAATTTGTCGCCTCACTGCTCCATACAATTTGAGTTACGCTAAGGCCACCAAAGTGCAAAAGAAACAGCTCACATATTTGGAAACAGAGGCATAAAAAGCTTGAGTTGTCTGAAGTGCGCCCCAATAATATTATAATCTAGAGTTAGTTATAATAAGTGCCCTTATATATATATATATATGTTGCAGACATTTTAAGTTAATGCTCATAAGGATGTGCTTCCTCACAGTGAGCGCTGATCTACTTCCACTTTGCTGTGTATAAGATTGTGGACAACAGACAATTAAAAGAGGCTTCACTTTTCTCAGCAGGAATGTGAACTCACAGTAACATTGAACTCGTTTATCATTTCGTTCGATTTTGTCGGGCTCAATTAATTGTCACAAAAGCGGCACGAGAAAAGGCGACGTTCGACCTTGTGCACCCACCGTATGTACCCTTGGAGCGCGAATTTGCTATAGTAGGCCTTCAGGCACATAGTATACGGGAAGCGACGTTGGTTCTCGTGCTCCGATACATAATGATTTTTCAGTTGCGCAATCTGTACGAAAATTGCCCACACAACTCGCATGTGTGCATCCTCTGCCCATGCCGGCGTTGAGAGTGCTCGATCATGTCCTCTTTCGTCGAGAAGTACAATGTGCAATGTTCGCATTTATACGGTCTCATGCCCAGGTGACGACGTAAGTGACCCGATAGATATCTCCAATCGCGGTATGTCTTAGGGCAATAGATGCAATTATAACGATCCGTGTTTGCCATCTTGTGCGTCTTCATGTGATAACGAAATCTGTAGTGTGGCAACACATCCTGGCAAATGTCTCATTTCACGGGGGCAGACGATCGTCTTCATCTTCCTTTGACACGGAAAACTCAACAATTGACTTACCATCGCCATCAAAATCTACAATGGTTGCAATTAGATGGTCGTAAAGGCTATAGCGCAGAGGTCCCGTGTAGTTCCCCAATGTTTTCTTCTGTTGTCGCGGTAATGGCGCTTGTTTGGTTTCGACTACCAAACTTGATTTTGCATTTGTTTTTATCGATGATGACGAAACCAGTCTGATATATTCTGATGACAGCTCCACTTGAGTTTCGCAAATCGGTGATGTTACCATTGGTGATGGACGAGTCGATGAAGACTTTGGCGATTTGCGAGACGATGTTGAAGTTGCCAATGGTGATGGCGCTGACGTTGGCGAAATTGAAGCGAGGCGACTACGTTTTTTTGGTATTTTGTCTGATGACAGTGTCACTGAAGTCGCTTTCGGAGTCACTGTTGACAGTGTCGATGAACACTGACGATTCAAAACATTCCGAAAATCATGTTTATTTTTGTGTATAGGCAATATTTTGTTCTTCTCTTCTTGCTGTTGTTGTCGCCGTCGTTGTTATATTTGTTGTTGTTGTTGATTTGCCATTAATCATTGATCTTCCTCGATTTCGATAAATCCAAGTTCATCACCTTCGGCAATGCTCTCCATATTCGGCACATTTAACATCAGCTGGCAGTCAACGCTTACAACTTCAAATTCGCTAACGAGCAAAGGCTCTTCGAGACCATCATCGCCGCCATCATCCTGTTTAATGAAATATTTATATACGTATTCATAGTTTGCGCCGTCAGTTTGCTTGCTATCAACAGCTATGCCATTACCAACCTCATCAACATCTGTGTCCAAACAATATTCAATGATTTCATCAAATTCATTGGACGAGTTCATTATTTTAACTAAACTTGATCGAACCACAAAAGTTGCAATTAGACTTCGCTGCTGTTGAAGGTGACAATGTTTACGTTTCGTGTTTCGTTTCGCTGTGTTTCAGCGGCATCAATTCTTTTTCTCTGCAGTGTTTGAAAGTGGTACACTTCGTTCCTACCTTAAACGTGTGACTGTCAAAATAATATGTACTTACGATAGGGTACATCACCAAATTCCGCTGATATTCAGTAGCTAAGATGTAACAATATTTTGAACTGTTTAAAAAAGAACAGCAATAACAACAGTAATAACAAGAGTAATAACATAATGTAAAAATATTTATAGTTATAATTATATGTATATGTATGTATATGTATTATATATATATAAATATATATATGTACATTATATGTATGCATGCAATGTCTTCTTTTAGAGTCACATTTGCATTGATTGCGAACAAAGGCGTGGGCACAGCTAGTTATACATGTGTGTCCTCTTACAGATTATTTTGAATTTCACATAAATCTTATCATAATATTTAATATTCCATACTTCCATGTACTAGCATTGACTCAGCATAATTTGACACATATTCAGTCGTGGTGTTTCATGATGAATTTTTGTTGAATTTTATCAAATGAATGCTTCAAATCAGTTAATTAAAGTGCAGAAAATTCGGCTTTTATTTAGTAATTACAATTAAGAGTGTGCAAATTTATGCAAATTTAATGCAACTAAAAGTATATATACAGACACGAGTGCGGCACAATTCAATGCAGATACAAAACACAAAATGTAATAATTCAAATTAAATCTCAGCTAAGCACCATAATCGTCTTCCTGTTGAAATGACTACATGCAACGACGGTTGCAACAACAAAATCAGTTAAATGCCACAGTGTTGCCCGTGCAACGGCTGGGCAACATGCTATACGAGCCACGATGAGTTGCTCGAATTAAATGCATCTGAGCAATGCTTTGTGTTAGTTTATTGCACTCACTTTTCATTTGTGCGCAAAGGTGCAAAGCTTAAATTCATGAAAGTGTTTTAAAGTTGCCAAAATGCCATCGAAATTCGTCTTAGTTTTAAGCCAGCTTCCCTGCCTTGCTTGGTGTTCAAGCTGCAACTTTAGCTGTAACTGAAGTTGACAGCGGCTAAAGTGAAATGGCAAAATATTTGTGTTATGTGCCAGTTAAGTGCGAGTATCTACATACTTACATACATGCCTACAAAATGGCAGCAATTCACATTTGACATTTCTGTTAGGCCTCATCATCATTGTCATCGTCATCGCCAACGCCAACATCATTGTTATTATCATCATCAGCATCAGTTCACATTTTGTGCCCAGCTGATGCACTCGTATAGATGTCAAGCCTACTGGAAGGCAAGCAAGGACTTAAAAGCCTGTCTTGCCTGCGATTTGTCTTTGCATATTCAGCAGGTTTTTAAGCTTTTATGACTTTCTTCTGGTATCAATGAATAATGCTACATTTTTCAGTTTTTATGCTTTATTTATTTATTTTTTTTTGCATTTATGTTTGCATGTTTTCTTCACAGGGTATTGCAGTTTTAGTTTGCGTAGGAGTATGGGAATCTCTAACGGCATAGTAAATAAAAAATATGCCTTGGTTAAACAAAGTTATTGCATTTGCTATATTTTAGAGTAGCAATCGTTGTACTTATAAATAAAAAATTTTTGGTATTGCTTGCTACACTTTTATTGTAGCAACACAAAGAACGGTCGGTTTATCTTAAAATATTCTCGCATATTCGGACAGATGGTTATATGACGCCTACCTTTGAACAGTGGTTAGAAAAGGAATATATTCCAGAAATTTCAGATTTTGTGTTACTAATTTATTGCGTGGCTATATGAAAACTAGACCCTCAGTTTTTGAACTAGAAAATAAAATGTTTGAGGGGAGTTGTACATTATTTCGATCACACCCTCACATGCCGCAATTACAGATTTCAGTTCTTTTTAAAAAATTTTTTGTTTGTTGACAACCTATGAAGGCAAAATTTTAACTGATGGTTCTTGAGATACATACCATAATCAATTGGATTGTATAGCAATCGGTGTTTTAGAACATTTCAGGAAATTTTATTTTGTCCACATCATTTAATGATGCTGGTCATGTCAAGTCCTAGTTGAGACATATTCCTCAATCATATTTCATCTCTTGAACTATGGATCTTCCAACTTGGGATGTTTCAGCAGCTCTGCGCTCTTGCTGCTGCTGAGATTTTCTGGTTGATCTTCCAGTGTTTGACTTTTTTGATGGCATTTCGTATTCTTCAATTTTTTGGTTTTTTTATCCATTCGAATATTTAAACATTTGGACTTTGTACCGTTTGAGCAGCACTGCCAGCAAACTCAATTATCAGTTACTATTTTGTTTTTGTACTCTATTTGTATATGTACAGTTTGAGAAGCATCTGAACATTGGATTGCCTTAATTTTAAGTGAAATCGTCGATTTTTTCACACCAAGCTTCACAGTAACCATCTAAAGGCTATAATAGAGATTCCTTGAAAATTTCATCAAAATTGGTATAGGGGTTTCGGCGTTCATAACGGACAAACATGTTTCCAATTTTATATATATATATATTTATTATATTTTATAACTTTAATCATTTCACCACCACTTAATACTGGCTTAATCGTATACGTTCTAGATCAATGGACTCATTTGTTATTTTTATATGCCTTAGAGTATGCTAAATAAAAATATTTCAAGCACTTTCTGCGGTTCACTCAAAGAACACTACAAATAAATGGATTATTCTTTGTCTGTTGAAATTACAATTCATTTTCAGTTAAAATTGCGGTTCATGTGTGCGCTGATTGCGTTTTTAATTGTTCTTGCCGCTACTGTTATTAATTATTTCTGCATAATGATGTAATTGTTATTAATTTTCACATATGTAGATGTATATCATATAAGCACACAATTTAAAGTCACACCGTTCTTTCCAATAAAAATTGCTCAGTTTTCATTGCTATTAAAGCACAGCTTGACGTTTAAATATTATTGAAAACATATTGATTCTAATTTCGTTTGAAGTAAGATTGAAGCGATTAAATTGCAAAATGTGATTATGCCTAATGAGATGTTGGAGCGAAGCAGTTTAACGATTATCGGATTAATGGTTCATTGGTAGTCATAATTAAATAGAGCGATTCGAAACAGCAAATTTTGATGAGTGAATGAATTTGAATGAATGAATATTTCTTAGGATAAATTTTAAAGTAAAGTGTAACTTTTCTTTTAAACGCTCTCCATGCTCACTCAGTCAAACTAGACTTGGCACTCAAAGTGCGGATCCTCGTATGTGCGACATTTTCCGCACAATTTAAAGTAAATAATTATGCGCACAAGCATTTAGCATTAAATAATTCATAGAGCCAAGAATGCACAAGCTTACAAGTTCACAAAAATTGAGAGAGGGAGTGACATAAGGAGAGGATTTTCATTGCAATAAACAACATTTTTGCAATGGTATCTCTACTATGCGACACGTACTTGTAGTACTAAATAAAATAGCATGGCATAAATGTGCAAAACAACAAGATAAAACGAATTAAAACAAAATGCAAAGAAAGGAAAACAAGAAAACTATAAAATGCCATCGGAGTAAGAAGGACAGAAAGCGGCAAATCTATATAAAAAAATATAAAGAAAGAAGTCATGCAGCGCTATTATCATTTATTTAGAGAAGTGAGTACGAGCATTTTTTGCACACACACATACACACACACACACACACATACAAGTAACTGTCAAAAGCCAACAAGCAAGCTTAGTCGAGTGCTTTGTGTATGTGTGTGCGCTAGTACCCTGCTGCTACAACCGGAAGTAGCGACGTTTGTGCTATGCGTGGGTGTGTTGGTGCAAACAAGCTAGTAGCATTGCTCTCGGATTATGTGGTTTAGCAGCGTTTAAGTTAATTCTTAGTTCTCCTCAATTACTATGTCCTTTCTCTTGCTAACCCTCGTTTTTATCCTTGGTAATACCCAATTTCAGATTTTACAAACGTGCTTTAATGAAATCTAATTTCAATGTTAACTTGAATTCCATTCCACATAACTCTGAGGCTTCTGCATTCGAAAATGTTTCTGGAAATGCAGCCGCAAGTAGAATTCTTAGTGAATTTCTTACAGTACGTGGGTGGCGTGAGAAGTTTTTGGCCTCAGTCAGAGTTAGCACCAGAAGAAGAAAAAAATGTTAGATCAACTCCTTACAAATAACTGGAAAAAGAAGTAAAGAGTAAGCATGATTTATATGAGTATGGCCAATCCATACAAAAAGGAGTGGAAAACATGAGATGTCGTAGGTATTTGCTGCGGAATAAAATTAAATTTTTCTGCCTGCTTCGTTTGCTAACAATCGATTCATAACTGCACAGGAAACATGTTTTAAACGAGATTTTAGTACTTCGAAATCTGAGCGAATTTTTTTTGTCAATTTATTCTTGTAATGAAACTTGTAAAGAGATGTCAAATACATGAACTGGAGTAATTGGAGCAACCCCAAAGAAGGCAAAAGCAGTTGTTTCTTCAAATGAGATTATAACAGTTTTTTGTGGAACTGAAAAGCTGTTACAGTACACTCGGAATAAGTTGAACTAAGTAAAACCACGAGTCTTAACGTTTATTAGGTTGTTCACGATTATGAGAATTTAATCTTAAGACTATAATTTTTTATTTTCGTTTCTTTAGTGTTTTTATTTACCATTTTTAATAATAATAATATTAAAAAAAATAAATAAATAAATAAATTAATAAAAAAATGTATAAAGGAAAAATATACATTTTATTAAATCTCCATTAGAGTTTGAGACAAAAATATATGCGACATCATATAATTGGATCAAATACGAGAATTTCCAATGCAAGCGATCATGGTAAAAAACCGGTGAACTTCCACGTGCGACTTCAAAGCCGGAATTGACGGCAAACCAGGTAATGTTGAGTGTTTGGTGAAATTGAAAGGGAATTGTCTATTATGAGCTACTAGAATGTGGCGAAACGGTCAATTCGGTCCTCAACCGTGCACAAATCGACCGTTTGAATGAAGCAATCAAGAAAGAGTGACCAGAATTGAGCAACAGAAAGGGAGTTGTCTTGCATCATGACAATGCTCGGCCACACACATCTTTGGTGACCCGGAACAAATTGACGGAGTTTGGTTGGGAAGTTTTGATGCATCCACCGCATGATGCATCCGGCCCTGACTACCATTTCTTTCGGTTTCTGCAAATACTCTCTTGATAAACCACAGAAGTTCTTATGAAGTTACCCGGAAAATGACAAAAAGTCATAGATAATAATGGCAATGTATGTACTTGATTGAAATTGATTTTGAATAAAGAAACGTTTGTTCAAAAATATACCTAATACTTAATTAAGTTTGCTCGTATTCCTTGATAATGCTTATAACTTTATGGACAACTATTACGTCTGTCCTTTTTATACTTTTTCTTACATATGCTCTTTCTTACATATTTAGTTAATGTTGCGCCTTACCTGCAGCTGGTCAAAGTTTAACATTGTCAGTCCAACTCTACTTTTTGTATTTCTATTTGTGTTTTTCTACTAAAATCATCTAGATAATTGAGCCAAAAGTGGTCCAAAATAGTGTCTCCTCGAAACAGGAGTCATAAAAAGAATTGGATAATTCATTAAATAAGTATAATAATATGGACATATATCAATAATTAAAGCGCACTAAAATAAACTGGATAATACTATCAGAATAAGGACATTAAGATCTGTCTAATAGCCCTATGCGCATCAGTTGCCACCTGTTGCAGCTTAGCACAAGGCCACAGTCAAGCTGTTAGAGCCGCCCGGCCGTTATAGCTTTAGAATGGAATCTAACCAAGGGGTCTGTATACAATTGATCGTTCTATCGGCTGCTGTGAAAGGCAATCTCAAGAGGGGAATGCCTAGATGCATTTCTTTGTTTTACGAGACTCAGATCAGCATAACGTGTCTCCATGCGAGTCCATCCTAACTGCTGGACAAAAAATAATTAATTTATGTCGGCTTTATAGCGAACACTTTTCAATGCACCCTCGCCCAAAGCTGTAGGGATTCATGCATTCACTCACGTCGCATTTTTCTCGGTTGTGTTCGGTTGACTTTTTTATGACTGCCAGACTCCGTGGCAGAGTAGCATTGCAAAATGCACATACACATACACAGCGACACATTTTCACCTGTACAAAGTAGCTCGGTATTATCACTAAAACCCTGACTTGCTTTTAACTTAACGAATCCCAGTTGACTTGAGTTCTTACAAATTTGCCACTTTATGCAGTGCCTTGTCTATTTTTATGCAATTTTAATTATGTGCAGGCGGAGATACTCGTACATGCTGAAAAATGTATCTTTTCGTAAGTTTGTGGTATTATTTCTGTGTTTATTTATAAAAGCGTCTTTATTAAGAACACTTGAAAGATAATGCTTTTCCATTAAATTTTAACACACTTTTGCCACAAATGTTCAAACGATTCCATAGCAAAAGTTTAAAACTAAGCAAAAATAAGCTAAAATGGCTGCTACTGAATAAATGCAATTTTATGCGAAAACCAGAAAACCCACAAAAACCGAAAGAGTATCTAACCAGGCTTATGAAAATGTTTCTATGGGTGTATGTAGAAGTAGAAGAAATACATTAAGCTGTGCGTTTCACTGTCAAAGTCAATTCGATTTGCCAACAAGCTGCACTACGAACGAAGTCAATATGAAAGCACCCGAGTGCATGTTTGCAAGGTGCGGCATGCATATATCAGTGTCGATGAGTAGACTGCTCGATAGCCTCTCAGGTCTGTGTGTCTGTCTTTTTGTTTGGCTGCATAGCAAGTAGACGCCTTTGTTTGATATACGTTGCATATTTCATGAAGCAAAGCTTGCCATATTCAAAGTAACTGTTTTAGTCCAGCTTTGGCTGGTAGTGTGCAGTTTTTTAGCGCTTCTAATAAAAGCTAATAAACAACTCGACTCGACAGCACTCATTAAAGCCACAAATTGCTTGGCCAATCGTGCTTCAAGTTTTGTAGTAGCACTCAGTGCATAGCGTCTACGCGATCGGCCAAATCAATTATGTGGTCAATCACGCCCGCACTGAAAACCACAATAATGCTCTAATTAAACTTAACCCAATATAAATTAGAGTGTGACAGTGAAATGCCAAATGCACGCACACACTCAAATGGCGTTACAAAATGTTATTGTTTACAAAGCGGCTAACACACACATATAGCAATGCATGACATATATAAATCTTAGCGATTTCAAATTGTGGAAAATACCAAAATCATGGATTTCCGCAATGCGAAAGGCATGCACGCCAAGCCAAGTCACGCCAGAAACGCCACAAACGCAACTACGACGAAAGAAGCCCACAAAACACAGAAAATATGCACACACATTATGCAATTACACGGACGATTTACACGACTGTGTGCCTGTGTGTGTGTGGGTGAGTGGGTGAGTGACTATATTGAGCACGTGCTGGCAAATTGAAAATACATTTTGCACAATTACAAAATGCAATGAAATTGATTTATCACGTATGCACGCACGAAGGTCAGGCACGGCTCATAAATTTTGTCGCTAACCAAAAATGTAGGCGCTTCGGTTGATGTGCTGCCCCCTATTCGGACCCGAATTGGGTGCACGTTTTCTGTTGCCATTGAGTCGATTTTATAATGAAATGCTTAAGTTGACCAGTGGATCAGAAGTTATGTCATACAATCGGGCGCAGTTAAATAAGTTAAATAAATTATTTTCTTTTAAAAAAGTCAATAAGCGAAGGTTGGGTATGCTAAGTGGCTTTTGGCGGATTGGAGAATTGTTAAAGCAGAGATTACAGCGTTGACTTGTTAATTTCTATACAGATGCATGAGCAAGCTAAGAAGACAATTTGAAAAGAATTCCATGCTTTGCTTAAGTGTGGTTTTAGCCGTCAATCCATATCAAATAAGAACTCTTCAGGAAATTAATATGCAAATCTACGTCGCCTTAACATAGAACTATTAAAGTTATATGTCAGTAAGTTACATGTCAATCCTCAATGGAGGATTGGGTTTAAAGCACAGGGTGCATTATAAAGCACTCAGTGTTCCTTATGATTTAATGTTAATCGCTAAGTATCATTATAAGAAAAATCAATAAATAAATAAATAAATATATAAATAAAAAGTATATAGAAATTATTTTAGGCGCTAGTATAATTAGTTATTTCATTTAATCCTGATGATGCTGGTTAGGTCGTAGGGACAAAGTTGTCAAAGTGTTGTATTGTCATCGGTTCTTGATAGGTATGCAAAGTTATAATTTAATCTCATTTAAAGATTTGGTTACAAATCACAAACATAGAGGTGAATCTTATATAAAGCATGTAAAAAAGAAATAACTCCTAAGGCAAATGAAAAGACAACTTTTCAAGGCTTTCAAATATCATTGGATCAGGAAATCAAGTGATGAAGTTATAAGACAATCAATGAGAAATTCTTAAGCTTAGCTCAGTTATCAAACAATCTAATAACCCAATAGACAAATTAAACTACTTGGAAGTCGGGTTTAAGAGGGACCCCTAGTTCTCTCAAGTTAGATATTATCACACAACCCATAAGAAACCTCATATGATAAGTAATGTGAACCACCCATAACTCTATTGAGCGCAATTGGCCGTTCTTGTGGGAGTATATCATGCAATCAGTGTAATTCCTTGATCTCGTAAATTAATTTGCTATGAAAGAGTTTTCATCAAAAAATAAATAAATAAAGACTTCATTCATAATTCATGCTGAATTATGAGAACGTTAGTTGGCTTAAAATTCATTCCGTGGACGTATCTTGTCAGATAAACAATACCATGATTCCTGGGGCAGTCCAAGTGAGAATTTAATCTATTGCGCATTTTAAACTAGCATGGTAACTCAATGTCATAAGACGGTTCATTTTAGAATGAAAAAAGTAAATAAAATATAAAAAAATCGCAAGGACTCGTGATACAATCTAATGTTGTTATTTTAGGGCAATTTGCAATTCTTTTAATACTTATGATCTTCAAACTTAATTTTTTTAAGTTATCCCACAAATCAATTCAGATCATTAACTTATAGGAAAAACTTCTTCTTTACCGTCGAAGTTGTAATATTGCACGCGTGACCAACTCCCACTTCCTCCAGGCCACACCCACATCTAAAAGTGTGCTTAGCACTAATGAACTACTGATGTGAAACTTGCGTCTTTTATGTTCGCTGCCACCATGGCGATTGAACCTCGACCTCTGGGTCGACAATCGCTAGGCTACCGAGTCGGCGTACACATTCAAGCAGGCAAATGATTTAGCTGTATGTGGGAAGCGACATGAAAGACTTCGTATGCCTTCGTGAGCGTGTCGATACCGATGTTTGATAGTATGCGAGCGTTACGCTATGCAAAATGTTACGATAAAAATTAAACGATATTACAACATTGATTGTTTAAGGAATTATTATCATACTATATGTTAACAACTACGCTTGCATCTTCTGCTCTGTCATATATATAATAATTTCCTGTCTCATACTATTTGCTAACGATATGTAGCACTCTATCCGTTGTCAACTATAACAATTCTTTCAGTGTAAATTTCCACGTGAGGCAAACTGAGGCTTCAATGTTTGTAGGCTAATTCTAAGTTTTCAGTTTGTATCGAACTAAAGAAGCAAATAAAATTTTTCAATATGTCAACTCTATGCAACAAGAATTAAAAAAGTAAGATTTAAGCCTCTTCTAGTGGACAAATTCTCTCTTTAAGACAGTGAAGACAAGACTAAGGAACTAGTTTACACACGAAACGAAAGATGATCTTCAAAGCAACCAACCCCAACGTTAGTCTCCATTATTACATGAGACAGAGAATACGTGACCAAGTTAGTACGAGTAATGAAAGGACTGTGAACCACGACCTCTAAGGCATAGACTAATTCCAAGTATATATATTGACTCCAAATGTACTCCTCTCCAAAACCAAACTAGCTTAATTTAAATTATGGCCCTTTGTGCTTTCAGACACATAGTCGTATGTACATATGTGCATGTACCTTGTACTTGTAAGTGATGTGTCTAGTCTAGTCTTAATTATCTTTTATGACAACTACCAAATGTTCACAACTTAGTTGCTGAAATAAAAATGTTATCAAAGTCATTAAATTAATGGAGCTTGGACACATGTTGCACTTCAGTTGTGCCATTTTTCGATGAAAAAGGAACTTGCCAAGAAAAGCCATAAAAAGAGTTATTAATTTTTATGGAGCGAACCGAAAAGAAGTTCGGCGTATGTTTGTGTGCATGAGTAGTGGTGAAAGAATGTGGCTTACTCGCCACATACTTACTCGAAAATCGAGAAAGTGTTTGCTAAGCTGGTATCGTCCAAGGGCAAGCATATTGAAGTTTCATTGTTTCTGGGCGTTCTTCGCTTTGATTGAAAGACCATTGATATTGCATGAATGACAAATTATAGCAGATTTTAATATTTAAATACGCGAATAAACCGCACAGAAATCAATTTTGTTGACCTCATTTTGCATTACTTGAATGCCGTGGGTAAATAAAATTTATTGGCTTATACGCTATTAAAAGCATATTTATTATGAAACACCTTTATGATTTATGGCAGCGAAATTGCATTGTCTGTGGTTTTGCTGCAGCGCATTAATTGTGCGCTGAAAAATGTCTTCACAATGACGAATTTAATTTTCGTTAAAAGTTGCTGACCAGGATAATAAAATATATTCTAATTTGTGTGTTTCAAATTTTTTCTTAATTGATATTTTTTTTCTAATGCCCACTTATGAATATTTATAAACTTGGAAATGAGGCCTGCATATTTTCTGCACTATCAGCAAATTTCATAAACAACTATTTTTCATTAAAAAGGAGTTGCATAAGAAAATGCTGTAAATTTCATTCCGTTATCGAATAAATGCAAATTAAGTTGCAGGACGAACTAAACAAGCAGCTGAATTCGTCTATTTGTGCATGACAAACTTTCATTTGCATAATTTAAATTACAATAAAAATGTTGTGTACTCGTATTGCAAATTAAAATAGATAGTTATGAAAGGAATGTGAGGTACAACTGAAAGACACGTTAGCTTTGGCTATGACGACGTTATTTGATCAAAGATTTATTATGTCATAATTATAAATACCTGTATATATTATGTTTTTTTATTTTGTTCTAGATACATAAACAAGTCTAAACATATAAAAATGAAGGCATATTTCTGTGTGTAATATTATTCTGAGCTAACGCGTGAACGAATTCGAAAAAGTGTTTTTGCATGTGTTAGAGGAAATCGAGATAATGGTTTCAAAATAAGTTTGATGTTTTTTAAATTTTTTTTAAATATTTTTATTTTATTTTTAAGTTTGTTGTTTTTTTCTTTCATACTATTTAATGCGCAGCGAAGCGGGCGGGGTTACACTAGTTCGTAATAAAATAATTAAACTCGGGGCTTCAAATATCGTATCACATGAACGTCGTCCATTGAACTATTTTTTAAACATTTTTTTTAGTAAAAGGAAGTCACTGGTGGGCCAAATATGCTAAGTAAGGGGATGCTGCAACAATTCGAAATTCCACGATTTCGGCCATTGAAACTGCGCATGTGTGCACTCATGCATTGACACGGTGAAACAGGTTATTTTGGTTTTGATTCCTTCACCCAACTAATTTAATAATCGGTATGGATGTTTCCTCGTGCATCCCAAACACTCCTTCTTCGGAGCTACAAAAACTCACTGATTTAACTGTCCTTTATTTCTGGATTATAGTAGTTTATCCATGTTTCGTCTATAGTTATGTATCAGTGCAGAAACTCGTTAGGATTGCGGCGGAACAGCGCCAAAAAAGCCTTAGATTCGACCGAACGAAAAATCGTGGCATCGTGGATTTTCTCAATCGTTTCTGCGGTGACCAACTCCACTGGAATTTATACTCATTGAGTTTTCAATGCTATGAGCCACATATTTCGGATTTTCTAAAAACTTATTATCAAGTCCGCTATGCGGACCTGTTATCTTTCTGCTATTAACATCGAACAACTATCATAGGCCGCTGTGTAGAAACCTCAATCTGCAAACTACTGAACGCGCGTATATTTTATTGACTTTCTTGACCATTTCTACAAAATTATCTTATTTAATACTTTTATTAATAATACGCACATCGACAGAAAGGCACCAGCAAAGCTGAGGCAGCATTATTTCGCTGTTTTCACTCCTTAACACTACTAGCATGATCAGAGGTAACATTTTTTATCCCCATATCTCCCAATGCACTTATTTTACAGCTGTAGAATAACGGTGTTCCAGAATCTACGAACTAGCGTGCCGCAGTCTAACTTCTTCTTCTTCTGCTTCTTAATCTATATTGTAGAAATAACGATGTTCACGATGTTCAAATGATGCTTCATGCGCCTCCACTGCCGCCTCCTTCATCAGCAATAAGTATCTAACATACCCAACTAAAGGCCATTTCCGCTTTTTAAATGAGTGTGTTAAACCAAATTAATTTCATTGCCTTAAATCAAATTTACAACCACTAGTAAAACATATAATAATAAAATAAAAAAAATTTAAGTAAATAATTAAACCCGCACATGTACACGCAAACACCACGCCCGTATCTGGCCCGCAACATTGATTGTCATTTAATTTTTAGAGGAGCGTTGGGGCCGACACTGTTGTCCATTAAACCACCGACGGTTGTTTCAGGGTCTCTTTTATGTTGTTGTACCCGTAGCTGTAATGGCAGTTGTAGTGAAAGCTGTTGTTATTGTATTTGTTTCTGTTGTTATTATTAATACAATAAATAAATTATAATTTTAATGCAACGAAAGACTTGCAGCAAAAGCAATTTAATTACGCGTGCAAAATTGCATTTATATCAATAATAATACGTTTTTAATGAAAAATAATTGAATATTTGTCATGCATTTAATATATGGATGCATCGCAATACGCCACACGACTACATACACATATGTACAGATATTTCACCTGTATGTGCCTCTGTGTGTGTGATGTGTATGCATTTTTGGCAATTGCATAATTCAGGTCACGTTGTTGTCGCTATCAAAGCATTCACTTCATGCGGCATAAAGAGCTGTCAGGCGTATGAATTTGTCACAAATTAACTGCAAAGTACGGTGAATTCGGTGAATTCAGTTAAGTTGATTGATTCCATTTGTTTTACGAAACACCAAAAAATAGCAACTAAAATAAAGCCAAATATCTGAGAGCCTCTATCAATTTAGTACCAAATATTCCTTGCCTTCATTTAATTAAATATAATACTTGTCTATAGATAATGAGCTCAAATAAACGTTTCAGTTACAGTTACATACATACATCTCTGAAACAGAGATACCATCTATAGCCCACTTGAGATGTCGAAAAATAGAGAACAATCCTTACTGCCCGCTTATGTTGCTCTTATTTAACATTAATCCATAATTTGGTATGATTGGCTTATAGTCAAAAGTCTAACAAGAATAAAATTAAATGCTAGTTATCAGATTACCTAGAAGTTGGTGGAAGGTTTCGCTTATTAGGCTGGCAACAATTATATTGGCAGTGAGGCCGCTATCCACTAATGTGCCAATTGGTTACAATCATCACCATTAGACGCAAGGCATGATAAAAGGATACAATAAACATGTATGAAGGAGCACTCGTAATACACCCGTAAAAGGCACACGAATGCAATACCTTTAAATCCTCTTTGATTTGCTTCAAGTGAATTTTCCGGTAAGGGTATTCATAGTGTATCCAAGGTATCCATAACCAAGTAACTAAAATGTTCCACCTAATAAAGGACGTTGTTATTAATTGTCACTGCTCACTAATACTCAACCCCCAACAGTGTGGGCTGATTTGCCTCAGACAATATTTCATACACTGGCCCAGCGAGAAAATGAACTAAAGTACCATCTTTTGGAAAAATATTGAATTAACTGAACGAATGAGCTAACGCTACCCATTAAGTTATTCGTAAAATCTTTCGTTGAAAGTTTTTGAAAATGTTCACACTAAGCTTAAAAGTGATATGGAAGCTTGCTATAGAGCTTTTCAGCATAGACGCAAATAAATACAATAAGCTTAGTAAAGTCCCATTTGATTCAAAGCTCTTTTTATATTTTTTCTAAGAACCACATGGTTTTACGCTGAAAAATGTTACTACGGCTGTTTACAAATATCCACCGTCACATTGACAAAGAATATAGGCACAAATTGTTACATTTGTCTTCTTTACCAACTTCACCAGCTTTCTTACTGGCAGTCTCACCAAATCGGACAGGCTACTAGAACAAGTTATAACTGGGTGCTGTAACCTTCTCCTAGAATGAGCAGAGTATAGACACAGTATATGAAGGACGGTCTCTTCACCAACAAAGCCATCATCACGGCTCGAGGGTATTGTGTAGTATGCCGAAGAAGAACACTGGACATAAGTGCTCATAATCGGATTATTAAAGTATCCTTCAGAATATTGGCATGTCTGACTACTGACTAGCTGCCCTTAAAGCTGATGCCCATATTCAAACGTTGTAAACGGTATGCAAGGTATGGCAACCTCATATCAAGATCAAGAGAAAGCGTTTGAACCTGAAACTTCGAAGTACCTTTTCACTGCATAAGGCCATAATTAAACTTATATGGACTTACGGTATACAACTGATTCCAATTTAAAGCTCAAAATTCCTCAGAGGTTTCAGTCCAAGCTACTGTGGAGGATCATAGGTGTACAGTGATATGTCCGGAATTCTGTTATCTATCGAGACTTGAAGATTCAAACAATCAAAAATCGTCAAACACAGCAATGGATACATTTTGATAGATAATTACGTTGGCCATGGTTAGACCATGTCCACCACCTATCAATCAGTGCGACGACTAAAAGGGTTTCAACCCCTAGACCACAAATTCCGCATAACGAATTAATGATCAATCGCACAAACTGTTTATTGAACATGTGATTTTTAATCTTCATGATAAAGACGATAGTTCAAAAGCAGTTCTTACGTTTTGCACTGCGTAAGTTACATTGGGATCCTAACATCCACCATCGACCTATCGATGTCGTCTAAAACTTATACAACTACCTACATTGTCCAGTCGTAGAACGACGCTCGGTGTAATGTTTTTGTACAATTGTTGGCAGTACCTTTTCTGCTTGGTAAGATCATTTTCAATGTACCTTCTCGGTTTGCAAGTAGTTATTTCCCAATTTTTGTTAATCTCTGTAAAACTACGTATCTACAGCATGATCAATTTCGTGTCTTGTGTCAATTGTACAACCTACATTATAACCTGGTATCTATCACTTCTTCTTCTGATAACTTAAAATCTACCCTTTATCCTATCTCAACTCCTAATAACTATCTCTTCTATCACTCTCTTAGTACATGCATTTGTATTTCTTATTTATGGCTTTGTAGTATTGGATATGCTATAGTATTTTTAGTTGCCTACTCCTTATTGTAAATAAGTTAAGTCTTAGCAGTAGTGAAATTTGTTCATATTTGGATGTAAAAAGGCTTATGGTATTATGTCTGTAGCCATGTTGTAGATATAAATTAGTTTTGGTATTGCATGCCGACTAAAAAATTAGCAAAACACCAGCTGAGCCCACTACTTTGTAGCTGGGTGAATTTTAATACCACTTGGCACGGCCCAATGTGAGTTCAGATCAAAAAAAGGAAAAAACTCCTTTCTACTGCCTTTTTATCTTTTAAGGAATTTGTTAATAATATGTCAAGTCCTTGTAAGGCTAACAACGCTTGGGGCTCTTTTATTACGGTGCCTTAATTAGATCAAATTTTGAGTATCAGAAGAATCTCGATACAGTCAAAAGTGCTTGCTTAGTAGTAAGAGCAAATTATGGATGCCTTTAAAGCTGTAAAAGGCTAGATATAGATTATAGTATCGAAATCGGTGCAAATTCTGACAAGTTTGCCTTTTGTCGTTATCATATTATTCGTTGGTGATCGAGTGTTATGGATGCAATTTCCACGTTGTTCCAAGCTGTTTGAAATGTCGTAAGATGATCGTATGATCCACATTAAAGTCTTTCGCCAACACTGTCGTTATCAAGCTCTCATTCTCATGCAGAGTGGTCCATTTGGATGGTCCGATTCTTGCTTGCTCATCAGTTGCATTTGTATCGCCAAATTTAAACTGTCTATAGATCAATCCACAAGCTTGGCTTTTGCTGATTGTTTCTCCCCAAAGTTCGCTGGGTTTCTGGGTAAATCCAAATCTCATTTATAGTTAATACAAGTAATTTACGATTTAATTATCAGGGTCTTCGTATTGATGCATACTCGTAAAAATTCAAGTGGAAGCAACTCCAAGACACTTCGAAAAGCTACAGAATTTCATTCTCATTATAGAAACTTTAATTACACAATGCACAATTAAATTGCTCCTTTGGCTGTCGGCCTGCCTTAACATTATTGCACCAATGATTGTCTTGTACATTTCCGACATTTACGATTGCATTATTTCAGTTTTAACAAGAATTGCAGATATATTGCTTTTTTATGCTGCTGCACAATCAACCGAAAATTGTCATTCTCATTTCCGTTACTAATTGCAAGGATACAAAGCGAAAACTATGTCTACAAAATTAACGAAACTGGCAACATTTCCATCAAAATCAACGATGCCGGCCAACGCCAGTGCCAACGTCAGTGCCAACGTCGGTGTGATCAATGACATTGCTCATTATTATTGATACGACCGAATGTGTCGATTTGCACAGTTGGCAACATTGTGTAGCTGTGTGCAGAGACAATTGTGGGTGTGCTTGGTTTGGGCAATGCGAAATGTTGATTGCGACAAAGGGCACATTGCACTGAAGAATGCATTTGCTCCAGCTGCACGAGTGTGTGAGTTATTTGAGTGCTGGCTATCAACTATCTATGTGTGTGTCTATCTATCCATCCATCTAGCCACTCGTTTATATTACAAGTATGACTGGTGTCATTGAGCAATGCGAATCAGTGGTGTACTCGTACTAGTATCCACCAGCATTGTGCGGCAAATTAGCCAACATGAAAATAGCATCGCTAAGCAACAAGTGTTGCCAATTTGTAGTAAATTGCAATGCAACTGCAGATGCCAGGGCCAACATTGCCGACGCTGCCACCGCTGCCGCCGCCGCCGCCGTCACGGAGACTGCCACAGCCATTACCAAACGGAAAATTGCATAACTAAAGCAAAACGAGAGAAAATTAGACACAAAGAAAGTAATGTTTAAAACAAAGTTTTATCGACACTGGCAGAGAACAAAAACTCATAGAACAGAAGCGAGCCGAGACGAGCCGACCTGAGCAGCGTCAAGTGGTGTGAAGTGGCGTGGAGTTGTGGCGAGTTGGTTGCAGAAGCTGGCAGAGACAAAGATGCAAGCTCAGACTTTGCAGTCGTTTACTTTTGTCTGTTAATTATTTGTCTATATTACATTGTCTGTGTGTGTGTGTGCGTGAACAATTGTCTATATGTGTTTTGTATCTGTGTGAAAATTGCGCCTTTGTGCCATCCGTTTTGAGTTGTACCAATGCTTCGCTTCCTCCATGTGCTGCATCCTTTTGCACACACAGAAAGGCGAAGACAAGCAAATTAGTTCGGCAAGTGGTGTGTAAGGAAAACCACTCACAAACACACACTCACACACACACACCCCCGACAAGCATCTATAAAACACACACAGCCCCATATGTGTGCTTTAAAATATGTGCTGAGATCGTTTTTCCTGCATGTCTAAGAGATAATTTTATTGAGCCTGTATAAAGTACAGTGTTTATCGCCGTTGTCGTCAACGCAGACGGCTTGATGAAACTAATGGCACTTAATGAAATAGTTTTAATAATGTCCCATAAAATATTCATGACCTTTAAATTGTCTACAATAATAAATATGAACGTAGAATTTTACTATCGAGCGTGGCATGTTAGTCCTTAGATTGTGTTGTGTTGCGTTAAACAAAATTTCGCCAAGAGTCTTTTAACATGATTTTAATGAGGTTTTTGTGTTTTCTGGCGAAAATTTTAAATATCTGCACAAAAGTGGACTTTATAGTGACGCTTAAAGGCAGTTAAGGGAATGCGAGAAATTATTGCATATTTTGCGAAGTACTGCCGAAACTCTGAACGTGGCGAATGGGCCGATGAAGCAACTTGAAAAGGTTTTTACAAATTATGATTTCAGTCGAATGTTTGGCTTCAATATGATTGCAGTTCATGCAATGAAACCATGAACGAAATCGTTGTATTGTCCATTGACAGCTACAAAATTTACCATCACTCTGATAATTTTTGTTTGAAACCTAAATAAAAATGTGCGTGCCTTTAAGAAAACCATCCGCATGCAAACTTTTGCTTCATCTAGAGATGAACAGAAATGGTAATCAGAAGAAGCCAAATTCGCTGAATAAGTCTCTCTCAGACTTCCAAGTTAGATGCCTCAACTTCCTTGATCAATTTCACATTAACAAAATGACCCAAATTTCATATCGATCGGTAAACTCAGTCAAGGGTACTCAGTCAAGGACACTCAAACATAGTATTCTACACTGCCCTAGTATGCAGGTCGACTTAACAAGACATTTTATGATCAAAATTGGTCTTTAATTAATTTGGTGGGCTTAACATCATCACTTTATACTTATAATTAAAACTTCCCTAAAAAACCCTACAAAATCAGCACTTATTTTAAATATGACTTTGGGGGGAAAGCTCATCAGTTGGCAAGTCAGGCTCTCGTATCGAACGTAAACAGCTGTTTAAAGTGTGAGTTAGTAAAGATGGCTTAACTGAAAACTACGAATCGAATTATAGAAAATTAAATTGCGATCGTCGCACATATTTAACATATTGGCAGGATTACCAGCCAGTCGGTGAAGTGCGCTGCTGCTAGTTAGTGCTAGTGCTGCATTTTAACGACAGTATACATATGACCGATACTTACTTGGTAATCGGCTCTAAAACTATCGGTGTGGAAGTAAGGAATCGAGTAAGTGCTCATATTTACTCATATCGTTTTATACCCGAGCTTTGACATAAAAACGCAAAATTGTATAATTGGTGTTACGGCAAATAGAAAAGTTTAATTATTCACCGGTAGAACGCTTAAGTCACGGTTGTATGGATCTCCAACGGGCGCAGCAATTGCTCGGAGTTACGAAAACTCCAATAAGACGTTCGCAGCATCGACGAATGACTCTTTGCCCAGCCACGGTTAGCGCGCTAACACGTGACGCTCTCTCAGCGGTCCCAAAAATTGCGCCAGTTCCTAGAGCTAAACAGGAAATGTCGAATACCAGTTCGCCAGGTCAATCAATCATTAGTGATCAAGAGCCAAATTTGTCCAAGAATGGTAGCGTCACCCCTAAGCGACACGATCGCGGAATTCAGTGCGGACCAGATCAGGATGATTGCACTGACGATGACTTTGTCGACGCATTAAAGCCACAACTACGTATAATGAATGCGCGACAAAAACTAGTTTTTAAGCAGAAGGTGTTCGAATCGCTCATGGAGGTTTTTGATGATGCTACCGACTTTCCAAATGCCGGCGAAGTTCAGCAATTAAATATCAATACTCCTTCTGGCTTTGAGAACACGACTACACAGGAGCTTCGTTTGACACGCGAGCTGATTGCACTGATAACAGCGGCGAAATTCACTCCCGAGTTGCAACGGACGGTTGGCCAGCAGGAAACCACCATGGGTTCTCAGAGCTCTGCCGATGGCTCAGCCTCCATAACCTCCGGCTGTAGACCCACCACCAAGGCGATTACCATAGCAAAGGTAAGGTAACACTATGGAAAATGTACTGTCTTATCCAAATACCAATTTTCTTCAGGTATTGTTGCCACATCAATTCGCTGGCACTGCCCCGAAAACTATTTTAACAAATAGCCCTTCGAACAAAGTCTCTGCAGGCGTTGGTGTCGCAGGTTCCAGTAACCACATATTTCGCGATCCGACTACGGCACGTCGTTATTCTATTTGCGGTTTAGCCCCTACCTCAGTCGTCATTAAAAGGAGCAGAGTCGTCTTTGTACGGAAGCCGCTAATCACCTTAACCAACGTGGACAATAGACTACTCAATGGCAACTCCGCATCTACTGTCAATGTTAATACAGTCAACCCCTCACTGAGGCGGTCATTACCAATTTCAAATTCAGGGATTTATACTGAATCCGCGTTGTTTTGTAACAATTCCGGTGGACTACTTAAAATCGTCAAAGTAGATTCTTTGGTTCCTGGAATCAACAGTAAGGACAATAATACCGAAGCAGCTACTGTAGTAACCAGCGACACTGTCGATGTCGAGTTTAAACAACAACAAGCCGTCCGTGGTGTCCAACACGGGTTCTTCCAATAAGAAGAACATTTCATAAAAGTTTTCCTAAAGAAGAGCGCATGGTGGCAGGGATGGCCGATGTATTTTCTAATTTACGTATCAATATAAGAGATGAACAGAAATGGTAATCAGAAGAACTCCAAATTTACTGAATAAGTCTCATGCGCTAAGACTTCCAAGTTAGATGCCTTTATTTCCTTGATCGATTTTACATTAACAAAATTACCCCCGGAGGGGTCCGCCTTGAGTCCATCCCATGGGTTCATCACATGAGGGTACCAACGAAGTAAACATTCTCTTCGTTTTAATAGCGTCCTCGTAGTTGAACAAACTATCTAGATATTGCTTCTGATAAAGCTAGGTTACCATTATTTCCAACTAACATTCCATCTACATTTTCACAAATGTTCATTAAAATTAATCAGAGAAGAAAATATGTTGCGAAAGACTTGAAATTAGCTAAGTTAAATATGATTGGCAGACATCAATGTTGGTTGTGGAGCCGTCAAATAATTTGTGCGCTTCGCTTAATTGCACACCGAAGAAGTCTTTCAACATGCTCGCTGTGAATGTTTATTACATTTCTCGACTTATAACAGGAGAGTGAACTTATTCTATGTTTCGCATTATGTTATATTAAAGTGTAAATGTTATGTTAAAGTAATTCTCAGATGACATCAATTTCTTCCAACAACTAGCTTCAATGTTAAAAGCAGGAATCATTAATAAATTAATATGACACACAAAAATATATATGTATATATTATATTGTTTGCAGTACGGGGTGTTCAAGAAGCCATTCCTGATCACCAATTTGGATTTAGATCACAGCATGGCACTCCCGAACAACTGCATCGAGTCGTTAATCACATACTTACTGCGTTTGAGATGAAACAGTATGAGCATTCGATTATTGCTACTTACGCGGACGATACGGCAGTTATATTCAACTCTGCCTCTCTGAACGAAGCTGCGGAGAAATTGTCCAGCTACCTGGATAGATTCCATTCATGGGCCAGGCGATGGAATATAGCCATAAACTCTGAGAAATCAGCTCACTGCACCTTCACATTAAGGCAAGGCATCTGTCCGGTTGTGACTTACAACACAAGCATCATTCCGCAAATGGAGCAAATCCGGTATCTCGTTTTGATCCTGGATAAGCGTCTTACCTGGCGTGCACACATTAAGGCAGTTACAGGGCGCTGCTACTAAAAGCTCAAGAAACTGGAGTGGCTCCTCCGTCCATTGAATAAGTTATCTTTAACTAATAAAAGGCTCATCTATCTGCAAGTAGTGGCACCTGCTTGGCGCTACGCCATACAAATTTGGGGCACTACTGCTGCCTACAACATCAGGAGAGTGCAGGCGTGTCAGAGCAAGGCTCTCAGAAGATTTACGGGCACCCCTTGGTACGTCCGCAACACCACGCTGCATAGGGATCTTGCCGTGCCAACTGTTATGGAGGTGATTAATTCTCACAGTTGCCGCTATCACTACAGACTTTTGTCGCACCCAAATCCGCTGGCTTACTCCCTCACCCGTATCTCAACAAGGCGTAGACTGAAGAGGCTACACCCGCATGATCTCCCCCTAAGAAGGATACAGCCTTCTATATCATTGCCTTTTCGGCGCAATTTACATCGTTTTTAATTTAGTATAAGCCTAATATATTTTTTTTCACGTCATTATTTTTTAAATCCGACAAATGTGTTATGCAGTTTACTGCGTTAAATGTTATAATTTAATTATGAAAAAAAAAAATTGGAAGTATGTTTGTCCGTTCGATATGGACGCCGAAACCGCTGGCCCGATTTTGATGAAAATTTTAAGGAAATCCTATAATAGCCTTAAAAAGGTAACTGCAAATTTTGGTGCGGAAAAATCGTTGAATTCGCTAAATATTAAGACCAACTCAATTTTCAGATGCTTCTCAAACTGTACGATACAAATAAAACACAACAAAGCAGCATCTGAAAATTGAGTTTGCCGGCAATGCTGCTCAAATTGTACAAAGTCGAAATATGAATGAAAAAAAAAAATATATAAAAAGTAAAGAATACGAAATGTCATCCACAACGTCAAACACTGGAAGATCATCGAGAAAATCGCAGCAGTGGACAAAGGGCAGAGCTGCTGAAACATCCGAAGAGCGAAACGCACGCGAAGGCAGCAACGTACCGGGTCCCTGCTAGTTATTACATAGAAATGCTTGAATAGAGCGATATATAATTAGTATTCCTTTGTGAGTTCTTAAAACTTTCATGATTCCTGAATAATTACAAGTTCCGTGTTTTTTTATAAAATCTGCGTGTTTAGTATATGCACTAAGAGAGTGAGTTATTGAGAGTTACTCGTAATATATAAAGTGTGATTTATAACTGTGAATAGTACATATTGTAATTTAGGAGAGAACATATGAGGGGTGTTAAAAAAATAAGGTAACTTTTTATTTTTCTCGACAAATATTTACTTATTCTTAATTTTATATTTTGTCCCCTTTAAAGTAATTCCCCCTCGGATATAATACACATGTGCCAGCGTTTTTTCCAATTCTCGAAGCTCTATCAGAGCGCTTTAAGTTATGGCCTTCTGGCGATGCTGTATTCATTTCATCGATTGTGGTAAACCTCCGTCCTTTCAAGGTTCTTTTTAATTTGTCAGAAAAACACAGAATGCCAAATGGATAATAATGAGAACATACTTTAAGGACGTGTCTACCAACATAATGTAATTTAAAAAAATCGAATATCGATCAATTGCATGGCGAGAAAAAGTCACCTTATTTTTTGAACACACCTTTATAATTCTAATCAGCTCAATGAGCCGAGTAAACTTAATCATGTCTGTCTGTTCTTTTGTTAGTGGTCAAAGTTTTCGCTCACTTCTTGAGCTAAAGAGCTGAGATTTTGCACAAAATCTCCGTTTTACAATTAGTTGTCATCTCATGCTTGGATACAATATGTACTTCTTGTTAGAAAAACGTTTTCTTGTAAACCTAACGAATTGAAATTTTAAGGTCCTTTCAAATAATTCCTTCTTCTACAACGTCCCTTAAATGAAAACAGTTCAAATTTGAAGCAGAACTCACCAATTCGAAAGCCGTAGAGCAAGGGTTAGTTTGTCGGCTCGTATAGCTCTTACATATGCTAATCCCATATATCGAGACAGTTTTGGTACATTCAATTCATTTAGATAATTAATTTTTTTTTTTCGTTCTATTCGCATAGTTAAAGCACAAATCAGTTAATAACCCATTATATTAAATGACAATTTCGAAAGTGTTAAACAAACAATGAAATTCTTCAATTTGCAAATTGCCAATAAAGCCTGCAACATTTTAAAGACTCTCATTCGATTTAACGAAGCAAATATAACACAAAGGCCATAGTAATATAACGGTATATCAACAATATTGTTTATTGTATTGAGAGTATTTTGTATATTTTACTTATCAAAATGCGCAATTCAATTTTCGTGCCATTGGAGTACGGCAACTCATGAAAGCCATCGAATGCATTCGCTTGCATACGTCCATTGCTGCGGCATTCTTCGACATTAATCAACAGTGACAGATTGCAACAAAATTCCATTTAAATTCCCAAAGTGTAACCAACATTTTAATTATTTTGACATTTTGCCGTTAGCCGTAAAATATAATTAACTACCACAAATATAAACACGCACAGCACAAACGCACGCACAATTGCAGGCACAAATGCGCACAGATACGCATTCATAAATTGCATGCAGCAAATGCGGAAAATATGGAATTAACTGGTTAAAAAGAAGAAGAGCGAAAATAAAGCAAAAAATAAAATAACAAAGCTGTCATTGCCGTGTAACTTATCGGTTAAATACAATTTACTTGTTACTCGCCTTGCTTTAGTTCACATTTTAAATAAATTGCAAAAAAATTGAGTGCCAGCAAACGCGCGCAGCACAAATTAAATAATAGCAGCCAATTGAGTGAGCAATATTTTTTTATATATTATATATACATATATATATATATATATATGTGTGTGTGTGTGTATGCTTTAATTTTGTTTTTATTTTGCGTGTAATTAAAATTAATGACATTAATAGTTTCTGCCTTTCTGCGATTGCTTGTTGCTGTTGCTGTTGCTGTTGTGTTTGGTTAACTGTTTTGTTTGATTCAGACGCATTAATTGTGTGTTACAAGCGCATTACACAACGACCGCGGCATGCTTGGCTTGCCTTGGCTTTGAGATAAGCGCATTAAGCACTAAATGAGTCTGGCAGTTTTTCACTCCTTGCTCAAAATGCGGCCATTTGATATCATAATAATCAGCACGTGTGTGTGTACAAAACATAAAATAAAGGAAAAAACAGAATAGACCGTTAACTTCGGCTATGACCAAGTTGTAATACGCTTCACGCATTGGGAAGAGCGTTAACATAACAGCGAATGAGGACTATGTTGATAACCCCCAATTTAAGTAAAATATATGGTATTGAAATTGGCAGGGTAACTGTGAATAAGCAACAGTCCCACTTTCAGTTCGATAGGTCGACAAACAAAAGAGTTCTTCAAATAAGAAATTGAGCTTCCTCATATTGCTTGGATCCTCTTTGTAGCTCAAAATAAACTATTAGTAAAAAAAGAAACTCGTCTCCCCCAGCACTTCAGGAAGATAAGTACACACAAGATTGTATGTCCGATTTTCCATTCCAGAGTTCATCGACCTAAAACTTAAGCTAAAATGTTTAAAAATCAAAAGATGGTCGAACGACACGCATTAACTTAACTTATGTACTCCTTATTTCACTGTGTTACAAACCTCATGACAAAGTTATAATCATAGCATTTGCAGAGTAGACATTTATCTCACAAATAAGGGATAAATGTCAGGAAAAAAGTTATTAATCATAATCACTAAAGGATTGCGATTTTTTTGATTGTTTTTTTTTCTTGTGCGCTTTAAAATGTTTCGCTTATAAAACGCTGCTCAGATTTATTCATTTCTTGTTAAGTGTTATGTATGTAGTCTAAATTGATTATAAATAGTTGCGAGAAATGCATTAACTCAGAGTTATCTTTGACTTTAAGATCACAGAACTAAACAACTTTAATACCATCTGACTGACTAAGTAGATAGTAGCATAGATCTTTGAAAGGTTGCTACGGTGCAAAACTTCTGTTTGGACTGCGGTACAATAATCCAGAAGCCGTGCACTCAGTTCAAGATTTAGTTCACTCAAGAGGACACTAAAGTCAACCTTTTCTTTGAATTTTAAATAAATGCGTAATATTTAAGGCCGTTATCGGGCTTGAATACACCATCATCGCCATCACTATGACGCCATATCGGAGTGCACCGTTTGAAATAATTTATAGCGTTGCAGTAATCTAAGGGAACATTGGTCATGAGTTTTAAAAGTCTGCATTATATGGTTGTGAATAATCGCGGTTCAAAGTCTACTACCAACCAGTTGTGATGTCAGGTGGGTTTTTTTTTAAATGGATGGATAGTTTTTCGTTCCACCCACTCCGTAAACGCATCATCTGCCTTACTACAAAACCCCTGGGTACTTTTACTGTGACAAACTAAAACTGAAAAATATTCTTCAAAAGAGTGGCATGTCCATCTACTGATTTGCTTCAAAACATTGCCTTGATAAGTTTTATAGATGCGCTTTCCAATGCCTGTGTGCCAGTTAGATACAAAGTATAAAGCTTCAGTAAGATATACAGAACATCAGTAGGCAGGACACACCACCGATGAATAGCTCGGCAGACCTTGGAACTTTAGACAGTATTTTACTTAGGACTTAATTTGAGCATAAATACCATAACCCAATGCGACTCTATTTGTAGTCAGTCAGTGGTAACTCGAATCAAAGGCAGAGTATTCTCAGTCTGCCTATACTTCATTGAATGAAAGTGCTTTCAAATTGAGCTACTTTATTTGAAACTCATTTAGTACATTAACGTCTGAAATGAAATTGTCATTGACTTAATACAGAACCAATGTTCATTTTGACCTAAGAGAATTCAACACATTGAAAGAGTATTTTTGGAGTGACATTTAATTATCCCAACACATCCATTAATCGGCTTCAGAGTAAAACTTTTTTTATATTACTCGTAGTTGACGCGCACTAAATTCGTCTGTCAATGAAATCATTAATTCTCAGGCGTAACGCCTTTTAATATTGTCAATACACTGAACGATTACCTAAGCCAATTTAGTTTAATTGTATTACCACTGAAATGGGGTTAAGGCCGTGTAAGTATATTTTTACTATAGCCTCTCTTACACTCTTCTATTTGTCACGGTAAGTAGCTGCGTTATTGTCATGGTAAATCGTCATGGCATGTCGTCGATAAGTCCAATTAAGTGTATTCGCTGAGACTGCCTAAGCAAATATGTCTGCGAACAAAGCAAACTCGTATCGAACCGCATTACCAAATTTGCGTCGGGGGCAATCATATTTCCACTTTAATAGAGTTAATTAGTATAGTCCAACATTAATTGTTCCTGTTGTAATTCCACTTGTTATAATTGTTTATCGGGGACCAAATGACCGCGCAAAGACAACAGAGCCAAGCAAACACAGATACTAAGATACACAGATACACCGATACGCACACATGCGTAATATAAATGTAGTTAGCGAATGAAGGGAGTGTACGTAACGCCAGCGAATGAACAAGTTGTCAAATGTTGTTGCATACCAACCGGCGTTTGAAGGCATTCAGGCATATATCCAAGTACGGCTGCCTACATATGTAAGCATATGTGTAACTGTAACTGTGTGAGTGCATGTGTTAGTTCTACCATCTAACATGTGCATGTGCGGTTAGCAAAGTTTCAATTGCATGGCAATCTCATTTCGTGAAGCGGTTGTTGATTGATGGTTAACCAGAAAATCAATATCACTATGCTAATGAGTCTTAGCCGAGCACAACAGCCCAGTGAAGCACGTTGAAGTAAAGTGTTGAGCACACAAAAGCGCACACACAGATATAGATATACTTTGACTTTTGATCTATTCGTAAGTTATACGAGTAAGTAATGAACTGACGATCCCCTCTACCATACTACGCAGCACCGCCAGTCAGCAACTTGCTTTTTTGTGGAAGGTCAATCTGGCCTAAAAAGATATACGGGTATATATATATAGGTTATGCCAGAGTATTTTTATGCCTTATAAAAAGGTCAGCGATTTAATTTAGTATTCCATTTGATTTGAAATACTAAATTAAATCGGACAGTTTATAATTAAATTAATTACGCAAAAGCCAACGAAATGAAACGAATAGCAAAGTTCTATGACAAATTCGAATTTTTTATTCCATTCTTTTTCTGTGTCCATTTTTTGCTTTGTTATTCGTTTTTTTGTTCGGAAGCTGCTTTGTTATATTTCTTCAACATTTTGAACGTGTTAAATTAACGCCTCATTTAAAATGCATTGATAGGAAGATACTTATTATATCTATTATTGAACCGTGAAATGAAATTCAATCAAATGCAATTTATTCTATGCCAAGCTGCACGAGTGTAGGCCAAGATGTTCATATGAAGTCGAAGTGACCGAACTCTTATCGTAAAAAATATATATTATTAACTAATAAAATGTTATAATAATTTAAAATAGGAATAAGAATAAATATAATTTTTGACACCAATACCTCGACTCATGCGAACATGCGAGGTATATGTTATTGTAAAACATAGAGGATGGATTATATTAGCAATAGCACACATTTTAAGCATCAATCTTAGAAGACTGATATATATATTAATGGATTTTCTTTTACAATTTCAGGCTCAAGTGGGCAGTTGGTCACGGTCACACTCCATTTTGCACTTCTCCATGACACCGACACTCCATCCCTTTGCACTGATGTCATTCTCTTATTTGCCCCCACAAACAGCTGCACGTTTGCTCGCAGACAAACATACTAAACACAAGCAAAACGGAAATACATATGAAAAAGAAGTTAAGTTACACTCGCAGAATCAAAGAAATCAGGTATGTCCCATATAACTATGTACTGGTCACAAATGTCTCATAATTTTCTCATTTTGTTTATCATTTATTTCAGTTCCATAGTATCTACTCGCTATGGATATATCGCGATATTCGCGGGCATCGTACAAACCATCCTTTATTGCGATTTCTGCTATTTGTACATTACCAAAGGGAGTGTAAAAGAACATTGACTTTAATCCGATATGAGCAATAAAAGCAGTGTATTATATGACTTTTTCGGATGTTTTGACAAAATATTTTACAAAGATTAGGTTAGTTTTAGCATTAAGATTTTCCAAAAAGTTTAGACACTAGGAAAGAGTAAAAATAATGTAGTGATTACTTTCTGTATGGCAATTCTAATCATGACTGGAAAGGTCTACCTACAAGTACGTAAATTATGTCACTTGAGTAAAAGAAGAAGTGTATAAGATGACCTCTTCGAGTCGCTTAAGCTAGTCTTGAGTGTTCCAGAGATCATCTAAAAAGTTCAGACAAATGTCAAAAGAATTGAACAGTTTCGGTATGAGAAATGAATATAAAAGAAAGCCTGAGAAAGGATTACGTATATGTGGACTACTTGAGTGAAATAAGAAATGTGTAAGCTTAAGAGGGGTGTTAGGAGCGTAGGCATTAAGAAACCTTTAGCTAATTGTAATGTATGACTATAAAGTCGAGTTTTGTTGGCACTTCTGAATTGCAATCTAGCTAACTAATAAAAATCGTATAGGAATATACTTCTAATGATAAAGTAGTAGTTTGTCTGTTATATGTGAAAAAATGCATATATCTCTTTGAACTAAAAGTACAGTTTGAGCTAGTTATATACCATGAATATCATCATGTGAGCAGCTCTGTTCGAAGACTTTTTTGTCATCTCTCTGTGCCTTTATTATTCGCGAATTTGGTAGTTTTTACGATCACTTATGTCAAACAACCAGTCTAGTTTGAATGTCTGGTGAGAATGTTCGGCGTGTCACAACTGACGGTTGTTAAAAAATTGCGAGTGCCAGCAAATCTCTTATTGGCGAATTTATAGAAATATTTTATAATGTTAATTATAATCTTCGATGTGTACGATTACTTTTATGGTCCATCAACTATTAGATCATCAAAAAGCAATTCCATTTGAACGTAACGGATTGCCGTTTATGGCAAATCCTCTTCAAACGGATCTAGCTAGCTTTGAGTTTAACTACCTTTTCTCATATCGCTTTTATGACTGATATAATTTATAAGACATATCATGAGAACTTATTTAGCGCCACTCGTCTGCTATACTAAGCACTTGCACACAGCTCATTCATCATGAATCAATGTTCAGTGACAAGCAAATCGTGTCATATTACCTTGTTTAATGCATTTACGCATGCTACTTGTATTCATTTATGTCGCATGTATCGTGTGCTCGTACATTTGTACAGTTGTGTTATATAAATATTTTATTCGATTATTAAATTGTTTATGTGACATAAATTGACGCGCAAATGACTGAGCATGCACTAAAACGCAGATACACACACACGAAACTTGAATAGAAGCTTTCATTTGGAAAATTTCAAACTATTTGAACTATTCATTCATTTGCGAACGTTATAGCCTGTCTGTCTGTCTGTCTGTCTGTCCGTCTGTCTGAATGATTGTCCCTCTATCAATCTGCTTGCGCGCTACTCTGCCTGTCAACTGTCATTCTCACACACACTTGCATTGTTCATTTAATTGTGCCAGAATTGTGTTCTGCTCTACTCTATCGCTTATTTCAGTATGTGTTGTGTTTTTGCGATTTAATTAGATTTTAAACTGGTAATTGTAGAGCGGTGAACATTTAATTTTTTATTTCGTTATTCAACCAACCAAACCAAGCCAAACCGAAGCAAGCCAAGCCAACCCAGTTCAAACCGAAACCAAACACAGCCTAACCCAACCGAGCCAACCAAACCAAACCAAACCAAACCAACTAACTCATTTTGCACAAACACAGCACACCCATCAACGCTCGTGCTCGCTCGACTGTACACACCCATTTTGTACGCTAATTATAAAGTAAATATTGTGTCTATTAACATAAAATTGAATTTCATGTTTTGTGCTGCATAACCATTGGCGCGCACGGAAACACACCAAACACACACTTGACTCACGTGTTCACACTTGTGTTGCATTACATTCTCCAAATATGGATGGGATGGTAGTTCCATGAGTTATGTGCGCGCATTTCATATTAATGAGATCATTTCCTTTTTTCATTGTATTATTATTTTTTTTTTAATTAAAATATTTTGTTTTTATACACTAAATGCTAATAAATAATTAAGCAACTATTTTTTGTTTGTTTTTTGTTTCAAATTATTATTATTATATTTATTAATATTATTATTATTTTTTTTTTTTGTTGTGCGAAAATATTTTTAATTGGTTGATTTCTCTGGCTTTTTGTTAAATTATTTTCATCTGTTGGATTTGCATTGTTTTAGTTCGTGCCTTTCACACTGCTTAAAAATGTAAATTATTTAAACTGTTTAATTCTGTACATCCGGTCAGAATTTGGCTCGAATTTAAAACGTATTTATTTAGGAAATTCGAAATTATTCGCTATTTGCTCAACATTTTGTTGCTAATTAATACAAAGTCAACGCGAAAATTAGTTTCGTCGAATTATACACATGAACTGCATCGAGATTTAAATTATAATGCACAAATTAAACTTATGGCTGGATTACGTGATCAAAATTATAGTTATGAATTTGACGGTGAAATAGCAGAGGTTTTCTATGCACAGAATAAATGAAATCACAGCGAGTTCTCTTTAAAATTGTCGTCTTTCTCAAGGTCCTTAACTTCTAGACGGAATTCAGAAACAGCGATTTACGAAGTTCTGTGGCATTCAAGTTCTTTGAATAGCAGACAGAATTTACTCACAGGGTGCCAAGGATTTTAAGAAAAATAATTTTGAGTCTATTGCACTTTTAGTAGCTAAGTTTAAGCGAAAAGGAGTTCGGTGAGTTTCAATTTGTTTGAAACTTTATCAATTCAGAAATAGACTGTCTCACAGGGAAGGAAGGAAGTTTCTGAAGTTCTCTGAAGATCAAGTTCTTTCAATGCTAAACAAAATTCATATCCAGGGTAATTCGTGCTTGGAAATTTTTAGACTTGGCTTCTGGTAGTAAAAAAAAGTTTGGACACTCTGAGGTACAGCACACAGTAGTAATGTTTAAAATTTTAACCACCGAAATTGTGAAGATTTTCACCAAATGGTTTTAAAGTGGTTATTTTTCTTTTGTTTTGATACTCCAACCATTTGGTAATCTTCCAAAGCTACTATGAGCGTACTATGAATAATCCAGGCAGAAAGATACAGTCTATATGTCTTTCTTTGTCATTTCTATCTAATTGCATCATTATCATAATTATCTGGCTCGCCAGATTATCCTCGTTTTCTTCTTCTTCTTACGCTAAGCCTTTCAGTGTGATTTTAGCGTTGCATTAGACGGTCCGTTCCAATGTTGCCAATTACTGAAACTGAAAGCCGAAAACGCTGTTTTTCTGCTTGCTTAAAACTTCACATTCGTCAGTCTTGGAAGAATATTTCATATTTCATATCGATCGGTTGGTTGGACCTTGGTTTGAATTTCTTCTACTCTCCCCTAGTATGCAGGTAAAGCAAGACGACTTAACAAGACATTGTATAATCAAAAATGGCCTCCAATTAATTTGGTGGGCTTAACATCCTCACTTTATACTTATAATTAAAACATCCCTAAAAACCCTACAAAATCTACACTTATTTTAAATCTGACTTTGGGGGGAAAGCTCATAAGTTGGCAAGTCAGGCTCTCGTATCGAACGTAAACAGCTGTTTAAAGTGTGAGTTAGTAAAGATGGCTTAACTGAAAACTACGAATAGAATTTTCGAAAATTAAATTGCGATCGTCGCACATATTTAACATATTGGCAGGATTACCAGCCAGTCGGTGAAGTGCGCTGCTGCTAGTTAGTGCTAGTGCTGCATTTTAACGACAGTATACATATGACCGATACTTACTTGGTAATCGGCTCTAAAACTATCGGTGTGGAAGTAAGGAATCGAGTAAGTGCTCATATTTACTCATATCGTTTTATACCCGAGCTTTGACATAAAAACGCAAAATTGTATAATTGGTGTTACGGCAAATAGAAAAGTTTAATTATTCACCGGTAGAACGCTTAAGTCACGGTTGTATGGATCTCCAACGGGCGCAGCAATTGCTCGGAGTTACGAAAACTCCAATAAGACGTTCGCAGCATCGACGAATGACTCTTTGCCCAGCCACGGTTAGCGCGCTAACACGTGACGCTCTCTCAGCGGTCCCAAAAATTGCGCCAGTTCCTAGAGCTAAACAGCAAATGTCGAATACCAGTTCGCCAGGTCAATCAATCATTAGTGATCAAGAGCCAAATTTGTCCAAGAATGGTAGCGTCACCTCTAAGCGACACGATCGCGGAATTCAGTGCGGACCAGATCAGGATGATTGCACTGACGATGACTTTGTCGACGCATTAAAGCCACAACTACGTATAATGAATGCGCGACAAAAACTAGTTTTTAAGCAGAAGGTGTTCGAATCGCTCATGGAGGTTTTTGATGATGCTACCGACTTTCCAAATGCCGGCGAAGTTCAGCAATTAAATATCAATACTCCTTCTGATTTTGAGAACACGACTACACAGGAGCTTCGTTTGACACGCGAGCTGATTGCACTGATAACAGCGGCGAAATTCACTCCCGAGTTGCAACGGACGGTTGGCCAGCAGGAAACCACCATGGGTTCTCAGAGCTCTGCCGATGGCTCAGCCTCCATAACCTCCGGCTGTAGACCCACCACCAAGGCGATTACCATAGCAAAGGTAAGGTAACACTATGGAAAATGTACTGTCTTATCCAAATACCAATTTTCTTCAGGTATTGTTGCCACATCAATTCGCTGGCACTGCCCCGAAAACTATTTTAACAAATAGCCCTTCGAACAAAGTCTCTGCAGCCGTTGGTGTCGCAGGTTCCAGTAACCACAAATTTCGCGATCCGACTACGGCACGTCGTTATTCTATTTGCGGTTTAGCCCCTACCTCAGTCGTCATTAAAAGGAGCGGAGTCGTCTCTGTACGGAAGCCGCTAATCACCTTAACCAACGTGGACAATAGACTACTCAATGACAACTCCCCATCTACTGTCAATGTTAATACAGTCAACCCCTCACTGAGGCGGGCATTACCAATTTCAAATTCAGGGATTTATACTGAATCCGCGTCGTTTTGTAACAGTTCCGGTGGACTACTTAAAATTGTCAAAGTAGATTCTTTGGTTCCTGGAATCAACAGTAAGGACAATAATACCGAAGCAGCTACTGTAGATTCCCCCAATACTGTCGATGTCAAAATTAAACATGAAGTTACACAATCCGTCGGTGGTGTACCGAACATGTCATAAAACTTTGCCGACAAAAAGCGCATGGTGACAGGGGGCACCTTTGCCGCCAATGATTTTTCTAATATACGCATCAAGCAAGAAGACCCTACCTACTATCGTCGGATGAATTTCTAGCCATACGAATAACGCAAAAAGTAATTGATTCATCGTAGCTTTGAAACATATTCAAAGAGAGTTTTTTGTATAAACTATTCTTTTTGTTCATGCTACTCTAAACTCTAAAAATTATGTTGGATGTAACTATTGAGTGAGAATAATGTAATGTTTATCGGTTGGCTTAATCAAAATGAGATTAAAATTAAGTGAAAGCCGTACATTCTCATTACTAAACAGCGATTAATTAATTTATTTGAAGCATATAGCACAATAGGGTGTTCGTCACAAATGCGAGAGATAAGGCCAGCGGTGATAAGAGCGAAGAAAGTGCACAGCGTAATGTCGTAGGAATTATCATGAACATCCCCCGATGAAATATTCGGCTCGACCCAGCGGCCAATATAACGGGGGATATTTTTGTCATTTATGAGCCAAAGGTCGCACGGCTCAATATTTGGAACACTCTGATGGCAGCAGGTTCAGATAAGATGTACTCCACAGTTTCATACGCTGCCAACACAAAATGGTTGAAGTTGATGTGTAAAATGTCAGGTTCCGCTATGGTTGTCAGTGGGCCTCTAACTCGAAGCAAGCCAAAATAATCTTTCGACGGGTTAAGTGAGCGAAGTCTACTGTAACCAATTTTATTCGGGTAAGTTAACAGTTAGCCCATCTACTGATGAGGATACTTCATTATTCGAATGTGCAAACTTGTAGAAATAGACGAACAACACATGCTGTAATTTTCGAAAGGAGTTACACTTTCCTGCGTAAGAAGGCGTGTGTTTTTTACGTTGCTCGAGCAAGCAAGTCAGAGTATGAGAAATTGAAGCTGGCTACAGTATACATTTCATCGCGTCGCTTTGACCACTCAGAAAGTAGTGACTGTGGTAGCCTCTCGTCGTTCTCTCTTTAATAGAGCTTTTTAAATCCACTAAGTGAGATAGTAAAGTTGTAGTTCGATAGACTTAGTAACCAGTGACTATCCTCTGTTTCCTAATTTCCAAAATTGGCTTAAAGGTACCGCGCGTTTTCTACTTCGTCGCTGCCCTATATACAGTACGGATCCTGGAAGTTTTTCTATTTAAATACCCGGAAAACCGTGCACAGTGAGGTATTCACCGCTCCATTATGTTTCCAATAAGCTCGAAGTTTCATCTATCTTTGGTGAAGCTTTACCATCTTTGCTGCCATGCCATGCCATCATGAGAAATAGTCCCTAAGAAAGCCTAATCTGTAAGATGATTTCCCTCCCCTACTGTATGACTGTGTGCATCGACCCACATTGTGCTGGCATAGCGCAATATTGATTGCTGGCTGTAGCAAGCAGTGCCATTGCAGGTTGTTTGGGGCCTCCGACGTACCGCATAAGCCGTATTAGAGCTGTGTATTCGTACAACGATACAAGCGCTAATGAAGTATATGCATACGACGCTGTTGATTCAATAAATATATGAAAGCAAATTACACCTGTAATAAAGTAGTGAAAAGGGAATTTTCAGAGCCTCTTTTACATATGCATCTAGTCAAGGATTCCAGTGAGTAGTTCAACAATGAGTTTAACGGCCACAGAACTCTGGAACTTGACACTGGCTAAGAACATATTAACAACGCTTGAATATAAGTATTTTCAATCTTCTTTTGAAAATAACTAGTAAATACAGGGACGGAGAAGAAAAGGAATTTGCAAATCGTATGAATTTATTTTACGTGTGAAGGAACTCGCGCGATTTCATTTAAATTTGAAGACACGTTCGTTACAGCTGATTTGGCGAATCATTTATTCACACCCTTCTTCCAAGTTTGGGTGGGGTGTATACCTTAGGCAGTTATAACTCTTGTAAATGGTCTATTTTTGAGCTTTTGAATAACTGCAAGGAGGTAACCCTGGCTAATAGCAGAAGCATAAGATGTGGTGTGCTTCAGAAATTTTTATTTAAAATTTAAAATTGTTTCATTGCCAAAAACTTTAATACAAATTCACTTTTCAGTTGTCTATACTGAAATTTGAAGATTTCTCAGCTTTAAATTTGACCCAATGAGCAGCCGCAAAAAGCAACTCTATTCGAACTTGATTATGGCCCGAAATTTGTTGACTTCACTTTCGAACCTTTGTTTTTGCAGTTATTCACTTTCACGTGATGCTTTTACAGGTTTCAGATAAATTACCTGCCAGTCACAAAATCCCTGCTTCGCTCGCCCGCCTTCTTGCCAGCCACTCATAATGTTCTTATTATTGTTGCTACTGTGTATTTAAGCAAAAATCTACGCAGCTGCTGACCGAATCCAGACTGCTATCAGTTCGAATGGGGATGACTTGTTTTCAACTGACTTGTCACAAATTCCTTTGACAATGGCCATGTAAAGCAAGTTGTCAACACGTTGTTCTGGCCCCTGAGTGATGATTTATGAGATTGCTTTGCGTTGGATTTCCTTTTGCTTTTGCTTTGCGTTGCGTTGCGTTTGTCAGCCCTTTTTCTGTGTTTTAACTTAGAATATATCTTGCCTGAGCCACCTTTTGCTCTATTACTCGACAAGAGAGCCACGTGCTCTAACGAGCAGAAAGCGTTTGCCCGAGCTTTGGGGATTTCGTAATTTATATTTTGCTATGCATACCGAAAGGACACTACGATTATCAGATGATATAATGGGGTTTCGAGCAAACTCGGCTCTGTCTGCTGTCATATTTCTTTGTTGGTTGACACTAACTGAAGACAACAGCGGCCGTTGTGAACGCTTTTTTATTATTATTTGGTTAGATTGAGGGTTTGATGGGGGGTTTTTTTGCTTGTTATTGGGTCAGAAATTGTATATTTTAGATTTGTTTTATGGTTGATGAAATTTCCATATTTCCACTGAATTGATGACACACTTTAGTCAGATAAAAACTTAAAGTCGTGTTAACTTAAGTCATTATACAAACTAATTTCGCTTTGTTTAGTTTATGTTTTTACTATGAACTCAATTCAGGAAAATCTTAAATACAACCCGAATCTTAAGTCTGTTTAAGTACCAATACAAAATGGTTGCTCTCATTTTTTGTGCAACCATTTTCTGCGAAATCTGCTGTTGCTGTAATCATTGAATGCAAAATTAAAATGCACAACTGAAGCACTCTACTCGAACTCGTAAGCAGAAAAAAGTGCATGCCGAGCACAATTTTTGTCTTACGCGCACTTCTTTCTTAGCATTCTGGCATTATTTCAGTCATCTAGCGTACTGCCAATCCACCCATCAATGGTTGCTTTACAGCTTAACAAATCGATCATTATTTTGACTATCAATAACTGATTTACATTTTGAAAGCTTCATAAATAACCGAAGAGAAGTTCAAGAAATGTCGGCTGCAGGCATAATATTTATGCCAAAAAAACACGACAAGGACCAACGACAATGCTCGAATGCCATCGAGAGAAAATTGTTGTTTCTAAAACAACAACAATAATAACAACAATCACGGTAACTTAAAATTTCAGACAGTCACCAATGTAGATATAGCATCAGCAACAACAAGAGAAGCAAAGCAACACTGGGAATTACAACAATATAATAGAAACAAGGAAAACGAGTACAAAATACGCACTTGAATCAAACACAAGGATATAATGCCAGACATATGCAAAAAATGAATGAGTGCATGACAAAGGGTATGAATGTACGAAAAATGATGAGGCATGTACGGCAGTAAAAACGTTTGATAGTTGAGAGTCAACCGAAATGGAGAAGACTACGAAAAAGTACAAGTGACGGCTTTAGTGAAGTTTTTATACACTTTTAGGGATCTCTGAAGTTTATTAGGTTCGAAATGAATTCGAAGATAAAAAGGAGAACTTGTGCATCCAAACGTTTTTTCTATGATAACTATGAGTTGGAAGACGAAGCTAAGAAGTTAAGAAACAAACTTTATGGAGGCAGTTAGTTGGTTTATCAAGAACAGAACACTAGAATTGTCTAATGAGAGTTTAGAGATCCTACGTTACCACTTGAGCCTGCAAATACTACTGATGGAGGGATGTAACTCTCAACCAATGCCTGGGACGGACGAAGGCAGACCAAGAATGTTCACTTTTTAGGGACACGGTAGATGCAGTGGGTACATACTAGAGGCAATGGATACTAAGATCACAGAGAGTTTTTGTGTCTAATAATAGAGTCTACTCAGCAGGTGACACGTGAACCAGTTTAAGGTATTTGAACGAAGATTGGCAAGAGTAAGTGAAGACTGGATTCCTCGGTTCCTAGGCGGAATCTACATTCAAAAGAAGTGTTAGTTGTAGCTTTTAATAGCTTTTAAATACCAGGCCAATTTTCTATAACAGAGATATATTAAGCTGCCAAAGGTGACACACTTTATCTTTATCTACCACTGATCCATACAGGCTTCTCTCGGTATGAAATCCTACTTCACTAGATCCATTATCTCTTATCAAGTTCTGTTTGCAGGAAAGCTTCATGAATGTGCAACTTGAATGTGTGTAGGGTGTAAGGAAATGCCTTTGGCGTACTTGGATTGATGCAGCTTCATTTTGGCGTATAATTGTGCGCTCAAAAGTACTCACAAAGTGCGACAGCATTGACTCTGACTCCGGCAAGCTACTCATGCTATGAAAAGCAGTACTACAACAACTACCAGTAGTACCAGTAGAAGCAACAACAATGGCAATAACAACAACAATAATAATAACAACACAGTTGATGAGAAGTCTAAGCTGGCTGCTGTGGGCTGTTATGGTTTTCGTTTGTTGGTTATGGCTGCCTTGCTGCTACTGCATTTGCTGCAATCTGAGTTGAGTGAGCAGCAGAGAGGCTGTCAGGCAGGCAGACGAAGAGACAAACGAACAGACAGACTTGCAGACGAATAGACAGACGTTGGAAGCGGTAAGCAGGCAGCACGACAAGGGCACAACAATGAGAACCGGAAGTATGAAATTTTACTATTACTTTGTCGTAAATAGAGCGGAAGCCAAGCAAAAGAACGACTGAACGAGCGAGCGACGAAGCGAGCGAATAAGGACGCAGAGGATAAGTGGAGCAACCAAATCCTCGTTGTGGAGTCAGTTCTGACAAGCGTTCCAATTGCATTTCGGCTGCTAGTTGCTGTGGCTGCTTAACTTGAGTGCGCTTTGCTTAGACGATTGCTGGCAGCTGGCCTGGGGTTATATTTGCGCTTAAATGGAGTGCAGACCGTAGCAAAGGAGGTGGGCTTGCCTGTGTGTAAAGGACACCAAAGCAGCATCGTTTACCACGTCAACGTCGTCGTTTTCTACTGCTGCTGCTATTACTATTGCCATTGCTATGCATAACTGAAAGACGTGGCGTGCCAGGTTGATGCTAGAAATCAATGCAAGGCATGCATAGCGGTTTTTTGGTTGGTCGTCCCAAGCTGCTGCGCTGAGTTGTATCTCGAATCTCGGTGTGCGAATGTTTGTTTGGATGCGTGTGAAATATTTTTGGCATGTATTGTGTAATAGTCTATAAAAGTGAGAGAAAGTGCGCCAAAAAGTATGCAATAACTCAGCGCACACACAACACACAACACACATACACATAATGGGGTAAAATGCATTCAAGAAATTTGCACGCATGAATGGTGCTAGTTGTTTGCATACTTCCATGCACACTGCATGTGTGCGTGTGTGTATGTGTCGGTGTTTGGATTTCTGGCATCTCCTATATCCAAATATATATATATATATATATAGATAGTTATAGAAAATATGAAAGCACATTGGGTGTGTGGGGCGGGCTGCTGTTCGAGCGCACATGTCTGTCGAATAACTGCAAATTGCGGTAAATAAATGCTGTTTGTGGCTTTCTTGTTTCTTCTTTCTTCTTTCTCTGACTCTCGCTCACTCCTTCACTCTTTTAGTGCGTTATCATGCACGTCATTATCATCAGCAACATCATCATCGGATTCGAAATCAGCATTGTCCTTTGCTCGTCGTTGTCCTTACACGCTGGCATCGTACACATTTTGAATGCCTTCATACAACAATAATTTGATGCTATTTCATATTTCGGGGCGTACATAAGTCGATAATATGCGCTATAAGTCAATCGATTTATGGCTTTTAAAGCCGTATTTATTGTAATGATGATGGCATATGATACGAGTACGATATTTGGCGAGCATATGTACTTATGCCTTGTTCAAGCCTTGTTGCTGTTTTGCGGCTTTACTCATGTCTTTGCTTTGTATTAAATGCAATATTCATGGCATTTAATCATAACCAACCACAGCTGGACCGGCTGTCTAGCTGACTCAGCTATCCTGTCAGACATGACTCGACTTGATTCAACACTCTGACACGCCTGACTCTAATGCACTTTCACGCCATAAGTGTCTGTTGCCAGAGAGATACCGACACAAATTTATTAACAAATATTTCGTGTATGCCTCACATTTCAATTAACTCAAGCTGCGCAAGCTTTAGAAGTATAATTTGTGGTTACGCATAAGCTCGTACGAGAGCAGCTGCTAAGGCAAAACCACAAAAGTAAATCTGAAATTGGGTAATGCATTTCAGAAATACTCATTGCAGCTTTTGTAGGTTTAATAAACGTATTATTTTAGAGACAGGGCGCAATAAAAAGTAGGTCAATGATATAGAATCACATCGAGCCAAGCACAAATTAAAATGTGACGTTGAAAAAAGAACCGCTGAAAGACAAACGCTTTTCTGAAAAAATTCCTACCCACAGCTCCCAGGGAAACCACAGTTTGGTTTTAATTTGCGAGGATGGCATTAACCCAATAATGTCGATATCAAACCGATACAGTGGTCGTATTAGATGTGGCCGTATTAAACGGTCGAACAGGAAACAGATTAAGTGAAATTACTGACGGAAACAGCGCAGAAAAAGAAACGCTCTGAAATGGCATCGTACTTACGCCTCTGCAAGGATAATGCAGCACATTAAACACTGTGCTACTGAGATGCCGCGAAAAGGATAAGTTTATATTTAGTTAGGATATAGTTTATATTCACCATCGGGTTTGGTTGCTATTTTTTTTAATATGACACAGCTTGTCGAGTTTGGTATGGCACCTAAGGTAAGGTAAGTTATCCTTTTATGTTGACGTTTATCTACGAGAGACTAAGCTTACAGCATTGTTGATTTGTAAAGAAACATTTGTTGTTTATTCGGAAAGAAACAAATCTGTTAAATTGTACTATAATATTAATAATAATATTAATATAATTATTAATACATCTGTGCTAATGCTAAATTATTGGCAACTAAGGACTCCCATTTTATATTCCTTTGAAATATTTTGAAGAAAAACAAATATATAAATATATATTATATAACGGGTTAGAGAACAAATAGTACACACCGGAGTCGTTCTCCGTAGTAGCTTTGCCTGAAACTTTTGTAGATTTTCCAAATTTGAATTGACTTCCATGCCACACAGCTGCATACCGAATAACCAAACCGGCTGCAAAATAGACTTATATATGACGTGTGCAGATTGGCACAGATATTCTCCCACTTTTTCAACCAAGTGTCGCTGATTTTCAGGTAATTTTGCAGCAGAGCTGTTGCTATTACAGGAACACTATCACTGACCAATAGATGCGTGTCACCTGCGTATGTCGCTATGGTTTCTTGTTATAGGTAGGACTAACTAACCTCTGATTTTGGTGTTGGAATTTTAGTCTCCGCAACACACATACCACACAAAAGGACCTAAATAAGAATTAGTATGGTTCCGGCAGATATGATGAGTATTAATGGTAGTAATAGTAGTAGTACTGATAGTAGTAGGAGTAATAGTAGTACTAGTAGGAGTAGTAGTATTAGTAGTAGTAGCAGTACTAATAGTTGGTAATAGTAGTAGTAGTAGTAGTACCAGTAGTAGTAATAGTAGTAGTAGTAGTAGTAGTAAGTAGTAGCAGTGATAGTAGTAGTAGTAATAGTAGTAGAAGCAGTGGCAGTAATACTAGTTGTAGTAGTAGTATTAGCAGATTTAGTAGTAGTAGCAGTGGTAGTAGTAGTGTAGTTGTAGTAGTAATAGTAGTAGTAGTGGTAGAAATAGTAGTAGTAGGAGCAGTAGTAGCAGTACTAGTAGGACTAGTAGGACTAGTAGTATTAGTAGTAATAGTATTAGTTAGTAGTATATTCAAATCAACCATACATGGTTTGACCAGCTTTTAGAACCCCACTTTCCTTGCAATGTTCGGCACACTCATTGAATGTTTAATAACTCCTTTTTATTTCCCACGACAATCAACAAATTTAACTCTAAATATATTAAATCATATGCTGGCCTCTGTTTCCCCTCCACTAAAACAATGAACTTTGACATATTTCTTAATGACTGACGTCACACAATAAGAATGTAGGTACAAACAATAGAAGTGCGAGTATTCGCGTGCCTAATGAATTTGCAATCGGATAATTCATGCCTAATTTAAGCACATAAATCGTTTGCGTACAATGGCACAAAATAAAGAGTTTCATATGTAAATGCCGGTGATAGCGGGGGCGATAAATACGCTGCCAGGGCAAATTGATTATGCCTTTATTTACACAAAACCAAGCTGCCAATTTGGCCATTTATCACTCAAAGCCGCCAACCGCAACTCAACGCAATTGCTGGACTGGTTGGTGGATGTTTGAGGTGGGCAAATGGCACAATGGCATGAAAAAGCAAATAGCGCACATAATGCATTCTGGGTTATTAAAAAAGTACTTGCTATAGAAAAACAACAAGGGAAACAAGAAAAGCAGAACAAACAAAATCAACATGCATGAAACAACAACGAACGATGTCAGCATCAATGTTTGCGGACGCCACACCATGTCATGCTCCATAATGCCACGCCTCGCAACACCAAGCCATGTCACACCATGCTACGCCCCACAACGCCCCTGACATAAATGTATGCTAATAAATTTCTAATTGAATATCGTTTTGCCAGCGCAGATGAAGTGGTTCAATGGGGGGCCCCTTGGGTGCTTGTGTGTGTTCACTTGTCGTCTGTGCTTTCAATATTTCCCATATAACTTATAATGTCATACGAATGGCTTAAAAAGCGTTATCATTTTCTTTATGTCTTTCCTTATTGCAAAAAGTACACCAAAGAAAACAAAAAAAAAAGAAAAATAATAAAAGGAGTGAAATCCAACACGAAGCGTGGCAGCCAGCAAAAGTAACTGCGGCAACATATGCAGCAGCGTGGCGCTCAATAGGAAATGCTTACAGCCACATATGTACGTATGCATACAACAACAGCGACTGCAAAGCTAACAAGGGCAACGACAACAACAACAAGGATAACAAGAATAACAAAAAGTGCCAAACAATGACGAAGAAATTGTTGGGTGAAAAGGCGAAAACGAGAATAGTTGTTGCACTTCTTAGTTAGTCGCTTTGCTTGGCAAAGCCATGAAGAAATATGAAGCAAAGGACGCGGCATGAAGGGAGTACTGGAAGAAGACAGACAGACAGACAGACAGACAAACGCTAGGAAGCGAACAAATGAGCTGAAGTAGCGTTGAGTAGTGAAGTGGGAAGTGCAGTCTAGTGTATTGGCGTAACGCGCAAAATGGAAACGAACAAGCGGACAGGAAAATCAAGCGAGAGAAATAAAATGAAATTGAAAGAAATACAAAGATAAAAAAAGAAGAAGAGTGAAATAAAAAGAAAAAGGGTAAAGAAACTAAAAGCAGAGCGACAACAAAAAAGCAAAGCGGAGCTACATTTGCATTTTACAAACAATTGAAAAAGTAGTTAAACTTTTTATGCTGCTTTCACTTTATCGCACACCTAAATGTATGCTATATGCTTTTTCGCTGCTTACTTACCGCTTGTTTTTCGACTGAGCGAGTGTGTGTGTTTGTGTGTGTGTCGCAGTTTGTTTTGTCTGCAATGACGTTTGTCGCTGCGCGTTGACTTCGCGCGCTTGGCTGAGCGTGTGTTTGTGTGTGTGTCTTTGAATATTGCCATTTTTTGCGCCATTTAAAGTAAGGCACACACACACACACACCCATATATATATATATATACGAGTCCGCACACACATCTATCTGCACAATGGCATAAGTTCTCATGTCAAGTAGCATTTGTAGAACCGTCTGTCTGAATGTGTGCGCGTCTCGAGTGCCTTGCTATTTGTATGGGTACATACAAACACATATACTGTTCTCTGTTGGTGTATGTGTGTGTTCATGTTCATATTGGTTTAGCTTTATGAGCACGTTCGTTTGTATGCGTTTTTTTGTATTAGTTTCGCCTGTTTTTCACGCTCCACACTTGCGTCGCTCACTTGTTGTGCGCTTTTGCTGCTGCTCCTGTCGCTGCTGCTTTGTGTTGCTTTGTTTTATTTTGTTTTGTTTTGTTTCCTATGTCTTGCGGTTGACACTTTTTTGTATTTCCTTTAGCTATAAATGTGTGCGTGTGTATGTGTGTTTGTCCTTTCGTCCTTCACTCAATGTGAACGCGCGCACACGTTATACAAATGTCCAGCTGTCAGTTTGAGGTGACACATTTGGATTTTATAGTTTTTATGGAATCTGAATTCTTTTTGTCGCATTTTGTAAAGTGGATTTTATAATTAGATGCAGTTGATGCATGACCAGTTAGAAAAAAGAAACGAATGAAGAGATAAACGAAGAAGTTGGCGGGAAATCGCCTTTGCATAAAACAGGCAGCAAATGGTAACAGAAAAAAAAAAGAAAATGAACAAAAGCATAATATTTAAATAACCGTAACGAAATTCACATTAAACGTCTACGAAAAGCGTTCAGAAATAAACGGTTCAAGGAAATAGAGACACACACAGTGCTGGCGGACAAGGGACGCCAATAAACCCAGATAAGGTGGCTGGCAACAGTCATTGCTGCCACCCCAAAAATTGGCTCATTTAATAACGTAGCCAAGCTACAATAAAGCGGTAAAACAAGTAAACCGGCTATATACACAAAGAATGAAAAGCCCACACCGCACCACAGCTGCGTAAGCGACTCTGGTTGCCGTTGGAATGATACGGCACGACATACTTGCATTTGAAGAACCGTCATACAATATCCAACGTAGGTGAAACCAGCATGATTTGAGCATGACAACACAGATATAGTGATTCGGACAATGGATATTTCGAACATAGACAATTGAGTCCACAGACAGATTGTTTATTACCAAATCACACAAAGGCTGACAGGATAAATGTACTTGCTTCAAGACACAACTCCAAAGATTACTATGCGATGATGACCCTTACTGTAATTTTGATCCGAAAAGGGTCACCAAACACGCAGATCAGCAAGTCTTTATCTATAAGAAATACGATGAAAAGAGACTTCACTCACAAGAATAATCGTAAAACTGTGTTAACTGTGGAAAAGTGGGACTTGGCTGAATTTTTAGCTACAAAATTTTGTAAATTTCAATATAGCCTACTACTAAACAGACATGGTAGCCTTACGAGCTAACTTCACGATTTCAAGACCACGAGCCTAGGCCCAGTTGTCGTGTAAACGGTAACCTTGTTGCGAAAATTAATTCTGACGAAGCGGTCTAGAAGTCTATTTAAGAAAAACACAGAAACTATTACCGACTTAAGATGGTTCAAAATCTAACGTGCCCAACTCCATTAAATTATTTGAAACAGCAGTCGACGTCCGTGTAAAGTAATGCCTCAAGGCGGTACCGTATGTATTAAGCTCCATTCTGTGCATATTATTCTATGTATATTTCAAAATTGCTACTTACGGCAATTGGAAAGAAAAAAATAAATAAACAACCCATTGTGAGTTGATCTCGCTTGGGGACGGTTTCCTACGTACGTTGAATATGTTACCATGTTTTTTTAAACATCACCACTGTCTTTCAAGGTCGCTTGACAGGTCTTTTCAAATGTTCGTAAACGTCATATTATATCCACTCATTCCGTTCTCGTTAAACAAGTAAATGATACAAGGCTCACTTAATAAGTCATTCAAACATTTGTTCATTCAATTTTTTTGAGTGACTTTAATGATTTATCGCGTTATACCCAGACCATAGACTTCTTATAGGTTTTCCCGAAATCTAAAACTAAAGAACTATTTTCTGTATTTTTTTTTTCAAAATTTTAGTTTCGCGGACCAAGTGGGAGGAATGATAAATTTTCATATATTTTCTTAAATAACTTTAAAATTATTTACTTTAATTACAAGGAAGACATATTTGAGACCCTGGTAACAAGCCCTTTCATTTGATATATCAAAGAACTTAATCGGTCCAATGGTTCGGAGCAATTGGGCTGTAAAGGTGGGTCAGACAGACACACGAGTGATCCTATAATGGTTCCGTTTTCACTCAAAAGTACGGGGGAAAAATAAAATCAATAAAAAATACATAAAAGAAAACAAGAAATCTTGCATCGCTTAACTTAAGGTCGTCGGAAATCAAGAGTGATTTTTTTTTTTTGTGAATTATTTTTTTTTAACATGTCCTGTTCCAGATTTCATTTCCATAGTTATGACTGGGAACACATTTCATGGCATTTCATGACATTTTCAGCATTTCATTTCATTCTAAGCAACTGCCAAAAAGCATGCTACAGATTTTTGACACACTCCAATCTACAAGCTGGCCAAATGTTGATTAAGTATGCGAGGCAGGCACAAAAAAGGAAACAGAACCACTACTGCAAACATAGCGTTAGCATACTTTTGGGCAGCTGTGATTGTAGTCAAAAATTGAATAAGGGGTTAATAGCCATCGACTGCCTAGAATAACAAATCGGGTTGATGGTTGTGTTTTTCAGGGTATTTGAGTTTGTTTCGAGCAACTAAACCGTTTTTGTTTTCTTCTGTTGTGTTTTGTTGTGAAAGTGAGAAAAATATGTAGCTTCAGCATGTTGACATTCGATATGAGAGTGATTGAAACAAGCAAATATTAGTAAAAAGAAAATTGAATATTTTAAAGTAGAATATGCTTAAAGTGCTTAAGGCATAACAAATTTGTAGTGTACCATGGGCTGCTTCCTTATACTGAGAAGTAGTTTTTATTTAGTTTCAAATTAGCCGCAGTATATTTATAATATGTTTTTACCTATAAATTGTTATAATAAATTTTTAAGCAACTACTATTACTATTTATAGTAAAGGTTTGATCTTTACAGCAGTAATAAAGGAGAAGCGCAGTAAATGAAGAACACCTCGGTTGTGTTTTCTGGCGCAAAGAGAAAGAAATCATTTTTTAGCATATTTTTTGGCATTATGCTATATTATTTCTCCAGCCTTTTTTAGGTCTGACGTGTAGTAAATGACGTCAAGTGGGGAGTCTCTGGATATGATAATGTAGACCATTTTCCCTGTTGCACTAAACACAGAGTGTACGCATTTAGCTACGGATATTAACGCTGCCCAAGAAATCTCAGTTTATCAGTATTTTCCAGATGTATATTTCACCATGACAGGACGGCATCATATCACAGCAATTGCAACGAACAGAACATAGCCTGGACTAGCAACAGCACCTTAGCTGAATATCTCAGATATTTTACGAAAATGCTTCAGACCCATTATGGTATTCTTATCTACTTTCAACTGAAAATCATTGAGAGACACGTCCTAATTCAACCCAGGTGTAAAGTGATGTTTCTCCTTTCTCAAGCGCCCAGCATACTTAAACAGCACTCCACGCCACGCCATTAAAAGTCTCAAAAGTTTCAAACAATTTGCACCAGTAAACAACAACAACATTTAACAACATTATCCTATAGCCACCACCATGAAACGGATGTGCCTTTGCTTAGACTTCCTTCTATGATGGCGCTGATATGGAGATGGCATCATGCGAACATACACACTAAAAAGCACAGATTAGAACATGGAGAATTTAATGAGTTCTTCTCTTAATCAGATGCATAGCTTTACTGATTGGATCCCAGACTGTATTAAAATTAGAGGATTATTACAAAAAAATCATGTGTGTAGTTCACGCATGGTAGAAGCGAAACTTCTTAAAAAACAACAGCGCGTGCCCTTTATCTTGTTGTTGTTTTCATTACATACACTGCTAACGAGTATGCAATACTTTTGTGCGTGCCCAAGAGAGAGTCCCGTTTGTACAATTTCAAGCAACTCATAAATACAAACACAAAATTTGTACGTCTGCGGTGTATTCCTTCTCTTACATATTTTTCTTTCATCTCTGTCGAGAAACACTGCGTCCCGGCGTCGAAATATTGCAAATTTTTACTACCAATGCGCCTATTAAGTTGTATTTAAAAAAAAATAAAATTCAATTTTTAGGATGCATCAATTTTGATGCCAACCTCAGAAATATGTGTTTTCTTTATATAAAAATCACTTCAGTGCAATGAAATGTTTAAAAAGTATAGCTTACACTATGCAACAAAAAAATTTAAATACAAAAATAAATAAATAAATAAATATGAACGTTCTTTAATCGATAGCTAGTGTCCAAAGCAAAGCATTCAATCTCACTGAAAATAGTCTTCAATAAGTCTAACAACGAAAAATTGTCAATTTTTAAGCCACGCCAAATCGTTTGGCTGTGAAAGCAGCTTAACAGCAATAACTACGTGTGGTAAAGTAAAAAGGACATTGATTGAAAAATGTTTAAAGCGATATTAAAGTTTCGCCATACTTTACCTTCCTCTCAAATCTATTTACTTTATTTTCTTTTTTTGTGATATTTTGGTCTTACGTTGTTATTTTTTATTATCATTAACATGAACGCAACGCAACGCAAGAAAATAAAAACTTATCTGTAATAGCCAAAGTAGTACTTAAGACCATGTGTGATGCAATAGCAAACGTAGACGCAGAGCGGCAATAAAGGAGAGATAGCGAACAAATGTGCAAGACCTACGTGACACGCTTTGCTAAGATACGCCATAACAAAGCAACGAGTTGTAGATGATGTGGCTGCTGATAATGATGATGATAATGATGATGATGTTGATGAGATGAGACCAACAAGCTAAAAAAAAGCCTGCAGTTTTAGGCGAAATTTTGTAACGCCACCAGGCTTGTGTAGGTGATAACAATAAACCGATACCAATGAACTGCTGCAGATTCAAGTGACTGCGATTTGATGTTTGAGTAAGTAAAAGTCGTAAGAAATGGGTAATTTAAATAATTGTTTTTCTTTTCATGGTGTCAATTTGAGGTATTTCAAGGTTTATCAATAGCTCAATTTGTAGCCACGCTCACGTGCACACTCACGAACGCAATATCGTAAAGAGCCAACAAATTGATTGATTCGCCTATTTTTTATTACCGAAACGAAATAAAAGGAGAAAGGGTAGCGGCATTAGTAAAATGACTAAAAGGTACTTACACGCACACCGCACCTTTGGTTTGATGTTACAATATTGACAGGAAATTAGCTTTTCAGCAATTGTAACGACGAAAAATAAATAGAGTGGAAAAATATATATATATATACATATTATTGCCTAACATTAGGTGCACTCGTCCTCGGAGCCATTTGTAATTGCAATTTTGGCAAATAATGTCGGCAACGTCAAGTGTGTAAAGCCAAAGCAGCACTCGAACTACAATGGAGGAGTCACTCGAGCGCACATTAAATAAGTCGAGTTCGAGTTAATTGTTGGCCAACACGCCACCGAAACTAATTACTCAAAAAAAAATAAAATAAAATAGAGGAAAATAGCGCTCGCTAGCTGCGAGGCAAAAGCTCATTGAACTCGAATGTGAGAGACGAGACCTGAAATGAAATGGAATTAAATAAGTGACGAACTTAGCGGTGGAGAGGTAAGCAGCTGTCAAAGGGCACGCTACATAATGGTTGACACTGTTTACATCATCATCATTATCGTCTTTATTATCATCAGGAACAACAACATGAAGAGCACAGTCATTGTGTTGATCAACAACATGGCACCCCCCTCAGGACAAATCAATGTGTGTAAATTTTTGCTTTCACTGTTTGTTTTTTTTAGCTGCTGCTTTTTATTTTTTTTTTTTAAATTTTAGGTTTGTGTGGATACCCCCCCCCCGCCCGCCCGCGGCCCACACACACACACAAGCATAGCTACTACTAAAAACCACTTCAAACAAAATTAAGCGTACTCAGTCGCTCTCTTAAACGATGCACTCAAGTTCATATACGTGTGTGTGTGTAGCTAGGTGTACATACTTTTCGATGCTACTGTGCGCGACTGATGTTGTCGTCGGTGTTCGTGTTGCTGTTGTTGTCATTGTTCATTTTGTACGTGTTTCATTCATTAACTGTGATTGAGTGTCTGCCAAATGAAACTAAGTAAAAACCCTAACAATGCACTAGCAACAACAACAACAACAACAACAACAAACAATCAACAGCATCAACAACAACAATCGGCGAGTATCTACGCTTTTAAATGCAATCGGCAAGCAAGCTCGCGTACGCCAACGTTTCGCAACAACACCCACAAAATAGTTGGCAGCACTTGTACTCGCCTGCCGAGTGTCGAGCATATTGATTTCGAACATAAAGTCGCCGACGTCGCGCCCATACACTTCAAACACTCAACTCAATTATCTCAATCAACATTTGAAGTGCTACGCGCCAATTTGCCAGCACTGAAGACGCCTCGTCTCGCTTAGCACTGCTCAGCTTGGCTGTGGTTTGCTTTACTTTACTTTGCGTTCCTTTGGTTTGGTTTAGTTTGATTTGGTTTCGCTCCGTGGCAGTTTCGCTAAGCGTAATAAAACGTAATCGTTTTGGCGGCAAGTTGGCTAAATTGCTTTGGCTTTAGCAAAAGCAGTTGACCAACCATATTCAGGGCTATCTTAATTAGCTTTAGCCGTAGTGGGCCTTTGAATTCACTGGAGTATGCAAAGGCAAAACGTTGAAGTTGCACGCTTCAAAAAAAAAAAATAAATAAATTATATAAAAAAAATGCTCAACTAAGCAAGTGACGCAAAGGCAGTGAGTTGGCAGTAACCTGTAATGCCGTAATCCTATGCAGCTTATAATTATATAAATATTTTCCTACTTTCTACTCAGTTCTTGTAAATTAATATTTATCTTTTAAGTAGATCAAAAAGTGATTGCATACTTTTGGGTGTTCATGATCATCATATTTTATATGTCAGAGAAAAATTGATATTAAAAAATAATACCGGCAAAATAAACTAAATCCTTAATAAACTTAATCCTAGCAGGATTCGAGTACAGTTTGACGGCCTCTGTAGCTTGTAGCTCTATAGCTCGTTGGTGCGAACTCCACTTTTTCTTTCTTTCCAATTTTCTTAGTTTCCTGATTTCTTGTGTTTTCAAAAAAATTTATTTAAAAAAAAGAAAATAAAAAATAAATCCATACCATCTTTCAATACTCTGTGCTGACACTTCCATTACCAAGGACACTAAGAAATCGTCGTGCACAGCAACAGTCACCTCATTAGGTTGGAGGACCATGTCAACCATCTAGCTATCAACGCAAAGCCTGAAAATGTTACCCTAAGTAGATATTCCATTCCGCATCACGGATCAGTGTTCAGTCATACTAATTTGTTATTGTAAAGATCGTCTGACGATATTAACAAATAAAGACTATCGAGAAAACAATTCAATTATTAAATTAATTAAAATTATATTTTTAGATAGATATCGATACTATACGTTGCTGCTATATTATTATTATATAATGGTTCTCGTTGAACACAGTGTTGGTCCTTTATCCTTTATACTAATTTACTTTTTTTTTAATTTAAAGCTATTTATTGAATCACTTTGTATACAACACAAGCCATATAATAATAATTTAAAAATCTTAAAAATCTTAAATCTTAAAGTAAAAGTTCCTCAAACAACTTTTCTATGTTGCGTGGTAGATTTATAAAGCAGTGAGTTCTGGGAGAGCTACTGGGTTAGGATATCGCAAGAGTTTGAGCTGATATTTCTGGTTCAGTTGGACCAGCTCAGTTTTGATTAGAGTAATGTTTTGATTAAAGTAACTTTGATTGTGCTCTTTGGATGACTACGACGTTAATTGGGCTTGCATTCTCCCAAAGTTGGGAACCGTATGTTTAGATTGGCTTTATTAAGTTATTATAAAATAGCACCTTTAGGTCGAGGCTTAAATCAGACCTGTATTTGATTCATTTGCTATAAATACAGTTTTCAGACTTTCGACATTGTCTGCGCTGTAGTATCAGTTCGTATATTTCTGGTGTCAAATGTGAATTGAATCAAATGCAAAATAGTGCAGTTTCAAAATGAATAGGTTGGTTTTTCTTTTAATTGACTTTTTAACAGTCATTACAAAGCATTGCTTTCAGTATGTCAAAATCCAAATAAGAAGTAAAAGTAATAATCCATCCAAACGTAAAGGTCAAAAGGAAACCCAACAGCTTTAAAAACAGACGAGCAGCGGGAAACAAGCTCTCACATATATTGTCAAAGATATTTTTTGAAGTAATGAATATCAGCCACCCTGTCAGATTCCCTGAGTTTTATGTACCAAACCGGCGCAGATTGTAGACCATCGCCTTATTGACTTGCTTTCAATCGGTAGGCTAAAGTATCTTCCTTACTCAGGCGTCTATGAAACAATCTTAACAGGGACAAAAATGCACTCAAAGTATTGGATTAAATCAATTTTAATTAATGCAGTGTATTCCATAAAACCACATAGCTGATTCAATGAAATCCCCAATAAATCTATTTGCCTTTTTTTTTTGTCAGATTTGTATCAACGTTATTGCAGTTTTTAAATAACAAAACAAAACTACAGAAACAATAAAAAAAAGATAAGAACAAAAGGGAAATCAAAAGCAACAAAAAACACGACAGCTAAATAAACAAAAACGATGCCAGTAACAACAACAACAACAAAAAGAGTTCATTTAGTTTTAAGCAAGTTTAATCGTTCGCGTTTTTCGTAGGTGTAACTTTTTCAGTCAAGAGCAGCAGCAACAACAACAACAACAACAACAGCAACAGAAACAGAAACAATAGCAGATAGAATTTTGCTGATACAAGAGCGCCGGGCGCGGAGCATACAGCAAAAAAGTGGTTACGGTCGGTGATGAGCAAGTGAGTGAATGAGGAGAGGGTAGTGTGTGGCTGCGTAAATGAGTGGGAGTGAGTGAGTGGCGGAGTGAACGAGCTTAAGCCATGGCAAAGGCTTGTGAAGTATGCTCCAGCTAAAGGTGTTGTGCATTTTAAATATTTTTTAACACTGTTTAAATGCTTTTAAATGTTCTTAAATGGGATTTTTTTTCATTTCTTTATTTTATTTTATTTTTTTGTTTTACGCTTGTGTTTTATGTAGATACTCCTTTGCAATTTTATGCGCTCAACATAGCGCAACTGAGCGCTACTTCACTAAGCGCTAGGATAATGTTGCTTAGCATTGCACGCGCATCTGCAGCCGTGCGCGTTTGTAAGTTTGTGTGTGTGTATGTGTGTGTGTGGCAACCAACGCCGTGCAACTTTGAAATAACAAATTTGAAATTTAAACCGCAACGAAATTTAGTTAAGTAGGAAATCTCGTCAAGCGACTTTTAATCAACAACTGTTGATGCAGCTTTTCACACACACGTCGCACACCCACCCACACACACGCACAGACAATAACACGGCGGTACTGAAATATCACTAAGGGCGCCGCAGTGGTTGCACGTGTGTGTGCTAATTTTTGCTTACACATCAACGTGCCAGCTTACCTGCTACGTAATACGTTTAAGTGTATGCGAATGTGTGCGTATATATTGTTGCTGGTATGCGTGCGTATTGCGTTTAAAAGGCGTCTAAAGACGCCCAGCAAAATGGCAATTTTGCAATATTGGCATTTTGGGCGCACAAATCAATTTCGATGCAAATGCGCTTGTAGTACTTGAATCGATAGTTGCGGTTGTCGTTGATCGTACGTTGGATGCCACTGATGCTGCTGCTTTTATTGTACGAGTATATCATACACACATACACATACACATACACATCGCACCTATTAAGCGTATGCGTGCGTGCAACATCGCGTATGAGTAATGTAGACAAAAGACTATCACTGGCGTGGTGCACTGTCTGTCTGGCTCACTGACTGAAACAGACAAAGTACATGAGAATTCATTGAAGCATTGAAGCAAGCCATAGCAGCTCGCGGCACGCGGGCAATAGCTTCAACGAAGGCGTACTCGTAGTGCAGCAGACAAACAGCTCATTATTATCGAGAACAACAACAACAAGGAGAACAACGAGAGGCAACAAGAACGAGAACGAGAGCAACAGTGAGACCATGAACAATGATGATGTCAAGAACAAAAACACAAACACAAACAAAAACAACAACAACAACAGCAGCAAGCAACACATCATCATTGAAGTACGTAGAGCACACTGCATACAACTCAGCATGCAGCAGTGCTCGTTCGCATTAAACGCTTTCAATTCGACACGGCGCAATAACGACAATGATGACAATCATGATGAGCCTGCCATCGATGATGATAATGATGTTGATGAAACGAATGATGACTGTGCGTATGATGCTGATGACAGCGTTCGAAACTATTGGTGATGTATGCACGTCTGTTTGCATGTCGCCCCTACCCACACCCACCACTCATACTAATGACGTACGCACTTTTGTACGTCGCGTTGTCTGCCTTTGTCACATTTGTCGCATTAAATTTGTGTATTTTAAATGTTGAAAATAATCAACGCAAATGAGTTAACCACATTCGTTGGGAAATTGATTTTTAACAATTAATTGTCAAGTTATTTTTTGCCCGAGCACTAACGCCCGCACACACTCGCTCGGTCGCTTTGTGTATCGTTTTTATTATTTTTATATACATATTTTTGCGTGAATTGCTTTTGAAATGTAATGAAATTGTAAAAAATAAAATATGTGAAAAAAAAAATTTTATAAAAATTTGCCAGAATTCCATGCGCTTTTTTCAGTGCGCCTGTTGTACAATTTGGGTTGCTCGCTTGTTGTTTGACTCCGCGTTGTTTTAATGCAGTTTTCATTCAATTATTTTATAAGCCTATTATTTAAAAAATTAATTTGCAATTTTTGCAATTTTTTTAATCTTTTTTTCTTCTTATTATTTTTTAATGTCAGTTAAATTTTTTCTGCAATTTTATTGATATGAACTCATCCAAAAAACCAAAGCGTGGGCGCTTCTACTCCTCAACTACGCCATATCAGGCATCAGGCTTATTGGCAACACAAAAAAAATGTATTTAAAAAAAAATAATAAAGCATAAATTACACACGGTGCTCTCTAACTTAATTTCGTTTAATTATTGGTTAAAATTATTAATATTAATAAACTTATGCGTGATTTTACGCACGCCAAAGTGAACGCCACATGCAAAAAAATAATAAAATAAATTTTAAAAAATAAATAATGAAATAAGCAACAATAACAATAGCTTTTAATTTATTTTGTTTTAATTTAATTTTTATTTTATTTAATTTTTTTTTTATTTATTTATATATTTTTTTTTATTTATATATTTTTATTTTTATTTTGGTTAAAATAACAACGTTTTAATTGACAGAAAAAAGTGACAAATGAAATGTTAAAATGCTTTTGTTATTTTAAATTGGCGAGCATTATGAATGGATACAGCCAAATATGATAAAAAAATGTATGGCATCCTTAAAGCGTCAAATCCCACACTGAACCAAACGTTGGATATTTCTTTGAACGCTACAAAAAACTGTTGCGTATCAAGATGCTTAGTGATGAGTCTTTGTGAATTTTGCTCATAAGCGAGACAGCAAGTGGGTTAGGTTGAGATTGCAATCTGCCATTAAATCGGCTGCTATCACGTTAGATTGTTTTCTTTACACAGTGAGCGTCAAAAGAAAATGTACAAGAGAAATTTCAAGAATGTTGAAAAATAAAAAGGGAAACACCAAAGGGAAGGACTTATTATATGACGCTCATACCTGGTACTTTTTGCTGTCCTACTTCTATACTCTTTCTAAAGCAATGTGAGGCAGTTATTCACATTCTTAGACGGAACGCGATTTACAAGTTCTTTTGACATTTGTGAAAAATTTTGAAGAAATGTTTGCAGCTAAGCAACGTCTTCATAGCGCCTAATCGTGAGAACTCAACCCTTTTGAGTATCCTTGGGAGCAGTAAGAAAGTCAAAAGTCAAAGTTAGCCCCATAAATCGCCATCCAAATATTTGAGAAAATTTTACCAATTTACGAATTGTACAAATTCCTGTGCTATCAACTAATTACTAAGTTAACAAAATCCCACGACTCTAATGCAAATTTCAAATTTATTCATAGGAAAAGTATAATATTTTGTAAGTAATTGCATCTAAATTAAAGAATATAACAGTTGTATTTACAGCGGGATATTTGCTTGTTGGAAGACCACTGATCGGTGCAAAAGAACAAAAAAATTAAAGTAGTAAGACCCCATCCTGTCGATTTGTAATGAAGATTACTTAATTTCCCTACAGGAAACAATAATGTGTTGAAGGGAGAAGGACAGGTCACATTGTCTTAATAAAAAGAAAAAATACAGTCACTCAGAAAAATGGCCAACAAGAAAAATAATTAAAATTGCAAAGAACAAAGGCAAACATTTAAATTTTTCACTATCAAAAGATGGGAGAAATATCCATGGATGTCCAAAAAAAAAAATACCCTTACGGATAGCACAACATGACACAACAAAGGAAAGGCGTCAACGAAAACGCAGTTAGATCAACCGGGCTGCAGCAATCATACTTACTTTCTTAATTATGTTACAACTGGCAAGTGCAGGCACAATTGCTAAAAAAACAAAGATGAAAATGCACTTCTATAAGCTGATTGAGAATGAGAGATTAGCAAAGTCGAAGTGGCAAAATTGGGGTTTTCAAGATAACCACGTTACAATAACAATAACAACACATATTCAGTGATGTTGTGAGCGCAGCAGAACGGGAGATTAGAGGGGTTTGTATGACTCTCTCTTCTGTTCTAACGGCTTTTTTCGTTTTTTTTCGTTTCATAGACAACGTGGGGAGTGAGCATTTTTATGTGTTTGCGCTCTCTTTGCTATTATTAATGTATTAGTATGCGGTTGCTCATGAATGAGTGAAGAAAATTGTTTTTTTGTTTTTTTTTTTGTTTTTTTTTCTTTAGAATGCGGTCGATTGGATCCGCCGTATGTATTTAATGTGCCATTCGAGTTAAGCTTCAAACTTTTGGGCTATGCTACTTGCATCTACATCATTTTTGAGTAATTTTCGTGAGGAAAAGTATTTAAAAAAATAAATAAATAAAATTAATAGACTTGTAGCTGTCCCTATGCAGCATTAAATGGAACTCCTTATATAAGCGGCCTGTACTAAATTAAATTCAAAGAATCCACTGCCAATTCGTTCTTCTACTGGGCTTCTTGCGTACACATAAATGCTTTCAAATTTATTTATGGACTTTTTTATTTCATTTTTATTTATTATTTTTTTTATTTTATTTACTTTTCTTTTAAATTTTTGTAATTTTTCTCCTTCTTCTTCGCTTTTGCCATCGTTTGCCATGCCATTGCAATGAACTCTATGAATACTTTACGGCAGCTGAAGGAGCAGCATTAATAGCCCATAATAATTTCATATTTCAGGAAATATCAAACAAGAATTCGTTTACACACAACAGCAACAACAACAATAAACACTTGAAAATTTCCAGAGAAAACTGAACCCAATAAAAGGCAACTACAACCTTTGTGAACTAATTCAGTTACTATTGATTGAGTTTGGTATAGAATATACCTAAAAGAAAATCGACCACACATAATTAATGCAATTTCCGGAGTTTGCTCAAGCTGCTGCCTCCTCTTTCGTTTTATTATTATTATTGTTATTATGTATTTTTTCTTTTTTCTAATTTTTGTGGTAGAAATTCACAAGAGCAGGGCAACTTTCTGTTCATAACCAACAAAGTAGACGACTGTAGCACATAGTTAAGTGAGTGAGTGAGAGCGAGTGAGACAGGGATAGAGGTGAAGCTAATGAGTTTACTTTTTGCAAAACTTGTTTTAATCAAACTCTCGATTCATTGCCAGAATTGGGGCAGCACAAACACACACTCCTTACACATGGTAGATACATATGTTTCTCGGTCGCTAGAATGGCATTCATTCCAACTAACAGCAACCACACACGCCCATAAAACTGCACCAAAGTAGCCTGCTTAACACTGAATATATCAAATAACTTTTTCCTATAGTTTCGGCTTAGTTCGCTTCGCTTGCCAACCGTTCGGGTCGCTGCTGTAAACTTTAGTTACCGTTTTCACTACCAAAATAGTTTCAAATTGAAATGCAAAGGCTTGAAAAATATTTTCTACCATTGTTGTTGTTGTTGTCGTTGTTATTGTTGTTGCTCTTCGGCGCTTGCACTGAGAAAATGTGTACGAAATATGGCAACACGATTTGGTGTTAGTTTTATGACATATCAAAAAGCCTGCAGCATAACAAAGTTAAAAAAAGACAGAGACACAAACGGAAAAAAAAATTTTATAAAAAAGAAAGATGAAAAATGAAGTGAAACCTTGAATCGATTTTAGCGCAAATAAAGTTAAATGATAAAGCTACACAGCGGAAATTAGACGAAGTACTTGGGACTAAAGTGAAAAATGTCCATGCAACCCTTATGTGAGCCCTTAATTTGGGCTCACATTTGCAGACGCCCAAAAAGTGTATGACCTTTGCGCCAAATCAAATTTGTTGCAGAAAAATTGCTGAAACCATTCGATTCGATTATTTTATGGTACGATTGATGAGGTCCGTCTGAAAAATTTGAAATTATTGTTAACGTGCTTGGGTCGTGTTCGTTTGAGACTAATGGGGTATTTGCTTCAAATGTGTGGGTAGCTACTGGTAATTGTCAAATAATTTTTAAGAACTGTGTGTTGCACTTGTTTCGGTGGTAGAAAAAGTTATGGACAATGATTTCAAACAACAAACCCCATCGAAGTAGATTCCCTTAATGATGAAGTCAATAAACTTCTACATGCCTCCGCCACTACAGTTTTTATGTATAAGCTTCAGTTGCGAAGAATATTGGTTATACAGTCAAACTTCTCTATAAAGAACTTCTATAAAATGAAGCTCTCCCTATTATGAATTGGTTTCAACTACACAAATACACATATTTTCTGTTAAACGAATTTTCCATGTAACGCAGTGACTTTTTGGCCTAGTGAGGATTCGCTATAGGGAAGTTTTACTGTATTTTATATAAAACAAAAATAATTGAGTTAGCTCCAGAAAGGTTTTTCGATGGCGAGTATTAATTAAGCGAGTAGCTCTGTGCCCATCTGTGCCAAAAACAATTGCCTAAAACAACACTAGCTATATATAAATTGAGAGACATACTCAGACTGTGTAGATTAAACTATAAATGGTGGACAATATATACTGTGCGCTTGGATTTTGAAGTATCACACCACATATTATTATATTTGCAATGGTCATTATTCTCAGTAATCTTAGAATCACAATAATCTCATTATAACACAAAAAGCATTAAAGACAAACCCATACATTCACATCTCTAAAATATGAGGTTCTAGCTGAGAGATTCATATATAACTAATCACATTTTATGGAAACGCCTTCTCCGGGCGATTAGAAGCAGAAGGCCTCGGAGTCTATATCCTGTCGACCTAGCCGACAGATCCTTGTAATACTAATTTAAATTACTAATCACGCTTAGCTAAGTTCAATTTAATTTCAAATTACGTTGTATATAAAACATATTTATTAAAAATTACACTTATATTATAATGGTGGTCTGGGTAGTAATATGCTGCATCTAGGGTTCAAACCACAGTGCTATCTCTTTTGTACTCCGGTTGTTCACTTATGTTCTCCCTTATAATGCAATACGAAAAGGTGAAATAACAAAAAGTAATCAATAGAACCCTGCTCGGTTGTGCCGCCCCATTGGAACCGCCACATGGAACCCACATTTTGTTGGTTCAAGCTCAATTTGCAACACTTTGGCACGCTTACCACTTATGCATTTTATTATTATTATTTTATGGATATTTTCCTGCACTGCATACCTTCCTCTATCTATATCTTTATCTCTCTGTGTATCTATCTATCTGCCTATATCATTATCTATCTATCCAAAACATTAAAATTTAACTATCTATCATTGTATATTTCCAAACTTTCACCACATTTACCATAAGGTTTTCAAAACCATTAACTTTTCTCTTCTGCTTTTTACAGCGCCTTATCATTGCACTTGTAAAAACGCTAACTTCTTAAAATTTTCTAACTGTATCTCTTTCATCAGAAGTTAAGCTAGAAGCAGCTAGCGCAATACACCTGCTTAAAGCAAAAGTTAAAGCTTAGGTTAAACAAAGTCCTTTCATATAAAGCAAAGAAAATCCATTCAATTTCCTGAGTTATTCAACTTCTGTGCCTGCAAAACAAAGAAAACTTTTTCACGGCTTTTGTCTATTGAAGTTTTCGATTTGTTTTGCAGCAGAAGTTTAAAGCATTCGTAGATTGTTGATTTTTTTGTTATTGCGTTTGTTAGAAATAATCAGCTCTTCATTATTATTATTGAAAACTTCTTACAAGATGTTGTGATAAGCAAAGGAATAATTTTCACTTTACATATAGACTTGTATTTGGTTTATGTAATCCAATTTAAAACGCATTAAAAATTCTAGAGTGAATGAAGCTGTTAAGCCGAAGAGTATATGTATTTAAGAACGATCTTATGACCTTATACTGTGCACAATAAAGCAAGTCGTCATACTTAAATAACTATTAATTATATTAAACGTGCAATTATCATACAAAGTTCATCAAGTGAAAAGGAAGGAAGCACGAAACGAATGAGCAGGCTGAGAAGGTTGAGCAGTACGAGAAGGCCAGGAATCACAAAAAAAAAGGAAAAGATTAAAAGAATATTTTTGTACGTTGGCACATTAAAGATTCATCTTTAGTAACTCCATTAAGTGCAGAAACATTCGCCAAACGCTGTGCGCTCAGCTCAGCGCTGCGCTGCTGTGTCGCTTTTTTATTAACTTTACTTTTTTAGCTTTTTTTGCTGCTGCTTCTTCATCATGTTGCTGCATATATATATGTAGATATATACATTTATATATATATATATATATATATATATGTTTTTATCCTTTCTTTGGTGTAATATTAAAATTGCAATTCGTGCTACGAAATTGTTCTGCATATTTTAACTCTTTTTTGGTAGCGGCCGCATAACATTTTTATTACTGTCTTCGCTTTTCGTTCGCCAGATTTAAAGTCTCTTAACGTTTGCGAAAAGAGAGAACTTATTCATAAATGTGTACTCTTTGTTGCGAAACATATAAACTACGCTCTTAGCTTAATATGAGTTTAAGCACTCTCTTTACTCTGTTTTGTGCTCTTGTCGTGGTGAATTTCTTGCAGCCGCGTGCTCTGCAATTGTTGATTTAACGCTCTCTTTTGCTTGAGACTTGAATTAACTTTCGCTTCTTTCTCTTGCATTTCTGCACATATTTCTCTGTTATGCTGCTGTTACATGCCGCAATGCTACTTAACATAGTCGCCTGCTATGTTAGAGCAAATGGCTAACGCTTCAAACGTTTACCTTTTACAGCTTTGTATGTTGAAAAATCACCGCTGCATACTTTTATGCGCGGCATTTACCTGACTGTGACTTTGCAACTTTTTTTGTCTTTGCTTTCACTTTACTTCACACCACTTGACTTGACTTTGGTGTGTGTGTGTGTGTGTGTGTTTGCGCCAGCGTTCGTTTTATTTTTTATTGGGCATCGTAAAAATACTTTATTGAGGAAATGTTACGCACCAAAATGAAGCAATTTTAGTTGATTTATGCTTATTATAAATATATTTCAAGCTTGCATGGGGATCTACTTTGCTTAAGCATGATCTATGTAGCTTATTGATGTTGCCAGCAGCCGCCGCACAGACAAAAGACAACGTCGAAAAAGAGTTAGAAAAATGTTGCTCTTTTGTTATAAAATGCACACTTGTTCAAAAAACAAGATAAAGACTACCAAAAATAACTCAAAAATGTCGAAGCATTTTTCATAAACAACATTTCCATTTCATTAAAATTTGCGCTGCTCCAATATTTTTCATTATTTTTCTTCTCCTTTTTTGTTAATAAAATATGATGTCAAAATTTGGCTACCCACACAGTGACTACAAAAAATATACAAATTGCAACAATAATAAATGCATTTGGCTGTAATTGCCTTCACAACAAAATTAAAATAAAAATAAACTAAAAAAAGACAATGAAAAAACATTTTCAATGCACCGACAAAGTTTTTGTCGCATGTCAAAAATGTTTGGCGCGCCAAGCGTAAAACTTCACTGAAAGCTTATAAATAATAAAATGAATTTTGTACAGCGACAAATTACACAAAATACGAGTGGAATCCCAATAAACGACCAAGCGGCAGACAGTCGAGCAACAACAAAATCAACACAACAACAACAACAACAACAAAAGGACATAAGCCAAACTCATCAAACCGCAATAACAACAACAGTCGGCAAGCAAACAAAACAAACAGAAACAAACAAATAAGCCAACTGCAATGGTTTTTTGTGTTTTTTCTTTTTAGCTGGAGTTAGTGCGCTGGTGTTGGATTGGCTTGGGTTGGTACAAAAATGAAAATTTCGAAAATCAAATTTTCGTGTATTCTAAATCAAATTAACTGCAAAAAATAAACACGCACGAATGCATTGTGGCGTCGAAAATTCTTTGGGGCAAAGCGGTAGAATGCTAAAACGCTTTAGACGAATGCATAAGCGTGCAAAACTTTTGCCTGCAGCTAGTAAATGTTGTTGATGACGACGGTGACTGCGGCGACTACGTCGTTTGTTGCATGCAGACAATGCCAGAAATATTTCATAGGAAAAAAACACTACACACAAACACACATGTACTGACAGTTAAAATGAGTCAGCATACGTGCACGTACAACCACAGACAGACAGTGAGTGTGTGTGTGTGTGTGGTTAAGTGAGAGGGGTAGAGACACACATTGACAAAGTCATCAACAGCATCCGCAAGCCAATGTCAAAAGCCAAACTTCAAATACACGCAAGTCATGCGTCGTATATATATATATATATATATATATATGTGTTTGTGTGTGTTCACACATACACATACACAAACACACAAGCACGCACGTAGTGGCAACAGCGACACGACATGTCGACAAACATATACAATAAAATAAAAAAAACAGTGGCGCGTTGCCAGCGGCCAGGATCAGCGAGCAAGCGTCGTAGTGTTGTAGCCAACTCATTCGGCCCATCCAACTATTCGCACGTCTGTCCAGCTGTACGTCTGTCGCTTCAAGCTAAAAACACATTTGGCATGTCAACATAATTGCCTCGAATTAACTTTTTTGTTTTCCGGCTTGCCGCACATACAAACTCAAGCACACACACACGCACATGCACGCATGACTCACTTGCCAGTTGCTTGTTATTGTGCCTCTCTGTGTGTGTGTATGTGTGTTCGCGCTCTAATTTTTGTGTTCATTTGTATTGCGCTGCGTAACATTTTACAATGCAAAATGCGTAATTTACCAAAAAACAAAGTTTGATCAACAATTTTGGCCGAAGCATCCATTTCATGTCCTATGCACATCACTCCACACATTACCGCATTCAACACTCCCTCTATCTCTCTCTCTCTCTCTCTCTGTGTGTGTGTGTTTGTGCATTTGATTTATTTCATTGCAATTAAATGTCGCTAATTTAATTAGCGAACTTGTTTGTTTAGTGCGCTTCGCTTCCCATTGGCCGCATTTTAGTTGCATTTAGTTCGAGTTCCTTTTGCTGGTACAAAGCGTCGGTTGGCACTGCGCGCCAAGAAATTAAATGAGTTGCATAAATTTTGCGCTCATTTTGTGGCAGTATGCATGTATGCATATGCATGTGTATGTTTGTAACACTACCTTATATTCACTAGCTATAGTGCCTCCTAACGTAGTGTCTGACTCGACTGACTGACTGACTACTCCCTTGCCACATTTGATTAAAAATTATGTGAGTTGCGCATTGTATTGCATGCTTTTAGGCTCGCTCGTTGGCACACACCACATGCACATCTCTTTCAACTATTTCACCTTAAACAACATACGCTTCTCTTCTTATTTATTTCACTGGGCATAATAAATTGCATGCAGTTTGGGCCTGTGTGTGTGCTATATAAAGCACAGGTTTTGAACACGATTTCAAACACACTCGCACACAGTTATATGTAGATATACACATATATATATATATATATATATAAAACGGCTTAAACTTGAATTATTGTAAATAACACAACTATATACACAAATAAATTAAATCGGTCTCGCCGACCTACAATGTGGCAACACAGAAACCATTTAAGCGCAACAATTAAAAGCGGCATTAACGCGTTGTTGGGACTTTGCTAAAGGATTTACAAAGGATTCACTTTGATGCAATAATATGCTTTTGTCTTATGCTGTGTGTGTGTGTGTGTGTTTTTTCTTTTGCTTCTCCTTGTTTTCTTATCATGGGTCAGTGTGGTCGGAAACTTTATAGAAACAAGCATCGTCCCGTGCTCGAAATTCAACTACTTGCGTGAGGCAAACACAATTTTTTTTTTATATAAACCAAACTGTAGACCTTTTCAAGATTGGAAAAACTGTACTACTGTAGACTCCAACACCGTTTGACCGAACACCATGAAAATAGGTGCGATTGGTACTTGTCATCATAGAGAATGTTTTTTTGGGAAGTTTGCTGCGAAAGTCTATCGGGAAAGTCCTGAAATTTCCACCAATTACACTAGCTTACGTTTCAAACAAAGCCTTGTAACTTAAGGCAGTTCATTAGTTTGTCTAAAATGTGAAGGAATCATATATATAAGCGACTAAGAAGCGGAACGAATGGCCCATTACTTATAGTGGTCAGATTTGGCCGGTTCCTGTAAATGTAGAGCATATGAAAAATAAATTTCTACTGCACTGTGTTGCAAACTTCCAAACAAAATCATAATTAAAAGATTGAAAGTCTTAGAATCCACATAGTAGATAAATAAGTTCCAATTTCCAGCCTTTTTTTATCATTTGCATTATGACCATATTCACTTCTTGTCAAGGCCTTATAATCAATGTATTCTTTTCGTTCGAACAATAGATCAAAATGGTTATGGTTATTATTAGGTAAATTAGATTACTAACAACTGAAACTTCCGACTCTGTATTGTTATATAATTAACTAGCTGAACTCAGTCAAAAAAAAAACTATTTCCAATATGAAACAAATGAAAACATATTGCGTGCTTGAGCATCTTGTGTTCAAGGTGTGCGCTGCACTTCACTTTCAACTTCTCTGGCATCTGGCATTTAGCCTCCTGGCATTAGTACTTCTCCAAAATAATGATTATTTGCTTATGCTTTTCGCAACTAAAAAAGCACCACTATGGCCTTTTCAATATGAAAATATTTCTTTTATCAGTTATAAAATGGAATTCATTATTTTTTCATGGCTAAGGGGTAAATATTATTCTTTTTACCCTGCTACAATCCTACGTCATTATACTGCTACTGAAGTAGATTTAAATTACAAAACACGAAGGCGCACGAATGAAAACGACTGTGGAAGTATTAATCTAAAACATATTATGTACAGCAAAAATACTGTCTCGGTGTCCCAGAGGAAGTGCACTAGGCTAGTGGGGTCTGGAGACAGACAAAAAACTTTTCGATTTACACAAATCTTGGATAATCAAAATGAATACTAGCATAAAGCAAATAAAAAACTGAAATAAATATAAATAAAATTAGAGTAAATAAAAATAAAACTGTTTTATAGTAAATCTTTTTTAAGAGAAATCTTAATAGTTGCTGTTTTAGCTGCTATAATAAGTACTTCAGAAATAATTAATTCGTCAGCTAAACAAGTGTTTTTTATTTGCTGATATAGTAAGTACCTCAGTAATTATTTCGGAAGGAACCCGAACACTTTCGATCTTGAAAAACACCTCACAAAGACCTTTAAAAACCAGCACAATAGAAGTATGGAAAGCGTACAGCTACCTCGTGTAAAAACAAAAGGAAGACGTGAGATTTTGGAAGTACATCTACCTAACGAATCACATACTAAAAGACATTTTTCTCTACTTCAAGTTATTGCTGGGTAAGACTACATTTTCTTGGCATAATGCTCAGAAAAATGGGAAAATAAATAATTATATTTTGATAATTTTTCTCTCGCTTTTTCTAAAATGTCGTACATTATCTCTTGCTCCTACATAAGTGTGAGAGTAATTTTTTTAAAAATGTTTTCAATGTCTTTGTTATGCTTTATTTCTTTGTCTACCAACATTCATGTTATGAAGTGGTGACGACGGGACTTGTATTTGGGGCGTGGCACATGTAAAGCTAACACTACTACTTCGCGCCGTAGCCCAAATATATATTTTTTCATTATAGACAAATTGTAGTTTGGTACATCTTGCTCAAGAAAAAAATAAATAAAAATACTTTTTCAATACTGAATTCTTGAATTTCAATAAAATTGTTTTCTGTGTTTGACAGAATACTCGTACTGAAAACTTTATGCCGCCGTTATTATAATTTTTCTGCGCAACGGATTTAAATTAATTAAGCACAACACTTGAATGCAGCGAATTCCAATCGAATCGTTCGCCGGAGCCTCAAGTGCACTTGCGGATATTTGTCATTTTTATTTGCCTTTGTCTTCTCGGAAATTAAGCAAACGTTGCCTTAAATCCTTACCGGCCGTAAATCAGACAAATTAAATAGATTCCATTAATACACTTCAAATAAACTACGCATCACCTACGGTCAACACACGCGCATTCGGATTGCAGGCACAGCAAAGAGACAGGCAGCTTGGCATGCTAGGTTCTTTCGCTGCATAACTGGATAGCTGGCTAGCTGTATAGCTGTATAGCTGTATAGGTAGCAATAAAGTGATATATCTTTGTGTTGCATATGCATAAATATTTCATATAAATAAACCTTCAGTTTTATTGAGTACACTTTTAATAAAGCTCAGCACAAAATATTGTACGAACGAATGAACGCGTGCAGCTGGGCTGAAGCTGATTAAAATTGATTTATTGCTTTAAAATGCAATTTACATAAAAATCAACTTGAAATATGGGGGCGAGGCAGCCGATTCGAGCTGAAAATAAATATAAAAAATATAAACAGCAAAATCTGACTGAAATGCCACTCAGAAAGGGGCTGTGGGAACAGAACAGATTTCAATTTTATTTAATGTGTATTTTTTTATGCAACATATAGCAGTGTATCTTTTTCATGCTGTGTGTATCTTCTCGTATTTATTTATTAATATAGATCAACCGGCAGCTGCATACTTATGCAAATAACTTTTGATTTTCCACTTCTTCATTGCATTTCGGCAGTTATTGAGTTTTATTGTGTATCAAATCGAGTCCATGCGAGTTTAGTCGAGTTGAGTCGTGTGTGTGTGTGACTTAATAAATTAAATTGCCATGCCAGAGACCAGCTGAAGCTTAAATTGGTTGACCACATTAAAGAGCATTTAGTGAGCCGACATATCTTATTAAATGCAAAAGTAATTTATAAACTTTTAATGCACAGCGGGCAACAGAGTGTACGGTTTATGGAAAGAGTTACGTAGAAGCATAGAAGTGTGAGTGGCTGACCAAGGATTTGGTCATAGGTAAATCTTGCTTTACAAAACGTAGTTACTAACTGAAATTAGCATAAACTTAATTAGCATAAAAGTGTGGCAAACGACACAATTGTGTATGCATATGCATATGCCTGTGTGTGTGTGTGTGTGTATGTATGTGTGCGTATGCATAAAGTCAGGAAAATCCGCAGCGCATTAAAAGTAACACAGTCAGATGCATTCCCATAGACACACATATTTGCACAATTACAAAACGACAGCGCAACAATGCGACAGACCAAGCGAAGCAGCAAAGCAAAGCAAGCATAAAATCCCACCAACAACAATCACAACAAAATGTATAAAAAATACATTTATATGAAAGCGAGAAAAAATGCTAACGGTAAACATATCCAAAACGTTTCGTGAGTTTCTGACCCAATGTTGTGTCAGGTAAGTAGTAACTGACTCCCGCAGATTTGGCATCGCATATGCAAGCAGCAAGTCGCGCACCGCTTTAGCCGCTTGATCCCAAAGGGCGGCGGCTGCAGCAACACCGACTGCCAGCAGATAAAAGGGATTCTATAAATAGCAAAGTCGCTGTGACACAGTCACAGTCGCGTGCTTAACTCAGCGCTGGCATTGGTCCCCGGCTTTGCTTTGGCTAAGCAAACACACATTCGCCTACATATTCACATACGCGTACAAGTACATCCGCCACACAAGAAGACACACGCTGCGTATGAGTAACTTCCGGCTTGGGAATATCATATTTGCATTTACAATTTCATATGCTGCGATTTTGCTTGCGCGCACATTTTGCTGTTTATCGTTTTTTTTTCCTCCTTTTTTGCATTTCATTTCAAAGTACTTTTTTTTTGCAAATCTCTTTGTCTGACATTATTTTATATTATTTGCTTGCCATATTTGCTCAAATATTTTATTAATAATATTCAAATATGTTGCTTCAACTGCAATAACTTGAATTACGCATACGCCGTGCTCTGTGCTCTGAAAGGATTTTTTTTATTTTTATGTTATTTTTTCATTTAGCTGCGTGTGGCATTGTGAGCTTCGTTGTCTTTTGGTGCTGTTATTGCTCTCATTGTTGTTGATGTTATATTTGGGGTACTTTTATGAGTAGTGCATATATTTGTTCAGGTAAAGGAGAGCCACTTTCAATAGAATAGGATTCATAAGATATTGTCTCAAAAGATACATTTTTATATGCTTTAGCAGCATATAATTTAAAGTCAAGAAAACTTCATCTTTTTGTAGTAAAAGTATTTTTTTTAGTTTTCTTTTATTTTTGTCTACATTTTTTGAATGGCACACAACGCAGAGGCCTTAGACGATATCTAACTGATAAACGGCTAACTAGAACATCAGTATTCAATTCTTTTGGCGCTAAGCCGCATATAAATGTTTATTTATCTTTATCTTTTAATGCAATGAATGTACTTAGAAATTAAAATAAATATTTGTAATACACTAGCAGTGGCCCCGGTGCAGCTCGGAATTTATATAGAATGAATTTGTATATGGCAAAATAAAACGTCTTAAGTCTCGTTTTTGGGTAGTGCAAAATCTTCTGAGTTCTTAAAACCGACATGCGCTTGTTTATTTCTTTTGTATTAATTCGGTCTCTTTCTTCATGCTCTGTGGTTACTTCTATATATATAAATGAACATACATAAAAAATTTACTACTCCTTTTGTTGTGATAATTTGACCTTTCTTCGCGTCGATTCCTATTCGATTTAAAATCAAACACTGACTACGCTGTTGCTCAGACTCATTCACTCTAGGATCAAGTTATTGCCTTGCTGCGCTTACTCGCCGACCAATATATTGGAAGAATCGGTTATATTAGATTAAGTGGATTTACATATATCAAGAAAATAGTTTAAAATAACAATTAATATTTCAACACTTTTTTAATAAAGTCTTTAAAATAAATACCAAAAGAAAACAAAAAATATAACTTCTATAACTCGAAGATTCCCATAACTCAAACAAACGAATCGGCGCTTTATTCCTAAAGTCAAATATTTTGGGAACATCATAGACTATGAGAGAAATATGTTGTGTGTGCTGTTTGTTTAACAGAAATTTCTTCTTTTTGTAAAACAAATGCTTCGGTTATTTTTTTTTAATATGAATTTTAAAGTCCTACTAATAAGTCAAAGCGAACGACATATAAGAACAACATATATATCATGGCATCGAAAATCTATTTAAAATATTTGACAAATTTAAATTAATAAAGGACAGTGAGATTTGCGTGGCAGCATTATCTTTTATGGATGTAATTATTGAGCATTGTAGCTCAGAATTAGTAATTAAAGTCAAGTGCCATTGAAGGTGATGACTATGATTCGGAGAAAGAATTTATGAAAAGCGCTCCAAGAATTTTGTAGATGGTTCCCTGACAAATTTTAATTCATATTTATATGCAAAAATTAATTGATTTGACAGAAGTAAATAAAAATTGATTATTTTTTTATTAAGTGTCCTGCTTCTTCGCAAAATTCCCAAGTCCAAATGAAATATTCTATATTTCGAAGTCTCCTTATTTTTCCACTTTCTTGTGCATTAGCTGATTCGACTTATGGAAATTCGACAATATATAACGAACTACTACATAAAGCATATGGCAAATCTAGCCATGTAAATATAAATATTATTCCCATTAATTCTTTATTTAACTTTATTTAAAATTATTAATAATATATATTTTTTTTTTTGAGCCCTTGTATTTGGTAAAATTCTTGTTGTTAATAGTGAGTTTATCGTAGTTGTTCGTATCTCAACTCCAGCTGCTATACACGCTTTAAAGCAGAGTAGCTTAAAAAATTCTTTGTGCGCTTATTAATGATTATTTCAACACTCCGACTCCGATACAATTCTTTTATTAAAATTTTTACAAAAATACGAGTGTATATGGCCGGCCTCGGCGCTCACGTCTAAAAGCCTTCTCAGAAAAAATGGTCTTACATAAATTTAATTAAATATGTTTTTCGAAGGGATAGCGAAAATAAGGGCAAAAAGTTAAAACAATCATGTCCCATGTTAAGCCGCACCAGCAAAAAAACAGTGTTTCAACAAACGCATTTACGACATATTCAGCCAAGTATCTCGATTTAAATGCATGTTTTATGTGCATACAAACAACGCCATAATTTTTTTAAACAACAAGTAAAAATGCATAAAGTTATATTTTAAACATGCAGCACCATAATAAACTCAATTAATCATACGCCATGTAGACCCATTTTCATTTTTCCATTTGCATTGGCCAAATTATTTTTGCTTGCATTTTTCGATTGCGCAAAATGGGCCGAAGCAAAATGGGCAATAAATTGCAACAGCATCATCAACATGGCTGATATCCCATTTTCATATATTTTTATTTTGTGTGTAGTTAAGGTTTTTCTTGGCTCTTTATTTCCCTTTTTTTTTTGTTTTTTTTTCCAGTTGCATAGCGAGCCAGCAAAAGACAACATTTGGTAAGCAATAAATTGGCGTGCATTTAAACCAGTTAAAAGCATTTGCTGCCACCTTTTGCCGCAATGACTTTGCCACATGGCCACGCCAATGCTAAAAAGATAGCGGAAATGTTGCAGGAAACAAAATGACTTAATGGCCACGATTGCCATGTAACTTCAGACATACAAGCTGGTGAAATCCGAAGCAGACACACTGAAGTAACCACGAAAGCATGTGCTCAGCTCAGCATTAAGGTGAGGTTCGGCTGTGCATCTGGCATTCTTCTCATTTTCATAGTGCTTGGGTCAGCTGCACGTATTGAATGTCGGTTAAATGATGAAAGCAAAATGGCGTCATAATTGCAATGAAATGCGGCGTATGCTGTGCGTACAAACACAGACACATACACACATACACACACTAATGTTTTCGAACTTGAAACATTTCGTAAAGCCACAAAAAATGTTGCTGAGTAGTATTAAAAGCGTTAAACGAACTCACCAAATGAAATCAACTCGTAGAAAGCTTCATGGAGCGCGTGTTGAGCGGAAAACTATGGTCATAATTAGTGTGATCATTATTATTCTCATTAATATTATTATCCGCGTGAAAGCATTCGTTGCACTCTAATTTATTAATTAAGATCTGATTAAGATCTGAGCAACAATAATATAACTAAATAAATTTAGTATTATTATAATTAATAGTATTATTATTATTATAATTAATAATATAATTTTTATTATTATTATTATTACTATCATTTTAATTATTAAGATTTTTCTTTCAACAAAGCCGAGTTGCATGCTTGAGTTTCCGTTGTTGTTATATTATTATTATTATTTTTTATTATATTTGTTGTTGTTGCTATTTTGCCGCTGCTCATATTCCTAATTAAATTAATTAAACGTAGCGGCGCACGAGTGTGTTGAGCATATTCAAGCTAATTAGTGGAAAAATGCAAATTAAATGTCAGTTGGAGGCAAGTCAACCTAGGATGTCGAATATTTATTCACACAACCACACACATACACACACACACAAGCAGTTACCTACTATATACGTATCCGATAGCTGGTTATGGTTTCCATTGCGGACGCGCCGTCAAACCCTTTGTCTAACGACATGTAGCTGACAGTGAGTCGTCGTACTTTTGTCTTTTTTTTTCCGCGTTGTTCTTATTTTGTTCAGTTTCAGTTCAGTTTCAGTTTTACTCGTATACCATATGTAAGTCTAACCATTTGTCTGTCTATCTGTCTGTCTGTATTTCGCTCGTTCACTCGTTCGCCTGCCATAATTGTATTTAGACATGTAAGGTTTTTGTGTGCTGATACTCAATTCATCCTCTCTGTGTTCTACTCTATTCAGAGTCTAAAGTCTAACGCTTTATTCATACGATTTTTGTTTTTTTTCTCAGTCAGTTAAACAAGTCAGTTTTTCCATGCTAACATTATTAGCTACGTGCGTGTGTTCAGAAAACTTAATGACAGCATAATTAAACAAAACTAACGCAGACTAATAAAATCTTTATATTGCGTACTTATTTAGTGATTCCTGACTGCTCTCAAACCAAACTGAAGCCTTCTGCTTGTGTAACGCTTTCAATGCCGCCCACGCATGACATTCAACATTCAACATTCAACATTTACTCATATTGTGCAGCCCACCCCACCCAATCTTGTCATTAATTTTGTTCCAGCTTGAGCTACACTGACAGTCATCACCAACGTTGTCGTCGTCGTCGTAGCTGTCGTTCGTTGACAATTAAAATCATAATAAAAGTCTGGCATAAGACAATCATATTACCTGACTCATTGCCATTTTGTGCGGCTTCACGTAGCTCACAATCACAATCGCACTCACGTATCGCTCGCTGGTTGCCAGCTTAACGCAGCCTTTTGGCTATGATGAGCTCTGCTGGCTGTGACGAGTTTGGGCTTTAACATCGCCGACATATGTTCATTTATTCATATACGAGCATATTTACTAGGCTCGCTCGTTCGGCTCGTGCCGTGCCACACATTGTCTTCTTGTAGGCATATACTAGCACATTTGAAAACTCTATTCTATTTCATTTGCCTAGGTTCGGTTTATTTTGCGGCAATGGTTGTAGTGCTGGTGACGGTGACGGTGACGGTGACGGTGACGGTGACGACACCACAAAGTAACCCGCATAATATGCTCATGCAAGATTTACCAAGTCAAAAAGTGCTTCAAAGTGGCTGATAATAACTTTTTACCCCCTCCAACCAGGCTTGTCAATTTCAACTTAAGCTGATTCCACTCTGTTTAGTTTAGTTTACTTTGCTTTGGTTAGTTACATTTGAGCAAACATTTGCATTTGCCGATAGTCTACACAAAAGTTGACTTGACTTGAATTGAATTGAGTCGAGTCGAGTCGAGTTGGGTTGAGTAGAGGTTTCAGCGCACAATTATCACAAAAGGTTAAGCAGCAATATTTGAACAAAGCGCGCGTTGATAAGCCGAAATTGGCAAAAGGATTTCACAGCTCAACAAGTTTTCGAGTAGTTTCGGATTTCTTTAACTTTGCGCAAAGTAAATACGGAAAAACTTTTCTTCTTTGTGTTTGAACAAGACGAAACGAGTGCAAAAATTAATTACTTTTTGTTTCAAGTTCATGAGTACTGCTATGCGGCGAACTGATTGTTGAATGAATTGTATGTACTTGTAGATCGACGGTATTAAATGGTCAATTTGTAGATTGGATTCTAATGCGAATAAATGTAACGACTTTTCGCTGTGACCACCAAAACCAACTTAACCAAAACTGATGAACAGCACAGATGCTGAAAATTATATACTAATGAAATAAATATATATAGAAAAACTGTTCTGTGATTTTGTCTTTTAAACTGAAATGGCAAGTCAGTCGGAATTATTGGAATACGGAGAAATTATACATATTTTCCCTTTGCTGTTGCTGTCATAATTATTCCTCTTATATTTTGGAGTCCTAGGTGTGTTATTTGTAGCCGTGTGCCATTACAAAATCTTGGTGCGTAAAGATTTTGTATTAACAGGACTCGAACATCAACTTTCAGCCTTAACTTATGGGAAGACACACCTGACACTTCATTCATTGTCAACGGAAATATACTGAACCATATCATGTAACATGATTTCATCGTTGATGTGCACCACAATTTCATTCGTCGGTGCTAAAATCGCCCTTTCACACAGTCATTCTCTATTTTTCATATTAGTTTTTAGGTCGGAGTAGACGTTGCTTTTCAAATCATTTGTGTTATTACAGAATTCTCGGTTCATTGTAATCATACCATTACTGCCTGATGCTATGCATATATTTCATCTGACGGTGCACCCCTAGTGATCACCGGCAGACTTTGTCTAAAGTCACCAGCTAAAAGTACCACAATCCCTCCCATGATAATTTGGTTGCTTTTAATGGGTTTCATAGTCAGATCTAATGCCTAGAGGGTAATATACAGTGAATAAGCACTACTACCGTATGTGAGTGTAAGAAATGAGAAATAAAATTTTTACCGCTGTTGCCACTTGAAAAACTCAGAATGTGCCAAAAAAAAAATTTTAAAAAGATCCAATTTTAATAAGAAGGAGCCAAAATTGTTTTACTTAAAAATTTAGATGTATGTTAAACGAACCATAACAAAAACAGCCAATTGTAATAAAAAGAGCCAGTGCACCAACAAAAAAAAAACCTGTTTTGGTACAAAGGCGCCAAATGAGGCAACTATGATTTTTACATGTGCAAAAGTGGACATGTGATCAATGATATATCTCTCTCTCCCTCTTTCAGTCTTGTTTCTTCTCTTTGTTTGTTAAAAGGGGTAAAATCACATTTTCCCCTCCTCGCTTCGATTCTCAACACTCGCAAAGCATGCCACAATGTTGTTGTTGTTGTTTTCAAACAATGCAGTTAGAAATTTTCTAATAGCCTATTTAATTTTCCAAGATGCTATCTATCCCTACACCTAAATGCATAACAATTGTTTCAGCGGTTTAGGCGTGAAAGGGGAACAGACAGGTAGACAGACAGACAGAGTTACTTTCGCATTTATAATATTAGTAAGGATATATATACATTCTATTGTCTCATGTTTAAAAGGGCAAATAGTAAATACATCAATTACTATGTCCCACTTTAAATTTCGCCTTTAGTATTTGATTCAACGCAACTGCCTTACAATTTCTCTTTCAATTCTCTTATACATACTACCAAAATATACGAGCAGTACACTCACTCATTCGATGAGACCACAACAAAGCCCAATATAATTTGTCTTTGCCCATTTACCAGTTTCTTAACAGCTTCGGACACGCTTCTGCATGCACTTTCAATTGCCATCATAGTGTTAAGCGGCTTAGACAAGATCCTTTATGCAGTTTAAATCAGAGGAATGCTTGTGTTGGGAAAATATGAAAACGATTTGGATATTGATTCAATCACCGTATGTGAGAGTACAATATGTATAGCTCACTAACCTATGATAACAATTGAAACTGCATGCGGTACCGTGTCTAGGCCGCATTACTGCAATATGTATGAGTGCATCTTACATACGATGATTGTAGTGATTTCCAAATCGTTTGGATAAATCCTTTGTTCGTTTCCAATACAAATTTTTTACAATGTTTTTTGCTACACATCGTCAACTTCGCGGTGGACGACAATTCCACAAAGCTACAACCGCAATTAATGTGTCGCCCGTCATTGACCTCGTCGTTCGCATATTTCATAAAGGTAAAAAGAAATGAACGATTGATCGATTGATTGAAACTACATGCAGTACACAGCTTCAAGCACTGCATTTAGTATCGTGTGCGAGGCCATTTAGAGCTTAACTTTTCTAGTGCGCACTACAACTACAATACTTCTAATATTTGTATAATATTTAATAGTATAAATAACAAACTAATTTTCCTGCTGTTGTTATGAACCAAAACCAATCACAAAAAACTGCACCTCAAAACCAAAAATCATATCACATTAAAATTTTCCAATTGCCTTGTGAAAAAGAGCAATAATAAGCAATTGGTTGACCAAACTTTCGTAATTACGACAAACTTTTATGTTTTGTGTCCAATTAAATCGGCAATAGTGTAAAAAGTTGTTGTGAAACAAACAAAACTTGTTGAATTCTGGTAAGCTGGCCGCAACATTGCGGTTGAATATTGACAAATGAAGTTTATAAATTTCCAACTGATTCACTCAAATGCAAATACAAAAGCAGAAACTGACAAGCAAACGTTTGGGCGGTCGGCCAGTTTGCGGGTGGATGGGTCGCCATAAGCGCACATATTTTGCATATCACTATGCCAGTTGTGATAATATTTGTCTTTGGATAGTCAATAAATAATTGACTATTTAGGTTATGTGCGATCTGTTTGCATAGACAATTGTTTCATTTAGCCAACAATAGAAGCTGCACCACTATAAATTACATATGAGTGGACTAATTACAGATGCAGTCTTAGAACGGTTCTGACACGCAGTGCACCCAGTCAACGAAAGAAATGAAACGCGCAGCACTTGTAATCACGGTGTCGCTGGCATTGCTGGCAATACTGCGCACTGGCGAGGCGCGGCCTGAACCTAATGTATTTGGTGATATTTGGAATGGCTTCGGTCAAATCGGTCAGGACTTCGTAAGCGGCATTGGGGAGGCGGCAAAAACTGGTGCTGCCATTGGGCAGGACATAAGCAATGGCATACGCAATGCACAACAAAGCCGCGCTGAAATTGCTGGCGATTTTATTGGCACAGTGCACAATGCCACTAGCGATTTGTATCAGGATGCAGTACGCTATGCTCAGATTATTGGAAAACGTATACACGACGCCTTTGTGCAGGCTGTGATCACCTTTGCCTCCACGGTGCGTGCAGCTGTTGAGAACATGTCCGCGGTCATGGCAAATGTGCGTAACAGAATCAAGCGGCAGGCACTGCTTAATGCGCTCAATACGCTTGAGCAGATCAACGCCACAGCAGCGATAATGGAGGCGTCAATCGGCAATATTAGCCTGGGAACGCACGAAACGATTGAAAAGCAACGTGCGCAAATTGTCGATAACTGGCGTGTCTGGGCTGTGGAGCAACGCGAACGCGTTAGCAATGCCACCAATAGCGATGAGAATAAAGTTGGTCGGGCCAAAACCTGGACAAACGATCTTATCGAACGGAATGGTAAATATCTGCAGAGCTGTGCTGATGAAGTTGAGGTGCAGATCAACGACTACGAAACCATGGTGCAGACAACGATCGCAAAGTATCAGAGCGCAACGGAGAATTTGATTGCCGAGATACAGGGTTGCTTGAAAAGCGATGATAGCGCCACGTCGGCGCGCAAGTGTCGCAACAATTTGAGGAGCGAGCTGAAGCAGCTCGACGGCGTACCCAGCAAGTTGGCCTACCTGCAGCTGGCGGGCCTTAATCTGGCAGAGAGCGGCTTGGATGGCAGTGCATGTGCGCTGGAAACACTGACGCAGTTCGAGCTGGAGAAACGCAGTGTGCAGCTTGAGTTGAATTTTCTGATTGAAGAGAAAAATGAAAATGACAACGGTAGTGGCAATGACAATGGAGACGGCAATGGCAGTAATCAAGGTGATGGTGAGAGCAACGATCAAGGTAGCGGCGATAATGCGAACGGTGGCAGCAGCAACGATGCAGATGAAAGCAACGCCAACAGTGAGAATGAAGGCGAACAGCAAAGTGAGAGTGACAATGGCAGTGGAAGTGGCAGCTGTGACAACAATGATAGCAATCAAGTTGACAGCGATGATGACAGTAATGATGACGGTAGCAATGAGGACGCGAATGAAGGTGGCAGCAACAATTCAGATGACGAAAATGCTGACAACGCAAATGAAGATAGCACTGAGAGTAGCAACGATGATGATGCTTAAAAATCAAATCGACACTATTGAAAAGTAAAAACTATATTCATAGCTTAGATAGCGCAGATAATTTACAAGGTGGTGGGTTATGGTAGAACGAGTATGCATTAAAAATTTTATTTGTTTGAAGAAAATAAAAGAAGAGCACAAAAAATGAAGAAAAAAAGGAAATGTTTTAATTCGATTATCTGCTTTTAATGAGCGACAATGTAGCTTAATTAAATATGTATTTTCAAGCTGTCGCTGGCGCTGCTTCCGACTTTACTTGTAAAAAAAAATATATTAAAATTAAGAAGAAGAAGAAATCCCCAACAACAAGTACCAATTTCGCCTAATCGACGCTCAAGCAAACTAATTAGTGGATAAACTTGTCTGGTCAACCCAACGCTGCTGGTGGATTTTTGCCGCAATTATGTTGCCATTTTGCGTTTTGCTGTCTTTGAGTTTTCTTCATTTGCACTTTTCATCCTGATTTCTTCGCCCCGGCCCCAGTCACATTTTTCCGCATTTTTATGCTGCTACGTTTATGCCATTTAACCCTCGTTCAATAACTTTGCTGATCAAGCGCAACGTGTGCGCTTTATAAGTACGCCAAATGACGACAGCATACTCGTACTGTATGAATTGAAGCGCCAACCGCGCTCCCCTGCTCTGACATAGTCAGGCTGGCATGTGGCACCGTACACCATTAACGGAATATTACTTACGGCTTACCACAACGTACTATGCGAACTCAGACGTTTGGTAATTTCAATCTATCTGCTTGAATAGCTGTGTGTGTATGTGTGTGTGTGTTTGTGTGTAACTGTGTGCGGATGCTCGTTGCATCTGAAGTTACACGGCAATCGTGGCCATTAAGTCATTTTGTTTCCTGCAACATTTCCGGTATCTTTTCAGCATTGGCGTGGCCCTGCGGCAAAACAGGATGCATCGGGCCGGGGTTTTGTTGGTGGCAAATGCTTTTAACTCGTTTAAAAGCACGCCAATTTATTGCTTACCAAATGTTGTCTTTTGCTTACTCGCTTTGCTTGTTTGCTGTCTGCTGTAACTCAATGCAATTCCAAGAAAAAATAAAATGAAAATACAGAAAAAAAATTTAAAAAAGTCTATCTACACATAAAATAAAAATGCATGAAAAAAGTGTAAAAGTTGATGATTCTGTTGAAATTTGTTGCCCATTTTGCTCGGCGTATTACACTCGAAAAATGCATGCAAAAGTAATTTGCCCAATGCAATCTGAAAATGGGTCGACGTGCCGTATGATTAATATGGGTTGGTTTTGATTTTCAGCGATATGAAAAACTGTAAAACAATTCCAAGTGTTGCCGTGTTAAGGACTAAAGTTGTTTTTGAACATTTAAAAACATGTAAAGGTCCATCATGGGAAATGAAAACAAATTATATAATTGCAGAGCTTAACACTTGGCGTGGGCAAAACGGGCTTAAAACAGCTTATTACACTTGAAAGTTCAATTGTTTATAAATAAATGAACAGTTATTTTTACTTTGTAAAATTGAGTTTTTGTTAACACTGAAAAGCTTTTAGTTTCACTTAGCTTAATGTCACAAAACTGGAGTGCTAGTAGTGCTGCCAAGCGTGCTACTTTACAATCTACGGCTATGTAAGACTAAAGTTAAAGTTTGCGTCGATCAAAAGAAATACATAAATGAATAAATAAATAAGACAATGACAGAGGCAGCAGCTACCTACTACTACTTATCCAAATACAACGTCAACAATAATGACAGAAATTCACGTTGTTTGATACACAAATAGCTAAGAAACTGGCGGTGGTAATATGCCTACGAGGGAAGATATTTTTAGCACATGCTTATTGGAATTCGTATTTCCAGCCGAGCTACATACAATAGAAATCTGTTTCATAAAATATGGGCATATAAATATCTACATCCAACCCCAAAACTTCACTAAGAGTACGCACTCAGTGTGCTTACAACGTCAAGTCAACTTAAGTCTGGAAGTGCTAACAACTCCGCATAGATGTTGCCTACGCAAATAGAGTCCTTTAGTGTGAAGGGCACATAGAGTAGGTTAAGCTTACCAAGGAACAGCCGTATTCACCAGGAAGCAAAAATTATTGAAATATCGCCATAACGGACAAGCCAAACGTTTCTGCTGTGCACTCCATTTGACCAGAGCATTTTTTTTTAAGTTTCTTTATTTTTAAGCTATATAATGTTTATGTTTATTTGTTTGTTTGTCCGTTATGGACGCCAAAAACGCTGGACCGATTTTAATAAAATTTTTGGGGAATCTATAGAATAGACTTTAGTTGGTTACTGTGAAGTTTATTAAGACCAACTCAATTTCAGATGCTTCTCAAACTGCACAGATACAAAAAACAAAGCAGCATCTGAGAATTGCGTTTGCCGGCAGTGCTGCTAAAACTGTGCAAAGTCAAAATATGCCTTCCAAAAAACTCAAACACTGGAAGATCAACGATAAAATCGCAGCAGTAGACAAATGAGCCTAATATAGCTTACAATAAACAGATATTTCATAATTTCAATAAAGACGATGGACGATCAGATAAAGAACTGGTAGCGACAGGCTAATCACCCAGCCTAACAGGCAACCCATTCGATTAACCTAACGAAAGCCTCCAAAACTATATAGTAAATACTTACCAATTATAGCTAACTTCAGTGAGAACTGCCTTAATAGACAGTTGATAACTCAACGACTGGGGCTCTTTTTTTTTTACATACCTTGTAATTTAGCTTTCGTTTAAGTATTGAACTATAGCCACTGAACATTGTAGTGTCGTCGAAATCTAAAACCCTTACTAAAAATATACAAAAGTACGGTCTTTAACTGCTTGGAAAACATTTTTCCGACTGTACATTCCACGAGAGTGTCGTCTCGGACTGGATATCAAAGTTTTTAGTGTACGTTGTCAAAAGGATTCCAGCTTAGCCCATGAATACATTGCTTCTGTATTCTCTGACCTCAATAATACAACAGGTTCTGATCATTATCAGATGTGCTTTTATTCCTATACTACCCTATGTCTCTAGCCTCTGAGAGAGCAAGAGCCTGAATGGTAACGGATGGCACTGCCCACATTCACCTAACTATAATAAGGATAATAACTAATAGTCTTCGACTTAAGGCTGCCTGGTCTTTTTCAAATACCAGGCAAGGTTAAGAGTGTGTGAGCTGCCCTTGGGCATACAACTCATATGTCGAAAATAAATCAAGCTCAATAGTTTAAGTGTAGCGAAATAATAGTTATTATTTAACAGTTAACATGTCCGAATTACTAGCAATTCAATGCAATCTGTCTCACTTACGCTGGAAAAGTGCTGTAAATAATTCAACTACATCTGTCAGCTACTTTCTCTTCAAGTTGGCTGTTTGCTTATAACTCAAATGTTTTGATTGAGTTATAAAATACTTTGTCAAACTTTTGCAGTGAGTCATTTTAAATGTCATCAAGCAAAACCACATGACATATGTATGATTAATTTTGCATTTAAATAAGTCAACTCCAGCAGCTAAACCATTAAAAACATATTTTCCAATAAACGCAGACACACTAAGATAGAACTAAAATTGGCCAAAAGCAAAAAAAAAAAAAAAAAGGAGAGCAAAAACCGTGAAATGCGCATAGGTGCAGTGTAGCCCAGTCGTGAGTGGAATCAGTGCATGCGAAATTGTATGCGCATTAACTCCCACAGCTGCAGTTACTCATATGGCATGTGTGTATTCGGGTTTATACTCGTATGTAGATGTGTATGAAAGAAGCGCTGACTTCAGCTTAAACTGGCATCCAACGGCCGCTCGCGTTATATGGTATTTATAGAATCCTTTTATCTGGCATTGCAGTTGGCACTCGTGCAGTGCTGTTGCCGCAACTGCTGGCATTGGTGCTGCCGCCCTTGGGATCAAGCACCTCTACACCTTTAATACTAACGCATATGCATATGTAGCACAAGCATGCGGCACATGATTTGGCACACACACACACACACACATACACTGGTGCCACACCACACTCACACACTCACACACTCACAGAACGTTGCCACTTTTTATGTGCCTCCTGGCTGCGCTTGGCTTGGGAATTTTTCGCAAATTTATATGAGCGAAACACAAATCGCTCGCATATGGTGGCTCGCCCGCTCGCGCAGCTGCCTGGCTTGCTGGCTGGCTGTCATGAGGACAACGCTACTTCATTTTGGCGGCAAGAGTCTCCAGACGCTTGACTATGTTTTTTATGTAGTCGCACTCGACGCCATTCCTGGCATTAGTCGCTGCGTGGGTGGCGCTGGTTGTGCTTTTCAACCACACTCTTCTTCTTACTCACACTCTCGAGCGCGTGCTCTGTTGGGACTGTTAGCGTGTTTTAATGTACCGTTTATAAAGCGTAAGCTCATCGGTGTTTCTTCATTCGTCCGTACAACAGTCCGTCTTCTGACTTCCTCCCGCTTGACTTGACTGTATACATTTATGCATAAAGCTAAGTGGAGAGCTGCTTTTAATGCTAATTACTTTGCGGTGCTACAGCGTTTTGCCGTGATGCTACTTCATTGCCATGTAAGGCGCTGTTTACGAGTAGAGTCGAAAAATTCTGCTGGTTAAAGCTTTCACTCAGTGGATCTTTAAGTCACGCGTATGCCAAGTAACAACTGCAGTGACGCAAATGACGTGCTAAAATATTTTTCTTTCTTTTTTTTCGTTATGCTGGTCAGGTGATTTGTACTACGAGTTAAGTGCGCGGGTTAAGTGCTTACAGCCAAGCAAAATAAAATATATATATGTATACATATCAAGTGAAGTTCACTTAAAACTCGCTTATGGTTCATTTAAAGAATATCTCATTTAGCTTGGGTTTAGAAGGCATTTCTTCAGGTTGGTAAAAAAGTAGGATACCATCAAGTCCACTCAATTAATTTCACTTGAAATAAGAAATAAGCTGGTGTTTGAATAAAGCTGGCTTTGCTGATGAAAGATATCAGTACCGTCGTGTACTACTATCTTTTTTATAAGGATTTTCCAAGGCATGTATACATGATTACCGAGGAAATCTTTGAAAACCTAAAACAATTATCGTTGACCACCGAAATTCAAGTAATTGTAGGTTAGTCCTGCCGAACGACACTCAATGTCTTCCATGGTTACTTCATTGTAGGATGGTGTGGCCTTGATTAATGCAGCACAATATTACGCTTTGTTTATAGAAAACGAAAAGGAAATGCTCAGAAAAATGATATTGAATGGGTATGGGTATATGGGTATAAATGGGTATAAACTATAGAGAGGCTAAAAAACGTGGACGAAAGTGAGCCCTGACCCACCTTCTCATGAATAGGTTGATCAGCTAGAGCAGAAATGATGCTCTCAAAATTGTAACTAAGCTTAAAAAAAGATGCTTCATATAACAACGACAGTGCAAACAGTTCACACATGTCTCAGACTATGTAATTTCAAAGCCAAGGAAAGTTGCGCATAAAGTATGCAAGTGAACATCTCAATTGGTTAGCCCAAAAATGGATAGTTATTATGTGTGGTGAAAAAGGCTGGTAGGTCAGACGCTCTCTAAACTCCGAATACCATCCAAAATGCAATACAGAAACAAACCATTGAACATAGAGGGTCAAGCGTACTGGAACGGACTTTTCTCACTTATTATAGCGTCGATCCAATACATTAGGTCGAAACCATTATGGAGCGACACATTTATGTCAATATTTTGGTTACAGTGATGCTACCCTACGCAGAATATGAGATGCCGTTAGTATGGATCTTACAACAAGACAATGACCCCAAGCACACCAGAAAGAAAGCAAATCAATGGTTTGAAAAAAATACGATGAAACTTTTGGAGTGGCCTGCGCTGTCACCAGACCTCAATCCCATCGAAAATCGATGGGCTGATGTCAAAAAGGCAGTTGCTGCTTCTAAGCCAACCAGCGACGCATCACTTTACGATGTTATAAAGAGTCTTGAAGTAAAATTCCTCTAAAACGACGCCAGGACAGGAGCTTAACCGAAGAAAGCAAGGACCGTGTAATTTTCAATTATCTAGAAAACTACTCATATATATATATATATATAGCTATCTAAACTTTTTTGTCTTTTTCTCTGTGTACTCCTGAGTGGACTTACGTAATCAACTGTTCTTATTTACACATCATATAATATGTGTGTCTATGGTCAGGGCTGAAATGCAACTGTCTAAATATTTGTTTGCCGTTGGTATTTATGTAAACTTTAACTTTCTAGTGTCGACAAATACAATCTAAACAAATGACGTTGATCTAGTAACAAAAGCAATTGCATTATAAATAGCTGAGCTCTCAACTCAGATATCAGTCAAAGTCATTTGACAGACGTAGGTCGAGATCAACCAAGCGAAATGAAATCGGCATTCCTTATCAGCGTGCTCTTCGCTGCATTCGCTGCGCAAACGATTTTCGCTGGACCCGATCAAGGTGCCATACTGAATGTTGTGTGGAGTAGTTTCGGTGGCCTAAGCAGGAACATCATCTCTAATCTATATAGTGGCGCCATATCAAGCAACTACTCGGAGGCTCTACAGGAACTTAGCGATCAGTACGCGAATACAACGCGTGAATTTGCTTTGAACGTAAGCAGCTTGTATCTGTCGTATGTGCAGAATGTGACAGTTGGATATGGAAATGAAAGTGATTTATTCGTTGGCAATTTGACGAGCAACCTGACAGCCTCGTCTGAAAGTCAAACAATCGCGATAGTATTAAATTTGTTGGCTATGCACATATCGCTAAGAGATCGTTGCACGTCGTTGGCAGCATCGCTCAAGGACCTTGCTGAAATGCAATTGCCCGACATACAAAAGAGCGTAGCTGAAATTAACGCTGAACACAAGAAAAATACTGATCCATTTATTGAGGCAGCTGAGATAAGCACAAAGAACAATACCGCAAAGGTCGCAAGAGTGAGAGGCTTGGTCAACGACTTTATAGCGAGAAGTGCGGCTTCAATCAACGCTTGCAGCACGACCATCGAACAGAGTATCTTCAATCTAGCGGCAAACATAATCAATTCGATCGGTCGGTATTTGCCCGCAACTATTGGACTTGAAAAGACAATTGTAACATGCTTGCAAAAGACCACAAGTGGTCGCGCTTGTGCTCAGATCACCAATTCCAATAGCAATGTTATCCGACAGGCGCCACAGGTTCTTGCAAATTATGATAGTCAAGCTACGTCGTTGAATGGCACCTCATTTGCATCATCTGATTGTGTGCTGAGGGCGCAGTCTAACATTCTTTTGGGCAAGATCAAGCTGACCACGGACATTGAAAGAGTTTTGGCATAAGCGCAATGAACATGGACGCAAATCAGGCGGTGTTTTTTCAAAGAATAATATAATAGAATAATATAAATATTTTTATATCAATAAAAGCAATTCCAAAAATCACGTATGTATGTATTCATACATTACTTTTGGTTCCTGTTGTGAGGAAATTCTAAAAAATTTTGTGTGCGAGAACTTGGAATATCCTTTGACTATTCCTAGTATTAAGGAGAAAGTTACCACTTTTAACACCAGAAAGGATTTATGGGGAGGTTGGTTTTTTCTGAAAGTTGATATAAAAAGCTATTCGAAGTGTTATACGATTGTGTTCGTAAAGTTGAACAACTTATAACTGGCATCAAAAAGCTTTCTCTTCGAAAAAGTCGATGCAGCGCCGCATAATTTTCGACTTTTATTTCTTTTTTTTATAGCATTATCCTCTGTTAAGCTTATGTATAGCAACCGATATAGAACACATATATCACGAGTCTTACCGTCCTATTCTGTACACTCTATCTATAAAATTCATATTAATTGAATAGTAGAAGCTTTTGTCATTTTTGTTATTCTGGCGCACATGGAAAGCTTCACTATTACAAAAAAGCTATTTTTCGTAATAGTCCAAAAAATACCATACCACAGCGGAGAGTGTGGTATTTTTTTCTTGTTTGAAAAAACCTCACTTCGCCTTGTTTCACCGTGCAAATCAGTTCTGAAACTGTCAGGAGATCGACGGTTGGCTCATTGCACCCACATGGTTGGTATGACCCATTTGCGTAGAAATATAAAGCCGCCAAGAAACGAAACTCAAATGGAATTTTTATATTTTCAATAGGTGGCACAATATTTTAGAGAGTCGATAGTTTATCTCTAAAACATTGGCCGATATTGAAAAAGGATCATTATTATCACGCAATGATTTTAAAACACTTCTATTGTAAAAATTTTTTTCATCTTATTTCTTTCAGCAAATCACGTTGTTATCCATTTCAGCAGTGTGTAAATAGTGTGCGAAATAATTTGACATGACCTGATGAGGAGGTATTAAAAAATCGGCATTATATAGAGCAAAGAGCTTTTCTAAATTAGCAAAATCACCCAAAAAATCCCATAAAAATGGTTTGTCGCTTACTGCCAATCAAAATCAGTCAAAATCTTTCAAAATATGCCTATTCATTTGATAGAGTGCACAGAATAGTGCGGTTAAAAAGAACAAGTAATACAATAATTTAAACTAGGGTCGTAACGAAATTTTGCCTCCGCCTGCGCCTACTTTTATTGGAGTTTTAACGGATGTATAAAGTAGGTTCCGCTTACTTGTTCCACCCGCTTATTTGATAACCCCTTTTAATTAAATCATATATAATAATAATGCCAAATAGTAAAGGCATGAAAAAATCTCCGCATACGTGATTTTCGAAAAATTGGTCCACAGAAGAAAATTAATATAAAGTAGCAACATTACGTGTATATAGAATGATATTTAATGACGGTTGAGGCAAGGTCCGGCATGTATACATACATATTATATTGCTCCATTTTGTGGTATAGACCTTGGAGGTCTTTATAGACTGCGACCATTAATTAAGCGACGAAGATGTTATATCTGAGGTTTCTAATAGATATGAGTCAAAGGCATCGGAAGATGAAATCATTACACCAGCCCCAGCCACCACGAAAGTGTTTAAAGCCATTGGGGTGCCTTGAGAACTTATTCTGCCAATCGATCAGTTCTGATGAGCATGGGCAAGGACCGCACAATAACACAATTTTTTGCAACCACTTAAAGTAAAAATATACAATATATAATATTGAAAAACAAGATAAATTGGTTGTATACAAATACATAGTTTCGATAAAAAAAACACTAGGTTAACTGCAACAATGTCTTAGTTATCCGTATACTCGGATAATTTAATTCCCCGGTTAATTGCAACAAAAGCTTTACATTTTTGTTTTCTCAATTACAATTTCAATTACAATTTCAATTTCAATTACATTTTGTCATTGGCCAAGTTCAACAGCTGACTTAACTTATCTGCGAAACGCATCGAAATTGAAAGCAACTCGAAATACGCAGAAAAAAGACATATAAAGACGGCAGAGGTGTGCTGTGTGGATATGAACGATATTGCGATTTTTCGAAATCACTGATTTCAGTGATTGGGTTTTTTTTAAATCACTGTACTGAAGTAGACCATGAACCATGTACGAGCTCCCAGATTCTACCGCCAACGCAAAGTGTATATTCAAATCTGGTAGACGTGCTTAAAAACAGTAGTGACGATGAAAAAGAAGATGGAAGTGGCACCAATGTAACCAATAGCAACCTCATCATATAGAAATCGTTGATAAATGAATGTTAATCAAAACCGGCTTCCACTAAACGAAGACCCTTGGTTTTGTTAAATGTAATTAGCTTCTCATTAATTTTGATTACTAATAGGTATATTAAAGTTACTACATTTTGTTTCAATAAAAGTTAAAGAACGCTTTTTTTTACTTTATTAATACACCTCCGCCTCCGCTAGAATGACTTCCGTTACAACTCTAATTTAAACTAGCAGATTGCGGCGCCATTGCTCGGGACTTGTGTAGAATAAAAATGTAAACAGCAAGTGAAAAAATCTTTAGTCGCGTTTTTGGTAGTGCAAAATCGTATTTCAGGTCACCGACATGCTACTGTTTATTTATTTTAATTCGGTTGCCTTGTTTGTGTTTTTTTGTTGCTTTTATATATATTTCGACACCTTACTGTTGGCACACACCACATTTGGAAGACAGTTAATCGATTTTATTGTTCCAAGTGCACCAAAGATATTATCACCACCAATTTCCAACTGTACGCGAACGCAGAGGACCAGCGTAGTCGGCAACAACTTTTTAGTGCAGTCGGCTAACATATAGATAATTAAAATATCCTTCGTTTGCCATGGCAACAAGAATCACTCGTATTTGAGATTTTCAGAACTAGTTCGAAGGATTAATAACTCTCAGTCATATGGTACCTCCGGCAAAATTTGGCGTCTAACACATATTTTCACCATACGAAAGTCTTACCTTCCGTTAACATTATTTGCCTTGGATTTCTGTAAGCCAAATAACTAATTCTTTTACTTCAACTTCGAGCTGTGCTCACGTTTTATTTTATTATTTTACTCTAAATATCATAGATCAAAGTAAATTCTGCCATCTAAACGAGACCCTGGACTATAATATTACTTCATGTCGTTGATTAAGATTGTTGTTTAAAGAAAAAATACAGAAATAATAATACAAATTAATTAAATAAGAAATTATACAAAAATAAATAAATACGCAAGTTGAAAAAGAGGGCCAACTAGTAAAAGTTTTACCCAGGCTGCAACTTAATATTTAATATCGGGGAACTCCTCACAGCAGACTGTACATACGAAGGACTTCTGACTCAGATGCAACTCTCTTCTATGGCTCGTCAATTCTCTTGAATTGTGGTAGGTCGTGTCACAAAGGTGGTACGAGAGACTGCGACTTTCGCCCATATGCACCCTCCGTATGTGATTCTTTAGTGAGTACTTAAAGTAGAGCCCCATCGAGTAGATAGTACACGAGAAGGAAGTTTATACTCATGAACTGTTTCACGATGCCGTTTCAGCTCCGATTCCAGAATTAAAAGTCCCCCACACAGCTCGCATCTGTACTTTCGCTGCCGATGATGATTTTTATGGTGTTGGCGCAACTCCTCCTTCGTCGAGAAGTACAATTTGCAAGGTGCGCACTTGTACGGCCGTATGCCCGAGTGTTTACGTAAATGACCCGCCAGATATCTCCAATTCAGGAATGTCTTAAAGCAGTAGCTGCAAGCATAATGTTGCGTGTTTGTCACTTTATGCGTCTTAATGTGATTGCCTAAATTGGGGCGCGGCATCACATCCTGGCAAATGCCGCATTCGACGAGCAGATGATCGTCCTGCTCGCCCGTTGAAAGGGAAAACTCAACAATCGGCGCACCATCGCCATCAAAGTCGACAACGGTTGCAATGAGGCCATCGAAAAGCATGAAACGAGGTGCCGCGTAGTAGTCGAATGTCGTCTTCACTGCTTCTCCTTGTTCGTATTCTTCGGCTTTGGCTTCGGTTTCGTCGACCGCCCTTGATTTTACAATTGATTTTAATGATGGTAATGGAACCAGTGTGATAGATTCCGATGACATTTCCACTTTTGATTCGCAAATCGATGACGTTGCCAAAGATGTTTTATGAGTCGATAAAGACTTCGTTATTGAAGATGGCGGAGACGATAGTGATGTGGATAGCGATGGCGATGGCGTTTCTAAAATTTGTTGTTCTTCGAGTTGTTGTTGGCGCCGTTGTTCTAGTTGATCTTCCTCAATTTCTATAATTTTAAGGTCATCATCTTCGCTAATGCTCTCAATGTTCGGCATGTGTAACATCAGCTGGCCGTCAACGCTTATGACTTCTAATTCGCTTTCGAGCAAAGGCTCTTCAAGATAATTATGGCCGTGGTAATCCTGTTTAATGAAATATTGATACACATATTCATAGTTTATACCGGCAGTTTGGTTGCTATTAGCAGCTATGCCATTACCTACCTTATCAACATCTGGATCCAAGCAATATTCAATTGTACCATCAAATTTATAGGACGAGCTCATTATTTTATTCTAAATTGAAAAAGTCCCAATTAGACTTTGCTGCTGTTGAAGGTGACAATGTTTACGTTTCGTGTTTCGTTTCGACGTGTTTCAGCGGCAGCAATGCTTTGTCTTTCCAGTGTTTGAAAATGGTACACTTCGCTTCTTCTTTAAACGTGTGACTGTCAAAATTATAGGTACAGAGGGTACATAACCGCTGATATCTCTGAATGCTATAGCGTATTTGAATTTGGATGTGCACAGAACTGTTTATTTAGTAACGTTAGCAAACATCTATTCTTGGTATAACCTTTTTTCAACCAAAAACCAGAATATTTTTTTCAAAGTTTTTTATTTAGAATTTTTGGAGAAAGTAAAGGTTGGGTATTGTTTTTGACAGACTACTTACTTTTTCTAAACTAAACTGAACAACTAACTAGGGGTACTTAAAAATTAACTAAATTACTAAATTACGCTTAACTGTGCATATTTATTTCACTGTTAAAGTTTATTTGGGAGGAAGTCGGAAAGGCAAGTGAGCCAAAGTGTGAATCCCATTGAGTCATCTTAGTTAAGTGGAGTTTTCCAGTAGATTAATAGCAAGAGCATTATTGTGTTTTTCTAATCGGTATAAGTAGCTGGCACTGAGATTGAATCTCCTCTTTGATAGATGGGACTAGAAAGTCCCTGTGCAATACAGAGTTGCGCACATAACAAGGAGCTTTGCCTATTTTTCGAAGGAGTCTTGACTGGAACCTCTGTAGGATTTCCAAGTTAGAGTTGTTGTATACCATATGTCCATATCGGTTTGATTATAGTTTTATATATGGAAATTTTATTGTAGAGACTAAAGCGCAATTTGGGTCTCAGAAGCCACATCAACTGCTTTGTTTTGAGGTGGACTTGATTCCTTTTACGTGACAGGCGCTCTCTACAAGTAAGTCTATCTATAGTGAGACCTTGGTACTTAGATGTGGTTTTCGCAGGGATAGTTTGGTTTAGGACAGTTCCCGGAAGGCAAGTAGAGCGTCTAAAGCTAAAAGTGATGTGGGTTGACTTGCCAGAGATTGCCAGCGTACATAGAAGAATCTCTTTTCGTTTTGTATGTATGTTGTACGTAAACAGAGAACACGAAGAAGGCGAGCGAGTGAACACAGAGGAAATAAATAATAAAACTCATTTCAATTTGCCCTACCAAAAATTGCTCTACGCGACTAAAGAAGTTATCATTTGCCATCCCGAATATGCACATCCCGAAATACGCCAGGCTCGTTATAGTCTTAAATTGAAAAAATAAGTGCAATTATATTACTGCGTAACCTTTCATATTGAGTTTTTCATATGGAGTCGACCATAGTTGCAATTAGGTTGACGTAAAGGCTATAGCGCAGAGGTTCCGCGTAGTTCTCCAATGTTTTCTTCTGTGGTTGCGCTAATGGATTTTGTTTGGTTTCGACTAGCATCCTTGATTTTACAATTGTTTTTTATCGATAATGGCGCAATCAGTTTGTTAGATTCTGATGACAGTACCACTTGAGTTTCGCAAATCGAAAAAAAGTTCTAAAAAAAAGTTGGAATCAGACTTCGCTGTGCAACGTGACAATGTTTAGGTTTCCTTCTTCGTTTCATCGTTTTCCTTTCCATTCAGCATCAGCAATTCTTTGTCTTTGCAGTGTTTGAAAATGGTAGACTCATTTTCTACCCTAAACTTGTGACTGTCAAAACAAGAGGTACGAGAGATACGTCACAAAATTGCGCTGATAGTACTGAGTATAATGACTAGGGTAGAAACGATGCCACTAAGGTAAGGGCCGAAAAGGGCAGTGTGTGCAACTCCGCCATCTTACGCGACGTTCTCGACTTTTTAAATCAGGGTTTCGATAAACAACGTAGCACAACCCATCAACATATATACAAGCAATCAATGGGCGCGTTCAGCAGACGTGTTTGAAAACCTTTTTTGATGCTTTTCGCTCATTGTGAATGCCTAATTCACAATTTCGATAAAAATTTCGTGATGGCGATGGCTAAAATAATAGAAATAAAGATAATAGAAATAAAGATAAAGAAAAAGAAAATAATTTGAGTGTTGTTATTAGTTGCTTGGAACGTGATATGTAATGATATTAATTTATATTTGGCAATTTTTATGTTACTCTACATAAGTTAAGCACTGGATAATTCTGTAAAAACACAGAAATATTAACGGAAAATTATGTTTCAACGAAAGTTCGTGAGAGGAATGTACACTCTATATTTTGTATACTTTCTGCTGCATTGGGCTATTATAAAAAGTTTAGAAAAGTTTTCTGTAGCTTGGAAAATTTCAGTCTTATCTTATTAAGCTGTTATACAACTTTGTTTAGTTTTCTACAGTGTGCTATTATAAAAGTTTAAGACATTAATGTTGTGCACACACCTTCATTCATTTTCATTTTTAATTTTAATAATTGTTATACACTGGCTAATATCAAAATGCTTGTTATATTTCTGCCGGCGTAATATCAGACGTATGCCACAATTATAGCAGTTGAAATGAAAACGAATGAAGGTGTGTACCAGCATAACAACAAGTACTAACAAGTATTAACAAATGTCCACAGTATACTAGCTCCTGAAAGGACTTATGCTGGGCACACACCTTCATTCATTTTAATTTTTAATTGTTATAACTGAGGTCGTTCGGATCGTGTATTTCAATTTGTTTTTGGTGTTTGTGCGCGGGTGTCGCATGGTCGAAAGTAGCAACTGAATATTTAATTGTAAATCGCTGCATGCAAATTTTATATCAGTTAAAACAGTTGAAAATGAAAATGAACGAAGGTGTGTGCCCAGCAGTAATTGTACATATTATGATACTTTCGATAGGTCTAGTCAATATACCAACCAGTTTCAGCATCAATTCGACTAGTTTTTCGACGGTTTTCTTCGCTTTAAAATCGGCCATTTAAAAGAATATTTCGACTAGTTTTTATGCCATTTTATAACAGATTTTCCGCTCTCCTAGTGTTGCCAAGAACCAAATTACTCTATTTTGAAACCTTTAGTTTTATTTGTAACTTTGCTGAATTTTCGATGTGTTGATTTTGTTATAGCACCGTTCAACTATTCTAAAACACAATTAGCTGGAGAAAGACACCGTTTTTGCGGAGAAATTCGGCAAATACCGGTGTATACAATAATTCTTAGCTGTATAACACTTCATTAGATCAAGTCGTTTCAATGTCTGACTGAACTTGCATTTTCTGTAGGCGCAGTTCTTTTGAATCACAAGTAATATTTTTGGGAACTTAATTAAATTAATTAAATTGAATCAAAATAATCAAGCTAATAAATTAAGTAATTTCTTTCTGTTGCCTTATCGTAAGAGATGTACTAGCGCCGCTTGGCATGGTGATTAATTCCCTGGTCGTACTTATAAAAAAAATATTCTGTAACACCTTTTGACGTTTGATAGCAGTTACTTCTAGACTTACTAGAACATAATACCACCGAACATAATATTTCCTGTGAAAGTTCTCATGTAATATTTATGAGATAGTCTAATCTGATTATAGCTGCTACCACATGGTTCTAATTTTACAGACCATGTGAGTCTTCCGCCAAATTCATATTTTTATTCTCATAAATTATCTGAATTTGTCAAGTTTAAAATAGACCATCTGACTCGGAACATAAAAGTATTATATTAAGCAACGATATGGAACAAGTTTAGGGTCCATCTGGCAATATTTGGTAACCCAGTAAAGATATCTAGTGGTAATGAACAAGACGACAGCACCGATGACGTCACTAATATTGCGCGATAATTTCCAACTAATTGGAAACAAAGGTATTGGTTCCGCAATTCATGATTTTTCTGGTTTAATTCTCTATGGAGACTAACTAAAATTATACGTAATATAAATAATGGACATATAATCATCAAAACTTAACGAAATGAGCTAAATGTTTTATGTTAGTCAAGTTTTACGAGCGATTTTCCGTTCAAACCGCATATTTGACTGTGCCAATTAATTGGAAACATATATATATATATATATATTATTAAAAAAAAAACATATTTTTTGTGTTTCCTTTTTTGACATTGAAAAGTATTCTTCGAATCGAAATTTTATCAAAACCGGTCAAGTGGTTTAGGTTAGAAAAGCTATTCAAGACAAAAATACCAATGCATATCAGTTGATGTTGTAAGCGCAGTAGAGTGAGATTTTAGAGATATTTGTGTGCCTCTCTCTCTTCTGTTCTATCGGTTTTGTGAAATCGTGTTATTGTTATGGTTGTTCTATTTTCATTTCATTTCATGCACAACGTGGGATGAGATCAATTTTGTGTGTTTGGACTCACTTTGCTATCATTAATGTATTAGTGTTAGGTTACTCATGAGTGAGTCAATAAAAAGTACTAAACAGAGCAAATTAACAAATTCCTTCCCTATTGTTCTTTGTTCAGTTGTTTAAAGGGAAGTTTTTAACATTAAAAAAAAAAAAACCAAAAACAAATATTTTTTCTAGAATGGCGTCGGTTGTATGGGCCACTGGTGCCCCTCGTTAGTTTTAAATAATGAACTGTAAGTAAAGGGTACAAAAGATCTTCGCTGGTCGCAGTGCCCGCTTCCTTTGACAGGAATACCACTAAACTGGTTGCGGATCCCCGGATTCTGCAACCGTCGCATGTTCCACTGGCTGACTCAGATTCGGTCTCACCAACCACGTCACGACTTCTTTATTATTAAGCAAAACAGCGCACACTCATAGACGAGCAGTACTTATCAAAATTTCACTATTAAAAGCCGGTTCTTATATTTTTTATTTGTTTATTTTATTTGTTGCCAAATGTCAAAGTGTCTTATGGTTTACAAGTACATACATATTCCTTATTGAATTTAGTTTAATTCACTTACTGCTACTGAGTACTACAAAATATTTATCAGCTTTTTCGCTTTATGTTCACAACTTTTTTCGCTGTGTTACTTACTGCAAAATAATTTAAAATATTTATAAGCATAGAAAATTATTTTCAATTTTTTTTTCACTATATGCTAGCTAAAGTTTATATAGATGGTCTCTATGCAAATTGCATTTCCATTTAGAATAATCTGAGCGTGTCTGATTTTTAAATAGGAATATGCATATGGTTTTCAGTTGCTTTCTCAATTTATTTTATGCCGTTTTTTTATTACTTTCTAAAACATAATTTTGAGCACTCGATTTTGAATAATTTTTAATTTTATTAATTTATTTTGTAATTTTTTGGCTACATGAAAAGTAATCACAACGTTCGAAATAGTTCTAGGAATTGCACCGAAATGTTGAAGGAGTTTTTGTTTTTCTATAAGTAGGAATTGCTTTAGGTTTATATGTATTTAAATGCATATAAGGAATCTAAAGAAGTAAAATTTTCTTTTATTTTTTTATATTTTTTTATTGTAGAATTATGTATATTTGCAGCGCAAAATGTGATGACCGCGCACTGAAAGAATCTTGCAAGGATTGCACTAACATTGGTTATAAGCGAATTTGGCGCTACCACACATGCTTGCTTTGCAACTGTTTTGTTATTATTTTATATATTTTTGTATACTTTTTTAGCCGATTGTTGTTTAGTTGCATTTTGCTTTGGTATTTGATTTGATTATATTTTGTCTTATTCATTCTGCATATTGGCTAAACTGATATGTAAACCAAGCTTCTCTGATTTCTTTCTAATTTCTAATTTCTCAGCAACACTTAACAAAGTTCTCAATTACTCTTCGATAATAAAATTTAGCTTAGCTGTTGAGTACTTCAAAAACACTTGCATGCAACTCAAACACAACTAATTTATAAACTTTTTTTTTTCAATTTTTTCCGAGTACTTAAAACAATTTTTTCACAACTTGGCACAAATAAAAAGTTACAACGAACAACGCTGATTTTTGTATGACTTTTATCCACTGATTTTCTTCTATTATTTTTTTCGTATTCTCATTTTATATTCGCTTAATATTATATATCATATATGTATATGTATTGCTCATTGGTACTCGACACGCGCCACTGGCACGCCGTACTCATTCTGCTCGAATACGACTAATTTGCGTTTTTTACGTACACGCGTAACGCTCACTTCCGGTTTTGTGTTTCCGTTTCCGTTACCGTTACCGTTACCGTTACCATTACCACTGTTTGTGCTCGTTGCTTTAGTAGTTATCCTTGTCTTTGTTGTCGTTGTCTGCGATTTCTTTGTCATTATTTGCTTCGTTGTTTCGTTTTCATTCACTTTCGTTTTGTTGACTTCACTCTTTGCTTTCGTTAACATTAATTTTTCCTTAACTAATTCGTGTGGCTTTTCCTGGTTGATTATGGGCTTACGGTTTCGTATGTCGACTTTGGCTGGTTGTGCGTGCGTCAGTGGTGGCAGTGGTGGCAAATCGCAAGGTTGCCGCAAATATTTGTATACCGCGTTGACTCGTTCCACCAAACGGTTGACATATGTCGTAGTAGTGCGGTCCACAATGGAGGGTGCTTTAATGCAGTCATTGCCACCGAATTCACAGACCTTTGTAGTGCTTGTTGTAAACATTACTTCATAAATAAGCTATGTGTTTTGCCTACCCGATAATGCTGCAGTATTGCCTCTTTCGGTGGCACATTCAGCGAACCTTTACCCGGCGAGAACTCCCAGACGAAATGATTGCCCGCCTCGACCACAGCGTCAGGTTTGCAAATATATTTGGAACGTTGTTTTTGTGGATGGAGTTTGTAGCGTCTTCAATGAGTAATGCACATCACTTGGGGTCCAAGGCTCTTTTGCTATTGTAAAAAAACTCACCTTCTTGTCTTGCGTTGTGTGACTAGCGCTGCACGTACCCTGGTCAGCTCCTCGTCGCCATCTGCGCTAAAAGTGCTCGCCAATGGGTCATCTGCGAATTGCAAATAGTAGAACGCATTCTGAAAGGAATAAGCGCCCGTGTTGCGATTGCGAAACCGTAGATTCAAGGACCTGAAATTAGATGAGCATGAAAATGCAACAGCTACATCAACTAATGGCCAACGAAATATTGTACACACCTAACCAGTTCATTCAATGTATCCGTGTATCGCGGCACAATGAACTCATCCAGATCGACGAGCGCTAAGTACTTGTAACGATACATGCTGCGATACACGCAATCGTTAAGCGCTGCGAAAAGACCCTCGGTGCGTATTTCCTTCTGCGAGCGCATTCTCAAATTCCACGGCAAAATCTGCACAGTGGGCTTGGTGTAGTGTGCTGTCTTTAAGATTCTTTGATTGGCATGCGTGGCATTGGCTGTGACCGCCTGGCTTTGTGTGGCGGTCAAAACAGCGCTTGGTCTGAGCTCGTCCGCCCAATCGGTCGCTGTCAAATCGGAAGGCACACTGCCGCTCTTGTAGTGTTCTAGAACGCAGGAGGCATGCGGGCCCATTGTGTGATTATAGAAGGTGAAGTGTGAAACACCGAGCAGGGCATAAAACTCAAGGTACTCCATGAGATACAAAGCTTGATCGTAATTGAAGTGGAAGGGCTTCACACACACAGCCATTTTATCTGGTATGTTATCTTCCATGGGCGGTGGGTGTGGTGCATTGTGCTGTGTGCGTAGTGTGCGCTGTGTGTTGCTGGCATTTTGAGTGGCAATAAAATCAGCATCCCAATCGGTGTTGCGTAACTTGAGTAGATTACCCGGCGGCGCACGCAGACGTGACACAATGCTGACATATTGTGGCACCTCCAGCGAACGCACCGGACACAGCACGAAACAGGCGCTGTACTTAAGGTTCCAGTTCTCACGTATGATCTGAGACGACAAACGAACAAAATTTAATTAACGGACTAGCTAATTAAGCTGTTGCCCCGTCGCGCTCACCTTGACACGGGCCATCACGGTGGCCGATGTGAATTTGGCGCGCTGCTGTTTCGAGCCGGCCTCATTAATGTCACTTGTAATGGTGCCGTTGCGGCTGCTGCTGCTGCTGCTGCTGTTGTACCAGAAACGACACCAGACACGTTCTGGCCCGCGTGTCTTGGTCGCGCCCACAACGCGCACTAAACGCGAACCGTCACGTCGGTCATAATAGGCTGAGAAGACAAAGAACTTGAAGCGTGTGCCGTTGACAACCTGCCAGGAGCCATCGGTTGGCGCTGTGCCAAATGGAAAATGTGGCAGCGTCTCCTCCACTTTGGTGGGCAGCATTTGGCCCCACGGTATAAGCGGTACATTAACACCGCCAAGTCCTGCTGCGCCACCGCCGCCAACACCAGCACCATTGTTGAGCAAAACACCCGCATAGCGACCAGCATCGCCGGCTGCTTCTGTAAGAAAACCATAAAACGAGCGAAGGAAGAAGAGGGCGAGGGCGTGAATCGCCACAAGCAAGCAAAATATAATATTTCATTATCGGCCAAAGATCTTTCATCTCAAACAAGTTTTGTGCAATTGAATTGCGTTCGTGTGTGTGTGTGTGTGTGTGTGTGTGCTGGGACAGAGACTACATTTTTGGCACTTGCCTTTGTTGCCTGGAGGGCAACAAAATCATTTTTTTGTTTTGTTTTTTGTGTTTTCTTTGCGTTTCTTCTTCTGTTCGCCACACAATTTTCGCTTTTTATGATTGCGCGTTCGCGTTGATTAGATAAAATACATATTTTTATTCAGTACGCGGCTGCTGCTCCCTCTGTATTTTCACACTGTTCCCTTGCATTGTTTGTGCAATTTTTTACTCACCTTGAATTTTTAATTTATTGTCACGAAACTGTACAAAACCTAATTTATTATCACTTAATAGGCTATCATCCAATAGATCATAATCATCCTGAAAATAAGATTGATGTGCATGAAAGTGTCAGATAAATTGAAATTGCCACTATATTTTTCGAAAATCTAATAAAACACGAGCGTATATAGTAATAGTTCTAAAACGAGTACGAGTAAGTGCTTTCTTTTTTTTTTTTTTGTAGTACACTTTTAGCAAATTTAGTTTAAGGAAATTGCTTGAGTGAAAGAACCAGCAGTGGGTTCAATATTTTTGTGCGGCTGGAACATCACCCAGCGTCGAGCAAAAAACCTTTTTAGGACGCATAGAAGGAGAAGGCCCCGGGGACTGTATTCTGTCGACCTTGCAGAAAGATCATTAAGCTGATTGCTGAACTTATTGCTGAGCCTTATGCTGAAAAGCCAAACGCACTACAGCCATGCAAGTGCGCACACAAAAAGCTCAGTGGAACGTATAAGCTTGTTCATAAGCTCAGCTCTGTTTGATCGTTCAAACATGTTTGATTTTACGAACTAAAAAATGAAAGCAGTTATATAGAAAGCATAGACCGTGAGGGACTGATTAAAAAGAGTATGAATAAGTTCTCTCTGGACTGATTAGTCAAATTGCTCTAAATCCGCCTTTGTGAGTCACTGAAAAAATTTGGGATGCAATCTCAATTAATTTAAAACCAAATAGTTCACTCTTCACTAAGTTGTTCGTATTTGTTATTTTTGTTTATATTTCATTGAAGTTTTTCTGCAATAACAGTAAAATTAAAAGACAAGGTATATAAAAAAAATAATAAAAAAAAAAATTAAAGAAAAAAACTGTTTTTGTCTTTGAGAAAAACATAATATTCAAAAAATTTATCAAGAGAAAACTTATTTTCAGTCCAAGCTACTCCGGAGGATCGTAGGTGGATTATGGTATGTCAGGCTCTCTGTTATCCATCGAGACTTGAGAATCCCAAGAATCAAAGAAGAAATCAATAAGCACAGAACAGATTTAGCTCTGAAATGGCCACACTCTGTCAAGTTCCCATTCCGTTCACAGACACACTTCATCCTTTCATACACACGAGTGATCCTATAACGATTTATTTTTCATTCAAACGTACGGTACCCTGAAAAGAACTAATGAAGTGATCTTTGATGTAATAAGCATCTTTCCGTGAGTCTATAAAAAATTAAGTAAATCTGTATATATATAAATGCATTTATGTTTGTCTGTTTGTTTGTTTGTATGTTTGTTCGATATGGACGAAGAAACCGCTGAAAAGATTTTGATGAAATTTTCAGGAAATTTCTATAATAGCCTTTAGATGGTTACTGTGAAGTTTGGTAAGAAAAAAACGTCGAACTCGCTAAATATTAACAATTTTCAGATGCTTCTCAAACTGTGCAGATGCAAATAAAACTCAAACACAAAGCAGCATCTGAGAATTGATTTTGCCGGCAGTGCTGCTCAAACTGTACAAAGTCAAATGAAAAAAATTATTTTAAAAAAAATGAAGTATACGAAAACAGTCAAACACTGGAAGATCAACGAGAAAATCGCAGAGGCAGAGCGCAGAGCTGCTGAGACAACCGAAAAGCGAGACGCACGCGGCGGCAGCAACGCGCCGGCTCCCTGCTAGTAAATAAATAAAAGCAATAAAACAAACAACATCTTGACTGAATATACACCATACAAAAATAACAGCGCCTTGGTGTTTTTACAGTTGGTGTTCTGGCTTGCTAAAATTTTGAGATATAGCTTCTTGAAAGTATCTGGTCTTATGTATATGAACTCAAGATAAAGCCCATCAAAATTTTAGTATAATGCGACACAAACCGTTAAGTTGTGTACTCAAAACGTGTAAACCGAAGAGGAAAATTTCCAGAACATTTTTTGACACACCTCGCGTGGAACTGTTCAGTGATTATATGAATAGCATTGAAAGAATTCCAAATAGTCGCTCTGCTTTTTGATTAGACAGATGAAATATGACACAAATATTATTTTTTCTAGCAGACCCGATCAGATCGGAACCCAAATTATATTTTAAATATCTAGTATTAACTTGTTTTTAAATGGGGGTATAAACTGGCTATTTCACGATTTGTGTGGTTTCACTGTATCGTATATTATAACTAATAGTTATTTATTTCAAGTAATTTTTATTATAACCACTCCTCACCTATGTTCAGAGAATTACAGTGAAATATAACTGTAAGAATTATATGAAGTACCCTACTGCACCAAGTCAACAATGAGACTTCATAATTCACACAAGGCTCAAGAAAAAAACAGTTAACAGTGAAATTTAATCCGTTGGTAAACCAAGTACTTTTCTTCCACCTTTTTACTATATGAAAAAAAATAATTTAAAAAAACCGTTTTAAAATATAAAACCCACTAAAGTCCAGCCACATAAGTCTGCGAATCTTTTGGAATCTCACACAAACGTTTAACAGCTTAACTGTTATGCACCGCTTGAAACGTTGATATGCAAAAGCATTGGCCAAAAAATCCTGCCAAGTTAAGCCGCTCAAAAAGAACAAAAAGGCAAAAAGCCAAAAAAAAAAAGACAAAGGAACAATCTGCACAAGCGTACTCCATCAAAATTTTATGGCATTAATAAACACTTGGAAAGTCAATTAAAGTGGGCACGCTACGACCCACCATGACGTCGTGATTTGCAAAATGAAATGCGCAATTCGTGAGCTCGGTGAACAGGAGGCGGGGCGCAGTGCATAGAGCAGCTGCCAAATCCAAAAGGACAACATGAAAATATGCCATCCGCCTCTAGGAATTCCAAGTGTTGAGAATAAATAAATCAGCTGGTGTCTTTTTATTTTTTTTTAAATTTTTTTTCAGTGTAAAAATGTGCATTATGACTGCTTAAGTATGCAAATCCATTTTTGTGCACTCGAAAAATATGCAGCAACATCTTTTGTTGTTCCCACGGCAGTGCTGCAGTGCCGAGCGCCGTGCATAGATGCGAAAACGAAGCTATAATTGTAACTGTAACTGTAACTGTAACTGTAACTGTATCTATAGCTGAAATTATACAATATCTGAAGTCAGGCACAGGAGAACGATTCAGTCAAAACTCAACTGCGGATTCGCGGCAAACGCGCTTAACAACAACAATAACAATGAACCACAATAAGCGAAATCTCTTGCTCCTGTCGCAATCCTGCAGCTGGTCTTTCATTGTTGATGTTTTCTGAATTATGATTTTCCCATTTTTGCCAAACAATTGTTGGAATTTTTAATTTATCTCCTCCTCTCCGCTAAGCACGGCACACTTTTTCAGTCATTGTTTTTATTGCGTGGCATCCGCTTCGACGCAGCGCCGTGCCAACGCATACCATTTCATATGCATTTGCATAACAAAACTTACCTTAACATTATCATAATCTGGCATTGAGTCGCCCAGGCGACCGCCCAGATTGCTGCCCTGGCGTAGAGTCAACATGCCGCTATGCGACCTTTCGTCGATCATAAATACCTGCGAATGGAAAGTGAGTGAGCGAATGAGTGCTTGAATGCGCCAAAGAGCAAAGTAGAGCTGGAGAGTTATTTTTTAATAAAACGAATTCCTCTTAGAAACGCATATTCCCAACTAGCTCATAAATAATTTTTACGCGGAAAAATCTTCCTTTTTTTTTTTTTTTAATTAGCACAGCGCAATTTGCATTTTTATATAGCGAAAAAAAAAGAACATGAATTGTACAGGAGCGAAAAGTTATGGTACATTACACTGCAACTGCGATTTTCTTCAATTAATTATCTGCTGAATTTCTAATTTTAACTAATTGAAAACATAAATCAGGATAGAAAAGCAGAAAAAAGAATAGCGGAAGTAGGAGATATAATAGTTTTGTTTTATGGACAGCATAAATAATTATTTTAATGGGAATGTCAAAATGCAAAACATTAGCGTAACTCTAGCCAGCCTCTACAGGTTCTATACGGCAAATCTGCAGACATTATAAGTGAAGAGAGACTATGGATAGCGACATATGAGTGACAGTGCCCTTGTCATAGGCTCAGCTAGTCTGCTAGCTGAGGCAGACACGAGTTGTGTTCAAAAAATAAGGCAACTGTTTATTTTTCTCGGGCTATGTGTTATAGATTTTCGATTTTTTTTATGTTATGTTTGTAGATATATGTCTAACATATCGCTCATTTACTTGAAACTGTTATAAGTCAAAAAACGGCATTTCGCAAAGAACGCATTTGAAGTTTGCCATAGGTAGGCGATACCTTACAGAAAAGAGGGCAACTATATTTCCTACTCACGCTCTGTACATTTCAGATATGATGATGAAATATTTACACAATATAGATCATCATGTAATGAATCATCATTAACTCAAAAATCGTGTTTTGCCATTGTCAATCATTTTGCATTTTTAGTTTGTCTTTGATAGTCATAAAGGCTACACATGGTTTTATGTTTTGGCACTCCATTGTAGCAATCTAAAAAATGGATCAAAGATTCATAATTTTTTGAGCAAAAATAAAACCATAATCCTGCTTCACTTTTCTCCTGTTACAAAATTAAAAAGAACTTTTAAAATACGGAGGTTTGCCAAAATTAATGAAATAAAGTGCGCATCGCTAGAAGGCCATACCAAAAAGCGCATATCAGAAATGCTTCGAGGATAGAAAAAACCGCTGTCACAAGTGACGGGGAATACTTTGAAAGGGTACAAAATAGACAATGATAAATAAATAAATATTTGTCGTGAAAAAAGAAAAGTTACATTATTTTTTGAGCATAAAAAAATCGTTTGCCATTACCGTCAATGGATAAGATAGTCCAAGATAACTAAGAGTGCCATTGTAAAGTAGCTGGGACTGACTATTGATATTTGTCTCACTTGATAACCTAATATTAACGCGAAAACTAAGCAGTTATGTATTTGAAACTAGAAAGTATGAATGATTAGACTACTAAGGCGGATGCCCATATTGAAGCCGATATGGACATATTGCCTACAGCGCTGGGGTACTGCATACAATTTTTTTTAAAGTAACCGTTCACAGTACTGCGTGTGATTTGTGAGGGATTCTGCCATAAGGAGAAGGTCCTTAGATTCATTGCCAGGCACTCTTACCTTGATATGAATTCCTCAATGCCGAATATGTGTGTGATATACGGACGACTACTTATATATCTATTCCATTTCAATTTCTAGAATGTATATGTTATTTGTTTTCTATCAAATTCACTTTTTGCCGCCTGTGTCGTCTGCCATTGACAAATACCGAAGACAGAAATAAAAACAAATAAGTTTATAGTCGCAAAAATAGAAGAATGCCAAAGGTACGCGCTAGCCTCAACCTAAATCACTAGTGACACCGCTCCCTTTTGCTATTACTTCTCATAGAGACATTCGCAATGTAGTGTGCACATTTGGATCTGGGGTCCAAGTTATTCAACATTAACTTCTATTGACTGATTTAATTTTTTTTAAATTTGACAGAATAAAGACTAATTTTTTTGTCTATGGTATATTGTGTCTATTGTATACTGATCTATATATCTACCTATTCACTTATCTTATTTCTGCGGAAAAATGTTGTAAAGCTATACCTTAAATCTCTAGTCACACTACCTTACATAAGTAGACCCTGGCCTGACTTCTACATCGGTCCTCCATTATTGATTTGCGTTACATCTATGTTTATGAGACACGAATCAATGGGGCCCTTCAATGTAGTGCTCTAACCCTCTAGCTCTCTTAGCTTGCATATACCATACGCTTATTCTCAGCTTGTACTCACCTCAGTCAAAATGATGAGCCCGAAGACGGCAAAGAAGGCAATCACAATGAGGAAACTCATGCCAGAACGTTCGCGACTGCCCCAGTTCTTCTTGCCGCGCTTCGAAAGCGACGGTGTTAGGGAATTGCGACTGCTTTGATGGCTCTGCTGACTGTGCTGCTGTTGATGATGTGCATGATGATGATAGTGGCTATGACTGTGGTTATGGCCAATGTGGGTGTTCTTGTAGGTCTCCACATTATTGAGCAATACATGCATTGAGGACGCTGCCGATGATGCTGATTGTAGCGAAAGCGCTGAACTCGCGCGATTCATGCCGGTACCACTGCTCAACTGCATTGGTGATGATGTCGACGACGATGATGAGGAACAGGCGGGGGAAATGGACGCATTTGAAACGGGCGCCGTCATTGTGGAGCCCCCCGTAGCGGTTTTCTTGTGTTGTGGGGGGCTCCTACTGTTAAACATGTTCGAACGTGCAGCGCAATTGTTGAGTATTTATTTTGAGAATGTTATTTGCTACTTAAAAAAAATAAAACAAATAATAAAACAAAGAAATAAATAAAGAAAAGTGGAAATCAGATTCCTCTTGCTTGTTGCTCTTTGCTCACAGCTCTATACGCTCAATTACGCCAACAATCATGCAACACAAATTTGACGAGCAAAACAAAAAGCCGGAAAACGGAAACAACCAACCCTCAGCGAGCACAGACAAATGGGAGAGCGTAAGCGAGCGTAAACAAAGCAGCTGTGGAATATGCAAAGGACATTTCTCGAGCAATTATAGGGGAAAAATCAATAATGGTGGCGCCTGTTGTTGTTGCTGCATTATGCAAAATTGTATAATCACATAAGTGTTTCGGGATCTTAGATAAATAACATGTTTTTTCATAAGCGCTTTATTATTAACTGCGCCTATCTATAGTATTTAAGCCGCTTTGTGAACTTCATAACATTAAACAAAATGATTGGCAAGGCCACCACTTGTATCAAGTACACTTCCTTTCTACGGCACTGTCAACATTTTTTGATAGCACATGCACTTAATCACAACCGAGCTACTTCTTTAGCGCTCTTCTTACTTTTTATAAAAAACTTATTTAATTTGGATTTGTTTAAACTTTTCTTGTGTAGTTTACTTTTTCTGGCTGATATGTGCGCTTTCGTTGAACTTCACAACAACTGTCAACATATTTTCTCCTCAGTAACAACAAAGACGTGAAAACATCTGTTCGTTGCAGGACATGCGCAGGATAACAATTCTTTGAATGAGTGAGGGAATTGCCAGACTTAAAAATTTGCCTCAATCGAATTTTATAAAAATGATAGGAAAAATGAATTTGAGAAAATAATAAGATGAGCCCGTTCTCTTCATAAAATAGACGGCCTCAATGGAGATCAAATATGTATATACTTCTGCAATGTATTATATTTGCATTACAAAAAATTTAAGTTTTATAAATTTTATATATTCCTATATATATAAAGCAAAGTGGCGAAAAGCGTTTGTTTCCATCTTCTGCCTGTAATTTTCAACCAATTTATTTATTTATTTATTTTAAGTAGGTAATTACGGTACAAAACTTATACGCAAAATACTTCAATAACATTCAAAAACATTTAAAATAAATGCCTTTTTATATAGCTTCAATAATATATTTTACTAGCAGGGACCCGGCGCATTACTGGCTTCGCGTGCTCTGCGTTCTGCGTACTGTTGCGATTTTCTCGTTGATCTGCCAGTGTTTGACTTTTTGGGTGGCATTTTGTATTCTTCACTTATTTGATTATTTTTTTTTTTGTCAATCGAATATTTGAACAGACTTTGTACAGTTTGAGAAGCACTGTCGGCAAACTCAATTCTCAGATGCTGCTATGTTTTTGTGTTTTATTTGTATCTGCACAGTTTAGGAAGCATCTTAAAATTGTTAATATTTAGCGAATTCGCCAATATTTTCGCACCAAAATTCACAGTAACAATCTAAAGGCTATTACAGAGGTTCTCTGAAAATTTCATCAAAACCGGTACAGCGGTTTCGGCCTCCATAACGGACAAATAAACAAACAAACATACTTCCAATTCTATATAGATAGATTCTATTGATTTTATTTAATTTAATTTAATTTAATTTTATTTTTTCTTCTTGCTTTAATTGGAACAATAACCAAGGTTAGATTTAGTTTTGTTAACAATAATTTTTATGTATTCTACATACTCGTACATTAATCCACAATTCGGTATATTTTTTTTAAACATTTTAACAATCGTTGTCCAGCTTATCACTAAAACAAAAACATAGATATCTTTTTGGCAGATCATCCAGTAGATGGCATAAAGTCTAAAGATTTGGCCAGTTAGCTGGTAAGAAATTGCAATCGGCGGCGGTGATTTTGTCTATTACCATAAACATATACAAATCTTGTAAAAAGTTCGGCGGCGAAGATCAAAGGATCAACCGTCACACGACGCAGCGCCTTGTTTTGGAACACTTGAGTTTTGAAGGAAAAATATTAGGTTTTAAACAAAAATTATTTTCAGCCAACTTAGTAACACTGAGTTCATACAATCTGATTAGCTTAAATTTGAAACTTCACTTTCTTCTACTCAGTGCTCTAATATCTGAAAAAGCCTTCTTTTCAGACCTCATACTAATTTGTTTTCTTGTCGTCGAATGAAATTTCCAAGTAAGACGTCTAACAGGCGTCTATCCCATGTACCATGTACCTAATAGAATTTCGGTCGATGTAGATGGGAGGACATGTCGTATGGTTTGATGAACATTTTTCTGTATTGACATAGATGTCTCACTCTTTCAAGCAAGGGTCGATGAGATTTAGTGACAGTAAAGCCAAAGCATGAGGCATATGATTACAATCACACACCAACCTTTAAGGGGTTTTTTCGACTCTGACTGCAACCATTCACATATTCTAAAGCAATATGAAACGCTTCGTCATTTGCAAGTCATATTAAGACCAGCCATTAAAATCTTATCCACTTTACAAGAGTTAGCTCTCAATCATTTCAAAGCGTATAATTGCGTCAGACCCCTGCCAAACTTTGCTCATATGAAAATGCAATATTTTAAAATTCAACCAGCCAGACTTTTGGCAAGCAGTTGCACACACACAGAGAAACACTTCATCGCATGGATACTTTTACTCATGCACACATAAAGACACACATACAGACAGATAGGTAGACAGATATCGGTGTTTGAGTGTTTGTCTACACACTGGACAAAGAAATTAGCGGAAACAATAAAATTCAAAAACTTTTTGAAAACCAATAAATTCAAGTGTTCGCAATCAATTGAAAACAAATTTCGAATGCCAAAAGCAGAAACTAAAATGAAGAAAATAACAAAGAAAAAGATGTATTAAAATGTTTTAAAATAAAAGTAAAAGTAAGGGAAAATAACGAATATAACGAAAATAACTTGTGACGCTTTTCTCGCACTCTGCGAAAATTTCAAAAGCAATCGAAAAGTTTCAGACAAACAAATATGCAAGAAAAAGGTGCACTCGAACTGCTTACGTTGCTGCGTCTTTCGAGGTGTTTCAATGCTGGTAAGGGTATCCATAGCTGCGTATCTCCGTGTGTGTGTGTGTGTGTGTGTGTGTGTGTGTTTGTCAGTGCGTGAGCATGTATTTCTATGCATTGAAGCAGCATATAAACGCACACAAATTCAAAGAAATAACAGTAAAATTTTCTACAATAACAGTTTGCTGTTAAAGTGCTTGTAAACTATTGTCATTGCATACTTTTAGGTGCATCCTGTTGAAAATGGCCAACAATTTGGAACTAAATTGCACAATTCCATTTGATAAGAATGAATAAAGGAACACTATAGTAGAAAAGAGATCAGCATTGGTTTCAAAGAATTGTGTAAAGCTTGTTGCTGAGGAGCTACTTTATACAGTATTTGTGGCATACCTTAAGGTGCTTATCGACAAGTAAGTATTTTGACAATCAACTCAAGTTCACAGGTAAGGTTTGGCGTACAGAAACAACGCAGCAATTGATAGAGATATTGTTAGACGAGACTTAATCTTGTACTTTAAGAAAACGGAGTAGATACTTCAAAAATCCGTGCGTGAAAGCAATGTGACAGTTTTACTTTATCAATCTGAAGTTTTTTTTAATAATAAGGCATGCAAATGTTAGTTCCCCGATAAGAATTCTAAGCAAAGAGCAGTAATTGTTTTTGAATAAACTCAATGGCAACGTAAACTTGCCAAGAATAGCTCTTACTAGTGAAGTGAACAATGATTTAGCTGTACGAGGTTAATAAAATGCTTTTGAGCAACGTTGAACGTTCAAGGTGAAAGCATCTAACCTTAGAGACTGTGGAGCAAATTCAGAAAATGTGTGATGTGTAGAAAAACAGGTGAGATGAGTAGTGGAAAACCCAATGGATAAAAAATGTAGATTACTTTGAAGAAGGACATATTGAGAGGGGTAATTGATGCGTAGGAATACATTAAAATCATCTGCAATATTAAAATAGGGGTAAAATAGATATGTTCTATAACTTATGGACTATAACTAAAGGCAATAGATAGATTGTGTAGATTGTAGAACCACTGATGTTATGATAATGGATTGTTGACTTAAAAAGTGCTCTTTGACATCGACAAATATACCATCGAAGTAAAGGTACTGTGAAACCAATTGCCTTGTTTGCGGTTAATGGCAATGTATTCCAGGGATTCCCTGAAATCAGAGAGATGTTTTCTGTCAACTATCTGACACTTTGCAGTTAATGGTAGATGTAAACCGTAATAAATGAATCAGCAATAATAGGTTCCAACAACCTAGGAATTTCACTCAACTTAGTAACTTCTTATAGCAGATTTACTCTTCTTGGTGAATAAGATTACACATATCCTTCCAACTACATGGCATATTTGAAGATGTAAGAGGAAAATTAAATAGAAAGCACAGTTTGAATTAATCCTCTTTTTTTAAGTATGCAACATATTTTGCAGCATACTTTCTGCCAGCACTTTGTGACACTTTTTCGAATGATAATAATAAGCCTAATCCAACCGTTTTATTATAATATATGGTTATATAAAACACATGTCTTTTATATACAAAGATTGCCTACCTTGCGGCAGCAAAAAATAAAAACTTTAAACATTAAAATTTGCTTTTATGTAAATTAAAATTTAAATTGGTTACCCACCTAAATACACACATACACAATCATTAAGAAACCCCTCACAGAAATTGTTAATAACAAACACAACAGCTACGTTTTTTCAGCTGCCACTTGATATTTGCCACGCTAATAAAAATATTCTCTGCCTACTTTCGTGCTGCTGCTGTACAAGTACTTCAAAAAGAGTTGAGCGCATAAGAAATTTAATTAAAATCAACTTGAAAAATAACGCGCAAAGTTTTGTAGCAGCAAAATAAGTTATTATTTAAGATTTCTCAAGTTGTACTTATTAGATTTTGAGCGCGCACTTTTGGCTCAACGGACAGGGCAAGAAGAACCCATTGCATACTTTTGGTGCTGCAACAGACAAAATTGCAAAAAGTACAAGCAAATGTTGTCGTACAAAAAAAAATTCCAAGAATATTTGAAAATGGCGGAGAATCACTAGAATATAAAGTGAGATATATAATTTTCTTTATAGCTCAATTGGCGGCGGCACCTTCTTTTGTACACTACACGCAACAAAAGTTTGTCATGGCGTTTGTAGCACAGCGGGTGGTACATATTTTAATTACATATTTTTTGTGCTTTTTAAAGTTAAATTCTTGTTGTGGCCTTTTAGAATTTTTACACATCATCACAAGGACAAAGATAAGGCTCCAAAATATTCACTTATATCGATGGAGTCAGTAAGTTGCAGCAGTGCAAATTAACTCACCAGCTACACTTCAAACGCCATAAGTATTACGACTATTAATCAGTTTTGATCTCATTCTGAATAAACAGGCCACTTGGCATGGTTAATAGGGTAGTGCCACCGCTTGCTCTTATAAAAAGCTCCTTGAAGGAGAAGTCAATTATTATGGGATAATAAAGGGCGAGAGTAATACCTGAATGTAGAATCACTGATAAAGCAAAGCACACCTTAAGAGTATGTATAATAAAAAACTGGCTCTGAACGGATGAAAATTAGAAAACAACAGTCAAGCTAGACGATTTGTGGATTAACGCACACCTTCTTGTTTTTATAACTAAATGATTGTTTAAAGTAAGTGACTGACAAATCAACGAAATTTGAAATTTTAGACGCACATCGGCTCGTCAACAGCGACATACACGACGAACATACGAGCGAATCAGACGAGCTTGTTCGTCGGGTATAGCCTAAGCTATATATATGCAAATGTAATTGAGATAAAAAAACGTTTTCAATTTTTGGCTCATCCAACTGATATTTGGATGAATAAACATTGCATATTTTATTGCATTTTTCATCTCATTAAATTACAGCATCAATTCAAATACGAGAGTGTTCCCAGAACTAGTCGTTCTAACATAGATGCATATTCTTTTTAGCAAATTTTTCTTTTTAAGAAGAATGAAGACTTAGAAACTTAAGTTGAAAAATTGGTAACCATATGATTTGTATTCTTTTTGTGGTCGCTAACAGCTGTCGATCTCAGGGTAGAGGGAGGTTTTGTTTCACTAAAACAGTGCGCCAAACTACAATTATTACGATGGAAAAAATTAATAAATTAAAATTCGAGTGGCTACCGCATCCACCCTATTCAGCGAATTTATCCACTAATTATTTTTGGCCAAAAAACTGAAGAAAGGATTCGTTGGGAACAGATTTGAAATCAATGAGTAGCTGGAATGTGCTGCAAATGACTATTGTGAGATTCTGTATGTTGCGCTCTATAAGCTCTATTGAAAAATAAGAAGCTGTTTTGTCAAATTTAATTTGCCGAACACTTCAGGGAACACCCTCGTGTTCCATGCCAACTCTTTGAGAGTGAAGAGTATTACAACTACAGCACAAGCGGTGCTAACATTCGTTCTACTTTCATTCTTAATATACATTTTTATGATTTTGTCCGTTCTATATTTTTGTATGATTTTTCAGCGCCCAAGCCAACAGTGAGCTACCAAAATTTATTGCCTTGCGTTAGGCGTTGAAACTTTTTAGTTAATGCCAACTGAAAAAACAAAAACACGATGTATATGAAGTTGTTGAGACATTTTAAAAAATCAGTTTCGGTTCAGTTTTATGCTAAATAAATGATGTGGAAAAAACGCTTTTCAAATAGCGTAAACATGAATTTGCAATTTCTATAATTAATTTCCATTAAAAGTAAAATATGCATGTGTAGCTAGCTGTAAGTATATTTGTGTAAGTGCATATATGAATGAAGGTATCTGAAGTAAATTTGACGAGAATAACAACAACAATATCAAAAACAACAATAAGTACTGCTAAAACTGAAAATCGAAATTGTTTGTGTAGGAGTTTGTGCTAGAACAGCAACATTTTGCAAGAGGAGCAAAGTCATACAGACGTCGAGCAGTGCCATGCGACGTGGAAATACGGTGGAAATGCAGTGGAAATCCCAAATAGTGTTTCAACAAAAATCAACAAAATATTTATTGCAAACTACTAGAAATGTTGTATGTAATTTTAAACATTAAACAAACACACATGCACACACATCAACACCAACGCAGAAAGCGATACACATATACATATATATATATATAAATACTCGTATATCGACAGTAGCAAATTCAAAAAACCCCCAACGCAGGCTACAAAACAAGCGCAGATACAAATATACACGTGCTAGTAGTCATCGTAATCGTAATCGTAGTCGTAGTCGTCGGACTCAAGTATCGACGCCCAATGCACCCACCGAAAAATAAACACTTGAAAATTCGTTGCACCTCAAGTGAGATTAAATAGAACTGCAGGAAAACTGAAAATTGAAACGAAAATTTTTGGCTTGCAGTAGTAATGAAAATACAGGAAACAGAGGCAGAACAACCACATTACTCGTCGCAGTAGTAGACTAGTACGTCTTATGTCGAAACCTGCAAGTGGATGATGATGTTGTCTAAGAAAAATAATGAAATATTTCATTTTATATTTGAGCATAGAACTTGCTGAAGTATGAACTTAAGTTATACTTGCTACTCGCTGGCTTGAAGTTTGATGACTGCCACAATTCGCTGCGACTAAGAGACTCGTACTAAGGCGCAGAGGCCGGTATCGAGGGTACGGCGGTTGTGTGCGCTCAAGTGTGTAGAAATTATGATTAAAATATCTACGTAGATATAGCGTGATATTGCAATCATCAAACGTCAAAGTCATATTTTCATTATGCACGCGCAGCTAGAGCGTCACTCAAGTCAGTCAGCCAATGAGTATGCTTCGATATTTGCACAGGGCTAAGAAAATTAAAATAGTTCTTTGGCATTGCCTTTGCGTTTGCGTTTGCTGTTAAGTAGCAAAGTTTGACTTGCTAAAGTCGATTGTATTTATCGACGTTGCATTCGTTAATTATGTTAATAATGTTTAAACAATAATCACTTGTAATTACTATTAAGTGATTATATCAAGTGCAGCTTGACGTGAATGTCGAGTGAGGGTAAAGAAAGCGCTTGCAACCACGCTGAAGGAGCAACTTTTAGTCCGTTGCGTGAAAAAAGTTGTTCGCTTTTAAATCAGAGAGAATGAATGCGCACACAAATCGAAGAAAAGAAAAACTATAATGAAAAGTTTTGGTGTTCAATATTTTGCTTGAAGCGTAATATGTTATAGAAGTTTACTTTGTGGCATGAAAATGGGCGCACAAGGATTTGGTGTGCCAAGAAGAATACGAACACTATGTGGGCGCAGTTGGTCGCTGCGAGAAAATACTTAGTTGTGAAAAAGGGCAAGACTCGAATAGAACTATAAAGTATGCTTACAATTAAATCTTGTTAAAGTTGCTGCTTCGTTGATGAACAAGGAAAACTTTCAGAAGTTAAGTGTCTAAAAGATTTTAATCGAATTTACTTCACTAGCCGTAGATTGAACTATTGATTTGCGTTGGTCAGTAGTTTTGTTGTAGAGCTCAAAAGTTATAAGCGGTAAAAAAATTGATTAGCTTACTGAGAAAGTAGTCTAAACAGCAACGTTGAAAGCTACTCAGGCAATCACCAAGCAATAAAATCGCTTAGCGGAGTGACCTTTCAGTCAAAAAGTGCGCTAAGTTATCATATATCTATGAACGATATATCAAAGGAGCACTGCGTATGGGTAGTCTGGATCCTAGGTCTGTATATAGGGGGGAAGGAAGGGAGACAATCACCGTTTGAACCTATAAGTTTATAGTATGGCTGATATAAGGTAGGAGGAACGCTTTATTGCAAAACTATAAGACTAATCTGAGAAAAATTAGCTTAAAAATGGTCATTTATATCTTGAAAGGGTCTAGCTTAAGCTGGTAACACATGACGAACATGCTCCGGTAATTCGCTCATGTTTGAGGGCATGTTCGTCGTGTATGGCGCTGTTGACAAGTCAATGTTGGAAATTTAAAAATTATGTTGATTTGCTCGAGCGAATCACAGGAGCATGTTCGTCGTGTATGACCAGCTCCAGCTAAGACGTTAAGCGTCATCACATGACGTCAAGTTGTATGGCTCAATTTGAGCGCAAATGATTTCGCCAGGACCTCTAGCGATGATGAACAACAGACTATTATTTACTATTACATTATCATGTGCACAGACGACTTGCTCTCTCTCTAGGTGAAGGTTTCCGCACTCGGTGGCTGCGTCGGTAACACAATGGACCTTGTTATATCTAGCAGCATGTGCTGCTAGGCTGCCTACGTCAGTCATTCAAACCTAAGTTAACTTAACCTGCTCAGGAACTGAATCACGTATTGTAAAGAAGGGGATTTTTTGGTACTCCCCTTTTTCTTATTCTACTCACGTTGTTTGATATTTTAAAAGTAAACGGTGATGAAAGGTGAGCATTTCAGCTACAAGCAACGTAGACAATACTGAAATGGCAAACAAAAAAAATTGTTGAGGAAGAAGTTTAGATTGTTTTTTTTTTCTTTAAATTATTTAGAAAAAATGGGAAAATATGCTGACTTTAGATTAAATGAAATAGTTTAGTTAAGTAAGCTGCGTTCGTTATTAGTTGATTGAATGAATGCCAAAATTTACTAATAGTTTGTGATGGTCTTCTTCTCGCACAATAAAGTGACTAAGAATTGCCAATTCTTGAATGTCATTTTCTCATACCATCGCATCTCAAACAATATTAGTTCGAAAATGTATTTACATATTTCTCGTTTATTAACAGTAACTTTAAATTTTAATATATAAATGCATAAACTCAAAGTGTGGCATATCTGGCTTGTTTATATGCCTGGAAGTGTGCAATTGAAGCACATCATTAAAACGCTTGAAACAAGCTAAGACGTAACTAATACATCAGAATTATGTCGAAACACGACAAAGACTTTTTGCCCACACACGCTTCACCGCTTCTAAATGCTGAGGTAAACATTTTATAGCCGAAAATCACATACATAGAGCATCAAAGTGTGCTAATATGGGCCTATGGCATTACCAATGCCAACACTGATTTCATACACCCACACACGTGGGTACACCCACAAATGCAAACAAAATCGTTCCAAGCCTTGCAGGCACAAATTCAAACACACTCAAGACACTTCATTAACTGTTGTTGGCTGCCAGACAGACAGTCAACCACTCACTCACACACTCACTTGCTCAGTCAGTTGGTAAGAATGCACGCTCATTGCATGCTTTTAGGCATTATGTCAAATATTTTTTTCCGTCTTTTTTCTTGTGTTCTGTTGGGGTAAATGTTTTTTTTTTTTTGTTTTTTGTTTTCTCTGCTCTTTCTTTTCGGCTGCACATTGTCTGAAATGCACTCCCTCAGTTTGTCAGTCAAAGAAAGTCAGTTAGCCAAGCCGTCAGCTCGCACGCCTAGCCAGCCCAAAAATCAGAAACATTTTACACGCTGACGGCGATCTTCCTTCTTAGTTAGGTTCCTTTGTGTCTTCAATTTTCTCATTTTATTTTTTCTTTTTTTTTTAATATTTCTTTTCTTTTATTCCTTTCACAGCCTTTTTATTTTCAGCAACTACTTACAGTGCAGTCATCCGGCGGGCATAAGCCGGGATACGCGCGTTGTTTGGTAATTTCCTTTGCGGAAGCGTATTTGTGCATGTGTGCATCTATGCGAGTATGTATGCATGTATGTTTGTTGCCTTAGTTATGGCAGTAGTTAGGAAGCGTTCCAGCTGTAGTCGCTGATGTCCGGGCTTATCTCTGTTGATCTGTGTGTGTGCGAAGCGAATTTACAAATTTGTAAAAATTTCCGCGCGTAATAAACGTTGAATTATTAGCCAGAAGATAGTAAATCAGTTAGTTGATTTGGTTTCATTAATCTTTGCAGTGCGTTTGAAATTGGCTTGCACTTGTGCCATTGCTGATGGCGAATGTATGTTCTTGATAATGGCCAAATGGCGTCTCGTATAGGTGTTAGATGACCCTTGTACAGGTGACCGACACTGGCGTACGTTGGTGGCGAAATAATGGCGTAATAATGGCGTGTCGATTATCTGCAGTGCAAGTCATTGTTAGCTTGAATTGGAAGGCAAGCAAGATACAAGCTGTGATATATCACTGCTGGAGAGCGAAGAAAGCTAATTGAATGTAAAATGTGTTTGGGGTATTGTTGATAGATGGAACGTTGATTATCTTCAATTTACTTTGTTGAGTTGACGTGACTTATTTGAAGAAGCTAGCAAGCTTCTTCTTATCTTATTCTAACATCCAATTGTATTCTTTCATTTTTAGTGAAGGCACGAGGTTGAATTCGAACAATTTGGCAAAACCACATCTGATTAAGTTCGTCAACAGCGTCATACACGATGAACTTAATCTCAAACACTAGTAAATCACATGAGCATGCTCGTCATGTATGGCCAGCCTTACACATATTCACGCACACAACCCATACAGGTTGGGCCATATTAGATGGATCCATTTATTAAAATCAGCAAGACATGATAGGAACACCTGTATGTTTGTAACCAAATCTTTGAACGAGATTTTCACCCACTTCGAAACGTCAGATTAAACTGAAACTCTTCACACGTGTCAAGGACCGATGACAATACAATAATTTGACAATGTTGTTCTTATCACCTAATCAGTATCATCAGGATTAAATAAAATGTACTAATTTTACTAGCGCCATCTAATATCTCTTAACTTATTTCGATAAGCGCACTTAGCGGTGCCCACAATATGCCTCTGCAACAGCCCTGCACATGCATCATGACGCTCTCCAATGCGACCAAGTTGAAGTTGGACTTCTTTTTCAGCATTTTCCATTGCATTTGCCAATGTTGCGGATGATATGGTGGCTATTTCCTGGAGGTTGTTGGCCTTAAGCTTGTCAAGGGTCCTTGGCTTGTTCAGCTTCAAATAGCCCCAGGAGAAAAACTTTGGCGGTGTTCAATCAATGGTAATCAATCGGGGAACAATGGCTTGCTTCAATAAATCGATAGTGGCACAAGCTGTGAGAGGTGATGCACCGTCTTGTTGAAACCAGAAGTGAGACAAAACGGCTATTGTACTCCGATAACGCTCCTGATTTACTGTTGTGTTCCCACTGGCCTTTTCGAGAAGCTCTCTCAATACTAAGTATGTACCAATTGTATGCGAACTCCCTTCATAACTGCGAGCTGTAATTATACTTCATCATCTGACTAGTGATATATCCTTCAAAGTAAATTGCATTCGACTTATTAATACATTCCCATCAGTGTTTCCGGTAAACCTAGCCCAAAGTGGGCAAAAGCGCGAGGTTATGGCGTCCATGTTTTGAAATGCGCACGGGAATTTGTTTATCGACTACCTTCAAAAAGGCAAGACAATCAATAGCGATCGTCACATGGCCCAACTTGCTCGTTTGAAAGAGGAAACTTTGGCTACGATGGCCAAACTGCACGAATTACACACCCAGCGACATTTATCTGTTCGCAGACCTAAGAAATAGTCGCAGGTAACAAATGACTATTTCGAGGCCAAAGATAAATCGTTCTTCAACAAAGGTATCGATGTGTTAGAGAAGCGCTGAAATGATTTTAACGCTCTTAAAGGACACTATGTGGATGAATAAAATTTAATTCGAACGAAAAAGTTTTTTAACTTCATTAGACCGGGAACCAATCAGCCGATGTGTTATTTATGTAATTTTATATATTATTATATTGATGCATTTCTATATCTATATATACATTAGTACCTAGAAACCCATATTTATGTACCGTTAACGGTCTACTTATCGATTGAATAACTTGATGCCTTTGAGCGACGATCATTTAATTTTGATAAACGTTTAATGTCCTTTGTGTCCTTTGAAAGGGTTTTAAAACAAATAAACAAGCAAATGTATTTAAGTTATTCAAGCAATCGTAACATTGATTTAAATCAATCATCAACCCACAACTTCAACATTACAAGCAAACCGAATCCTTTGAACTTTGCAATTTTCAAATTTCACTGAGGCGTTACAACGTTTTCGCACCAGCATCTTTTTTCGGAAATTGCAAGGAAAAGTAGCTCAAAGCAATTATCTGTCTTTACACTAAACCAAATTAGCATAAAATAAAGTTTTATCGTTGCCAATATCTACAATGGAGCAACGGCTGAATCTGCCGTATCAGATGCCTGCATATTTCCAATTGATTAAGCCCCCGAATTGAAGCTCTGGCAAAAAGCAATTGCCAATTGGCAATTGGAGGAATAAAAACACCAAAGGCAAAACACAAAAAGTTGAAAAATGTATTGCTAGCAAAAGGGCTAATCCCATTACTCTTTGCACAGCGAGTGCGACATCCAGCAAATCTTAACCTGTGGTCAAAATCAGAAACCAAAGCCAATCGAAACGAAACGAAACAAAACTAAACGAAATGAAGCGAATTGAAGTGCAATACAAAAAAAAAATGAGACAACTAGAATAGAAGAACAAGAAAACAGCATTCGGGAAAGAACTGCTATGCCACAACTGCCAGCAGATGCGAGGCAATTCGCTACAAAACGTGGCAGATACATTTTTGCGCCATGCTTCGACGCTTCAACGGAAGCCAAGTGTGCGCTGCAATCGCATCCAATCGAATCGAATTGCACCGAGCAGAATTGAGCAGAGCTGAGCTGAACTGAATTGAACTGAACTGAACTGAAGTGGACACAACACGAGTCTAAACTTAAAATGCACTTTGGGGGCTTTTCATTTAGTGCGCCATAAATTAGGCAACAGATTTTTTTTAATTTTTTTTTTTTTCATTTGGCCTTTGCTCATTCGTGTTTTGCGTTGCTTTTTCGTGTGGCGCTCATTTTTTCAATGCAATTTCAAGTTGCTTCACTGGGCTTTTTACTATTCAACAACGATCACGACCACAGCCAGCGCAACAATGTTGGCAGTAATGTGTGCAATGAACAATTGTCGATGTGTATGTGGGTGTTTGTTTTTTTGTTAACGTGTATTTGAATGCATGCGACTATCGATTACAAGTGTACGCGCGCATAGGTCCTGACAATTAATCTGGGATTTCGCAACAACGTTGGGCAGAAGCAGGACGTGTTCAGGGATCAACGCAAGCCAAAAGTGCCCTGACAAGTGTGAACTTTCAACTTGACAGAAATGCGAGGGTGAAAAACTTTTACCACAAAAGATATGCAAGAAATGTTGATTTAAATTAGAGTTCAACTATCAAATGCACAACGAACACGCACTTTCATGAACGGATGTACGCTGTGCTGCTCGAACTTTTCTATAGGGTCTGGTCAGAGACGAAATGCTCTTGTTAGCTGCTGTTGTGGCACATAAATTCAATACAGCAATAAGTGCATTAGCAGCATATTTCACAGATTGGCAGGCCAAGCCAAGTCGTGCTGCTGGCCAGCTTGCCGGCTAGGCAAAGCAGCTTTTGTGGCTACTTACATGCGGGCAAGCACTACTACCGGCATGCATACAGCAACAGACCAAAAAAAGTAAGCCACAAATTGCATGAGATCATAAATATTTCAAGCATAAAGTACGAAATATGCAAAAGTTTACCAAGTTTTCTCCAAAGAGCATAGCAGCAGAGATGATGGCATGGAGTGAAAGAAGCAGTGTGGAAGAAGGAGACAAGCGCAACCAACAAAAGGCAAAGAAAAAGAAAAGTGAATACGAAAAAAGAATGGCAAGTATCTGCCAAAGAAGATGAAAAACCAAATGCAAGAAAGAAATATTGCAAAAATACGAAATAGAAACAGGAAGTTGCATGCAAGTCGTGATGCTATCTGCTGCTGTTGCTGGCTACAACTAACTCAATACAAGCCTTGCATGTGTTAGTTTGCATCTGTTCATGTGTGCAACGTTTGTGTGACAACAGCCAACTGCTGCCAACGACGGCTGCCCACGTAAGTTGAAAAAGCAACTGTCCATCGGTACGGCTGTACAACTGTCTAACTGACGAACGGACGCTGAGTGTGAAGTAGAGTACAGCAGCAGATAGCGTGCGATTGCGGCACAACACAAATTTTTCCCAATAAGCAATTTTTCAATTTTTCAATTTTCAATTTAGAAAAAGCGCAACAACCCGATAAACCCGCAAGTACCTAAAACGCTACACTCTGCAGCCCTGTCACCCACTGCCATTACCGTGACAAGTTAGCTGCGGCATGCGGTGGCAAATGTTGCAACTGGCCAACGACCAACGGCAATGACGATGGCGTTGGCGTTGGCGATGGCGCACATAATTCATCGCTTTAGCGCGGGCGTGAGCAAAAGATGCAGTCACAGTACCCATAGCAGTGAAATGAAATTGGTAAAAAAAAAGAGTATGGTAGATGAAAAGAAAACACGAAATTCGAATGAGAAAATCATTTAAAAAAAACCCATGGCGCGGAATTGTTGTTACAATAGTATACGATGCTGACTAAAGTTCAGCAGATACTTGCAGCAGTTGTTGTTGCCCGTGTTTTTGTGTGTAGAGTGGCAATGAAGTGCTACGGCAGCTGGCTGACATTAAAAGTTTTACCGATGGCGCTAACACGTCTGCTGTCTTCCTGCTGGCTTACTCGGTTGCGTTTAATATGCAAGGGGTTTGAATAGAAGTACGTAGAGGTACACTTTGCTAGTTATGATATGACGCAATAATACTGAAGTGTATGGATGATATGTTAGGATGAAGAAAGTAAAGATTCTAGAGAGTGCTCGAATTGGCTATCGCCTTTGAGGTATTAGTCATACATAGATTGGACAGCACTGAGTACTCTGGTAGCCTTTTATCATAGTCTATCGAATCTTTACAACTTTCCAACGTAACTTTCATATCCTCTTACAGGCCTCTGTAAGCTGGCTCTATGCTTTCCATAAAACTAGCTTCTTCTAGCCATATAGAGTTATTCGTACCTACGAAAATACACAGGAACTTTTCACACAGCCCACATTCGATGTCGTCTTCTATTATTTTTCCCAAATATAGACGTGCAAAAAATGCAAAAATATTTGTCGTCGTCGTACTCTTGGCATCATTCTCGTCTTTGTCGTCGTTCTCTCATCATCATCATCGTCATCGTCATCGTTGACAATGTCCTTCTCCATCATTGGCTCCATGCGCACACAAATCGCTTATGCATAGTTAAGTTCATTAGTGAGAAATTGTGTATTGCACTTACGCCATTTCCACCACACTCACTCTCGCGCTCCCTCCGTCTTCAATTATCTCTATCTCTAACTCTTTCAACGGATATGGACACTTTTATGCATATTTGCATTAGATTTGATCGTTTATTTATGGTTTCAAATAAAATTTGTTGCAACAGTGCATACTGGCTTCTTATCTCAGCGGACACATAAAATATATGAGATTATTTGACACGATTCGAATCGTATAGTTTCGTTTCGATTACTCAAGTAGATCCAGCTTAGAATCACACCAGCTGTGCACACAATGAATGGAGTTAGTTGGGTAAAGCGCTTAGAGGTTTAGCAATAAATAAGTTGTTTTGTGTTATGCTCGTAGTTGATGTCATTAAATTGGCAAATTGGCCTAACGTCATGCTAAACTGCTTCAGGATAGAATGATTTACAGCACCATTGCTGCTTCTTCAAATCTTAAAACGCAAATATCGAAATCGGCATCGAATCAACATCAATATCATCATTTTATTCAGTTCGATTAGATAAATCTTTAATTTATTGAAATCATATGCAAATCTCAATCAGTTGCAATGCGAAGCAGCAAAAATGTTCCATTTTCTAATTTGCCACCCGTTGCCTGGGCTCGACACACTGGCACGTGCTATAAACTCCACATTCAATCACTTGGAGGTTAGAAAGTGCATTTGATTGCAGTTTAGCGTTGGCTATATAAACTCGAAATAAAATGCAGCAATATATTCTTTCTCAAAAAATAACAGCAAAAGCTATAAACAGCAATAATAGATCGGTGTGGATTTTCCGCAACAACACACTAAATATGAAACCCTTCACATGTTGAGGAAGATATTTAAACTTTAAGGGGCTACAACTTTAGAATAGGATCCAAAGAGAGTACATTTTTTTACCACAGATGATGACTAAAGCATCTTATAACATAAAACCTTTCAAGATGCTGAGGCGATAGATTGTAACCCAAATTAAATAGAGTAATTTTTTGCACCAGAAAGATTCTTCAAACATGACTCTGATTCAATATGTTTATACTCTTTTTTTCTGCAATACTCGTACATAGAAGTAATACACTACTACTGTGTATATAGAAAGTATTCTCGTTTTTTTTTTTTTTAGTAATTTTTAAAAATAAATTTTTGTTGAATCCGGTCCAGTTTTCACTCACAGCATCCTTAGCCTAAATCGCACAAATTTCTCGGCATATTTTTTTTTTTCTTTTTTTATAGTAAAAAAAGTATCACAGCCTATTTCTTCAAATATTTCACTCATTTTCAAATCAGTATAACTTTTAACACGAACAACGAATCTAGTTATAAAAAACGCGTATACTTTTTATATCACGTAATATCATTATAACTTCCTCATAAAATGTGTAACACAGTAAAGAAGACCTAGGGAGCCACACAAAATATATATTCATGATCACGGAGTTAGCAGATTTTACGGTATCAGATATGTATATCCAAACTAGTCCAACAGCTTTTGACCTGAACATTTTAAATACTCTAAGATTACTGGAATTTTCTTTTTTTACACAAATATGGTCGACTCGTTAGTCTGGTGGAAGTATACTACGGCCGACGTCCCAGAGTTCGATGGTTCAAACCCATCGGTGGGCGGAAAAAGTGTCAGTTTTTTTTACTTCACCTGTGATTCATTCGTCACGTCACCATCATCAGACAACCCTCCCGAACTTTTGTGGAGATGTTGATCCTTGGCGTCGCCAATCGACACTCCCAACATCAAGGACTGGTAGCAGCCGGTCAATCAGTCAAACCACTTATTTTCGAAACCAAAGCCACAAGATGCTCCTTAAAGGAGTGAATAAGAATATAAAAAAATGGGACACCACTGCCGCTTACAACATCGCACAACTGCAGACGTGCCACATCGAGGCACTCCGAAGTAACACGGACACTTCTTAATTTGTCTGGAACTCCACGCTGTACAGTGACCTCATGATGCCGATGGTAATGGAGATAATCTACTCATACAACGGTCCCTAGAGAGAAAAGCTATTCTCACGCTGCCCAACAGTTAACGAACTGTAAAGGATACAGCTGCACGTTCTCCCTCTAAGAAGGAAATAAGGGTCTAGTACTATATACGCATCATAATTATTTTAATCATACAAACTTGTTATGCTATTAACTGCGTTTAATGTTAATCACTAATAGTTATAAAAACAAACCAAAAACCTTTAAAAGCAGAACTTTCTAGCGGAAATCATATAAACATTGGTTCAAGTGGTACTGCCGTATATATAAAAATGTTTCTCTCAAATGTTTGAAGCCTCATCACGTGAGCACGGCTCAACTAATTTGGCTAATTTTTTGTCCTTGTGTTCCTTGTTTTGATCTCAAGGTTTGTTTGTAAAAAAAAAATATTGATGAAATGCTGCGGAAGAAGTTTTTTTTTCGTTTTAATTTTTGTTCAAAATATTAATTCCGCAAGAAGAAGCATAGCACAAAAACGTTTTGCCGGGTTTTTAAGTTTCTGTGCTATGCTTCTTGTTAATTTATTTGCGAAGTCAGTGAGTGCGCTCAGGTATGAATACAGCCCTAGCAAAGTCGGGGCGGACCGCTAGTTAAATATAAAAATTAACCTTTCATTATTTTTATTGTAGCAGTTAAACTGACTTCTTATATATTTCTATGTCATTCAAAGAAGTCAGTTGTCAGTCTTTCCGTTAGAGACTTGGGAGAACAATTGCTGTATAGTTCCTCTATCAACTAACTAGCCGTTTATGCGGTGAGAGTGAGTTTAGTACTAGATCGCTCATCCAATGATTTGAAGGCTAGATGCAAGGGATATAGTCCTTAGGTCTGTAAGCTTCGGTCTGTTAGCGATTAATATACACTCCCAACCTTAAGAAATTTCTCGTGCTGAATAGTCCTTGATAGTACCAAACGTACCAGGGCTTAAAAATAAAGATTAATATAATCAGCTATCAAGTTACGTTCTGATGTACAATACAAGTATGTATTATGTGATATGATATGACATTAAAAAATCTAAATATTTTAAATATTGTATATTAGCAAATACTTTTCAGCAGCAACACAGCCGCGACATCGATGACAAAGCAATGTGTCAATGCAGCAATTTCGCTGAAAACTTTTAATAGCACATATCGATTTCGATTGCGGTGTCTGTGGCGCAAACAGCTTCACTTTCAACACCAGTCGAGCGCGCGTACCACGGGACCAGAGACCGACAATCGAGAAGTGATGCGCGAAACGCGTAGAGCGAGTAACGGGAACAAGGAACGTGACTTCAATGGTGTTTAACGTCTACGGCAATAAATGTTGTTTGATGGCTGGGAAAACTTTTGTGTCTAATTCGCTTGAAAAGTTGTTGGTCTCAACTTGCAACAAAAGTACACACGCATTAAATATGCGGCGTAATTCAGCTGTTTGTCCGCTTCGGCGGCAAGCTGTGTGTCTGGCGCGCGAATATCTTGATACTTGAGCAGCGCTGTGACAGGCACTTCCCGAGAATTGGCGTTGAATTATGCTGAATAACAGATGGTTTACTTATTTAATTGCGATTTTTTTAATGTGGTTTAATTTTCAGACGATTTCGCATATAAAAAGCCTGAGAGTCAACTTTAACTTTTCAGTTTGTCGAGTAGTTTTCACCTGTCAATCATTACTCTGCATTATTCCAACGTAAAAACAAAAACAAAACAAAAAACAGTTTATTTTGGCTTTTTTGTTGGTTTGACTTTTGGCATTTAATCTAATTAAAATTTGTTGCTGGCATCCCAACAGTATGCTGCTCAAAGTACTGCTCGTCGCCATCGTCTGCGTGTGTGTTACCACTTACGGTTTCTACGTTTTCGAGCAGCACACAGAGAATGAAATCGTCGACCTGGATTTCGCCGCTTGTACGGAGTGCGAGTGCAACTTCAAGCGTTTTGTGATGCGTTTGAGCAATGCAGCAATAACTTTTTACTCGCAGAAAGTTCCACGCATTTGGCTTGCGGTGCCATTTGTGTTAATTAAATTCATTTTCGAGGCATTCTAAAATGCACTTATACGATTATTATGTGACAGCGGTAGGTGGCAGAATAACAAGCGCAGCCATATGCATTCTCTCCGTTAAATGTTCGGTAAAATGTTGTGGCAATAATTCACTTAGCGTTGATATAATTGCAATTAATTGTGTTTCAAATAATATCGAGTTTCACAACCATTGCGCTCTTCAAATGTGATTTTGCGTAATTTTGTGTACAGCTTTGTGCTTGTTTGGCATGAGGTTAACCAAAATAAGTTTCAAAATAAGTTTCAAAATTCAAAATTTAATTAAGAAATGCGTAGCACACCACACTCGCTGCAATAACCAAGAGACATTTCCAGTGGTTTTCTCTGTACTCATTATTATTATTATATGTGGACACCAAAATTTAAAAAAAAAAAAAACCTACTAATTTTGTAAGACCAAAATTTAATCTATCGAATTATATTAAGATTAAAAAACACATATTCAATAATAAGTTTGTATGACTTTATCACTCAACCGTGTTGCGGAATGGAGGATCAGGCAGTGTAGCCTTTTCAGGCGTCGCGTTTGCCGGCTGTTGACGTGGTCCTCCAACCTAATTACGTGTTTGTTGCTGTGCTTGACGATTTCTTCTTTGATCGTTGGAATCTTCAAGTCTCGATGGATAAAAGAGTTCTGAAAATAGCTTGGACTCAAACCTCTAAAGAATTTCCAGGTTTGAATTGGATGCAGTGCTCCAAAGCTGTATACAGTACGTGGAGTGTGTAAGAAAATCAAAGACTCCATAAAGTATTGTATATATACTTTAATCTGTACGTCTATTCGTTTTTATTTATAATAATTACGCCCTCAAATTTTGGGGCTAATTTCCTACCATAATCTGCATATTTGTCGAAACAAAACGGATCCAAGCACTCGGCGTACCCCATACAAAGAACACCTTCAAATGCATGTTCTTTCTAGACTTTGATCCTATATTTTGGACTGAAATTGTGAACAACTTTTTTTCTTGAAAGTTTTAGAAAAATTTATGTGGAAAGCATACGGAGTTTACAACAACAAAAACAATAACGATGATGCCGACGATCAGCTTGTGGTGTAGAGTCTCGCTCCCTGGACTTATTTTCCTTCGTAAGTTTTACCTAGAAGATATGACATTCTACGTACGACACAATGAAGACAGTTCGCGAGAGAGTACTACAGGGTAGTGTTTTGGGTCCTATCCTGAACACTCTCTGTAACTTCAGGCTTAGACGCGTCACTTGCTCTCCCGTTGCCTTAAACAGCGAATACATCCCATAGAGCTCAATACAAGCCTTCGAATTAGAAGACTGCGAAGTAAGCATTCGCTTGACCTCCCCTTTCGTTTCCCATCAGTCTAACTGTGTTATGCTGATGACTGATTATTACTTATGTTCATATATTTGATCACGCCATGTATTTCACGTTATGTGTCATGTTTTTTCCTGTGCAAATAGATTAACTGAATGCCATACATGAACAATTGTAAATAACAAAGAATGAAGAATAAAAATAAATAAATGATCCAATCACCAAAAGAACAACAGACGACGAGATGAAGCTGAAGCAGAGTATTCAATTACGAGCACAATTCAATTATTTACCGACACACTTAAATTAAATAAATAAACGCAAGCCACAGTTATTTTCTTATCATTAATATAGACCGCATTTGATGCTAACGTTCTGCGCCATTATCGTTTTCCGGTGAAGCCTTGGGCTCTCCGGGGTACATGTTTTATCCACATATTTTTTAGTAAATGAACACGGAGGTTTGGACAGACTTAACCCCAAAGCCATACGTATTATGCACACGGCCCCATAAAAATACCAGTGTCTCAGTGTGTAAGTGAAGTTAAACCATTTCCTAAACATAAATCAAGTCAATAATGTAAGAACATAGCTTTCTATTATATGTAGATATAATTACTTTTACACAATACAAAACCATTTCTCTGAAAACTTTATTGGCCGCCCATCTTCTAAAACTGTTTCAAGCCAGACAAAATTTCACTTTCATTTCCAACGCGGTTCGTTTAGCCCCGCTTTACTCAAAGGAGCTCGCAAAGTGCGGGTATATTAGCAGATTAAAGTGTATATTTCTTTAATAACAACGAATACTGTTTGCACATCCCCCAGCTGCTGGCACACTAACCACATCATTTCATATAATATCTAATATCGACGTCACGCTGCCGCAGCTTCAAATCGATCCAGGAGCGGTAGTATTTAATATTCGAGTAGACGCCAAGCAATTGGCTGCCAACGCAACGCGCACCGCGCGCCAGTAAACCAGCAAGGAAATAGGAATCACTGCCTTTGATGGTGCAGACCAGAGGCACACCACTGCCGGCACCAGCACCATGTCGGCAGACAAAGTCGTGCTTATCGCCGCCGGTGCAGATGAAGCTGTCGTGCAACGAGTAACGGCGGCCCAGTATGGCGAGGCGTATCTTGGCAGCGCACTGATCGCTAGGCAACGCGAACATGGGCACCTTCTTCAGCATAATTTCAGTGGCATTTGTTGACAGCGACAGCGTCGAAGGTGTCAGCGGAGACGGAGATGGCGGCGCAACGAATTGCTCTCTATCCCAACCGCTAACAAAGCATTGCGTGTAGTTGAAATTAGTCTCGGGCGTGGGCAGGCAAATCGTTTGTATGTGCGGCGCTAGCTCAAAGGGTGCACTGAGCAGCAATAATGCCAAGTTGTGCATCACCGGTGTCCTTGTGTAGTTCTCGTGTACGATGAGCTCGTTTACGCGTCGGTTTTGATGCGGCAACGGCTCGAGTTGAACGCGTGCATCCCATTCGCCGGCGCGCACCGTGAGTGTAGCAGCAGCGGTAGACTCAATGCAATGTGCGGCCGTCAGTACTACGCCGGGCGTTATGAGCACACCACTGCACCGATACTCCAGATGCACATTATCCACAAAGATCGCCACGATCCAAGGGAACTCAGCGAATTTCGCCTCTTGTTGCTTGTAGCCGAGCGGACGCAAGTAAAACCAATTATCCAAACGTTGACCGCACGTGCGATAATCCACATTTAAATTGCCTGTCTCATTTGTGGCATCGACTGGCTCAGCCAACTGGAAAGTACAAGTTTTTAATTAAGTTCTCACTCAACCACGGTTCGCTTGGCTTCGCTTACGGTTTCCTCAATTTCACAGCACTTTTCCATGTAGTGACACGCCTCATCCGACAAACTACGCGTCCGATCCACATAGTACTTGCTGCCAACGGTAATGCCCTCATTGCAGAGCTCATAGGGCACACACTGCTCGGTGTCATTAATGCCGCAGGACTTGTAAATCCTTTCATTTGGCTCAGCCTCTGTTGACGATGTCAACAACACCTTCGCCGGCAGCGTGACAATTGTGATTGCCATCAAATATGTTAAGCGCTCTGACTTCATGCTGTGATAATTCCTTAAGTGGCACTCGTTGGTGTCGTTTCGTTGGCGTCGTTGTCGTCACCGATTCGATGTCGCCTTTTATACGACACTCTACTCACCTTGCACTTGAACTGCCGTGCACTGTACTGCTGCTATATATAGCCATAATACTATAAATATACCGACATTCATTTCATTCGTTCATTCGTTCATTCGCTTTGATTGTGATAAATAAAAGTTAAAGTATCACTTGTCTAAGGTGTCACAATTTGTGTGATATGTGTTGAATGCCAATGTTCTCTTCTTTCATATCGTAATAAGAAAATTGTTTGCGTGCTAAAAATAACTTTCGTGGACCTCTGTGAGCAGGCGAGTGTTTGGGTTCGTGTGTAGGTGTAAGGGTGCGAATAACAGACTAATAAGTTGCGGTTGTTTTTGGTTGTCAACAATCTTGTTGACTTTGAACTCAATGGTAACCATTCGAATATGAACTTCAGTTGTCGCTAATGTACGTCTGTACGAGTATAATGAAATAATGCATGGAATATTCTATAGAAGAATATTATAAAATAGAACATTACGGAGGAATTATCAGGCCATGGTATAGCATAAATTTGAGCCTGATTTTTAACATGCTTTTACAAGCTTCACCTGTCTTTTTGTAACCACATCTTTGAACGAGATTTTCACCCACTTCGAAACGTCAGATTAAACTGAAACTCTTCACACGTGTCAAGGACCGATGACAATACAATAATTTGACAATGTTGTCCTTATGACCTAACCAGGATCATCAGAATTAAATAAAAATTAATAATTTTACTAATGCCATCTAATGTCTCTTAACTAATTACGAGCAATGACCACATTCTGCCTCTCTCGCTTGCACAGAACTGCACATGCAACATGGCGGTAGCCAATGCGACCAAGTTTAAGTTGAACCCATGTAAGCGCATATATTGCGCAGCACTAATCCGATTTTGTTAAACGAACCCGTATATGAAAGGTAACATTTTAGGCTACATTTTTTGTGAAAACAGTTCTGTTACCACTGCAAAAACATGCCGAAAGACGTCTGGGGCTTGTGGTGAGGATGCTGTGAGAGAACGCCGAACCCAACAGTGGTTTGCCCGATTTCGTTCCGAAAATTTTGATAAAAATGTGTATTTGGTCCGCTACTGTTCATAACTCGGCCAATTGAACGAAGCAATAAAGCGACCAGAATTGGCCAAAAAAAATTGTTGTTCAAAAAGGTAGCAACAAAAAAGCCGCGTATACTTTTTATGTTGCCTAATTATCAGACTATAATTTATGACTACTAAGGTTGGACTCAGGACTCTATAATAAACGAAAAAATTCTATACATGTATATTAATAATCCCTGGACAGATATCCCATAACGTGGTATTGGATGAATAATATTAACTTGAGTTTATGGTAGGCACCAATTTATCTGTAGGATAAAGGAAAATAATTCTATAGATCAAGATGTTATTTTCTAAGACTCTGGACTTTCTGAATTTGCTATACAATTATTAGAAACTACCGAAGAGCTACCTAAAAAGTATATACATACATATATACTCGTAAATATTATATACAAATATTATGCCTTTTTCTGTAGAATGCCAATGCAAGTTTAAAAAAGCTAACCATACTCAATTTTTGAATTGAATGTATTATCCTACACGCCAGGGTAAACAAAACCCTTCCACTCGATTAAATGGCTAATGAATTTTAGTGTTTCCATTGAACTGAGCTTTCAATGAACAATTAAATATCAATTTTAATAATAAATTGCTTGCGGAATTTCATGTGCAAGATATTTGATATTTCAATTATTACTAACCTCAAATATAACTTAAAATTTTATCTGATAGGACGAACTGCTGCAAGACAATTTATTTGAGTTTTTCGAAAATGGCCCAAAATAAACAAACCTTGTCCATCATAAAATTATGAAGACAGCACGAGCACGGCAACCTGAGTGCATTTGGTATGAACTAACGAAAATCCAGTTTATCTCCGTCGACAGTTTATGGAAGTGCAAACAAATAAGCCAAAAAGTTAAACTGAAGTTCAGCACTAACAGAGTCATTGAGAATGTCAGTCGGTTGGGTCAGTTCATTGGTCACTGCAAGTTGCTAACCTCAGCTGAAAACACACACAGCACACACACTTAATAATAATACCTGTAAAGCTTTGTGGTCTATCTGCAACTATGGCATAGCATGACGCTATTTATAGATTATTTTTCTTATAAAATAAATGTTGTTGTTGATGTTGTTGCATTTGTTGTTGTTGTTTAGTGTTGTTATACGTTTATCTAGAACTCTTGCGTCATATCTTAATACACAATTGTCACTTAAGTGCAACTAAATTGAATAAAATTTTCGACAAGTTTTAACACAAAGCATGCATACCTACCTACCTAACTAACTACAGCTATAGCTGTCTACCTACCGCTCATAGCAGTTATACTCGTAGCTGTTGTGTATAGCTAACATATAGCTGTAGTAGTTGTAGATAGAAAATTGCTTTCATGCCCAATGCTCACACTTCGATAGACAGACAAGTTGAATGAGTAGTTTAGCTGACTGTTTGTCTGAGTGTATTCGTATCTACGTCAGTCTTACCGCTTGGTTGGTTGCTTTCATACAACTGCCGCTGCTGTTGATTTTACTACTGCTGCGGCAGTCGGAGATACACTTTGGTAGATTGTTTAGCTGAGATTTACGCAACTGGAATATATGTGTATTGTCAACAGGAATTGAGTGTAGTCGCTGGCTTCAAGATACTCATAGGTTTACGTGTATATTATTTGAAGTTTGTACTATTGCCGTTGCCGTCGTTTCCGTCGTTGCCTTCGCGCTGTAGTTACTTGGTTGCATCTTCAGCTTGGGTGTTGTGACTGCGCCTGCTGCTGTTACGTAGAACTTAATTTGTTAAATCGTGTACAAACACTTTTAACAGATGTTATCCATGAGGAAATTAAATGTTATTAGGCATACGCAATATACTATACATATATACATACAATATGTAACTAGTAACTATGTAACTAGTTACAAGAGTTGTAAGTAGCTTGCTGTCAGTCTTTCTGCCTTACCCGACTGCCACTTGATATGTTTATGACCGTAATAACTGGATATATGCACCCACACACATACTCGTAGCATATCCATTTATTTCGGTTGTTTGTTGCTTTGTAGTTATTGTTGTTGTTGCTCACCATAAGCACCAATTAAATTGTCTATTGATATGTAGTTGTGGGTGTGACTGCCTAAAGATATTGCCATTACACAGGCCACACAACATGACATCAAGGACAATAATTTCCGCTGACATCCTGCTAGTGAGACCATTTAAATGATGGTTTCCAAATGAAATTGTAGTTCGAAACTAAAATTCAAAATCCCAACTTTGGCAGCAACAAAATCTTCTCAAATATAAGCAAATGGATTTTGATCTTGATTATTAGCACGTCAGAAAAAGGATATTATAAGTCTCTACTTTTAAGTAGTCTTATGACACTCGATTTGCTCTTGATGAAGTAACTTGACAGAAATTGATTAAATGTTTGATTAGATTAAACAGTACTACAATATAACAAATATACATATCATATATATATACAATGCACCGTGTCACAAGAGCATTTTGACAATGGCTAAAAACTATGAATTAAAATTCGAATTGTTGAGGCATCCACCGTAATCACCTGATTTGGCCCGACTTGATAGCGACTTCTATCTGTTTCCAGACTTCAAAAAATGCATGCGTGGAAAGCGTGATGAGATCATAACAGCTGTGGAAGCGTATTTTGCAGCCCTACCAGACTCTCACTTCAGGGATGGAATTCATAAATTGAACTCCCGGTGGAACAAGTGTATTGATGTTCAGGGAGACTATACTGAATAATAAAGCATATTTCAAACCATAAAATTGTGTTTTTCTTATCGAACCGCAAAACTTATTATACAACCTAGTATGCGAGTCTGTTTAGTACTCACGAGCTTCTGATATGAAACGCGCACTTTTTCTACTCACCGTGGGTTTTTTGTAGTATACTAGCACTAGGCTATCAAGTCAGGCAGGCAAATGATTTAATTGTATGTGTGAAGCGACCCGAATTTTTGATTGTATGCGAACGTTACGCTTTGCAAAATTTTACTCCATTGAAACCAAAGATGTTTCACAGCAAAAAGCACGTTAACTTAGGCTATGACAAATTAAAAATACTCATCACACAGAAAAGTGTTTTGATAATTGGGAGAGCATTGTTAGTCCAGCAAAGTCCAAACACAGTTGTCGAGTTACAGGCAGATTTTTTTTACCTTTTTCTAACATTTTTTACTTAGCCGTTTAATATACTGAATCCATTTTAATAATTCTTTTGAACAATAAATGAATCCAATGAATTTTTTTTCTTTTTTTTTTCCTTTGCAAAGGTTAATTGCGTATTACGTTTTTGCATGCTCTGGCGTTATAAAATTTGTCAGCTCAGTCCGAGTCATGAGCCCTAGCAGCTAGTTACTAGTTAAATTAGTAATAGATTCAATATTTCTATATATTAGGTTTAATCTTGTAAATAAATAAACATAAATAATAAATATATTTACATTTCCAGAAGGTGTCATGCGATCTTAAGCAATTTCCAATTAAATTAAATCTGGAACTTCCATTGCGGCTTCGTTGAACTTCCCTCTTAGACAAATTTGACGTATTGTACTTAGGTTATACGAGTACATATACTTGCAAAAAGAAGCCTTTTCGACAGACCTACACATTCATTTTTGCGATTCAACAAATCTACCTTTGCTGTGCATTACTTTATTCGCGTAGGATAAATGGGCACGTTGCCAGAGCCATATCACAACCTTCATCCTCTAGAATAATCTGTGTTTGAGCCCTATCTCCATAACTCATCCGAAATAACATTACCTGTGAACAACTTATGCCGAGGGCTACAATGACTGGGATAACAGAGCAAGCACTCTCTGACTGGAAGACAGACGACTTCATTGCCTAAATGGTTTAGAATCTACGATATTCTTTATAAATAAAATACTCTACTAAATTATCATTAGAAAACGGATTCGAACATCTGAATTTCTGATTTGTTCTATTATTTAAATTATAATTTATGGAGTAACACGTGATAATTTCTGTATATAATAGCTAACAATTTGTAGCTCCCATCGATAACCTGTTTTTTTTTATATTTTTTTTTTTTCAATTGCGAAAAACCTTTTTGGAGTTCCTTTAAACAATTCCGCTCTTTCCCAATAGCCTATTTTACTGTCTTCCTCTATCATTTCACTCCTCTGGACAACAGATATATTTCTTCAGCAGGCTTTGGGTGGCAGGTACTTTTCAGTTCATTCCTTAAGCAAGTCACTTAAAGCAGACAGCTAGAAACCCTTTCTCTGCCATCAGAATTCATTAAACATCTCATTAAGATTGCAATTTAAATAAATTTCTGCTGCTTGTTCTATACCGAGCAACTTCTAATGAAGTCTGCACATTCTTGTATTGTGATTTTACGAGCAATTCATATTCAAATGCCGCCTTGGCCCTAGTCGTGTCCATAACAACTTCACTCATTCAATGCAAATGTGAAATGAAATGAGGTGAAAAGCTTTGCATGCTCAGCAACTCGACTTTGCAGCCGCATATTGAGTGCAATACTCTTTAATTCCTCAACGAATTGCATTGCGTTGCTCTTTAACTGGTTTCTGATTCTCTGTGCTGAGTGCATTTAAGAGCTGCACTGCAGAATGTTTGCAACAGCACTGCACAACTGCAGCTTTGCTGCTGCCTCTTCGTCAATTGCGCTCAAGCCAAATGCTTAGGAGAATTGAGCGCACAAATTGAGTTGTTTAGGCTTGCAGCGCTTTGCTTCGAGGAGTTTGTCCCAAAGCGAAGTTGGCGCTTTTATTCAAATTACTTTTCCTTCTTTGTTTATGCAAATTAAAATGTGTTGAAAATAATTTAATTTAGCTATAACTGGGAAATGCATTGACTTTTTCCTTGTGTGTGACAAGCGATCAGAGAACATCAGCGAAACTTTCCAGTTTTAAGGACAACGCAAGGGGAGTCGCGAAATCCCGATAGAAGCCTTTATCAGCAGCTGACGTTTTGTTTTTCAATTCTGACGTGCTGATGACAGCACAAATTGAAAAGTAGGTTCGCGTGTGTGCCTCTGAAAATTGATGGCGTTTTTCAATTGTAACTTTCGACTTTTGTTTCTGAAATGAACTATGAGAGTCAGGTGCGGCGTCTAACTACTTATGTTTGAAGTAGGCAGTCACGAATTACATTGCTGAAGGCAATACTTTAGTTTAAATGTGCAGTTGTTCGTCTTTGAGAAAACTCTACTTCTGCGTTTTGCTTGAGTAGGGAGTAAAGGTAGCCCTTAAAATGTGTTATCCTATGTTGTAGTACACATTAGTGTGTAGTCTTACAGTATTATCGGTTAAACAAATTCCGTAACCAAAGCGGCATGAAATCCACTCCAATCTAATTTCGATTACTTAGGTAAAGAAACATGGAAACCTTGTTGAAATAGACTTGTGTGTTTACTCAAAAAAATAGAAGTTAGTCTAGACAACATATAGCGTGTCCCAAACAAGATGTGAATTAAATAAAAAACACAGTTCATTTTTTTAAGTTGTTATGTTTTCATTAAATGCCAAAGTAAACTGCTTAGGGTTATATATGGAACTAGCAAAACCCCCGGCGCTGCTAGGGCTAGGGATTGGGAACACAATAAATTGATTTTACCACTTTGAATGTACCAAATATATGATCACTGCCAATAACGCACTAAGGTTTCGATTTGAGTCAAACTTTTCTTTTATTAATTTTCTTTGGCGCGTCATTACTTTTACATGTGAGTTTCTAAGTATCAAATAAAAAAAAATTGTTTTCTTTAACAGACTTTCGATTTCGAATTTGACATACATATCAATGACAAACTCATGAAGCAATATTGATTTCATACAAAAAAAAAGAATTGAATAAAATGTCCCGACTTTCTCGATAGACAATCGCTTCGATCTTCACATACAAACATTCTTCATTATGACATCGATCTATGTACCAATTTTCATGGTGTTCGGTTAGATGGTGTCAGTGTTAAAGACAAACATCCATTTGTATATAGATAGAATAGATTAGACATAGGGCAAATTGACTCCACGGCTTTGCTGGCACATGCACACTCTTTTTTCGACATTTGGTCATGGAATTTTACATAAATGTATCTGAATTTCGTTTAATTTACTCCTTCAATGACGCAGTTGTTATTATTATTATCACCAAATTTTATTCGAAAATTTAGAGTTGTGGCCGCCAGAATTTCAAAATTATTCAAATATTGCTCAACAATGAAAACACGTTTTTCGTGTTACGGATCATTTTTACTAACCCCTATCAAATGATTTTTTAATAGGATTGCCAACACTTTACTGCATGAATGGTAATGCATGAATGAATATGAGTACTTCTTGTATCCTATCATATTCCAACTGACAATGCATCCATTGTCGCTCCTGATAATGGTGGAACTTCTCTTCTCAAATATCACTCATTGTTCTCATTGTTCATTTGTTGACACAAAAAGGACTGAATAGAATGCAATGGTCGCACTAAAGGTTTTCCTAAAACTGACTTTTAGAACGGAATTATAAACGCAGATAGGACATAATGCATACCCTCACTTTGCTAAATAAACTATTTCTTAAACATCTTCAATTTTCTCTTATGATTGCTGGCCAGAACTATATATATACCCCATCCAAAATTTTAGCCCATCTTAACCTATCTCTTGTTACTGCAATATTTTAATTTTCATGTCAGTTTGTTCCAGTAAATGTGAGAAACCTTGAATTCATTATGAAATGTTTACTTTGAAAAAAATCCTTTCTTTCTTTGTTTCTTTCGACGATTTTTTCGAAACAAAGTTCACAGTAACCAAAAGCTATTCTAGAGGTTCCCTGAAAATTTCGCCAAAATCGGTACAGCGGTTTCGGCGTCCATAAAGGACAAACAATCTAAGAAGAAAACATATTGCTAATTCTATCTATATAGATTTATTGATTTATTTATTATTTATTTTTTTTTTGTCAATATTCTTTCTAAGTAAGTCAATATTCTTATCTCATTCGAATATTTGTAGCGCGCTTATATTTCATCTTGTAATGCAGGTACGACTCTGCGTTACTCCTGATTTCAACTTAAATTTTGTAATCCGATTATGTGGACTCCTTAAATTCGTCACTTACAAAAGCAATTTTCATATGCACACACACGAGTAAAGTGTTACTTGATTTGAGGAATTGCTTTGTTATTTTCTATTTGTCACAAGGATCTGCAATTAAAGGCAAACTACCATAACTGAACACACCACAATTCCTGCACGACTTGACTCATCAACTGTACAAACAAAGCAACTTCGTCACACATTCATGCACTAAGCCACACATACACAGACTCACACATATGCAATTTTCGAGTTGTAATTAAGAAAGAAATAGTAAACGGAAAATGCAAAATGAAGTTCAGTAAAGTAGAAGCCGAAGGCCAACTGGAACCACAAATATTCAATTAAAATGCTTTCGCCTCATGCGGTGGATAAAGTAACTACAAGGAGAGGAGGCGTGTGTTTGGTTTTTAAAAAAGCTTTTATATAATTAAAAATAACATTACTCTTGCCAGACATTTCAGCTTGGTAGATTTGTGTGCTATACCCAAAAAAAAAAAGTATATACGCTTGTAATCCTTTTTGTGTTACAGATTAGTCATTCATACGTCACATGACTCACGCACAAACAGCTGCAGATAGATGTGCTTTAAGTAAGTATTGTATATTTCTCTGTGTATGTGTGTGGGTGTACTCGTATTTGTGGGTGTGTGTATGCTTTGCCGAAGATATATTCGAAACATATGCAGTATAATACCACATTAATATATCAAAACTGAAGGGCAAAAAAGAAGCAGAAAATAAAAACAAGCACAGCAAACAGAACGGAAATCTGAGCCAAAATCTGCACATAAGCACAATCATGGAAACCAAACCGAAAAAGCTGCATTAATAATGAGGATTTAACAAAAAAAAAAAACAAAAAAAAAACAAAGCAAATTAAAATTGTACTTTTTATTGTTTTTGTTTTATTTTGGTGTTATTGTTCAGTAGGGTACACTCGTATTTAAGCGTTTGTATAAAAAACACGAGTTTGACAAATTTAAATGGTAGCAAGGAGGTAAAGGAGCTGCAGCGGCGACATATGCACTGAATAGAAACGACATCCTTTGTAAGCATTGTTTCCTAGATTGTTTTGATTTATTTTAAGCAATCCAACACCTACACCGAGTAATTTCAAAGAGTTTTATCAGCTGTGAGGTCTTAAAGAAAATATGCTTCTGATGGATTTTTTAAATGAGCTTGATCCAAAAGAGCTGAGTGTGCGTTACACAGGCAACTAATAGCTATGGTATTATATAAAAATATAAAGTTCCAAGTCAAGTAAACATAAACCAGATAAGATTTTAAATAAGACTTGCTTTGAAATATAATTCAACTAAGACAGTAGATAAGGCCATTATATACCTTTAAAAAAATGCCTAAAAAGAGTATAGGATTTTGCAACTAAGGCGACAGATTAAGTGTCGAAATACCAAATTTTGTAATCCACAATCTTACTTTGTTCTTGTGTCAATAAAAACCCTCCACAAAGAAATGAGGTTTGAATACCACGGCATTGGATTGAGAAATTAAATAGCTAACTTTGTACACCACCAATTTACTTCACCATTAACTAACTAAAGACCGCAATAAGGCTATGAGATTGGTGAACTAAGATGATGTAGTTTGCATACATATTTCTATAGACAACCGTCTTGCAACCCTTAGTAGCTGAGAGGATAAAGAAGAGCTTGGCACTTAGGATGTTGTACAAAAAAAATAGTATACAATATAGGAACTCTAAGCAGAAGCTGAGGGTAGGTAACAAATAATTAACTAAATCAATTGATTTTATATATTAATATCTAATTCCCCTTATTAACCACGAGCCTCAGTACTCAACACTTCACTTTTTTTTATAATGATGCTTAGCGATTACATTTAAGGCAGTAAACTGCATACAAAATACTTAAGTAACAGAATTTTAAACTGAAAAAAATGGTCCTAATTTTTTTGTCCTTTAGAAACAAACGCTACCAACAAGCAGCAGCGTATTTAGAGCGGCTAAATTATCACCCAAATCGCATAGCTGTATGCCTTTTTAGAACGCGTAGAAGGAGAAAGCTCCGGACAGTGTATCCTTTGTTCTCCAGTAAGAGTAAAATTAAAGTCTGTTAAATTGTAACTTTAATATAATAAATAAACATACATACAAACTTTATTACGCCTTTTCTTGTGGAAATTTGACCTTTCATCTCGTCAATCCTTTATAGATTTGCCACCAAATGCTGACTACGCTGTTCCTCAGTCTCATTGACTCTACGATTTTATAATTTGAATTAAAGTTTTTTTTATTATTTACCTTTGACAAACTTTCGATTTCGATTTTAACATACATATCAACGGCAAACTGATGCAGCAATATTGATTTCATACTAAAAAATTTGATGGAATTTCCTGACGATATACTAACGCACCAAACTTAGCCACAAACATTCTCCATGATGTCATCCAAACAAACTGTCAAACAAGCATCCATTTATACATGTATAGACTAATGATTAGTTTCTATCTATAATAAAGCACGCGGGGAAGCCAAGACAACGTTTTTTCCAATTTTCAAAGAAATCGGTAAATCAGTTTTAGACATTTGCCATTTTGAACAAATTAACGTAAGGTTTTTTATCTATATACATATACAAATTTGGTTTGTCTGTCTGAAGCCTATAGACACTGACACTGTATGACTGAACATCATGAGAATTGGAACATATATAGATGTCGTCATGAAGAATGTTTGTACATAAAGTTTGCTGCGAACACCTAGCGGGAAAGTCGGAAAATGTCATTTTTTTTCTATGAAAGATATATGAAGATGTACGAGTATACATATATCCGAATGTTAGTCCCTGCAAGCGTTCCTATACCAGTCAGCTGATTGACACCGCGAATGTTTATATATTAGAAATCATCAACTCCGTGAATTTTAAAAACTTTTATTGTGTTATCATTTCATCCAAAGTATACTATTTGTACTCGTATAATTGTGGTGTATGAGTACAATAATTAGAAAATTGAAAGCAACATTTCAAGTGTGACATACCAAGTGGTGGTGACTGTGAATTTACAGTTGCTAAAATTTGTTTGATTTCTTAAAGTTATAGTAATGTAATATATGCTACATGGCATTACTGTCATAATGAGATAATACAATCATCAATCCTCAGAAACAGACGATCAAAGAAAAGGAAAACGGAAAGCTGCTTGAGTGCGCACTGCTCAATCTAGAGAACCTCTCCAAGTTAACTCAAATCATCTAGTCTACCATTACGATGCTAATCATATATGGAACCAAAAACTGCAGTAATGTGCCATCAGACAAATCGTTATCCATATTGACAATAGATGACTTAGACTAAGCAAAAATTTCTTAGCAAACAAATACAATGCAGGTCGAGTACGCGCTGGTCTATTGTGGTATTTTGGAATGCCTTTACTAATTTTACTAAATTAGTCTTTTACATATTATGAATTCAAGTAGAATAGAAATTCGCAACCATTATTATCAGCGAGTCAGGGAACGAGTACATATCTTAGATACACTACTCGGAAAGCCTTTAGCTATTTTCTTTACAAATAAATTACTTATTTGATTGCTTAATTAGTCCAACCCCTTAGCAAGCCTCTGCACAATTGTAGCGCATACAAATTGTTCAAATACCTTAAATACTTAATTGCTTATCAAAATACACGCGTGCAGCGTAGCAGCACCAGCCCACACGATGAGCTGACACAGATTCGCAAAGTTGCTGTTTATTTAATAGAAATAACGTATACGCCGTGCTGCACCTCAGCGACAACAACAATAGATGCGAAACTCAAAAACTTCAACAGCGACAACAACAACACAAACAGCAACAACAGCAGCTGTGTAACTGTTTTTGCGCTGCGTTGCATTTCGCATTCGTAATTCCCTTTCCATTTGTTTTAGCCTTTTTTGTTTGTTTGCTTTTTTTCGTTTTTGTGTGTTTTGCCTTGCAATTTACACGCGGGAACATCGAAAAGCAATTGGGACTTCCATGGCGCATCGCTGCTGTCGTTCTCTAATTATGAATTATGTTAGCCTGGTCGAAATAGGCAACTAACGCACACATTTGTAAACTTGTGCGCGCATTTGTATGCAGAACGCGTGCATGCAAACGCATGCATACAAAACACTTACAATACGAGTAGTGTGTGTGGGTGTTTGGGCGTAGGTGTTGCTGTAGACGTGTGTGTCTCGCGCATCTCTGGGACGAAACATGTTAAACACGAGCGCACAGTTCGCCAGACAGTTAGACAGACATTGTGACAGGCAGGCAGACAGCCGCACGCCCACTCATCACATCCAACGCGCCAAGCCACGCGCAAAACATGTAAAATGCGAGTGCAACTGAGACGGCAACAGCAACAGCAACAGCAACGAGCAACGAGCGAGGAGCAAGGGAAACAAAATACAAAACTTCAAAACTACAAAAACGGCACAAAAGCAAATATTCATCGCATTCAAATTCGCGTACGTGTGCAGATCCTGTTGCGTGTAAGGTTGAAAAAAACTAATTTTCGAACAACAACCAGCAAAAAAAAAAAAAACTATTGACATTTGTTTCGATTCGGCGGCATGGAATCGTTTGAGGCACTATCATTGATTTGGAAAAAGTCTTACTTTTCTATGATTCTTAAGGAATCAGACTAACACCATTCAATGTGTCTGTACAGGTGTAGACCCAATTATCATATAGAAAGAATAAAAATCAAAAGCCTACAAACAAATATTCTATTTCTACTAAGCATGACATAGTGACGATCACCCGCCAAAGCAGACAAAGGTCCATGTCAGAAGTCTGGATCAGATGAAGGTTACACCTACACCCAAAATAAATTGTAAACTTTACATAAATATTTTCTGGCTTATATTCCGTTCTGTGACAAGAGAACCTTCACTTCACTTTATTGATAAAAGCGATAAGATGACATACACGCGACACAGCTCTTGAGCTCCAAACTTTCGGTTGACTATTGATTACCGCATACATATTTAGATGATGGCCTATTTATACATTGCCATTTGTTCATCTGTAAGAATGTGCCTACATTCAGGCTCCTTGTTGCCTGACTGGCTTTTTGATGACTTCTATACCTTCTTGTATTAATTATCTGTGTTGCTCTTGGCAAGATCCAGAATATTTTCCCTAGACAGCGCTTGCCTCTGACGTTTTGGCAACTGTGCACCTATCTCTGTGCCAACACACTTTGGATCAGGAAGGTGGAAACAAAAATCACGATGCAATTTGACCACTATTCATATAACAAAGATACCGCTATATAGTTTGTCATCTTAGTCCACAGAGACGAATGGCTAAACAATATAATTCATAAAAAATTCTATGATTGGAACAAAAGAAAAACTTCGATACTAATAACCTTTTTTAGTTCAAACTAAAAAAACTATATAGGGGTATAACGGGTTCAAAGAGCCTGAAGTGAAAGACGTAGTTACCCACCTCCATCACCTATGAGTCCTTATAAAACCTTATTGTGGTAATAAACCTTCGGATTTGAGAATGTTCGATTAAAGAAAGCTTTTATAAGTTAAGTCAAGTCCCAGCAGAAAAACAAAAATACTTTTTTTCGAACACAATTTTTTAATTCATCATTTAATCCATTTATGTATGCTAGTCTAAATATGACGAAAAATTTTATTTCGACTATTTTCGCATGTACTTCGTATTAATTTCTAATTTATTTAATAATTATTATTCGAATAGGGTGAGTACGCTGAATTTTTTAATATAGGTTAAAATTTACCCAGCATAAATATATTCATTTGAACGATCTTTTAGAAAGAAATTTACTTTTTTTCATATGAATAAAAAAAGTTTTTTCTTTCGCAAAGCACTTTTTGATTTGAATTTCGATTTTTGAATCCAATTATAATTAATAAATTCTCTATTCGAGTAATGTTTTTAATATAGACGTATTAAAATCACTTGACATAATGTTCGTACACGCTAATATCCAAAACTTCCGTACCAATTTCAATGAAATTTTGGTAATATGTATAGTAAACTATATATTCCCACTTGAAAGACAGGTTAGTTTTGAAAACGGTAGTTGAGATTGTTGAGATCCATATAGATATTTATTCACCTTACGGAACCGATTTTAATATTGTTTTATTTTTATTTTATGTTGAATCTGAAAAATTCTCTTAGGGACCACCATATTTTTTTAGACAGACGTTGTTCTAGTATTTTTTAAATGTAGACAAAAATGATGAAACTATTTATTCCACTATCTACCGTACTATCTTTAAAGAATTTCTTCTTTTCTTTTTTCTTTTTGTTTTATTTTTTTAATCCACTTTTGAGTGGATACTATGTTTGCAGTAAAAGTACCGCTTTATAAAGTGGCCATCGTAGGGTATCATCAAAGCGAAAACTCAGCGCTGTCCGTTCGCCTACCTCTAAGGCCAAACCAGCGCACATCACAACAACACCAATGCAAATAGGTACGTACGTGTCCGTATACAAAACGTACGTACAAAAGTTGCATTTGATTTGAATCCGCGAGAATGAGTGAGGATTCATGTTTCGCGTTTTATGATTGTTTTGCTTGCTTTTCATGCTGCATTTGAGCAGATTTCCTATGCAGTTATCATGCTCAGTGTGTTTTGTGAAATTTCCGCGAGCAATAAACAAAAAAAAAGTATTCTTTTTCCTTTTCCTTTTATTTTTTTTTTTAATTTTTTCCACATTTGGTAGATCTGCACGACGTGCTCAATGCTGCTCTATATGTACATATCTAACTATTTTTTTTTTTTGGTGTTTGCTGTTCGTTGAATTTGCGTGTCATCGTCAACCGATTCATCATATGCAATCATTTTGCCACACACAAATGTCGTTCGTATGGCCTATCTCATAGGCACAACGAAGGATTCAAAATAGCAAAAAAAAAAAAAAAAAAATATATAAAAAATAAACTTGGCTCAGTTGCCACCTTGTGCGCTTGTTAGCTAACACTCAGTCGGGCCTTTTAGCGCCAGATGCATTCAGGTGCGAAGGTTCACTTTTATTTCTGGTTCGGTTTCAGCAAACCGCTGCCAACTAGTGCCACTAATACTGTCTCTAATATATTGAAGAGCGCAGGCGGGTGAAATTTTTCATATGCCTAGTGCAATTGCAAAGGCATGTTAACATGTTTGTGCACCTCTGGGCATTATTTGTGTGTGCACAGTGCACTCTTTACCCACTCGACTCAAATCAACTCGGCTCAGCTCAACTCAACTCAGCTGAGCTCGACTGCTCAGCTCGATTCCACGGCTCTACGGCTCCATGCACATGGGAAATTGCACGAAAGTAATTAGGCAGCGTTTGCATTATATGCTCATTTCGAAATAAGAAAATACCAAATTCATTCGTGGCAAATAGACATAATTTTGGTTTTTCCTACGCCGTTCGTTTTTTTTTTTTCACTTGGTTACGTCGGTTATTTCGTTATTTTTGGCTTCACTCGCATTGTTTGGCTTTGTTTCGGAAAAGTCATTAATCAGTGCAAATTGGCTTGCAGCTCTTCTTTCTTTCACATACGAGTATTTCGGTTATCATGTATAATTATTGGATAATTTGTTTGCGATTCGCTGGAATAATTACGAAATAATAAGTCAAAGGATGGAATTTTATGAAAAATGATTGCGATTCGAAATACTGAAAAAGAACGCACAAAGCAGTCGTAGAAAGTGTTAAGCTGCCGTGTTATCGAACATTAGAAAGACTTAAAGCAGTCAGTGTTGCAGTTAAATTGTGGGATCATTAACAAAAAAAGTGCAATTCATACCCAATTACTAGTTAAGGTACTTCGATTATAAATTTCGCTGGCTATCGCCTGACGATAGTAGCAAAAAAAAAGACTATAGGAAAAAATTTCCTCGAAATAATTCGAAGGTGTCGAAAAATGTTACTCGAGTTCGCTTCCATTAGAAGACCCGATTACCACAGAAACTATAACAATAAATTTAACTGACTGTCCTGGTCAGTGGGGAACATTAGTGTCTATGGGCTTCCAATAGTACGCCGATTACCAAACTTGCTATTGAATTCCAATCATAAGTCCAATAAACCAATAAATGTTACTTATTCGTATTAGACAAATTTCCCAAGGCTCTACTAAATCAGTTATAACGTAAGAGACGTACAACTTAAACTAGCTAGGCTAGTTTAAGCTAACGCCATGTTGCATGTGCCGTGCTGTGCAAGCGAGAGAGGCACAATGTGGTAACCATTATTAGCGCTAGCCATTAGATGGCGCTAGTAATATTAGTAATTTTTATTTAATTCTAATGATCCTGGTTAGGTCATAAGGACAACATTGTCAAATTATTGTATTGTCATCGGTCCTTGATACGTGTACAAAGTTTCAGTTTAATCTGACTTTTTGAAGTGGGTGAAAATCTCGTTCAAAGATTTGGTTACAAACTACAGATGAAGCTTATATAAAGCATGTGACCGGCCATGAAAAGTGGATCTATTGCAATAATTCCAAGCTCAAAAATTCATGGGTTAACCCAGGAGAGCCATCCACATCGACACCGAAGCCGAATATTCATGGTCATAAGGGCATACTGTGCATATGGTCATATACAAGGTATAGTGTATTGGAGATCGAATGGCAAGTTCTGCCACAACCAGCGTACTCACCAGAGGTAGCGCCTTATGCAGCATAGCTTGGTTGGTATACGGTTTCGAAATGCTGAGGAAGTACGAAAATGAATCGATGATTGGAACGCACCCAAACCACCATTGTTCCTTCAACGCGGTACTGCAATGTTGCCAATTTATCTAAAATAAAATAATTAAAATAATTATTAAATTTGAAAGAAAAAATATGAAAACCCTTTTTGAGAACAAAAAATTAAAAAATTATAATTTTAATACAAATAAACAAAAAGTACAAATTTATGATATATTTGAACAGCCCATTTCAAAAAGGCACCTCTCCGTGCCATATGTTATGGAGGTAATTAATTCTTGCAGCTGCCGCTATCACGCTGGCGTCCTCCCTCACCTATATCTCAACAAGGCGTAGACTGAAGAGGCCTTGGAAGGAATCTTCCAGGAAGAAGGAAGCCTTCTATGTCATTGCCTTTCCGGCGCAATTATCATCATTTTTAATTTAGTCTAAGTCTTATTCTTTTCACGTCATTATTTTTTAATCCGACAAATGTGTTATGCAGTTTACTGCGATAAATTTTATACGCTAATTATAAAAAATAAAAAATTTTGACGTAACTCTTAGATATGGATATGATTTCTCAGTTAAAAATCGACCCCATAACTATTATTTTCATTCCCTGGTATATAGTTATTAATTGTAAACACAATAAAAGAAAATGTTCTATTAATGAATATAAATCCATTTATAATGGGTAAATTAATTTCCGACCAACGAAAAATGGTTAGGCGCACGCCTAAAAATTTTAGCTTAAAGTCTGAATTTTATAATAAAACTGAACCAGCCATAAAATAATTCGCAATCGTTCATAAAACACTATTCGCTATAATCAGTCAACATAAATATGGCGTGATTATAGGAAGGACTTTAATTGCTGCTGCTATAAATCAGACCTGTCTTTCAACTCAACAGGTACGGACACCTGTTCGCCTGGTTCTGGTCTTCATTATAAAAACTGCGCACAGCTTTCAGCATATTTTATGATGACTAAAGCTCTTTACTACGAAATTGTTCCTAAAGCTTTCAGCTTAGAAAAAATTAGTGTTGTAAGAACTAAAATAATAAGTACGAGTATAATAAATATCGTTATAACGCCTAGTAGAAAATTAAACCAAACCACATAAAACTCCATTTACATATACGTAATATCAGTCAATATAATACAACCAGTCTATCTAGTAAACTGTCCATATAGTACTTTATATACGAGTATATGCATAACGAAGTAAAGTATAAAATATATTTTAACCGATGTACTTCAGTCAGCTCCAATGATCAAACGTATCTTCAAGACTTTGCCCTCATTCAGAGTTTATACTTGCATACCGATCCTATTGTTTTTCATGCATAATTTACCCAAAAATCTAATCGATATCTAATCAATGTATATGGCGATGTTTTATCGACAAGCTTATATCTTAAACTAATTTGCCTCGGCTTGCCTCGGTTGTAGTGTTCGCAATTCGATGTCGGTTTAACTTGCACTTACTTCCTTGCAGGCTCATTCATGTTTTCGGTCTTCAGTTACAACTGCGCCAAAGTTATGCAGGATGTGCTAAGGAAGTGCTCAAATTTGCGCTGCTATAAATGTTTACTGATGGAAATGCCGGCATAGATGAAGACACAAGTTTATTTGAATTTATTAAATATTTATTGGCCAAGCAAAGAAAGAATATTCTTTTTTTGTTTCGTATTTTCCACTTGATATAAATTTTGGTGGCAATCAGCTTCATTGAAAGTTTGTTGATATTGCAAGCGGCAGCGAGAACGACTGTAGGGTTTATAAAAAAAGCCTAAAATAAATACGCGACTTAAAATGTTAACATGGATGGAAAAAAGCGCATATCTTGAGTATAAAATGTGAAGTGAAATCAGAAGGAAAACACAAAATGCAAAACTAAATTAAATTAATGAAATAATTATACAATTTTTAACACGTTTATTTATTTAATTTAATTATTAATATTAAAGTGACACACTGAAAATTATTAAATAATGCATAGAATCAATGATGACGCAAAAACAAAAAGCAATAAAAAAAACATCGATGCAACATAAATAAATGAAAAAAAAATTGTTAATTGAATGTTCACTTTTATACTTTTACACAGAGACAAAATACGAAATGACTTCAAGTAAGTTAAAAGTGTCGTGCAAATATGATGAAAAATTATAAAAAAATATAATGAAAGGGAAAAAGCACATTGATATATATAAAAACAAAATAAACAAATACAAAACAAAAATTATAATTAGAAAAAAAAAATCAAATTAAATCATTAAGTTACTAGTACCCTTTTGTTTTTCCAGCGCAGGTAACTTAACTATTATAAAAACTTCTTGACAATAACGGGCCATTCAATATTACGTAAGCATGCGAGCGTTTTTTATATATTTTTTTAAATCCCCAATCTAAAGTCTATCTGTATGTTTGTTCTAATTTCATCTAATCGGTACACTCACTAAAACTTTTTTTTTTATAATATAATATTTTTTATATAAAGCTTATAATAAGGTCTTCCCTTCCTGAAACAAAAAATACAAAATTCCGCAAAATATGCGTATGTCTTACTGGAATGGGTGCTTTATCGGTAAAATAAAATTCCCCACTATCACACTTTAGCCAATTCAATAAAAAATTCTTCCCCAATCAACACTCATCTTATGTCGATATAATGACTAAATTCATAGTTTTTGTTCTATAAAAAGGATAGTTTCATAAGTCATCTAGCTTGAGACTCTAGCCCATCCGTATGCACATTTTACATTAGATTGATTACTTCGAAAACGGTTTGCTGGGTAGTTTGATTTGTGTTCACTTTAAGTTGGTTTTGTTGAAGTTTAACAAATTTCGTTGTTGTGTAAATGGTTTGCTTTCTGCTAACAACATAATTAGAAAATTTCGGAGCTCATATTCGCTTGCGAACTTAACTCATAGACTGCAAATAATTTACTAATATTTTACAGTATCTCTTCTTCTTTATTAGATTTAACTAAGCTATCAAACCTATCAAAATGAGCAAAGAAAAATTAAAAAAATAAATAAATAAATAAATATATATTAAAAAAATCATGTATATTTCAAAATAACTTTATTTCTGGAAATTATAATTATTATTCGATGAAAAAATTTAATTGCAATTTTTGTGTGTAGTAAAAGTATTAGGAAAAAAATCAAAACGCTTAAATATTAATTATGATTGTTTAATGGGTAAAACTTATTCACAAAACTGATTTATTACATGAATCGTGTTTTCAATTTGGACCCATCATATGTAGCTTTAATAATTGGTACTAATTTATTAGGCCACTGTCAAACGCCTTTTCAAAATCGATGAACAGCAGGTGAAGTGGTGATCGATACTCAACACACTACTCGATGATGATCCGCAAGGTGTTGATGTGGTCGACACAGGAGGATCCAGACCTGAAAACTGCTTGTTCGGCATCGAGTGTGTCTTAGAGGTGTTCTTTTATTCTCTCCAGGATGATTTTAGCTATTACCTTGGCCACAGCAGGAAGCACGCAGATACCTCTCCAGTTTTCGCACTGCATTAGATTGCCTTTTTTAGGGAACTTGACGATCATTCCCTTCTTCCACTCGTCCGGAAAACTTTCGGCTGCCCATGTTCTTCCGACAAGTGGGAACAGGGCGCAGCTCGAAATAGCTCCGTAGGTATGTCGTCAAGTCCTACCGCCTTATTGGTTTTCAGTGTTTTGATCGCGGTAATAATCTCTTCCTTACTGGGGGTTGTGGTACGAATTCGGGAATTTCTTTCTACGGACACTTCAGTCTGACTTGGGTGCATATTGCTGGCGAATACTCGGTTAAGAACCGAAGCAAAATGCTCCTTCCATCTCTTCAGTTGATCCTCATCCGATATTAGCAACGAGCCGTCTAAGCCTTTCACTGGGTGTTGGGTAGAGCTTCGGCCCCCTTTAAGCTCTTTGGTGATTCTGTAAACGGTTCTGTTGTCGCACCTCGCTGCTGCTTTTTCTGCTTGAATGGCCAGCGCATTAATGTGATTGCGTTTGTCACTTCTCACGCTACTCTAGCTCGATCCTCCCTGCTACTGGAGCTGATGCAATTTGAGCCTTTATCTGTTTTCGTTCGTTGATCCTTCTCCAGGTATCCTCGGAAAGCCACGCCCTATGGCTTCCCTGCGATCGACCGACAATCCTTTCAGCACCTGATGCGTAAACAGCTTTCACAGCACACCAATGGTCTTGGGTGGTGGCGGGCAGTGAGCTGCTGATTGTTTCCACTCCACGTGAGAGATGTTCCCTTAGTTCTTGGCGTACTGTGGGAACTCTCAGTCGGTTTATGTTGAACCTAGGTATTCTTGTGTTGTTAGATCTTCGAACGGCAACAGTGTGTAATTGTAGTGACGCGGTTATTAAAAAAAATAAAAATTTAATAAAAAAAAAATTGAAGAAAAATATATATTTAAACATAAATAAAAACTAGGCAGAGTGCAATGTCGAACATTAATTAATAATTTAAATTAAAATGTTGAGTGTCTGCAAAAATCAAAAAAGTTACATTTAAATAACTGTCACACACAATTTGAAATAATGGTGAAATATTATATAAAATCTTATTGTGCAATGGCTGTCTAGACGAATGTCCTGACTGGTTCTAAGCAAAGGATAGACGACTGTGATTTTAATTCAGCGAGTTCCGTTTCAAATTTCAATTTCGTACTTAAATTCAACTTTAACGTAATTCCGTCTTTTATTATAGTTTACTACAATTTTATCACAACTGTCAATATCACACAAGACTTGCGTCGCTCCCCAACACGCTGGCATCACAATACGGCGTAAATCGAAAAGGCACACCAGCACGACCTTCCGCCAAGATAGAAATAAACGGTGTATATATACACGCACTATAGATACGTCATTATCATTTTTAATCACACAAATTTGTCATGAATCGGTTATCATATATATATATTTATATACATAAATTTCAAAACTCGGTTAAGTCTGTCTTAAAATCAGAAAGGGAGTAAAGGTGGCTTTAGACGTACATAGGCAGCCACCTAATATAAATATCAACTATGCAATGACTAGAGTCAAGATTCGTTTTAGGGCTTATTCGACTTTTATATTCGGTCGATATTTGGCATACGCTCGAGTAGGAATACTCAGTACTCGGGACATCACTATTCTTCTTATACAATAGATCATTTGCAAATAAAGTGGAGAAGCAAACAATCGAGTAACCGTATCTATTGATTACAGTATTACTTCTCGGTAAGACCATAAATATACCAAATCTGCCAATGAGAGGATAACCTCACTGTCAAATTGTGACTTATACTCCAATGTCAAACCAATGTCTTTCGCCTTTAAAGGGTTCCCATAATTGTTGTTCCCTTGAACAGCAGGCGTCATTATATCCATATCCGTTAGTGTCCCATTTGTTGTCAGCATCTGCTGTGTTACCTCAAGGCTGTCAATGCAATGCGCTTTTACAAATCGTAATAACCATAACATCGTATTGTTCATGAACAAACATGTCAAGTTTATAGTCCCTCATTAGCATGCATCGCAAAGAAACGAAATTCGTGTCTTTATGATTTGTCCTAAAGAAACATTCCTTGCACTGCCTATCATTAAACAATGCATTGCTGGCGATAACTTAAATAAAATTTATATTTTCTACTTCTTCATTAAAAAAAATAATTTCTATGAGCTGCTCATTACAACATAATTTCTCGTGTAAACTCAGTAGTATAATACACATTAGTCTGAGGTGGGCATATACAAAAAAAAAAAAAAAAAAAACCTAAGCAACGTTTCATACTCACACGAATAAAGTTGTTCCCCAGCATTAAAAATACTTTTCGTCAAATCCGATTTGCACTCATTTACACATTGGTATGTGTCCTACAATTACCACAAAATCACAATTTGAAATTCTTATATTAACAGTAAAAACAAACTAAAAAACAAAATTAACTACAAAAAACCCTGTGCAAAACCGAAGCAAATTTTTTAATATTTTGTGTAGTACCCGTACAACATAAAATCAAATTTGAAATTATTGTTGGGGGTATATCTGCGATTTGTAATTCTAAATCTTTCAACAATTCCGGTTTGTTTTTGAACTGTGTTTTCCCAGCACGACGTTTCAATATCGAAAATAAGTTTTCGCTGGGATTTAAGTCAGGCGACTGTGCCGGCCAATCGAGAACATCGATCCTACGGTTAGCGAGCCACTGCTTGACCAATTTTGAAGTATGCTTCGGGTCATTGTCGTTACGGCAGCATCACGTTCTCTAAATCATTTTTGTATCCAAAGCGATTCAGTATGCCCTCTACTTCATGAAATGGTCCAAATCCAAAACCAGAGAAGCACGTCCATATCATAGCACTTCTTAGTTTCTCATTGGGTTCTGGTATACGTACGTTATGCCATCAGAATTGCATAGATAAAATTGCTATATTTTTTTTTTAGCTAAATTCAACCTTAAGTGCTTTTGAGTAAGCATTACTACATTTTAGAAAACATTTGTATGAGTAAACCTGTTCTGTGCATGTTGCTTCGTAAGCATCGGTTTCTTCAATACCGGATGGCTTCTAAGGTTAGCTTTAACAGCACGTCAACGAATCGTACTTGAGTCTAGGTTAAAATTCAAAGTCGACAATATTTCCCTCGAGGAAATAAAGGGATTTGATTTAATTATTCTTGTTATTTTCCGGTCTTCTCGAACAGTTGTTTTGCACGGCCTTCCTCCAACATTGTTGTTTTCGACGTTCCCATTGGTTTTATATTTCTTATCAAGTGGCATTCGCAAAGGCCCGGGTTCGATTCAGATTACCGGCGTCGACAAGCAGGCATAAATCTGCAATCTGTTGTCCTAATGTAATGTGAATTCTCGCATATACGTTATACAGATAAATGGTCGCACATTACACAATACACAAAACCACCTAGGCGGGGTTATTTAATTACCTACTTCCGTCTGACCTCTTCCTCAATGGAGGATTGGGTTTAAGGCACAGGGTACGTTATAAAGTACTCAGTGCTCCTTACAATTGTTATGTACTTCTCATATTTTTATTATTATTTATTTTTAAATGACTATATTTAAAAAATTACAATAATGATTAATTTATTATAAGCATTTCTCTGTTTTAATTTTAATTTTTGTCGGTTTCATGCCATTCTGTATATATATGTTTTTTGCGCTCATGCTTTATTTTGTTGTTGTGTGTGTTGTGTTGCCTTTCATGTTCATTTTCTCAACTTTTATTTTTAATCTTTTTTTTTTTTATTTTTGTATATATATATTTGTTTTTATTATGTATATATATATATTTATGCACTTTGTTGTTTTACCATTTAATACATTATTTAATAAATATTATTTTACTGTATATAATTTGTTTTTAAAATAGCATTTGTTAAATTGTTGCCCTCATCGAAAATAAATGGTAAACTACACAGTTACACAAATCTTGAAAAATCAATAAATTTCTTATATAAAATTTTGTTTTCGTGTTTTCAATTATACTTTGATTGTTCTTAATACAAAAATAAAATGGTTTTCATTACAATTTTTTTTCTTCTATTCTTTGTTTTTCATTTTTTAATGTTTTGCGAGAAAGCTGTAGCTGATGATATAATCACGATTTCAACGACGATAACGTCTAACAATAATGACGGACTTGCTTAAAGAAAACTTTGAATTTGATTGCATTTCAAATTTCTGATTATTTTTTTTAATATAATTATCATTATAAGCATTTGACGTATTATAACAAATTTTCGTTAGGTTTTCTAGCATGTTCTGAGACTAAAAAGCGTTAATGAGTTAGAGGCATGTTTTAAATTAATTATTTAATTAACTATTATTTTTTGTTCAAATTTACTAAACATTTTTTTTAATTTTTGTCTATATAAAAAATAATAGAAAAATTTATTGATTTTTTTTCTCTTTTTTTTCGTTTAATAAAATATACAAAATTAAGTGTTTCTTGTTTGAAGCCACACCATCTTATAGGAACACTCACCTTTGCATATTTTTTAAACAAAATGAAGCTTTTGTATGGACTTTAGTGAATTATAGTTTTGGAACATTGCAATTTTAATTGAAAAACAGCGAAAAGTAACAGTTTTTTATTTTCTTTAATGTTTTTAATAATTTTCATAAGCTTTTCTTGCGTAATCTGGTAAATGAAAAACGTTGTTTGGAACATTTTTTATAGAGCACATCCCTGCCAAGATTTATTAGACCTTTTGGTTTTTTTTCATTTACTTTTCTTTAGTTACGCAAATGTCACTGCTTAAGTACGATAACAAGTCTAACTGAAGTAGTTTCCTTTATTTTTTTTGCTTTCGATTTGATCTACACATACGACGAATTGGAAACTCAATATATTTATTTAGTATTGTTGTTTATCGCATACTTTACATTATCGTAGTTGTGTGTGTCTATATAAGGTTTTACTGTTACAATAACTTTGCCTTTAATTTACGATTTCTATATTTTTCGTTTTTTTTTTTCACTTTATTCTTGTTTTCTTTTTTTCTAATAGTCTGACGCTTAACAATTTTAGGTTTTTTCCTTCTTTCCACATTCATTCTTATAATTCTTATAACTCTTTAAACTATTGCTTTAATTTACAATCGCTTTTTTGTTGGTGTTTAACTTTAGTTTACAATTTTCCTTTTCAGACATTGACAAATTTAGTTATCGAACTTAAAAGGTAATACAAACTGAAGTAGTTAAATAAATACAAATCTGCTTTTATGCAAAACACGACTACAAAATAAACAGTTTTTCTCATACTCTCTCTCCGCCTATTTTTCCTTCCACTAGCTTTTCTTGCCAGACATTTGCAATTTACAATTGAATTATAAAAAAAAATGTTTCTTGTTGTTTTTTGGTTAATCGTTGCACATTTTTGTCTCTGATCGGTTGTATTTGTTGGCTTAGGTGTTATTGGCTTTGAATTTGTTGTTTTAATTAAAACTTTCATATAAGATTTACTCTTCGCTTTCGTTTTCTATTTTTAATTTTTTTTTCTTTTTTTTTTTGTTTGAAAAAATGAACACTTTTAAACTGGTGGGAATTTATATGGTATTGGAAATCTATTGCACACAGCATGAATTCTTGTGGCCATTTTTGTGCTTTAGCCGCGCCTTCGGCTTGTACTTCTCCAAATATGAGAGCTGTTTGGCATTAATGGCGCCTCGTCGTTTACTGAAAATAAATCAGAAAAAAAAAAAAAAACAATTTTATAAGTGAAATGTTGAGAGTTAAAAAATAAAAGGAAATCTAACAAAAGAAAAAATTCAAAAGTTGAAAGGAAGTCCGGACGATAGCCTAGAAATATGAAAAGTCAGAAGTGCCCAAAAATAATATCGTTTGCCCCATAGAACTACTGGAAACGACATTATCTTTTAAAATATGCAATAAAAAGACAAATTATAAATATGATTTAATATGCGATACAAATTTCAGGGAATTTCTCTTAAGCATGTCATACACATTTAGAGGACCATGGCTTTGAAACCCGAAACCGAAATATGACTCAAGGTTAGTTAAGGCATCGGTAGCGTATGCCAATTATGCTAAGTCTGTCGCCAAAGAGTTCATGGGGGGTTCATACCCCACTGGAGACATGACCTACCTTTCCAAAAAAATAAAAATAAAAACAATAATAATAATAATCACATTCACACCATCATGCAATGTCCAAAGGCTGTTGGCAGTCCCATCATCAGAGACAGCAATCAACCACCCTATCAGACAAACCATCTGTTCTCGAATGGAAGAACTTTATGGAGGCCCGAAACAATGGAAACAAAAACCGACCCAAGGTTACATAAGCTTTTCAGTTATTTCTCTTAATAATATGATACATCAACAGAAGGTCATGCGGCCACCTGATAAGTTAGGATCACTCTGCTCTATTCAATATTTTCCGCAGATGAAATAAAGATAGATTTCTTAACCACAGAATCTCTAAACTTCGTTGTAAACGACTATAACCACATGATCTCAGCATAAGATCATACATCAGTTTTGATTATACTTCCAACCATTCTTTCCATGCCCATAACTCAGAGATATTCCCAAGACCACAACTCCAAATATCAACAAGTGATTATGAAATCAGTCATGTTAGGTTGACTGCAATTTTTTTACCCTATTTTAAAATTTTATTTAATAAGAATTGACTTTTCCGATTTGGGTCAAATATAATATGTTCCTTTCGGTTTGATGACTAGTTGCCATCTTGAGAATAGCTTCGCTCTTTTTCCCTCTGGTCCTTCCAGCTAAAAAAAAAATAAAAAAATCACCTAAACAATTTTCGCAGTCCTTCATTGAATGCATTTCTGTGTCACCCAGAAAATTTTGTAATGCCTAAAAAGGTGATAGTCACTTGGTGCTAGAACTGAACTATACAGGGGTTGCATTACAACTTCCCAACCAAGTTCCCTCAGTTTCCGGCGAGCCATTATTACGTGTGTGATGTCGCGTTGTGCTGATGAAAAACCATACATTTTCATATTCAATTGTTGACAATAGAGTTCCGAATTAATTGTTTTGCCATATGGAAGCAACTTATAGCAGAGGATTCCCTTCCAGTCCCACCAAATGCACAGCAAAATCTTCCTGGCTGTTACTCCTCGCTTGCATAAAGTTTGAGCTGCTGCACCGCACCGTTTTGGCCACGACCGTTTTTGTTTAAGAAATGGGTCGATTTCATTGCATTCGGCCAATGCTTCGCAAATGGATTTCGATCCAATTTGAAATAAGCCGAAAATTGTATCAGCATGACAAATATTTTACGAATTATAATATACTAAAAATGACCAACTAAAACAATAATGGATTTCTTTTTACTCCACCTATAAAAAGTTCAACTTCCTAAATTACGAGTATCATTAACTAGACCGCTTAATAAAGTTAATTTAACTTTTACAACTTTCGTAGTTCGGCATAACCCAACAGAATACATACTCTCTGATCATCTCAACAGCTGCCTCATACTTCAGACCCAATTCGATGAGTGCCAAAGCGACCAAAACGGGTGCACGTCCAAGACCAGCAACGCAATGCACGGCAACGCAGGCCTCTGGGTTTTGTTGATACCTGGTATGAAAGAGAAAAACCGAGGGGAGATCAGTAAAAACTAAACTTTTTCTAAACTGAAAAGAAATAAAAATTATTCACTTCTTTACATTACAATACAATAGTACTACTTAGCGTTGGAGATGGACACCTTACCGACAAGTGGCATTATCAAGTGCAGTATTATTTTTTGTTGCTGTAACAGCAGCAGAGGTTGTTGTTATAGTTGTATCATTTGTTGTTGCTGTTAATGGTATTGTGTCATTTGTTGTTGTTGCTGTTTCTGTTTCTGCTGTTGTTAGAATGTTGGGAGCTGATTTTGGTTTGTGTCTGAGCGAGAAACGTTTATTTTTGTTGAAGGATACTGTAGCATTTGTGGATGTTCTAAAACTAGTAGCAGCAGCAGCATATGTACATTGTAGTACGATTACATAGGTTGGTTGGTTGGTTGATTGATTGGTTGTAAGGTTGGTGGTATTTTGGTACATTTGATTTGATTTTTTTTTTTTTTTTTCAAACGGCAGGAGGCACACAAAATACACACAAAAAAAAAAAAAGAACGAGAAATCATAAAATGAAAGTCAGAAAAATAGTACAACAAGTTAGATAAACTACTACATTTAGTGCACTAATTTAAACTGTTTTCTCAATACGGTATTCTAGTACAGATCTATATAAGAAAAGACAACAAGCTCAAGCCTAGTAGAAGCGCTTGATATAAAAATATATATTAGAAAAACTATGGAACAAAACAAATCTAAGTGAGATTAAAAATTAGAAACTTTGAAACAACAACAAAATAAAAGGAAGGCATTAGTTGCAAAAACTGGTAGGGGGATGCTTCTTTGAGATTTTGTTAGTCGGCAACTTTTTGAGTTTAGCTGACTTTTGAATTTTGAATTTTATTTGATTTCTTGTTTTTTGATACGGTACAAAGCAACAACACAATACTGATAATTGATAAAACACTTGATTGTTCAAATTCAAATACCAAAGTTGGAATAAATATGTACGAAAAAAAAATAATAATAATAATAACAAGTATATATATACAAAAGAATTAAAAAAATAAATAAAGAAAAAATAATAAAAAATCATTGATGTGGCTTGGCAAAACTTTCTCAACGTGCGAGGCCTTTGTCAATTATTGTTTGGCAAACTTTATCTTTATAATTTTCTTTATTAATCCTCTTTATTACTTTTCGTATTCAGGTGACACAATTGATGAAAATAACTTGTGTGAAAGCGAGATAACAAATTAATAGAGTGAAATATAAATAATTTTATATTGTATAGCAGATGTATTGCAGGCGGCGTTATGGAATGAGAAATGCTTAAATATATGCACATACTTATATACCTAAACTGCGGCGGCATTATAAGCAACTGACAATGTAGGAAACACTCTTCAAGTAACTTGACTGTCTGGTTATTTCTGAGATTTTTCCTAGACCTAAATGGCAAGTTTTGCACATATATCGGACTCATAAAGATAGATAGGCACTAAAATACAGACTCTTAGAGCCTATAATATAATATATATAATACTACACCCACAGAAAAAGAATTAATAATAAAATTTGGAAAAGAGTAAAAAAAAAAAGGATACAAAATGTATTGAACCGAGTGAACTTCTGCGATTCCTTCAAAGTTCCTTGTGTGACAAAGAGTGAACCGAGTTAATCTTCAAAACATCACCTCATTCTGTATCTAGTGTTCTGACAAGAGCTGGACCGCAACATAGTTAGTACTCTCCGACATAATACCTACTTTTGACATGAACTAGCCACATGGTAAATCTCACATGATCAGACCTACTACTACTGTCCCGAGTTCACTCAGTTTCAATATAAATTTTATGTTATGTTATGTTATACCATGCACGAAGTCAAAAGATGAAGTTTATATGACTTCCTTTGGGGGCCAAAAAGATAGTTGATACGGCGATATTTACCAGCTCCGCAGTTCTCGTTGTTTCTGGCAATGCTAACCTGTCCACATACTCATATACAGTCGAACTTCCCTATAACGACCTCTTCCTATTACGAATTGATGAAGTACACAACTTTTTCGAGTACACATCATTTCAAGTACACATAATTTCTGTATAACGAATTTTCCATATAACGAAGTATTTTTATGGTCCCATAAGCATACGCTATAAAGAAGTTTGACTGCAGCACGAATTCTATTTAGTCTTGCAAGTTGTTATTTCTTAGACTCATTACCGATCTTAGTGTGATTTATAGGAATTTCAGCAAAGCCCTATGGCTACTACAATAATGACTTATGTTAGATCTCTGTTAAGAAGATGATTGGACTCAAGTCTAATGAACTTAATTCAATGGTTTTAAATATTGAATTAAATGGGGCAAATTACAAATGACCACATCAATGACTTTCAAAGCGATTAAAAATTATTTTAAATTAATTGCTAAAAGTTGTAATAAAAGTAAAATTTACAAACATTTGTTTGATTGCAAGCAAAACTCACTTGTCTTTCAAAACCTCAAACCACTCGTCGACGACTTGTGGTGGCGGAAAAGTGCCATCCTCGAATGCCAAATCCTTGACGACGATGCCTTGTGTCTCGAGCTCCTCCGTATTGTAGCTGGGCTCGCAGACACGCACCACAGTGTTAACATGGTTCTTTTTGAGCTCCTGTAAATGTTCGAATTAAATAAAATCAATAAAAAAAAAAAAACCAATTTCAATACAAAGTAATTAGATAGTCGTACATACCATAATGTAGTTATTAATGGTTATATCTGATGGTCGATCGGTAATTAGGAACTTCATGCCCTTATACTCAATAAGAGCGGGGGCTGGGCGCAAATCCTTTTGACGCATGTTGCTCATATAATATTGCAGACAAACGTTGAAGACGTTAAGACGATTTCTAGTTGAGTTGAGTTGTTGTTTTTGAACGAGTTGTTTTTGGGTGTGAGTGTGTGTATGTAGCGTGTGTATTTGTTTGGTTTTTAAATTATTACTACTTTTGTGTTTTTACTAAACACTACAATTTCTTTCACAATGCAATTTAAAATTTTAGGCTTATTCTCTGGGAAGCTTAATATTTGTTTTTCTAATTCACAATTCAGCGTTGGAAATTGAAAAAATTTAGTTCACTAAATTTTAATAATTGTTTAGCTTTATAAAAATATATACTCTATTAATTGTCGTTTTCTCTTTCACAGAATAAAGAAACCTAAATAGTCATTAAGTAAAGTATTACAAATTAAGTACAATTTTAGGCTATCCTTCTCCACGAGTTCTTGAAAGAAAACTGCTCTCTTTATCACAAAAACTAAATAAAGTTCTCGAGAAATAGTTCAATTTGTTTTTCGTTCAGCGGCTCTGCAGTCTGATGCGAATGTCCTTCGATCCCCGTGCAAGATTTAATTGATTCTTTACAGAAGTTTTTAATTTGTTTGCAAAGCAATTTTGTTCACTCGTTCGTTGTTTTGAAATTAATTGTGTGATATGAATCTGTCAAATGATGACTTTCGTGAGATTTTTGTCGTATTGAAAACCTTTTTCTTTTAGGCTTTATTAAGATTAAGATACTTTGCTGCTGATTCTTTAACGTTTAACACTTGTTAACTTTCTTTGCCTCTGCTTTCACTCCTGTCCGCAGTAATCAAGCTACCTTTGCCTATGAATGGCTCCCTTTAGACCGACTTTGTAGATTTTTTCCCTGAGAATATTAAAAAAAAATATATTAGTAATACATATAATATATATATAAAAGTATATATAATTTAAATAAGTATAATTTTTTGCCTGAACGTCATGGTTTTGAGACTATTCTTTATCAGAACGCTCACGAAAGAGTGAGTTAAACGATTCAAAGAAGATGATTTTTATGTGAGACATGAAGAAAGGGAAACAGCAGCTAAAATGATTGGAAACACTAAATTTTAAGCATTTTTCAAGTCAACAACAAGTGCCCAAAATACAGAATATTATTCAAAAAACTTTTAACTTTTTTAACTGCACATAATTTTTCCATTGAATGAGTGATAATCACAAGTGAATAAGTATATTGCTTAGATAAGATTTGATGCAATGTGAAAGAGATGTTTGTAGGGAACCTGATGATTGCAAAATAAGTGAAGACTTTACCATATTTTTAAATTCGAATTAGTATTATTTGAAAAAGGATTTTACATGAGCTTCGGCATTAAAGTTATGTAATCTATAAACATCAAGGCGCTACGTTTGTCCGATTATATTTTATGATTTTAGAATCATTACGCAAATGAATTAAGTTTAATATCTCGATTCGATTCTCGATAAAGTGGCTCCGCTAGCACTGTGGAAATTTGTCAGCACACTGTAGCAGGTCCAAATTTTCTAGATGTTAATTTATGGTCTAATTCACATGATTTTATTTGTCAAAAAAATATAAATATGTCTAACAAATAATTAAAAGGGGGGAACATAATATAAAATTCCAATATCTCCACTGTTTGTAGTTCTCTTCTTTTCATTGGAAGAATTCGTTTCGAATAAACATTTTTGTGTCAAAAATTCTTGGCAGAAGTTCATCATCAACCCAACCCAAATCTTTACTAGGAAGACAGATGACTTCATGTAAATTGAATGAAAATCATTTTTATAGTGGCCCTGTCGTCTTGTAAAATAAGCTATTTTTGTTTGCTTATAAATTTATTTGATCTTGAGCCAACCCATAGCAGAAATAATAAATACAACAAAAATATGTAAAAACATACAATGCTAAAAATAACTTTAAAAAAATAAGAAAAAAACATTTGTTATTACCTTCTTCACACTCTATGTACGAGTAGGGTACTAAAACTACATAATGAACTTTGTAACACGGTGAAGAAGACCATTGGAGACTATAAAGTATATCTGTATATATATCTATATATATATCTGTATTCTTGATCAGATCGATGAAACGAATATACTTAGCCATGCCTGTGTATCCATCTGTACATTTATGATAACTAGTTGGACAACTGATTGAAATTCAAGTTCTTATTAGACAATTTTCTTTTCTTTTTTTTTTTTGGTTGTTCAGCTACAGAGCTAAAGTTTGTACTTGCAAAACCCTAGAAAATATCCTAGGACTACTGTATCGTACATCCTTATATGAGATGTTTCAGGAGTATCTATATTTCATCAAAGTGAGCCTTGAATAATATAACTGAAAATTGTATAGACTTTACATGAAGTTATTAGCTATGTCATAAGTTTACTGGTTTGTATCATATAGCCGCCATTTAAATCCATGGGTATTTGTGTATTAGTTGTGTGAAGAAGATTGCAAGGTCGACATAGTCGAAGATAGTGTCTTGTATTCTCAGTTTTTTTTCTTCTTTTTTTTTTCTCTTTTTTTTTTGAACAAAAACAATATTGGTACTTTCAGTTGACATTGAAAATGAATTTGAAAAGCGCAGACAAGGAAAAATAATGTAAACCTTTTATATTTTTTTATTTATTTATTTATCTATTTTTTTTTATAAACTGCTGTCCCAAAGATGGGCGATGGACTTAATTTTTTAATTGCGCGTTTGCCAGATTAAGTCATAAATGCCATAATGTAGAATTCAACGAAGTCGTTTTTATGAAAATGTTTAATTGCTTAATCGAATAATAAGAATAATGCCAAATTAATTGCCAAAGTGGCACGTGTGTGGTGTCAACGGTGCCGATGGTCAGCGAGAAAAAATTCAAATTTCGTATTAAATATAGATTAATAGCGCCATAAATATTGCACTGTTACGAGCCAACGGGACTAATGCCATTTTAGCGTTTCTGTCTACACTTGACCTTCGGCGACCTTTGCAGTAAAAGCTAGAAAAAAAAAGCCGCACGAATGGTTCAATTATAAAAATAGTCAATTGAATAATTGCCGAAAGTCGCGACACTATAAAGGGGAATAGAGAAGAACCCCTGAACTGGCTTGGGGCTCGTGGGCGTTTTCGTAATATATATTTTTTTTCTCTTTGACGAAAATAAAGAAATTTCGCATTTCACTTTCTGCGCTTGGATTTGCTTTGTTTAATTCCAATGCAATTTCACAGCACTTTCATGTTAAATTGGCGTTGACAGACAATGAAGACAGCCGACGACGCGAATAAAATTTACTTTACATCTTTTAACAAATGTTTTTTTTTTTCGATATCAAATTCCTTGCAAAAAAAAAAAATATATATATATATATAAATAAAATGACAATTTCAAGATCAGCACCCCTCACATGTAATAAATTTTTTTTTACTTACTTTTTATTTGTGCTGTGCCTGGCAGTATTCTGCACTGTCTAGATGAAACTCCATAGATGTGGGAACAGGTCTAACCAGCTGCAAATAAATTGAGAAATTTTTTGATTAAATTTAATTATTACAAATAAATCTCTTAAATTATTAACTAAATTAATAATATTATTGTAGATTACAAGGACCTTTGTGGGGGCACCATAAAAGGAGCCTCTATGGATGGTGGCACGAATGCTGAGTGATAAATCTAGCCATAGAATATTTGATAAATTAAGCTCACTGTTTATTGGGTTAACCTATTGTAAGACTGAAAATATCAGCAAACAACTACTGCAGAAGCTGTAGAGATGAGGATATCTGGAAGAGACCATCCTTTGTCTGATGTCACTATGGGCAAATTCCAGCAACTCGATGTAATTAATTTTAGTAGACTAACTGTTGTAGCCGGTGTAGACAATTTGTCTGTCTGTCGTTGCAAAGTAACATAAGTGGATATGCCCCTAGAATATATATTCTATTTTCTGCACCTGATGAAGTGATTTTTTTTTTTTAGATTTTATGGTAAATAACTTTTATATTATTTAAACTTACTGCTAAAAGGAAACTTAAAATGTCGCAACAAAAATTGTGAGCAACTGACGATTTTTATTTTATTTATTTATTTATTATTATTATTTTTATTTTTGTAAAACATATGTATATTGGCAGAATAGAAATGAAAACATATTTTGACCACATCATTCAGCAGTCACATGACAAAATTCTGAACAAATAGCGGCGTAGTATATACTTGATAGTGCAAGTGCCTCGTGTAGCAGATCACATTACATATTTTAGAATAAAGAAATTTCTACAGCTATACTCGTATCGGAGAACGCAATTCAACCTATTTAAAGCTCTTTAAATAAAATCATTTTTGAGCACGATCACAAAATGAACAGAAAAGCAGACTTCAGCGCGAAAATCATTTTTATTTTCCTAGTAAGTGACATTACACCACTTACCTAGTATACACAGACAAATCCCATTAGTTTCATCATCCCCCCAGCAGAAAGCAATTCAATTGAAAAATTGCATTCCATAATTGCATCAATTTAAAAGGAAAACAAACAAACGAAGAGAGCAACCAAATCAAAGTCAAGCTAAAACTCAACCCACGCGGAGCAATGTGTGACCCCACCCAGTGAACTCATTACACATACGAATAGAAATGAGTACAACACCCCATCCCAACGTAACAAAATACCGGATGTAGTTATTATATTAGCAGGCGACGGTAAAACGTCAAGCGCCTACACTTGTGATGACGCATGTGTGCCATGACTGACATCAGATGTGAGTAGGAGCGGCAAACAAGATTTGATTAGATTTAAGTACTGAGCGAATAACGACACTTTAACAACAACAACAACAACAACAATAATAAACAACAATAAGTGTTTATGATACAATTAAGCTGGTGAATGTTGAAATGCAACTCGTAACTGAACTCATTTCACCGAGTGTTGGCACAAGCGATTGCCCGCTCATTGCTCCTCCATAGCGTAAAGTATATTATGTCTTTCTAGCTTTTATTGTCCCTTTATATTCCCCTTAAAGTACTCTCACGATGTGGGAGCACGACTGTACCGTCGTCAACATGTGTTTGACCGCACGTGTACTTCGCAACTTCTTTATTTGTTGTTCTCTTGTTCATATGCATATTCGCTGTAAATGTATCTATGCATCCTTTCTTTCACACGCGTCTGAAGGCACGTTGCTGTCACTGCTTTTCGTCACATTCGATAGCTCATATCCATTACAATTGTTCTTCCTTATCTCTCTAACCATTTTTATGTGCGTTTAACCACATGTTTGCTGACTTAGCCATGGCTTATGTCCTCTGGAGACCCACCTCCCTTTTTCTTTATCTCCCGCCTAGCACAGCAAGTGTCCTCAGCAGGCATTCAACCATTACCGTCATGTTTTGTATCCCTCTACTCAAGCACATGTTTACCGCTTACTTCGTAATGCTCAAGTTGACACATGTTCTGCTTTATTTACGCCTTTATAGTCCCACGCACAAAACGCCACTACTCTTTCTATTACTTTGAATGCATTGAAATCCGCTGTTTGCTGCTTGGCTGTGTTTTATTTTAGTCATGTTGTATTTGGTAATTTATTTATTTATTTTTCTTTCATTTAATTTAATTTTTCTCTATTTTTTGTACACGTTTTGCTTCAATAGATTTGTGTCTGCGCAAATTCATTGCGAACTTGTTGATTAATTGAAGTGCAGTGCAAATAAAAAAGGTACGTTTAATAATAATAAAAAATAACAATAAATCATACCCGGTGTTTGAGTAATTTTTAACGTAATTGCTAGAAAAAAATAATTTTTTTTTTTTTTTTTAGTATTTAGCTTTTATTATTGTTTTGTTAATGGGCACAGTGTAACAAAATTGAGCATACTCACCAGAAATACAAAGTAACTTTTTCGCTTTGCAGTGTCGACAATAACAAAATATATACACAACTAATCACACAAGCAACAAAATGACAGCGACTTTGGCAAGCAACAATTTTTATGACTTTTTCGTCTCTAGTTTTTTCTTCTTCTTTTTTCGCAATTAACTTTTGTTTTTACATAAATAAAATCTTAATCAGTCTCTTTAATTCTCTCTCGCTATGTTTTCTGTCTTTTTATCGATTTTTGCTTTATCTTTTGCACTGCAAATAAAATCAGAAAACAGAAAACAAAATTTAAACATTTTTTTTTTTAAAGGAAAATCCAAAATTGTTTACCAAAGTTCTACCAAATTGTAAAAAGGCTTGCTAAGAAAACAAACAAAAACTAATAAAAAAATAATAAAATAAAAAATATATATACATATATATAAAAATAAAATAAAAATATATATATAACAAAATAAGAAAAAAATACATAAACAATTATATAAAAAGTATGAAATAAAAAAATAATAATAAATAGTAAAAAAATATAAAAAATAAAAATATATAAAAGTATGCAATCAAAAAGTAATAAAAAATAAGAAAATAAAGTTAAAAAATAAATAAAACCACTAAAATATAAAAAATAAAAATGAAAAACTAATAGTAAAAATTATAAAAAAAATTTATAGAAAAACACAAAAAAATAATATGCAGATAATAAAATTTTTAAAAATCAAAAAATTTAAAAAAAAACAAATTTAAGAAAGAAAAAAAATTAAAAGAATAACACATTTTACTTCGACCATGCCGAACTCGTAATACAATCTAGGACCTCCATGAAAAAGTTACTGTCAATATTCCTATGGTTGAGCAACGAAATTATAACATTATTACAGCATATGTTTCAGAATTAAACTTTATACAAAAAACATTTAAATACTGAAAACCCGAACAAAAAACAGTCTGCTAAGCTTTCGGTCTTAGAGCAAACAAGGGGTTGGTTGGTGTGAGCGCTATCCAGTGGTCTTAGTATATTCAAATTTTGAGGGTTTGCGTTTGGATCCATGGCGAATTATATACAAATTTTAGAAAAAAATAGGATAGGTTAATGGTATAAAATTTGGTGTCGATTGGAAAGTACCCCTCCTGTATTTGTGTATTATAAAGAAATCTTTATGCAAAAGTCGACTAACTACGTTTCTCAAAAACAGAAATTTATTTATTTGAAGTTTTAAAATAATTATTAACTAGTTTCCTACTACCTTCAGTGGCAGCCTAACCTAATTGTATATAAAAGAAAAAGAAAAAATAATGTAAACCTATGGACAACTTAAAATGAATAATACCTGAAGACTTGTTTTTCAAATCTATTTGTTTACAATATATATAATTTCACAGCGCGTATAAGTAAAAAAAATTTATATAAAAAATAAATAAGTAAAAAAATAAATAAGTAAAAATAAATAAATAAGTAAAAAAAAAAAAATAAGTAAAAAAATAATAAATTTAATTTAATTCCAAACAAATTGTAAAAACGTAAATTGTAAAAAAGTAAAAACATCAACAAAAATAATTATGCAAAAATATGCCAAGCACGAAGTCAAAGTTACGCGGCACTTGAACTTGAAACAATCTGAGTGAGTATGTTGGCGGCGAGAATGGCGAATAAGAGCAACGGAAGCAGCTGACAAACACCGTTGTGACATTTTTGCACAAACAAACTAGAAGTATCTCGAAGTATTAATACACATCAATACATACACTCCCACTCATTTAAGTATGTCTAATTGACTTAACAAACGAACGTGCCCAACCGAGCTGAGCAGGTAAGTGCAAAAATCTATTAATGGCCACTCATTTGCGACGCGTTTCTCTGTTTGCTATTTTACGGCACTACAAACAGCAACAGCAACAATAAAACGCACGTACGCCTCATACACTTTAGGCACTTTTTTGCCTAATTTCCTAGTCGTCGCCGGTCAATGTCGCCATTCAATTCTCAAATCTTATCAAATACGCATAATTTTCTCATTACGTATTCCAACTTATTCTTTTGCACTCGATTTCGCTCCCTTGCTCTTCTCCTTCACATATAGTCACATCACACTTTACCAGATATTGTTTTCTTTTATTTTATTTTTTGCTTTTATTATCACTCTTATTTCTCTATATTCTGTTTTGTGGTTTCCAAGAACTGATATCGTTAGGTAAACATTGTGAATAGAAAAATTGTTTACTTTCTTAATAGAAATGTTCTGTTTCGAAAAGTTTGTAGAAAAGATAAATCGCTGGAGGCGTGGAAAGAGAACATTTCTTGGAAGTTATGTGCTTTTTAAAAGTTGTTACAATGCATCGAATCAATCAAGTGGGCCAAAGTGGGGCAGTTTGCGTTACTTTGGCATAGCTCATGTGTGTAAATTACGAATAATTGAAGTCTTTATTCCACCTTTTCGAATTAAGTTTTTAAACTTTTAGTGCAAGAAATATAGTAGTTTTGTATATATTTTTATATTCGAATCCATTTTTATATTTCGAAACGAAGAGTTTTTAGATTCGAATGAATTTACTCCAACTTTTTTGTACAGAAATTACAATTTTTCACAATTTTTTCTTAGGTTTTTTTTTTTTTTATTATTATGCTTCTTTTTCGTATAAATTTTGATATTCTAATTCCTTTACCCAATTTTACAATTTTGCTTCATTTCGCAAAGTCAGCAACTATATTCGAACCGCGACCTTTCGCGTTTACTCACGTTTTCTGTTCAATTTTAGGGAAAAAACTCCAAAGGCTAATGCTGGGTATACACGTTGATTCGTATGCCTTCGTGCGCGAGCCCGAAACATAAGTAGTGGCGCAGTGGGATAAGCGCTGGCTTTGCATTCGCAAAGGCCCGCGTTCGGTTCAGATTCCCAGCGTCGACAAGCAGGCAGGCATAAATCCTAATGTAATGGGAATTCTCGCATATATGTTATATACAGATAAATGGTCGCACATTATACAATATACAAAACCACCTAGACGGGGTTATTTAATTACATACTTCCGTTTGACCTCTTCCTCAATGGAGAATTGGGTTTAAGGCACAGGGTACGTTATAAAGTACTCAGTGCTTTAACTTATATTTTCAAGCAATTATTTCGAAGCCAATACCTCTATTGCGGAAGTTCGAATAATTTTTTTTTTCACTTTCGAACACTTGGGGTTTTTTAGATTCGAACTCGCATTTATTGAATATAATTCATTTTTGAACAACTGTTTTCGAAATCAAATTTTCTATTGAAAGGAATTTGTTATTTTTTACTCTCAAACAGTTTTTAAGGTCTTCACGTTAGAAATGGCATTTATTTTAAGATTTTTTATAAATAGTCTTCATCATAGTTTAATTCTCGTTATTATTATTATTACTAAACCAAAATACTTGTTTAAGCTTCAAAAACATTATATTTACCCTAGCTTGCCTAGTTAGTATATTATATTACGAAAACAGTTTCCATTTCGCTAAAGACATTTATCGCCTAGATGCGTCTTATAAATTAGCTACTTAGCACTTGAACGACATGGAAACCCCATGAGGGCAAAAACCGGTTTTCGGAGAATTACAAATCAATTGTCAGCCGTTTATTGTTAACACACAAACAATAAAAATAACAACAAACAATAAACAAGTACAATAACAACAAAATTAAAAACAGCAAAGTACAACAACAAGGGCCTTTAAAATGAGCCTGAGAAATCTTTAAGCGATTTCAAATATGATTTGTCACGAATGCGAGGTACTCGTAAACCGTGGTGATAATTTTAATGAAGCTTTTCTGTCAAACGGTCAGTCTGTCTATCAGTATTTCGCTCTGTTTTAACGTGTTGTAGAGATGGCGACGCACATATCCATTAAGGCAGATAAAAATAGTCGCCCATAAAATTCTTTTGCATAGTGTAGATGCCATCGCAGGCACAAAACACACAAACAAGAAACACACACAAAAAACACAACCGGAAGTAAAGAAAATGAGCATAAAATAAAGAAATAATTGTAAATTGTAGATGTGCGAAATAAATCAAAGCAAAAACTTTCACTCTGCGATTTTTAGTTTATTTTTTATTGCATTTTTTAGCGTATTTTTTACCTTTTGTTGCAAGTAAAAGAGTATTGAAATACACAAAGTTTAAAAATACTGCAGAATACGTTATCTTTATTTTGGATTATTTTTTAATTTGTCTATTTGGTTTTTCTTGACTTATGCAACTGAACTACGTCGCGACGTTTTATCTTTTCGAATATTTGAACGACGACAATGACGCGTGATCAGTTAGGCAAGAAGTGCTCCGTTCTTTGTTTCAATAAACATTTTTTTCGATCAAATCGATTTGAACTTTTAAACACACGTCGGCGCTGTATTCGCGCACACGCTTCAACTCGAATTAATCGCCTGTTATGCGACGCGAAAGTATCTCGATTAGATATCGACAGGTGTCAATTCGGAGACGTTGATCAATTACAACATTCAGCAGACGCGAAGAGTTGTCCCGAGATGAGCTCAGTTTCATCATTTGATGTCGAATGAGTGACTGAAAATGCGAGCGTTGTCGAAAAACTGACGATTCAAGTAACAAATGCTGCACCAAATGAACATCAAATTGTCGCATGTTATAATAAAGGTAGATGATACATGCGCGAATAGTATATGAAAACAGCAACGGCAAGTGTAGACTTACTCGAACAATTGGCAAGTACAGCAGTTGAGAGAGACCAAAAGAGTGGGCGAGTCAAGTAAGTGAGTGAGTGAGAGAGAGTGACTCAAATAAATAAGTGATAGAGTGAGTGACCGAGCATATGACGCGAATGAGTATATTAGGAGGATATGAGTGGTTTAGTGAGTTAACCAAGTCAGTGAGCGAGCACAATATGATTTTAACCAACCACGAAGGCGAGTGAGTCAAGTAAATGATTGAGTGTGTGAGCAAGCCAAATAAGTAAATGAGTGAGCCAAATAAACATGTGCATAAGTCAAGCAGTGAGTGAATGAGCCAAGTTAGACTCGATGCACATCAACTAAAAAAATACAAACCATCGTTCACATTAAGGCTAGACGACTGCATCTTTGTGCTGCCGCCGACTACCCTTGAACTTATTATTTTTTTTTAGAGACATTCTTGTTATGTAGGTAGTAGACAGCACAGCCCCTGCGGCGTCCACACCCTCGAAATGAAACGTAAACAAGCAAAATGTTGGTCGCACTGTAGACGTCATGCAATTTGAAAGACTGAAGATGTAATTGCCATTTTTGAGATAATTTTTTTTTGTCGGCACGGCAAAATCATTTAAGGTATACCAAGCTAAAATGAGTGAATGAGTATAAAACACATATACAGCTTACTCAAAGTGAACGAGTGAGTTAGACATAAAAGTCTACACAGATTTCGAGTGAGTTTCTTTATTTAAAACATTCAACATTTTCGCGGTGGTATTTTTTTTTCTGTTTTTCCTTTTACTACTTTATAGTCCTTTACTATTTTATTGTGCTTATACAATGCTGTCTATTTACATATATAAAAACATTGCTATGAAAAACATTTGCGATTGCAGGCGCACTATAAAAATCAGTAGACCGTTTGAGTAAACAACAGAAGCTCTTTCACTATTTATCGACCTCTCTACCCTTAATTAACACTGCACTTTTCGGTCAGTTCAGCTGCTACTCTCTGTGCAACACCTATCAACATTAACTGCGCTATAATTTTTAACTACATTGAGCAAATTTTATATGACCGCTTGCTTAATGCTAAAAAGAAACGCTTTAATGAGCGTTTCAAAATGTGTAAATAACTCGAGTCGTTTTAGGTTTGACGTTTTTTGTGATTTTGAAATTTGAGTTTAATTCTGAGTCGCACTGTCGCGCCGTTATCAGCATTAAAATGTCAGAATGAGTAATTACAGTTGAAGGTATGCAAAGTCGTAATACGTAATAACGTTTAGCGTAAGCAGAGGAGGTGTGACGAAAATTCTAGTAACTAAGCTACGTCTAGTAATGAGCAATACAGTTTTTAGTTCAAAGCAGTAACAGCTAAGCTGAGGTTCTTTCCTTAACGCTGTGCATTTTAGTAACTCCTCTATCTTTTAATATTACGGGTGTAATATATATCCAGATTCACAAGTATCTATCTATCTATCTACCTACCTATCATTCTCTGAATAGTCACAGGCAATCTCACAGTCTCTAATTATGATTAATATGACCGAAAAATCATACGTTTTTTCCATTATCAAGCTAAGATCAACGGGCAAATAAAAATAAGATGATACGCAGCAAAATGATTCAAGCGAGTGAATCAGCCGAACAAAAAATTATTCCAGATTACAATTTTTTTTGTTTTGGCTTCTCTGGAATTATTCACCATCAATCGTTGTTAAACCAATGACAATAAAATCAGACAATTCAACTCAACTCAACTCTGCCCCCTTCAATTGTCACGAATATGTAGTTATGAGCATTACGAAAAATATATTTGTTGTTATTGTAAATAAAGACATCCTATCGAGAGCTTGAATTTTATTAAGATAAAGGATACTTTTGTTTTTGTTTGCTTACAAGGTCAACGCTAAATAACAAAAGTCAAGTAGAACACAAGAAAATTTGCTCGGAGCTAATGCGGTCAACAACTAGAATAAGTACGTACCTCCCCAAAACAAAACAAAACAAAACAAAACACTAAAGTAGTGGAAACAACAGTCATGGCAATTTGTTTTTATTGCTTCGTTAAGAGAGCATAAAGCTAGAAAAATAATAATAATATTTATAAAGTAAAGTAAAAACAAAAAAACAAAAAAAAAAACTATAATCGGCTTGTACAGAGATCTAGTACTCTACAAACACGAATTTAGCTCAGTTAAAACAGCAATGACTGAAATATATTGGCAGCCTACAGAGTAGCAAAAATTAGGCTCTTATTAGGAAACTCTATAGCAGCGATCGCCAAAGTGTTGATCCGCGGACCACTAGTGATCCATGAGAAAATTTCGCTGGTCCCCAGAAAAATGTGGAATATACTTACTCATCACGTTATGTTATGTTTTAAGATGCATTGAAACATAATTCAATTTATATCAATGATTCCTTAATACATCATTTTATTTACTAGGTACATTTTATGTGTTCCTACTTAGATCGCAATTTTTTCATAAATATATTTAACACAAAAAATCCTATTAGTGGTCCGCAGGACTTAAATTATGAATCTACTGGTCCGTGAGGTTAAAAAGTGTGACGACTGCTGCTCTATAAAATTCACTTTCAATAAGGTCAAGTAAAATTTCAAATCCATACATCAAGAAGATGAAAAGAAGTTTCTGATATAGACTAGCTTACACGAATTTTTAAGGACTTAACTGCTTGGCTGCACATCTTCCATGCAGTCTAAAATATCTCGCTTACTAGGTAACAAAACACATTAAGTCAGAAGATTTTTACTTATGTCAAGTGTACAAAGCAAGAAAAACTGTATAAAGAAGCGCCTATGGCGAAAATGCGCTGAAAAATATGAGGAGACACAAAAAAACGCCACAGGAAATTGCAAAGAAGACTACGATAACGACGAATTCAGAAGAGAAAAGTTATCTTTTCTTCTTTCTCGTTTTCTTTTATTTTCTTTATTTCTTTTTATCTTTAGTGAAAACTCTTACAGAAAAAGTTGTTCAAGTAAAATAAATAAATTATGCAGTCATTTCAACATGAAGGTCAAACAAGTAAATGGAGAAGTGAGCACGCGATTTAATTTCAGAAAAGCGGCGGCTGTGGTGCTGTGGTTGGGCGCTCCTCCCCTGAGGGCTGCGCTATAGCGTTGATGTTGTGTAAAACTTTGAATTGTGGCATGTAATTTTATTAAAATTAATAATACTATTAAGAATTATAGAACGCTTTTTTGAAGCGCCGCCCCACCCAACGTTGCTTTAACGCTTCAATGCATTTCAGCTTGCGTACATTGTGGTTTTCATGTCGCATGCAGTCAAATCGCAAAGGAAGTTAGATGCGCTATTGAAATTGCATACAATACAATTCTTAGTTGCTGTTGTCGTCAACGTCGTTTGGAGGTCTGTGTATGACATGCAAGTATACAATACAATGCTTCTGACATTGAACTGTCACACAAAAGGCCCGGCATGCACAACTTACAACAACCAACGTGCCACCGGACACCCCTTTCATTATTATGCAATTAGCTACCATGCAATGCTATTATCTACTTCATCTGATTCTTATTCGTCGACTATTTTTTTTTTTTTTTATAAAATTTCTCATTATTGTCATCGCAACGTTGTTTCACTCAACTGACATTATCTGATATTAGCTTGGAATCGGCTCAGAAATCGCTAATCTTATCGGTATGCATTTGTTTTTATAGCATATCAAAAATGATTCGCAATGCCTGATTGCAGTATATATACAAATTATTGTATTTGAAATAATTCCATGCAAAAATGATCGGTCGCCTCAAGCCATCGCCGAAAGAGTAAGGTAAACTTGCCTGTAGCGAATCCTCACAGGACCAAAAAATCACTTTGTTATATGAAAAATGAAATGATATCTACTCGAAAAGCTGTGTGCTAGAAATCAATTCGTAACAGGGGGAGCTTCGTTGTATCGAAGTTCGTTAAAGGAGAGTTCAACTGTAGTTTGCAGATAACCTTTTATAAATATTGGAATATACCATAAAATCTGCAATTACTGCATGAAATAAAAATTGTTCATTATATAAAAATGTAGCTTCTTTTTTAAAAAACAGAGCAAAGAAATCTATGGAGTTAACTTAATATATAGGGAATTTCACAGCATAAAGTAGACGTATCTTAAAACCAATTCGTCATGTTTGATTTATTTAGAAATAATATATTATGCCAACTAACACATGGATTTATCCATATCTATTTTTAATAGGTAAGACCATCCTGGTTGGTTTTAAAATTTAGACACGAAGATTGTGAAGCAAGATTAGTTGAATAGAATTACAATGCACACGATCCAGCGCAATTTCTTAACACATCCATTCTCACTCAAGTAACTCTTTAATTATGAACGAAATTTGTGCTAGTTTCATACAACCGATTAAAAGCAAAGCATTTTTCGGTTGCTATGCATCTGTGAATTGACGTACTCAGCAATATACAATGGACTCAGTACTTTTAAAAATCATTATATGAGGAGACCTTCTGAGCAACTGCAGCGCTAGTATCTTCTCGTTTCTTTCGAAAAATTGTCTCACAAAGTCTCTTCTCCCTGTTGTCAGGTGTTGACTTAAATCTCTAAAAAAAATCTCATTTAACAGGCACAAGCGAAAGATACTATGTCCGATTTCTGAGAATATGTAATTCAGTCTGCCACGTCTGGTGTCTGTGCACATGCCATTTTATGGTTTGCCAGGCACGACAAACATATGGATAAATGCGCAGACTTCAGACAGAAGATAACAGATAAACTCAGTGTGCATGGCTCAATGACGTCTACTATGCTTCAGTTGGTGTCATATTAAAGAAAAAATAAATAAAAATAAAATCACAGCCAGTAGTATGTCGGACTGACGTGACAAATATAGAGACAAAATAAAAGGAAATAATATTATTTGCTGGCAAATAAAAATTTTTTTTAAATATAAAATAAATAAATAAAATAAAAAACATAAAAAATAAAATAAAATAAAAAAAAAACGATGAGACAAAGAAAAACCGCATGGGAAGAAGTGACTTACTCTTGCGCGTGCAAGAGTATCAAATGACTGAAATTTTACGCCTCTATTTCCTACTTATTATTTTTTCTGAGGCCAATGTGCAATGGAGCGTGCACAATACAAACCGAATAGAAACAAATTAATTCATTAATTAATTAATTTGTAAATACTTAGTTTGCAACAAATGAGCTCAGTGAAAGCGAAGGAGAAAAACGTGCGCCTTTAACGTTCAACGAATCTCAATTAACCCGAGACAAAGGCAAATGTTGTATAAAAAGTAAGAGTGTAAAGGGAACGAAGAGTGCAGTGCTAGTGAATAGCACAGCGTAAACAAAATTCACAAAGGGATACACCATATACGAGTACAGAGAATGCGTTTTTCACATATGTATCTTGTTCAACAACCACATACTCCCCCCTTGGCATATGTACCACCAATGCATGGGCTGGAAAGTTGATTGTCCTCGCACAGACCGACGAGTCCAATGCCATCAAGAACCGAAAAGCAAGCAAAAGCATGCAAGAAGAAAGAGGGGTGAACAAACGCAAAGGGGCGAACGTAATCGATGAATGTATCTGGCGGCTTAAAACTGTGTGAGCGAGTAAGCACGCTATAGATTGCACACATTGTCTGTGTTGTGAGTACAACGTCGAAGACGATGACGACGACAGCCACAGCAAAGCCAAGGACAAAGGTAAGGAGCAAAGCAAGGAAGTCGAATCGCGTCGCGTTGCGTTGCGTCTAAGAAGTTTTTGCAAAGTTTTACTTTTATTTCTATTTATTTGCATTGCGTGCATTGCAAAGGCGAATTTGGCATTTCAATGAGACGGGAACTGCGACGCAATGCAACGCAACGGGACGTCAGAAAGACGGAAGCGATTTCAGGTTTCTTCGGCAAACAACAAACAATAAAATACGAAAAAAAGGAGGCCCAGACACAATCGAAGCTAAAACCTAAGTGAGCTGAGAGAAACCCAGAGTTCATTGACTTACAACGACAAGCCAACGACAATCGTCGACGATGAAGACGACGACGACGATGAAGAAGAACGACCATGAAGATTATCATCACCCAGGCAAACAGACACAAATGCAGTTTAGCTTTGGCGATATGCAATAAAATAAAAAAATAAAAAAAAAAACATATCAATAAAAGGTAAAAGAATGCAATGAAATCATTGAACAGAGTAAACATCGTCGAAGGGCTCAAATAAAGTATTATCGATTGGACTCAACTTAAGTAGTGCTTGGTTCAACAGCTTATCGCACCTTCTTTGAGAACCACCTCGTTTATAATCTCCACTAAATTTAATAAGTCAACAAGTCCAGAAGTCCGATATACAATTCGCAACTCAAAGGGAAAACTGATTGAAAAAATAAACTGGTATACTCAACGCAGCAACCCGATCCGAATGCATCGCATATTTGAACGAAAAAAACCTCTAGCTTCAGTCTTATAGAATACCCGGCGTTACCCGGCTTTACACAAGGCAGCAAAGCATATACATCCAACGAAAAATCTTGTGCGTGGTTTTGTCTCTCTTGCCCCAATCTCAGTGACCATTATATACAGAAAGAAGATAACGAAAAGCGTAATACTATTGTTTACTAACAACAACAAAAGAAAATTCATAAAGGAGCCAAGTATAAACAACGAAGTAACGTACGAAACTTGTTATGCTTGGTCTTGCAGTGATTTTCCCAAGACTTAATCCTAAAAAACATGTTATCCTTTAAATAATCAAAAAAATTAAGTATGCCAGTCTGCTCTATAGAAGAAGGGTGTTGTTTTAAGAAAAAAATAATTCAAATCGGTTCAGTAAATTTTGCGCCAAAACGTTACATACAATTTCCATATAAGTAATATTCTATAATAGTATAGAAGTAAAACCTATTATGTATAGAGCTTTAAACAATATAAAATAACAGGTTTCAAATAACAAATTATTAGTCTATTCACTGTATTCTGAGATCTACACCCGCGTGTTGTGTAGAGGGCTGAGTTAAATCAAATTTTTAAAAGGCTTCAGTCAAAACTGCTGCGGAATTCTGTCAAAGATCGAGACCTGCACAATATCACAACTAACAAGAAGAAGTTTGTTAGGTTAAATATCAGAGATCCCTCACAGCTGGGAGCTCATTCACATATCTTCAGCTATCAAAACTTTGTAAGGCTTCATTGCTTGTGTCACCGAACACCGGTTGGTTGATCTCCTATGCTTATTCAGAACTTTAGTAATACTCCTAGAACAACATAATAATTCTGTAGTCCAGAACTGAAGTCTATCCGGAACTAATGTTGCGAGCTAGGATATCCTAAGATCCTCGAATTTTATGAATTTCAGATAAAGATCGTCCTAAGACCATCTAGTTAAGTACTTTAAAAAATTAAAATAAAAAGATTAACTCAAACGGATACCCAGAGTAAGTGACCATTTCCGGAAACATTTTATGACGGAATGTACAACAAAGTTGCTGGGTGAAGCTCCAGTCTTTAACGCAAACCGATTAGAAAAGCTATCCCGATGATTGGTATTGATATAACACCTATTTGCTTAGCTAAATTTGACTCTGTTTCACAAAGTGCTTGACAAAATTGAAAGACACGAAGAAAAGCTACAGCAAGTGGCACGTGATTTTCGACATTAAATTACTGTTAGACTAGAGCTAGAAACAAATAGCAACGCCAGTGCAACTTCACGTGATATACCAACCAATTAGTAACTCATTATCACCAAAACGCTGATAAACATGAACATGCGATTTTTTTGTCATAGGAAACCTAACACGACCACACAATTTATTAAACGAGAAACTTGTTATAAATAAAAACCAGTCGCAGTCGGAAAAAATGTCTAGACGTGCGACAGTGGAGATGCAAAATCTAAATTTGAATAAACAAGAAACTTTTTTTTCTTGTTTTTGTTGATGGCTTTACCAGACACACCACCATTTTCGACTGGATGTGGTCCAGGGCGCACAATAAATATAATGTAATTAATGTCTGGCAAACATAGTAATAAAGGACGGACAACCACTTTTAGGCAATTGTTAAAATTGTTTTTCAGTGCCTACGAAATTATAAAAAGGAATTTTTCAAAGTTCAAGGTTCACGTTCAACTGAATGATTGAAGTGCGAGTTCAAGGTTATTATTCGTGAGCAAGCAAAACAAAGGAATAAATGTACTTTTTCGGTCTGTTTACAAGATAAAATGCTTTGTTATTCGAAAGTTTGTTTACGACAATAATTCTAGGAAAAGCACGAAGTTTAAGGGGTTTTTCTACCGAAAATATGCAATAGAATTTTGTTGACGGCATTAAATGATTTCATTTTTAGTGAAAGTAATACGATAGCATATTGTGTCAGCTTCAGAGACGAAAATGTATATAAATAGATTGAAGTATTTGCTTGTTTTATTATGACGGCTTAAGTTGATTACAGAAAATGCGCCTAAAAATATGCAAAGAAGTGTGAATAATAAAATTATACATGAGAAATCAGATATTCCTTTAAATATACTTACTTACTAACTGACTACAGAAAGAAGTAATAAATTAAATGTATGCCAACTTCAATGCAAAAAAAAATTATTTGAGTTGAAATTTTAATACCATTTGGTTTCAGAACCAAAAAGTATGCAAATCAAACTGGTAAACCACCTTAAACATGACTAATTTCAATTAAAGCGCACTAAACTTTATAGTCCAACAAAATTATACAAATTGTAAGAGCAACTGTTCTTAATTTCAACACAACACAAACCACATTAAAGCCACTGAAAGCAGATGAAATGAAGCTGAGCCAGCATGGAACAAAGCCTCAAGAGACAACAATAACAACAAAACAAAATCCTCACCGAGTATGTTGCAGAGGCTGGTAGGCTAAAGAAGTCAATGCTTTTGCGTACGGAAGCAAGGCAAACGACTAAACCCAAAAACAGTAGGTGCAGACTATGCTGCAACAGCTGCAGACCGATAGGCTAACCAACCAGTCAGAGAGGCAGGCAGATCGACGGACACAGTAGCAGACAATGCCTATAGCTGAAAATTTTAATAATGCTGATGAGGATGATGATATTTACTGGTTGTTGTTGTTGCTGCTGCTGCTGCTTTTTGAATGCCACAAAGATTGCAGTGGCAAGAGCAGCAGTTAAAAGCGTACCACATATGCCCCAAACAACAGCGCACAATCGAAAGGGTTCGAAATGCCTACCACGAATAACGTATCATCATAGCAGCGAGACTGTGCGTGCATGTACATGGTAATAAAGCTCGTCAATTGTGCGCCCCTACGACCACTGCCTTGTTGCACAAAATATTATTCATTGTCCGTGGTCAAGGACTGTTGTCGGTCACTGAACTCAAGTGGGTTTTGACAGGACTTAATTTAATTAGAAACGTTGTAAAAAACTGTACCTAGGAAATTGATTAAAATTGTATTGCCAAATAATTTCACTGTATACCTTACGGCATCTAACCGGGTGTATTACATACAGCCATGAGCTCGTTAAATTTAAGCTAAATTAATGTCTAATTGCTTGCAATAAAGGGAGAGTTGAACACAATAAATACGAATTTCCAAGCATTAACTAAGAGTAATTAAGTTTTTAAGTTTTTTGGCTGAAGAGTTCAAATTGATTATTCATTTTATGTTTATGTTTATTATGATGCCTAAAAGTATGCAGTGGAAACCCAATTAAGCTAATAGCAAGCGACGCCTATCATTAAACAATTTGTCAATCAATTTATGGACACGCATACAATGGCGCACGTGTTAGAACTCAAAAATTGTGTAGTTTGCGTGTTTCAACGCCCGACTTTATACTACTGCAAAATATAAATTTTGTTCGATACTAAAAAGACCACTTCACTTGAAGCTAGAAAAATGTTCAATACAAACAAAAGGCTTCAAACTTTCTGCGGCGCCGAAAACTATGTTACGAAAATAATTGTAGCTGTGTGTAAGAACACAGGTATACTCTTATAAAAACAGTGTATATTTCAACGCACCACATCCCAAAGGTCAATGACTTTGTAAGGAAAAAATTATATTAATCCATAAATAGGGAAGAACAAACAAAACAGGAAAGCGGCAATGGCAGCAAAAAAAAAAAGGTAAAAAATTAATGTCAACGTTGACATACGCCTACTTGTTTTTCTTTCTGTTGTACACCCGCAATGACTGACGACCATGATGTTGAAGACCGTAACGACGTCACGCCAGTTTTCGCATCGATTTTTACTGCAATAAACGCGAATGCGACATGACTTGGATTCACTGCCTCACTTCGCCCCGCAACAGATACCGTTGTCTCTTCTCTTTTGATAGTCATTAGCCTATTTTATGTGTGAAGTAGAAGTCTACTGCCACAAAAATAGAGGAATATAATTGTACACATATACATATATATTTATGTAAAACTATAAATGTTTGTAGCATAGTTGCAGGCATTAACAGTGGGTGTGTGCCTACTATTATCGGCAGACATTAAGTAGAACTTGTAACATATTTCTTGGCAGTCAACAACACATTGGCGCACTACGCAGCCAACAGCCTAGTTTTGTTATGCGATGCTCTAAGTTCAATGTACCGTCGAGTATGCAGCAGTTTTAAAGATAATTGCTAGATACACTACATAATCACAACAATATGCATCACTATATTCAACTTAATTTTACAATAGGAATTTGTTTCCACTCAAGATGCCGTTTTGAGAATGTTCAAAATTGTTATTATTATTGTTTGACTGTTTTGACTTGTGCTGCGGGGAATCAATATATTCAGCCTTATAAATTCTCTTCTAAAACTATAAATATTCCAAATCTGCCAGACGCATTTTATTAGCGGCCTTCGAATGCAAACTTTCATTGTCAGAGGTTCTATTCAGTCAGTCTACAAAATTAATGTCTAATTTTAGGTGTTTTGTTTAAAAGCTAATAACAATTTTCATAGTTACAAAATCTTTGTATACTATTAGGTGAAGCCTATTAACGCCCAGAATTACATTTGCCAATTTTATGTTGCATAAATAATTAAGACATTTTACCCTAAACAAAAACTTATCACCAGCATTAGAAAATTAAACAACCCAAACGCAAAAACTTCAAAAGAACCAGCAAAATGCATAACATTATGTATGAGAAAAAAAGGAATAACAAATGAAAACCTCAACTGAAAAGTTGTAAAACAAATTAAGAAATAATTGCTTTAAGAGTTCGACCTACCAACTTCAGAACGAAAGGAAAAACCAACGACGAAAAACAAAAGAAAATGTCAATGCTTTTAGTGACAGAAAACCAATTTGAAATGGGTTTGAGAAAGAAGCAAGAGAGATCTCGAAACAATTGGCGTAAGGAGTTCCAGCACAAATGGAGAGCGGTCTGAACAGCATCTAAACTCGCACATACACACACAAACTGACTCTACCATCGCGCTGTGTAGAGTTTTCGAGTTTTTGAGCATTTAATCCAGAGAGTCATGAAAATATCGATTTTACTCACAGGCCCAAGCATATGAACACACAGTATAGCTTGCAGTACATAAGCAGTGTGGAGAATGAAAATGGAGAGAATTATACCGAGAGTGCTCGAGTGCAGTAAATAAATTAGACCCTTTTTATGGAGAAGCAAAAGGAAACGTTTCGATTTGGGTTTGAGTACCGCATGAGCCCAGTCACAAACCGTTTTATGTTGTCTGTGAGTAGTAAAACCCACTAAGCGAGTAGAGGTGTGTGTATGTGATTTATATGTTTTGTAATGCATTGCATATTTTTGGGCGGTGACCAAAAACATTCACTGTGGGGATACATACAGTTCTAGTTCTAATGGCTACCAAAGCGAGATGCAACAATTTTCATTGCTGGCTTATGCCAATAAAAAAATATATATGGATTAAAGGTAGTCATAAAATCTAATTTATTAGTGTAAGCCAAAAAGACAACTTCAATTTTTTTCAATCCACCAATCTGTCGTAGTAAGGAAGTATATAGAATGAAAACCAAGTCACAGGCCACTCAATCATGACATCAATACATAATCCAAAAGAAGCGGAAATAAGCCACTGAAGCGTGCAGGAAGTGAAGCAACCAAGATAGTAAGTAGTCTTTTGTATTGTGTTTCACAAGAAAAACTCATAGAGATTGTACAATGTCAACAGTACAAAACGCGCGTGCCAAAGACGCTCAAACTAATGGAAGTCTAAAGCCTACATTAAGGCGAGCTTGTGGTTGAGGTTGTTTCGTTTGTTCAATCAGTGACAATATTCTAGGCAAGGTGTGTGAAAGTATGTATAATGTGGCGGTTTATCGGAAAGTAGTTTTCCTGTCAGAGCAAACCTTAGTAAAGAAGTGGGTTTATTAGACTAAGTAGTGAAATTGAAAGGAAAGAGGGTATCCGCTTCTTAGAAAAAGCTTTATGGAAAATTCATCCAGAAGTAACAAAGATTGTAAGTATCAAAAGATGATTCAATATAAATCAAGCTTGAAAATATTAACATTTCAATTTTTTTGCTGCGAAAAAGTATGCTATACAAATGTGCAAAAATCAATTTGATTTAACTCGTAGGTTGTAAAAGACCGAGTTAAGAGCATGTTGTAAAAACTATTTAAACCAACAAGCAAAAATTTAAATTCATTAATTTGTTATATAACGAATTGCCTTAACAGCGGAAAGTATGCAAAAAGAAAAGCAATAAAATGAAAATAACGTCAATCAATTTAAAACAAATGTCAAAAATATACTATAAATAAAACGCACTATTCGTCGTAGATAAAGCTTGCGGATGAATTAATATCCCCAGAACATACCTGAACGCGTTTCATAGATCACGCTCTACAGTTAAAAAACCAACTAAACGCGAGACCTTTCGATATGACGTCATCAACGCCAACGTTATCAAACTGCTTTGACGTGTGACCTTTTCCGCACATTGTTGTTGCTGTTTTCTACAGGATCACGAGGAAATGAAGTTCTTCAAACGTTAGTATTGGGAAAAACATAGTCACGTCAACAACTGAGTCGTCAAGCGCACCCACAGCCAGCAACGTTTTGAAGCGTAGGTTGTCGAGGTGGTGATTTTACCGGTCCAGCGCAACAAGTTGTTACCTAACGCCTACGTACATCCATGCGTAAATGCGTCATAGACGCTTGCAACTCAATAGCCAATTAAACGCCTACAAAGCTACTAGCATTTCTAAGGCTGCTGTTGCCCTACAAAATAAACAAGAAACTTCTCGACTAATTTCAATCAACATTTTAACACACGTTACAACAAAACAGCTTGGAAAGTAATTCACGTCACTTGCGCACTAAGCAAACTGGATTTAGATGGATCGGCCATGAATGAAACATTAAGTGAATATGTCTTAAATATGGTGATAAAGGCCTAAAAGTATGCTACGTCTGTTATCTATACAAATTACCCCGCAGAGTCGACCAATTTATAGTAGCCTATTATGGTGCCGAGAGGGGAACATAAATGGGTTAATTATTTTCAATTTGGAAAGATTTTTCTCTTTGTTTGTATCCAGATGAAATGAAACAAAAAGTGAAAATTTAGTAAATTGCGTTAGAAAGGAAAACACTTTCAAGTTGGTTAGGTTAGGTTTTTTTTTTTGAGACTTTAAAGTTGTCTTTTAACACAGAAATCAAATAAAGGGCATGGAAAATTAAATAAAATTGAGATTATTGCGTTTATTTTACTTTACATCGTACAAGATTATGGAAAGCTTTAGCCTTAAAGTATGCTAATAAAATGGAAAAAAGAAAGAGCAACTCATTGTGGAAAGTAACTGACGTGGCAAATTTTTAATTAAGGGTGAAATTCTATACATATTGACATTTGATTGGCGGTAGGCGTATAGTGAAGTTTTTTATTTACTCTATATAAAATAGGTATTAAAATATTTGAAGATTTTATTATGGAACACAATTTTCTGCAGTTTATCTTTAAAATTTATAGAATGCTTTAATAGAAATAGCGTTACCCGGTATCAATTCTACTAAAAGACAAACTCAACGTAATGCAATTATGTCACTACAAATTGGTACAAAGAACAGCACCCACACAAAAGGACTATTTTTAGCGCACTCTGCCATAGAGCAACGGAAAATTTGTATTTACCGTTGACACAAAATTAATTAAAAGCAAGAAAAAAAAACACCACTTTTATATACCATAAAGCAACGATGAAGTTGACGCCAAATCGCGCCAGCCTGACATTTTCAAAACACAGCGTACACATATGTAGGCGCTTCGACCGACCACGCCGCAAAAAAGCTTTCAAGGCTTGATTGCATTCCATTGTGAAATACTGAATGACAACTACAACGACACAACTGTGATAATGGCGATGACGGTAAACGACAATTGTGAAAAAAATGCAATTTGGGCAAACACAAATACGAATTTACTGCAAAACAGCAACGATCCCGAATGGAAGCACCATTTCATGCACCATTTTATGCACTTGATTTTTGTACTAAAAATACAAAATTGATAAATCACACAATATTTTAAATAGTCGAACGAACGGACTTCTTTGTGGTTTGGTGCACTGCAATTAGTTCTTCAAATGGTAGTGGTTGGCCATAAATTGTGTCAGACGCCACAAACGAGTACTTCCGTGTCGCTTTTGTACATTTTAGTGCGCCGATAGACTATTTTTAAATTGTCGCAGCGTTTGTGAATTGTGCACAGTTCACAACACGTGACGAAATCGTAGTGGCTGAGCTTTCGCTGATTGAGTGGTGGGTGTGGCTGTGACAATTGCAGTGACAGCCGTGTGCGGTTATCTGATATACTCTTGTTCTGGCTTATTGGTAGATAGTATTAAACGTTAGAATTAATGTTAAAGCCTGTGTTATTCGTTTACAAATTAAAAGTGAAATGTGTTTTATATATAGTAGAAAATAGTCGTTTAATCCTGAACTCTGCAATTTATTGCTCAGAAAATTGCTGAAAATCTGTTGAATGTATGTAAGGTCGCGTAATCGAATGCTGATAGTTGCAAAGCTAACTAAAATCAGAAAGTGTCATTTGTAGTGAAGTATTGAGCACATAGTTGAATCTTCAGGTTTTGAGTGCGTTTAGGGATTTTTTTCGAAATTGCAAAAAAAAAAAATTGTGAGCATTGAAAGACATTACAATATTGACTTGGATTAAGGAATGCAGTTGCAGAAGCTGCAGAGAAAACCTGAGATTCATGGATTAATATGGAAGCTATACTATCCAGCAATTCTAAGGTTTTTTCAACTTGAATTCACCTCAGCATCGTAAAAGTAGAAAATTTAAGCCATTAAATTGATTTGTCAAGGTTATACAAGTTCTAGTGGGGAACCAATTGGTTCCAACAAATGTATTGCGTGCAATTACTAGACTTCGTGAAAAACTTCAACACTCTAGCTCAAAAATTGAGGATGTTATTTGCATACATACAGACGAATTTGGGTAAGTCCACTCGTTTTGTCCAGCTACTTTTTATTAGGTCTGCTACATCTGATTGATACAAAGCACATGAATTTAAATGGTATAAGTATACTATAAAGAAAATCAGGCGATACTTTTAGTTATGAGAAAGAGAGTTAGAGAAAGAGTGAGAGGGTGAGATAGAGATTTCTATTTTTATTTTAAATCATATCCTTAATAAACATGAAAAAGACAGAAACTTTTCCAAAAAGCAATCTCCCATGACCTGACCTATGCTGTAGTTTTCAAAAAGTAATATGGTATTGCCTATAATTTATCGTTCTTGACTTTTAGTCAGAACTTTATGTTGCTTTTTAATTTATCTGGTAATTGATAAAGTTTATGGTTAGTATCAATTCAAAGTTCGTTAAAAATACTTTAATTTTGCGAACCCATCAGCTCCAATATAGATGCTCATCATGCTCCTTAAATTACACTTACCTAAAAGAGAGAGAAAATCATTAATTAGCGTTGATTATAGATTTGATTATAAATTTTTTGTAAGGATTAACCATAAGTAGAGTAGATTAACTAGCTAGTTTTACTGATCTTCATACTCTGTGACTATTAGAACTTTGCCATGAAGTGTGTAACATAATGAAGAAGGCATTTCTGATCCTATAACGTATATGTGTCTATTCTTGATCAACTCAACAAGAGTTGATTTATTTATTTACTGGTCTTTCTGTAAACAAACTAGTAGCTAAATTTTAGATAAAAAGCTCTGAAATATTTCAAAATTTTTTATCCTTTTACCAATGGCTGAAACCAGTCACTAGGAACGGTGGCTAACTTACAAACCCGAAATACCAATTCTTAGACTTTCTCTCTTGACGTATCGAGCTGCAATTCTTTTTTTATATCTCTTTGTTTTTATTTTTTATTATTATTTTTATGTTTTATTATTTTTTTATTTATTATTATTTATTATTATTTTTAGTATTTTTATTATTTTTATTATTTGTAGTATTTTTATTTTTTTATATTATTTTTATTATTATTATTATTTTTATTATTATCATTATTTTTATTATTATCATTATTTTTATTATTATTATTTTTATTATTATTGTTTTTATTATTATTGTTTTTATTATTATTGTTTTTATTATTATTGTTTTTATTATTATTTTTTTTTATGATTATTTTATTTACTTTTTTTATATATATATTTATTATATTTTTAATTTTATTTTTAAGTATTTTTTTTATATATATTAATAATTTTTTTTAAGCATCCCAATCGAATTTGGATAAACCTTGGATTACACTTTTACACACAAGCCCCTAAAATTTGGAAACAAGACAAGACTACAATATGACGAATAGAGTCTGATTACATTTTTGTCATTGCGAATATTCTGTCTTGTTTTTGGTGCCTTATTATTATAAAATTCTCTAATACTCAACTAAATATAATATCCTACAAAAACTAAATCAATATTCTTGATCAAGGATTGCAAGCCCATCGAAAAAAATTCTGCAAGAAAAAGAAAATGGCAAAAATAATGTGTTGAAATATATCAAGAATTTTGAATTTTTTAGCGACAATTAAGCTAATTTGTCCACTTTAAATGGAGACATACAGCGGGTTAATAAAAATTTACTTCAGCAAATTGAAGAAAATTTGCCATTAAATATTGATCAAGCCAATTAAAAAAGAATTTGCAGTGTCTGGACAACGACTTCAAATGGTGTGCGAATTAAAAAAAATGCCATAAATTGATCCATGCGAAAAAAGAGGGTGATTGAAGAAATAAACAAGGCACAAATTAAAATTTTTTTTTTTCAATTACTAAAGGAGAATTTGTTGTTGTTTTAATTAATTTCAATTTTTTTAATTAGTGAATTGAAGCAAAAGAAGAACGCGGCTATACGTCATTATTGAACTGACAATTTTGTACTTGATGTGACCGTACCGTCGAGCATGTGTGTCGAGTGTGTGTATCTGTATATGCCTTGAGAGTTCTAAAGTAGAGCATTGACGTCAACGCATGGAAGCAAAGGAAAAACAGCCAAATTCAACCGAAAAAAACTGGTTCTTTTGGCAAGTGAGTTCTGCTAATCAAAAAATGATAAATATAAAGACGCAAACCACAAATATAAATAAAAATATAGAAAGAGAAAACAGGACAAAAGAACAGAAAACAGAACAAAAGACAGAAAAAAAAATATATTAAAAATAAATAAATAAATAAAAATATAAAGCAAATTAACAGAAGTATTAAGTGAATTAAAATGTGGAATTCTTGTTGCGGCATTACGAAAGTGGTCTTTACAGGTGTGGATGTGTCCACTAAAAAAAAGCGGTAGAAAGGAGAAAGAAATACAATTACCGCACGACTGACGCCACATCATTTCAAATTATTTTATTATTATTATTAATTTTTTTACAAGTTTTATTCACATCACAACAACACAACACTTCTGAGAATGTCTTAAATATCTCAATTTTAATAAATATTAATAAATATTTTTAAAAAATTTTTCACTTCACAAGATCATGTCAGATGAGAGAGTACTTTCTGTTTTCGGTTTCTCAATAACCGCCGCAAGAATATTTTTTTCGCATCCTCAGTCGCACGCAGAGATTTTGTACTGAGCTTTAAAGTGACTCAGGTTTTGTAATATTCGGATCTTCCACAGCAGATACAAGTGAACAAAAATAAAAACAACAACGAAAACAAAAACAAAAAAAATAAATAAAAATAAAATAAGTGTCGGGATGAAAAATTAACGACACTCTATACCCTACAATGGATAGGGAAAAACGTTAACTTGCAATGCAAAACTATATGAATAAATCTCGGACGGAGACTATACTTACAATAAATCTAGGATATTGCCATAAAGTGATAAATCGTGAAACATGGAGACTTAATTGCGATGGGTTCATACAAAACTTAAAGTGGAATCTTGGATTTGTATGAGAGATACAGCTCCGTCAGTTCTGGCAAATGTTCTGCCTATATAAATAAGGGGCCTTTTAGTTCATGTATATGAGCAAACGGACATTACTATTTGAATACGACTCATTAACGTGATCAAAAATATATATATGCTTTATGGTATATCCGATGTCTACTTCATTGTCCAACAAACTTCAGAACAAAGTTAAAACACTCGTCACCAGACTCGAATTTGGGATCTGGAATGAACTCCATAGTAAAATAATATATGGCATGAAAGTTGTATAAAATTACTACAAAAAATCATTCCACCATATACCCTCAATAACTGCACTGCAGTGCTGCGTTTAAAAGCCCATTTCTTTGATGATAAATATTTCTCCCCTACACTGGGTATAGTGTATGAAGAAAGCGAGAATCTGTATAATCTTTTTCAAATTTGTTTAATTTTATTTATTTACAATTTTGTTTTCGTTCTTCAAACATTTTCAAGATTAGACATACGATTTTCAAGATTAGATATAAGTTTTTTTGATGGCCTACATTATGTTTGGGCGTATTCATTTATTCTATCATTAACTCGATTAAAAAATTTGTTTCTAATGAGAGTGAATATGGAAACCGCTATGACCGATTCGAAAGATTTTCTGTATGAATTTCGGCAGCGTCGTCGACTGTGTAGACCGACCACTTAATGATCTTGACACTCAAAATGAGTACAACTATGAGTCATAACCCCATGTTTATGGGTAGTAAACAAATATAAAAACTGGGCCATTAAATGGATAAGGTTAGTCTAACAGTGGGATGGATCAGATTATTGTACTAACGTACAATGGAAGGGCGTAGTAACATCACTTTATGCCACCATATTAAGAAAGAATAGATCATATTGGTATTATCAGTTTAGAATTGTTATTGATTATGTTTAACACGGTATATTTAGCAACTTCAGTAATATGAGACACAGGTCTCATATTACTCACTTTAATAACTTTATACTGTACGTCTCTGGGAGGAGAGCTTTTTCGATCTATTTTTACAGAATTGTTTCACATGGCTGCTATTTAAAAATACAAACACAATTCTTACAACTATTACAACATCTTCCTATGGCAGCAACACACAAAAATGCAGAGGCTATGCAATGTAATTAGGGCATTCATATATGACGAAACGAACTACATAATAAATACGGTGTTCAACCCGAAAACCTAAATATTATCCAGGGTGCGCGTGTGTGTCGTGTCCTGCCCTCGTTTCAGACTGGGCAAGCGAGCGCATAAAAAATATTTACATACAAATAGAAAAGGAAACCAGGTCAAAGATTGCAGAAAATATAACGCGTTGATATCTAGAACTAGCCATAGTAGTAACTCAGACAATGAAGACGTCACGATGACGACGATGAATCAAATAAAATAGAAGCGAGTTCAACTTAGCTAGCACCGTTGACGCGTCGACTGACATGTATGTCCATATACTCTAAGGCGAGCAGATACACACAGCATTAACCTTAACACGTTAACCTGCTTTATTTTGCTTTGCTAAAAACCAGGTTAGTGGGTCAAAATACACGAACTAATTGTGGAAAGGATGCCAGAAAATTATGAGAATATTTATGAAAAGCGAGTAAACAAAAGTGGAAAAGTGGATCGATGAAATGAAAAAATATTTAAACTGTGCTAATAAAAATGGCTCTAACAAAAACGCTACAAGTTAATGGCAATATGTACTTATTAGCAGATGTATATGGAAGGGTGCAGTATGTACCCATATATATATATAAATATCTTTGTAAGAAGGCAACTCTTTTGTAGGCCATTTACAAAAGCATTACAAACAAAACACACACCTAAAATCGCGACAGGGCGACGACGTCGTGACGTATCAAATTTGGCACAGCACAAACACAGCCGAGGCGTAAAAAACACTAGCGAAACCACACATAGTATGGAACGGAGCAATGTATCTGCTAGTGTGCGACACAGATACTTGTTGCCAAGCATACCTTTTTTTTCGTCGACGTCGCCTTCGTCGTTCTCGACAAGGCGTCATTGACGAGTATTGAGTCGGCCAACGTGAGGCGGTGACGTCGACGGTGTACTGGTTGGCAACAACAGCTCCAAATTATGTAAATTATTGCATAGTGAGCATGACTGAATATTTTGCCGAAACAAGCCTGGCAAAACCGAAAAAAATCTGAGGCAGTTAGACCTGGGTGAAGACACGAACAATTTTGGCAAGGAATTGTTTGTTAAAACTCATTTGGTGGCCCTTCAAGGCTAATTCTAACACAACTAAAATGAGAAGGTCGAACAAGTAGATAAAGAAAAAGTCGTTAAGATTTTTTCTGGGCAATTACAATAAGGTAATAATTCTGATTATAAAAAACCCTAACTTTAATTAAATAGTTGGATTCTGCTATCTGACTGTGAAGTTTCGGAAATCCCAATCAAGATTATGTATATACAGTTTGTCAAGAAATTGTTTTGATACCATAAAAAAATAACTATTTTTTAACTTTAACTCAAAGGAAAAGGTACTAATATGTCTGTGCGAAAAAATCGTCGGATTCGCTAAATATCAAGACCGAATCAATTTGCAGATGCTTCTCAAACTATACAGATACAACTAAAACACAAAAACAAAGCAGCACCTGAGAATGAAGTTTGCCGGCAGTGCGGCTCTGTACAGTTTGAGCAGTAGATATGTCCAAATGTTCGAATGAAAAAAAATCAAAAAAGTAAAGAGTACGAAATGCCACGGCAAAAAGGCAAACGATTGAAGATCAACGAGACAACAGCAGCAGTAGACAGAGCGCAGAGCTGTTGAAACATCCCAAGAGTGGGGCGCACCCGAAGACACAAACGCGCGGGGTTCATGCTAGTTCTATATAAAAAATATCTTTAGAATTTTGTCTGGTTGCCATTTATTACTCGCTCAGTTTCAATCTGAATCACTGCATTTTGTATTCTACGAAAACTATATATTATACCTACACTCTAGAACCTTTAATCTGTAACAATTCAAAGCGACTGGTATTACGTTCGAAGTATATCTGATTTCTGCTAAAGGTTACTAAAAGTGCATTTTTCTCTTTAAATTTTTATTCCCAGATTCGCGGAAACCATAAGCTTTAGTATTCTCATAACAAGAATACGGAGCTTTGCAACATTCCTGTCTGCAGTCAAGGCAAGATAAATAAACAATCCGCAAAATGTGCGTGCTTCAGTCAAACGAGACCCGCGAATGCGTTGCGTTCATATTCAAGACGAGACTAAACAGAATTCGCTTCTGAACGACAAGGTCTGTGTCAAACCTCTGGAGACCAATGACACAAAAGTTTATTTATTTAAGTTGCCGGCCGCCTTCTTCAAATGTAAAAAAAAACTCGGCGCCAGAAAATGTTTATTTAGGATCGGGACGTCTAAAAAGCGTGCCTACGATACATTTATTTTTTAATAGGAACTCCTAACCAGTTTATGCTGGATTGCATTTTGGATGTGATTAGAATGGTAGCCTGTAAAATTGTTTCAGTTGTCAATACTGCTCGCTGCTCTTACTACTATAACTTTGCTTCCATCCTATAAACATTCTTTTCACTAATCAAACGATAAGATGATCGACCGAAGAAACCAAATGCGAAAAATTTAATTATTCATTCTCTCATGTGAACTAAAAATCTTTCAAAACCATTAAAGTTAAATGGCGTTTACACACTTTCGAACACTAAAGGGGAGGTTCAGCTGGTATACACACAACTGACCACCTGCGGCTCTAATTTCCTCTTTTTCTATTCTATTCTGTTCTGCTCTAAACACTCTACCTGAGTGAAACGCATTTAATTTCAAGGTTTTCAAACGAACTAAAAAGTTTGTACATACTCACAAAAAGGAAAGAATAAAATGGCTGATTGTATCCTTCTCCATCAATCATGCTGAATTAAAGTTCAAGGTTGCTGCCAGACGAGCACAAAACCCCAATTGAAAATAATTCCTAGAATTTGTGTGTACAGTTGAATGCGTATCATTTTTGTGTAGGAGGTGAAGAAAGAGAGGGACAAAATATTTACCAAAGAATAAACCATTTTTTTGAAGGAGTCTTATTTGTGGTATGAACAACAGGGTAAAGATATAGGCTCAATGGTAGGATTAGCAACTACCGATATAACTAAAAAATAAAAAAAGTACTGAATCAAAAATTATAAAAGTTTTCACTCTAAGAGCCTTTGAATAACATAAAGACTTAAAGTAGGATATAACAAAATCTGTTCTACACCTAAGAATCGCTTATAGTACAATTACAATAGATAGGAAAATAGTACAAATTTGAGGTAGATTGCATAGAGCGACAGATTTTAAAAACTGAATCAAATTTGATGGATTTCTTTTATGATCTCTATCATTTTTGAAGTTTCCGTCTTAAATTTTTTGTTAAATCAACGAGAATTCGATTTGTAAATGCCAAGTCTTATTCCATTACATATTTAAATGGACTTATGTCTTTGGAACTAGTATCTAAATAACACGCTACGCGCATAAAAGAATAACCAGAAAAATGTATGAAGGTTGTGCCGGTAGTTGAGTGATATTTCCAAATATGCCAAATGTAAAATTAATAAATATTTTCACACAGCCTCGGAAAATTAGCAAAAATTTCGATAAAACAATGCGAGTAAAGATAATTTTCAAATATGCGAGCAAATAATTACACGCAAATTGATTTAAAAGGAATTCCACATAATTTTATACGGAGAACAGAAAATATGGGGTTGGTGTGAGGCGAGGCTGAGTACAGTCAACTAGTCTAAACTGGTTTTAAGTGCAATTTTCCAAATATTTGAAAGCTGACGGAAACCACATGGGAAGAGGAATAATAAAACAAAAACGTTACTTTCACTTGTTGCGTGTGATGTGACATCATCAAAGAAAATTGCGTACAAAAATATAAGGCGAAAAAACTAATTTAATTGCGCCATCAAAGGAAGGGAGGAAAAAATTGTGAATAGTAAGCTAAAGCAAATGGGAGAAAACATAGAGAAATTGCGTAATTTTAAATTAAATGTGAGCAAAAGTGCAAATAATGTTTTTAATTAATATCGGCAAATTTATTTTTATTTCAATAATTCCATTTGTTTTACGGTTACTCAGGCCAGTCATGAAGGCTAGTGTTATGTGTGTGATAGAGAAAAGAACAAGCAATGCACCCACATTAACAATAACAACATCGCTGAATGCAATTAGAGGATGCATATGTGCAATCCAGAGAGGTGAACAGCTGTTGAGCAGCAAGCAGTTGTTTCCTAGTGCATTTTGTGTCAAACTGGTGACAGCGCATTACGTTTATAGAGAGAAAGAAGTTGAGCGTGAGCGTATACAATGCATTCATGAAGCGGAGAAGGGTGTGTGCGCGGAATCCAACCAGAACAGTAAAAACGCAATGCAGTTGGAAATAAAATGTAATTTGTGCATGTTTTGTGTACTTCGTCTCTCACATTCTATTCTAATTCTCGTCAATAATTATCACTCCTTATCACTCACAATTTTTTTTTTTCAATTTTTTCTCATTATTTTAATATTACCATAAATCCACTCAATAATATTACCATCTTCTCACTCAACATTCCTGGACACTGTTAATCACTTTCTCTAATCTACTACTTGGTATCCCCCCCTCTCTTACTATCGGTTTTCTTTAATCTTTTCCCTATCTTTCGTTTTCATTGTTTTTGCCCTGTTTTTCATTTTCTGTAATCTACCTTCCGCATTTGCACCTTCTGACAATAAATTTACTCAAAATTTCATAATTTTTTTCTACCCACCTTGAAAATTATTTTATCCCATTTTCCATTTTTCTCTAATCTTAATTTTATCTAAAATTTTTACTTTCGTTTCACTCTTCTACATTGTTTTTTTCTTCCCCTCATACACATCATCTTTTTCCTCACAGCCATTTTCTTCACCATTTTTTTTCTCAAACTAGCGGCAACTTTCACACACTTCATTTGAGTCGTTTTTGTGCGCTCACAAATGCTCGCACAGAACTACGAAGACCAAAAAACCGTGGCGTGCCTGCACTCTCGTTCGCACGCATACAAATTCGCCTTCTGCCGTGCTACACAGTTAAAAAATAATTATTTATAGAAAAGTTTTTTCCTCAATATTCTTATACGTTTCTTTTCAACTTTTGTTAATAAGAAATGTTCATATTTTTTCAAACATTTAATACAGCACCAGACTTACCACTATCGCCATACACATTTGAGGTTTACTTGAACTTTAGCTGTTGGAATTTAATAAATTCCAGGAAAGCAAACGAAAAAGTTAACTGTTTTTTCTCGTCTCTTCTTTATTAAAGTTTTTTCACACTTTTCCAAATCAAAGAAAATGTTTATAACAGTTTATGTTGCAATTACTTGAGTTCGACATAAATGTTTAGCTTCAAACTGCACTTCTTTTTTCGTTCACTTTTCTATTTTTGTTCACCCCCACACGCGGCTTTCAAAAATCAAACGACTTATTTAGCTATAAAAGCAAACGAAAAAGAAGGTAACCTCAAATTTCGTTGTTATACTACAGACACGCCTGAATCGAATTACTGCACCCGGCTGAGTATGTTGCTTTATGTTTGAATTGTTTAGATTTTCTCCTGATAAAATATGCTTTTACACAAATTGTTGAAATTCGTGTCTATGTTTTATAGTGACGCGCCTTAAGTACCAACCATAAAGAATGCTTGAAAAAGACTGGAAAAAAGTAAGAAGCATATTGAAAAGTATTTTTGGGTATATGGAGCAGAGACTAAAAAACACCAAGCTGTACTGACGTTTTGTCACACTCACACATCATCACATCGTTAAATTTAAAAAGTATACGTAAGCGTAAACGTTGCAATGGAAAGCGCCAAAGATGTTTTTGCGCGCTATTAGAAGTATTTCTCTTTGGTAATTCTTATTGTGATACGCTATGCAAGTCCTAAGCCATTCCATTATGAATTAAATTTAAAAATTAAATTTTTTCAGGGAAGGTAAACATCTAGACATTTATAAAAATAATAAAATCTTATAGAAGGGAAGTCCCAAGACAAATCGAAAAGAGGAAAAAAAATAGGTGGGGTATTAGATAAGAAAATCCAATACTAGTACTAAATTGTCTTAAATAGCAGAAATAGTTCTTAGTGTCTTTCATTCTTGTCCGTTTGCATTAGCAAGAATTTTTGTAAAGTCGACTCACAATCACCAAACTACATATTGCATAAACTATTAGTCGATCTCCTCATTATCCAAAAAAACAAGAAAATATTACAAGATTCAGAAACAAATGAACACAGAAAATTAAGACTGAAAATCGCCCGAGTACGAACCCAAAGAGTATACCTTCATAGTCTTTGACGAATCTTTCAAACCTATTCCTTTCAATCAGACGAGCAACGTGAAGCCCGGTACATCGATGTAGATTTTGGCTCATTTCATTCCTATAGTTATTCATTTCTAACGTAGTTATTGGATAAATAGTGGTAAATAGTTAGAATATTTATATTTCCAGAATTACGTTCAGCCAATTAGATGTCGTGGGAAACATACGCCAGTATAGAATTGAAACAAAATCATTTTCTTTCTATTTGTAGTGTTAGTGCATGCTAGTTTCATATACAAGTATTTTATGTTTTTTTAAATATATATTATATTATATATATTATAATTTCATTCTAAAATATAGCACACGTTTCAACAAAAAAAAAAAAAATAATAAAAAAAAACTAATGGAATCGGGCATGCCGTTTAAAATTATTAAATTTTAATTTTACTGTGACTGGCATTTATATCGATTATTCTCATTTACAATTTATTCTCATCGATAATTTTTCATTTCTCCTTAGTTAGTTCTCTTTTTTCATTTATCGCGGCAATTTCTAAAAAATATTTCACAACAAAATCTTGAAATTAGAGGAACATCTGCGGAAATGGCACATAATAAGGCAAGAAAAACAGTATTTATAGCGAATTAGATCTAATTAAGTGATTGCAATTGTTAGGAGTGCCTAATCATTGTACTGGATGTGCGTCGCAATGCCGGCGAGGAGTTCAAACTGAAGTCGGTCAAATACGCCGCGGAGATTTTAAAGGATAAGGTACGCCGGCTGAATGTGTAATTAAATTTGGTGTACCAATTACATTAATATCGAAGTATTATGTAAAAGATTTGTGGTGGTAAAAGGTATTATGTGTCCTTTGTGCTAGTTGGCTGCAAACGCACGGAGAATTCGTGCCATGCAAATCATTGCCAAGTGGATGAGGACAAGGACGGGCAGACCTACACAAATATTGTGGAGTATTCACACACACAGCTCGCATCCTGGCAGTTATTATTAAACTTCTTTAGGTTTGTGAACGAAGAGCCCGATGAGCAGGGCGAGTGGCTAGATGCGTTGGCCGTAGCCGTGGGTATGCTGAAGGAATTGCAGGAGTAAGTTGAATGGGAGACCTACATGTCGGCAACATTTATAAATCACTTCTTTGCAGCGCACTGCGATTTACAAGGCAACGCATATTGCTATTCTACGATTTCAATAGCATGCCCCAGCACTATGAGTGCTTTGAGGAGATTACAAAAGATGTGCTCACCTCGGAGATTGAGCTGATTGTGGCGTGAGTTGGTTAAATCAAGAAATTTAAATTAAACACTTGATATATCATTTTAGTACGCACAACATTGTGTACATTGACAATGACGTCACGGGCCAAGCGCAGGCCATCTTTCAGTCCTCACGCAAGGCCAGTCCTGAGGAGCTGGTGAATCAAAAGCACGCTTTGCAACTCGTTAGCAGGTGTAATGCCACACTATGCAACTTCAAGGAGACACTGCAGGCCGTATTCAAAGTTCAGAATAAGCGTCCGTGGACGTGGCACGCCAAACTGTCGATTGGCTCGATGATTTGTATTAATATATCGGGCATCATAGCCATAAAGGATGAGAATCACATTAAGCTAAAAAAGGTTTGGGGTGAGCATAACGAGCTGGTCACGTGTGAACTCAAGTACTATATCAAAGGCAGCGAAGTGACGCCGCTGCCAGAGGAACTTATCGATGGTTATATGTTGGGTGGCACACCCATTGCTTATGACAAATCACTCATGGAGGAAGACGAGTATGCGCCTGGCCTAAAATTCATCGGTTTCGTTAAGCGCAGCTCCATACCGGATGAATATTATACCGGTGACTCGCTCTACCATATCGTCCATCAGAAGGGTATGAATGCCTCGGCACGCAAGTTGGATGCGTTAGTACGGGCGCTACACAACACCAACCGTGCCATGCTCTGCTGGCGAATTTTCAGCATGAAATTCAATCAGCCAAAGATCGTGGTCCTGCTACCGAACCCTTTACAAGATGCGCAACCAGCGACACTTTCAATGATCGAGCTCTCCTACCATACGCAGCATCACTTCTGGGACTTCCCAGCTTTACGCACAGCCAAAACGGAATGCACTACGCACCAATTAGAGGCAGTTGATCGCCTAATAGACAGCATGGATCTCGAGCTTACACTGAAGGATGGACAGCAGCCGCGTCAGACGCGCCAACATGATTTGTTGCCCTTCGATCAGCTGCCACACATCTACGAACAGAATGTCATCGATGTGCTGGAGCGGAAAGTGCTCTGCAATGCCGATGACGAACAGTTCCTAGAGATGCTCAACGATAAGAACTTTGTTGAGATCTTCTGGAAGCTACCGGAACCGATTGAGGAGACGGCAAAGCAAGCTGCCAAACGAGTGAAACAACTCTTTCCGCTCGAGAAGAGCAGCGCTTGGCTGGAGAAGCTAAAAGCTCAAACGGCGCCACTGCTTACCATTAAGACTGAGCCCAATAAGGATGTTGAAGCGCCGGCTACCCAACTGCAGTTCGATAGTGTAGGCTTGGTCACACCCGCTCAGGACTTTGAGCAGCTACTGCGGCACAACGTGCTCAAGTTGCAGAACACCACGCAACGCGACGTAAAGTTCAATGAGTATGCTCAACAGATGCGGGACGTTGTAGATGAGCTGCTGCGTTGTTCCACGCCTTACGAGCTCGATCTGGAGAAGCTCACACTGGCCCTCAAGACTTATCGCAGTCGTGTTAGTGAGTTTTCCGCCTTTGCCGATTACAACAAATGGATAATGCAGCTAAAGGCGGAGGTGGTTACGCGCAACTTTCAGCAGTTTTGGTCCGATGTAATCGTCAAGCACAAATTGGGACTTTACATTGTTGGCGAAGCTTCACAAGGGGATGAGATGCGCATCTTCGAATTCTATGAGGTGTTAAATTGGCCGACATCGAGTGGGCATAAATGAATCACTTTTAAAATAGTATAAATATTACACGAAATTGTTGGAGGAAGTTCTGCTTCTCCAATTAAAATAAACCAAGGAATATTTTCCATTTGCTGGTTTTTAAACCTACGAAAGGAGCTATGTTTCTTTACAATGTTTTTAAACATAAGAGCATATATATATATATATATTTTGGCGCGACAGGTCTATGGGACCCAAGGCCTAGCTTCTCGCAACCATTCGCTTTGTGTGGGTTTTCACATAAGAGCATACTAATTATAAAATTGGAATCAAGTTGATCTCACTCAAAATTTCCTACGCGCACGTAAATACAGAAACTATTGAAACATAGGTTAACGATGCGCTTAAAATCTAAAGAAACGTTGAAAACGCTAATGTTAAAGCAAGTCAGTCATCACATACCGCTATGCTACCAAACAACAATATCAAACCCATATACTAAATTCTACAACTCGATTGCGCTTCCCTAAGAAAATGCATCATGTCAGGAGACAACGGAACAAAATTTAGTTTACACTGAACAGATAAATTGACAGCAGAAAGGGCGGAAATTAGAATAGTTCAAGCGATCCAATGAGCTTTCCACCGTAATAAGAACTTTATATCGGAACAAACAACAAAGAATCTTTCTCTGACCTGTGTTTCCAGCCCTCTGATATAGTGCACGCGTTGTGTTGTGCACGCGAAATGGCAATCCGGCTCTAAGCTTTTATCAAGCAACCCTTGTTGCATCCAATAGCATCCACACAATCAGTAATGAGTATTTTTTACTATTTCGCGATTTAGCCGGTATTGTCTCATCTCTAAGTCAGCCGGTCGAAATTCTTCAGAAAGCGCAATTGATTTTGTGTGCGAAAACGTTCATAAAATTAAACAAAGCGCTTTCACAACAGCAGAAGAAGTCAAATAAAATGTCTAAACGTAAATTGGATGAAGGCGCAGTGACTCCGGCCACTGAGGTGAGTGTCGCTTAAGCGCAGCCATTTGCAAATCTTATTCAGCATTGAGATTCTCCTGTCCATTTTCTTCGCAGCCGGATTTCGAGACGCGCATTTCATTGGAACGGCCACTGGCGGATTATATACGCCTGATACGCACACATGTACAATCTGATCGAATTATACCCGATGAGGAGATAAAAGCGAATTTCGCTAGAATTTCAACTGCAGCGCGTGACGTCATTTGGCAGTTGATCTTCGGAAAGAAGGAAAACGAAGCCGACAAAGGTGGCGTTGTCAGCGGTGTCGTCGTCAAAGCCGATAGTAGCAATGATGGTGCTGGCGTCGGTAGCAACAGCAGCGGTGGTGATGGTTGCAGCAGCAGTGGGGCTAGCACCGATGTTGACGCCAAAAAAGCTAACTCAATTGAAGCGCGTCTATTGAAAGCCGCTGAGCTGTTGGAAGAGCACAAATGTGATGCTTGCTTCTATTCGCCGTGGGACTACAACAATTGGATTTTGACCGTGCGCGATGAGTTGCTCGAGCGTAAAATGTACGATTTCTGGCGCGATGCGATTGTGAAGAAAGAGCTTGGGCCGTGCTGGGCCAAGGACTCTGATTTGTTTGACGATATGGATGATCCCGAACCAGCGGAATTCTACGCACATGCCGGCTGCGTTGCCCCATTCACCAAAGAGGCTGGAGCCAACTCTGGCGAAGAGCAAGAAGAGAGCGATGATGACGAGGATGGTGATGAAGATCAAGGTGAGGATGATTATGATGGTGATGATGATGATGATGATGATGATGATGGTTCAGACGAGGAAGAGAGTGATGATGAAATGGAAGCTGACGCACATGTACCCACAGCCGCTACTAATGGTGAAGTGAATCACAATGCGGTGAGCACAACCACAGGTGCCACCAACGTCACACCCACAACACCCAACGGACAAATATCGTCAGCGTCATCTGCAGCAGAAAACAGAACCGAAATCTTTTGCAACGGCGAAGGCCACGACCTCGAGGAATCATCAATAATCATTGGCAGAGAAAACCCACTCGAGGATTATAAAAACCTCGTGCTGCGCTATGTACGCTGCGAGGATATCAATTCAGATGATTTAATCAACGAGAATTTCAGCAAAATCGCGGCAGTCCTACGGGAAGTCATTTGGCAGTACATATTTTCGAAGGAGAAGCCATCTATTCTTGATGTGGAGACGGCAGGCGTTCTGCTCGAGGTACACAAAACCGATGCTTGCATCTATGGCCCCTGGGAGTATAACGAATGGATTTACAAGCTGCGCGATGCGCTGCTGGAGAACAGGACATTAGAAACGATTGAATTCTGGCGTGACACAATCGTCAAGCTCGAACTCGGACCATGCTGGGCCAGGGACTGTGATTATTTCTCTGATATGGAGGACTCCGAACCGGAGGCTTTCTATGCGCACGAAGGCTGTATGGCGCCATTTGCCGAAGGCGCACCGCCACTTTATCCTTTGGAGCCTGGCGAAATAAGATGCTGCCACGATATTTCATCGCCAACCGTCGACAGCACGAAGCGGAACTATGACGATTAATTCTTAACCGTTTGTGATAAATGGAACAGTCGAATTTGTGAGCAGGCGGTGACGCATACAATGCTGCAAAAGAACTGCGTCTGGTGGAGTGGGTGGCATTTTCGATTAAGTGGGTTTTTTTTTTTGGGATTGCAACAAACCCGAAATTGTTCGAAATACAAGATAAGAACTGTGAAGACACCCACGCGTCTAAAATGACACCCGGTTAGAAGAAGGAAAAATCTCGATGTTACCAGAATCTCTCTGTTTTTACGTATATTTATATATTTATAAATCTATTATATACACTTAACATACACAATCACTCACACACCTACACACACACACACACACACACACACACACATGAAATACATAATAATAAATTGCAGTTTTGTAGTTGTAACACTTTTGTACTAAATATATATTTTATGTTTTAATCTAGAAAACATCCACAATAAGAAAATGAAGTGAGCAATGAAGCTCCTAGAAATGAAGTTCTTTTGTTATACTCCCATATATATATATATATACCATACATATAGCAGCGCAAGTGTTATCTTTAATATTAATTGTAAGCAAAAGCCGCGAATTCTTCGAATTCAAGGTTTATAAACAAAGCAATTAATCATGGAATTCGAGATGAGCAGTTCAAATACGCAGACGGGATACAAGTCACTAGATAGATATGGCGAAGTTATATAAACACCGTGAATAATATAATTGAAAACCAACTCTTGTGAGTAGATATTTATAAAGATGATTATATAGATTTGTAGATAGCTGAATGTGGAGTTTGCGAGATTGGCAAATAGAGTTAGACTGCGAGATGGGTAGTGAGTGAGTAGTAAAAAAATGTGTACTTTAGATATAGATAAGTAAGACAAGATATAGTCGTGTACGTCAAGAGATAGATGGCTATGGAGAGAGCTATGGCTGAATATAGAAAAAAGTAAATGAATGAGTTCGCAGAGTGGTGTATATGTGATGAGTTGGGCGAGTGGTTATGTTAAGTAAGATGTGGGTACTTAAAAGTATACATATATGGATATTAAGATATACGGATGGGTAGTTTGAGTGGCAGATGGGTGGTTAAGAGTGGCATGGGTGCTTAAAGAGGCAGCTTCAGACTTAAATAGCTATAAAGTGATGGTACTTCGAAAGACGGCCACGTAGACGGTCAGATATGTGCTTTCAGAGGTCGATGTGATAGTGAAGCAGATGAGTATTTAAATAGGCAAATAAGTACGATACTTCAAGGGGCATTTGGGAGCCTAGACAGTTTGAAATGAATGGTGCTTATGGTGACTGAAGGCTACTTAGAAAGGCGAATGCGTAGAAGAAAGCGTAAATGGGTATTTAAATATAACAGTGAGTATTTAGGTTAGTATAGATATATATGCATGGATAAATCGGGAGATATATTGGTAGAGATTTCGTGTGGCAAATCGATTAATATTGTATGCAGTGGTATAGGAAGGTGAATAGATATGTAGCCTTGTGGATAGATTCTTAGAGATGTTCATGTAAAGGAAGACAACAAACCTTGGAAAAACATCTAGACATATAAAGAGACATACAGTTACATACATAAATAGATGTCGATTTTAATACTAGGGGTTAATTTATTATTATTATTTTGAATAATTTCTTTTTTCAAATTCAACTCACAGACCCCTTCAATCTTAATTACCTCTAGCTCAGTCAAAGTCTTTTCGGTCCATTCACGCTTATCACTCGCTGCCTTTACAAAGCTAATTAAGTGTATCGGTGGTATGACTGGTCCTCCGCAGAACTGGCCGTGAAATGTGGGTCCCGTTGCTCCGTTGAGAAATGCGTTGAGCCGCAGCACAGTGGCTGCAAAGCTGGTTGTGCTGAGAGGAAGAAGGTGCGGTTCCATATGATTTACCACTAGTCACCTGCTTAAAATTGTAGGTTGACAGATATCCAAAAACTGTATATGTACTAGACATCAGGCTTTTTTTTTGTTGGATTAAAAAAAATAATAATGACGTGAAAAAAAAATTAGACATACTAAATTAAAAATAAATACATCAGGCAACCCTTTAAGAGTAACACGTTTCTCTGTCGCACTAAAATTAGCCAGAGGTGTGGAACTATTTTTAGGCTGCCTCACGAAGACGCTATAGTCGCATTAACAGAGTTGCACCAATGATCACTGATGATCCTATTGAGCTTAAAAATCGAAGTGTTCGATTTTCAGCAGTAAGTTATTGATATGTACCTGCTTTTTCGGGGAGTGTTCTATAATAAACTACTTGTTCCTGCCATTTACTTCTTTCAAGATTTCACACTTTTTGAACTATCCGCATTTCCCTATCCCTATTATTCACTGACATTGCGTTGTTTTTGTTGTACTACGGTAAAAGCCAAAGACCGAACAACAACAACTGGTGACATAGGCAATAAATAAAGTCAGCCAATATTTTGGTACTCTATCATTTTAGCAAGCATGAGGAACAACAACTAACGGTAAACGGTACCACAGGTGCTCAGGGCCAAAGTAACAACAATGCCAGATACAATTTGGAAAATATTTATTTATTTTTTTTTGTTTTTGTTTTTCTCCGTGGAGAAAAGCAGTCGGAAACAAAGGAAGCACATGAAAGAAATATGAATTGTAATGCTTCTTTCAGCTCGCCGCTCGCTCCGCTCAGTACTCGGGCTCTTCTGTGCGCAATAAATTATATTTTTTCGCATAAAATATGTTATCCGATTTTCATGGCATGCCGAAATAGCGGTAATATTTCACTTTTTATTACCTTTGTAAACGTATGCACCTTCCCTGCCGCCTGGTAGAAAGCGTGCCTACAAATGTGTGTGGCATGCGCGAAGTCTCTGGCTCCGCTTGGATTGAGTGTTTGCGTTTGCTTGACGTATGCATGCGGTTGTGTGTGTGTGGAATTTCCAAAATGGCGACGACTATGAAATTGTTAATATTATTTATTTTACATTTTTCTATTTTTATTGTTTGTCAACTTTTTGTATAGAAAATTGCATGTCATGAGAGCCGCGTGCACTTGTTTTTTTCTTTTGCGCTAAGCGCCATATAGTATGCAATAGAAAATTTATTTGATTTTATTTTATAAACGAGCGCAGCATTTATTTCAATATGCACAACAATTTTCGGAATTTTGAGTATTATTTCGGGAAATGCCTGCTTAGAAAGTCGTTGGGTATGAATGCAGAAAAGCATTCGTGTCAGAATGCGGCGCTGTTTGGTTTGGCTAACAATTGAGTGCGCTTATATGTTAAGACACGCCGAGTGAGTTTCTTCATTTTATATTCATTTAAATTATAAATTAATGAAATGGTTCGTGGTTCAGAAAACGATTCAGCATAATGCAACCTAACCTAACTTAAATCGCTTATTAGTTCCCCTATGATGAGCGCATATTTTATTTGGATACCAGAAGGCAGGGCTACTAAAAAGTTCGATTCAACAAGAATTTCTATCGCTAGCTCGTTCCAGGATTAGCTTGTAGCTCCTATGTACTAATTCAGATGCGACTATAAAAATCCTGTTAAACCCCTGTGGAATAGTCATAAAAAGCATTACTACATAAACAGGCACAGGGAATATGTAGCTTCTCACTTCACGACGGTTAATAGGAACCTACAACTCCAAGCTCTTTTTACATTGTGACAAAGAAGAAGTATCCGTCTGTGCAGCGCCGAGTTTATTGTCCGTTTTATTGTCAGCATTATAATAAATGGTGTAGGTTTTTAAAACTGTAATAAAGTGGTACTATATGGTCTCTGCGACATAGTCACTAAAGAAACAGACACCCAAAAGAAGATGTACTAAGTGGTTTCTTAGAAAGTCCTTCACAGCTACTATCTTGAAGATGATTAAAGCAGGCGGAGGTTACAGCGGAGTTCCGAGGCCCAAAATGATGATTGTTTAGTAGCATTTTAGTCAATCATAACGAACCGTGAAACTTAAAAAAATATATATATCAATTTTAACTTATTTTTGCAAGCATTAAATTTTAGATTTACTATTTTCCACCTTCTCAGAATACGCCGACTTCAGCATATAAAACTGCGCGAACACCTGTTGTCTTGAAAACGGTGGCTTCCATTAGTAATGCAGCGCACACAAAACTTGCTTTGTTAATTTATAATCGTAACTTTAATATATTAACTTACAAAATATAAATACGCCAGGATATTTTCGTTATGGATAAAAATCAGTTCGATGTGGGTTATAACTTATAAAATAGAATTTAAAAAAATACACTTGAAAAACCCAACCCGAAAATGTGATAAACAAAAATTCAAAGTCCAACGAATGAAACATGCTGTGTGTGTGTCTGTGTGTCCGTGTTTGTTCTTGAAATCCTGTGCGCATAAGTTTGTCTGTGTGTTAGTGTTCGTGTGCGTGTAAAAACTAAACGTAAACTTCAACTGCAACTATAAACGAGAGAACTAAAAGATAAAAATAGAAAGGAACGTATTCGTTGCCGAGCGTACGCGTACCGTTGCCACATAGTAGAAGTCAGTAGTTAGCAGTATTCAACGCTGGTTAGCTGAATTTTGCGGTAGGGCAATAGCAAAGCGCTCAATCGACATTATGCAATGCCAAACGCGAACGCGACTTCTTCATGCGCAGTGTGGTGCCGGAGGCGCCATTGTCGCTCTGCCAGGATTTGCTCTTGGCGCGGAAGTGGCGATACTGTTCATTGAAGCCCGGCGACAGCATCGGCACATAGTCGGAGGGTTCGCATAGCTCCGCATGCGTCTCGTAGAAGTCCTTGTAGCCATTGTGCAGCAGATACATTTCGGGATAGTCCAATTCGGGGTAGGCGTTCGTGTGCGACTCGCGATCGTTGTTGCGCAGAAAGCGCATCAGCTTGGGGCCGCGTTCCGACGAGAACTCACAGTGGAAGATAATGATGTGACGGTGCATCTCTTGCGCCGCTAGTCCCTGTGACTGTTGCAGCAACAGTGGGAATGTGGTCACGATCTGTTCGTGCATATACAGATTACTGGCGCCGCGTATATGCCCGCCGTCATACTCGTACGGATAGCGACAATCGACGATGTGATAGCTCGTAATGACGTCCTTAAACTCGCCCTTCATCAAACGGGCCAAGGTCGCGCTGGTGATGGTCTTTAGATCGCGATGACGTTGACCGCTTGTCAGCAGCGGCAGGGCGCACGGTTTGCTAAAATCGCCAATGAGCTCTGGCTCGCCGGCCTGCTCGGAGCGTGCCAAAGCATCCATGATCTCCGCATCGTTCATGGACATACATTTGCGCAAGGCATGCATACGCGAGCGTTTCGTAGTCACCGGTGTCAACGTCATCGCTTTCTTTATCGTGCTCTCTTTGGCGATCTCTGGAGTCGACACAGCAACAGCGTCGTCAATCTTTACTTCTTTGCCACCCGCCTCCTTGTCGTTCGGCGTTTGTGGTTTCGGATCGGTGAGATTTAAACAGCGCCGCACTTTGTTATGAGGCAGTTCAATGGGTTTCTCATCGCTAGTCGAGGTTTTCTCCAATATCACAGCGCCATTTGTCGTTGGCTGATTCATTTTGCCACTGATCAACGTGTCCAGATCACTGGGCAAACGCAACATTTCGGGCTCCCCGGATTCTGACTGCTTTTGGGCTTCTATTTCGAAAAGTGTGATGTATTCGTCATCCAGTGAATTCGAGTCACTGGAACTGCTCGAATAGAGGCTTCTGAATGTGCGCAGTGCATTTGGCGCTTCCGGCGCCAACTTCGATCGATTATTGTGTGCCATCAACATCGAGTTCGAATCGCGTGCATTGTCGTTTGCTTCGAATTCACACATCAACCGCCGAAATTGTTTGCAGCGTGGCGGGTCGCCGGCAGCGGCATCACGTCGATCACTATGCTTCTGTGCGCCCTTCAATGATTTTTTGCCTGTGGGTGTGGTCAGATTGGCGATGTGCATGTTCTTCGTCAGTTCTGTGATCGGCGACAATGCCGCATATGCTGTCTGCCTCTGAAATTGCTCCTTGAGGCGATTGTGCCGTGCCTGGTAATGCTGCTGCAGCGACGGGTTGCTGTTCACTGTCAGTGTTTTCGTCTCACCCTTGAAACGTTTGGATTGGCCATCGTTATCGCCCCACAACTTGGTCGCCAACTGTGATGCCAGACGCTTTTGCGTTGTCCCCAAGATTTCGGTTTCCATTTGCGCTGAATTTATGTGGTTGTAGTTGTTAGTTAAGTCTTTCCTTCAAATTAATACAAAAACATAAGAACTCACCGTTCATTTGTTTATTTAATTGCGTGTCCGTCCACTTTCACTGTTGATCAAGAGAAATTTCTTTGCTTTAATTGATTTTTGCTGAATTTCTTCTCCCAAAACTTCCGCACTTTCGCGATTTTCCCTCGCTTTTTCACTTTTCGCGCCACTACCTTCAGCTCTTTTTAGTGTATCATCAACCCTGCTTCTTATTCGATTTCGCGCCAGGAGCCTTTTTGCGTTTTGGGTCTGTCTCACTCCCACGCCCACACTACCAACGTTGAGTTCGTGTCTGTCCCTGAGAGCAGCTGTTCTCACGGGCAGTTGCTGTTGTTTACAACAAGTTGTTGCTTTTGCTACTCAATGTTATTGTTTCTTGACACAATTTAATTTATGACATTTTCAAGTCTATGCAAATTTTTAATTTCTTTGATTTATTTGTCACGCACTACCACTTCTAACCTCGTCTTAGCTCACCTCTACAGAAATGCATGTCATTCTACTTATCTGTCATTCGGTATTTTCATAGAGTTGGTAAACATTGTTTTGGCGACCAACCGTGAATGCCTCCAAATAGATCGGCAATTAAAAAGCCTCATACACGATTACACTGATCGGTAGTGCTATGTGAATTTTTCAATGGATGTCACTTTCTTTCATTTGGTAGCGTAATACGCATGCACTTTAGTGCGAATAATATTGCATTGAATTTCATAATCGTATATGGCGATGATACGACGCCACCAGCCTTAGTTATTATTTCTTTGTTAGAAAGGGAATTACTGATCAATGTTGGTGATTAAATGATGCGTAATGAAGGGACTTGACTTGTTGAATATGAATTATATGTCGCCCAACCAATGAAATTCAACTACAATAGTCACAATACAAAACAGTTGAATACCATTATTGAGTGCCATTATCTCCATTTCCGCTTTCCAAAGCGCCCGGCCCGATTAAAGTCGCTGGCTCAATCAGAAAACGCAACTGATAATGATAATGCAGTTCGCAGTAGAGCAAGCAGTTTTTTAATCCTTCATATTATTCATATTATGCTCACCTATTTATTCCTACTTTAACATCAATATATAGGCATCAAAATTATCCTATATATATATATATTGAGGTTAAGTAGAGTAAAATGGTTCGGCAAATATCAGATCGCTGTATTTATACAATGTGCCACTTAAGTGAGCATACAGCAAGAATTTTCATGAATTGTTGTGTTTTAAGCTTCATAACTTGGTTGATTTTTAATATTTTATTATAATTCAAACGCAGTAGTGTTAATTAAATATTTTTGAATGTATTTACAAAAAAAAAAAATTCATTTCCTTAATAATAAGTAAAAAACACGAAGACCTCGAAAATTCACCCGGTGTATCAATGTATTTCTTTGCTTCGACTTCCCCACCGTTTGATGTGAATTCACAAATGTAGTAAGATCAGCAATAGCTTTACCCTTGTGTGCTAACTCATTCTGCATGAGTGTGAGCTGTGAGAGCAAATCCTGTGAGCCACCTTGCTTCTCGCATAGCAACCTTGCTTGGAATCGCTGACATTCGGGGTTGAGTTTATCATTAAACTGTTGCATTTCCTGATTGAGAGCTGTGAGTTCTCGGTCTTTGATGTGCAGCTTATCAATACATGCCTTAATCTTTGCAGTCATCTGTGGCCGTTCAGTGGTGACTTCGGTGAGCAATTTACTCAGCTTGACCTGTATGCTAATGTCAACGAGCGCCTTTTCCTTCTTCTCCAATTGGCGCTTGAACCTTTGGCAGATATCATCGGACCACTCGGAGTGTGATGCTGGCATATCCTGCTGCTTGTGGTGTTTCTTCTGTTGCTGCTTGGTTTTATGGCTGGTGGCCTTAAGCTGAGCGTTAAGTGAGACCTGTCCACCCCTTTCCCCCTGCGGTTTATACAGCTCCGTGGCTATATGTAGCACTTCGACAGGCTGCTCAACCGCTGCAGAAACCAACGGCGATGACTTCTCCACAGCATTTTTCTCCTTCTTGGCATTTGTATCTCTTTTGTTGCTGTTAATTGCATTCAAACGGTTTATGTTGTCCCATTAATCTGACTTTTGTCTACCTTTCACGTTCTGCGCTCTCTTTTGTTTTAATACCAAGACAATTTGTAGACTTTAAGTGTCAAAAGGATTTTCACAGGATCGCATGATGTGGTGCCTTTTCATCTGCTTCGTGCTTCAAAATTTGTTTTGCGTAATACGGGAAGTCACCATATACAAGGGTTGTTGAGAGTTGTGTGGCCTTGAGAATAGCGACAAGCCATTGGCATCTTTGATGAGATACATTTTATAACACAAAATGAGCTCAAAACAGACGTTGCATGTATTTCTTACCAACCACCTCATCACAACAATAACTGCAAAGAATTTACGCGATTTAGCGCTGACCAAACACTGCGATTGCTAATCACCATACACAGTGGTCTTGATATGACGCGTCACGAGTCTATTCACCTGACTAGGCTTCAATGCTCACAGTTGCTTATGCTCATTCCACGCTTACTTGCATTGCACTGCGAGTAGTTATTGTCTAACAAATTTAGCTGGAACTGCAATTGGAGCAGAGAGCGCTGCATGTTGATGATGTTAATCATGTTGGACAGGCAATTTCAATGGCAAAATATAAGTGCAGACATTCTTTTGTTGGCATAGATGCGCGGAGCAGTGGAAACCTTACTGTAGCAACTGTCTCAATTTGTGGTTGAACTGGTGGCGCTCACGAGTCAATGAGTGTGTAAAACGAGTTTAGTTTTTCCAGCGGAAATCTGATAGACACTTAACATCGACTAAAAGAATTTCAACTGATGAGATTGCGAACGAGTCACGTTAAGTAGAAGATTGTATTATGGGACACCTGGCAATGGCAGCATTTCCAAGGCTTGACTAATTTTTTTTATAAATATATAAACTTATTCACAATTCACCTCTTGGGAGCATAGGGCCTCCACAAGGCTCATCCATCTTGTTGGATATCCGAGGCTTGCTTTGGTTTTGAAAATCGATTGTTTGTCTGATAGGGTAGGTGATTAGTCTGCCGCTAAAAGTCGTTTGTGTTGGGAGTGTCGGCTGGGCCGCCAAGTTTCAACGCCTTCACAGAAGTTGAAGAGGTTCGTCTGATGGTGGTGACGTGACGATTGAAGCGCAGCAGAATTTAAGAAACTGGACATTTTTTCCGCCCATCGTGGGTCTTCGATCCCCATCGACCTCTGGGATGGCAGCCGTAGTATACTACCACCAGGCTACCGAGTCGACTCATTTTAACGTGGCCACAGTTACGTTTGTCCTCGGAATTGAGATCTTGTTCTACTATTCAAATTGCCTGCTAAAAATGCTGGTATTACTCGCTTATCACTTTTGGATATACTAAGGTCTTTGCTCCCTCGTTATTGGCTTGGATTGGTTTCCAAAGAAGCAGCCTCACAATCAAGTTCCCTTCTAAAATGGGTCAAACCTAACATAACGAAACTATTGGGTACTTTCCTTTGTCTCCGAAATTTGTAACTTTTTATAATTTGCAGTTCGAGTTTTTTGCCACCAAATTCAAGCTGCCTGGTAGCACCACACTCAGTCGGCTCATTAGAGATCAAATCGTGCGTCTACTATGATTCGCACAATTTCAAAATATTCGCTAGTGTTGTGTACGCTAATCTCCACAGCTTGTTATGGCCATATTTGTCTGCAATCAGCGGCAGTTGGTGCTGCCAACGAGAACTGGCAACTACCAACTTACTGCTTGCTATGCTGCAACTAGTGGCAGGTACACCTTCGACGACTGTAAGCCAGTCAACCCACAACAACACAATATTACGAGTAGCGCTTCGTCTTGGCGAGCCTCACTACTCTTTAATGGATGCTTGACTCGGTAGGCTTTGGTTTTAGCTACTTTGTTGTTTAGTTAGCGTAAAATTAATTCAATTTCAAATATATTCATGCGCATTCAAAGATTATGCACAGCCAGCCGGCTTGGCAGTCCGCGGTTTTCGGAGGTAGTCAGCCAACGCTGCAAACATGTTGTGCGGTGTGAGTTACACAGAGGCTAGAGAAATCTAATACCAAAGTCATGTCGAGTGACTCTTGTGCACCTTTTTATACAAGTATGCTGATACAGCATGCCGTTTTCTTTTACAGATTGTTACAATTTGTAGCAATTACGCTTCATTGATTCTGTATGCATAATAGATGAGTTCGATTGTGGGTCAGAGAGTTGCAAAAAGCGAACATGGAAAATTTGTTAATTGTTTAGCTTGTTGGTGTCTGTCTGTCTGTCTGTCTGAGTGTGTTGGCGTATAGTGTATAATGTCATGAGAATTTTTAGTTGAGAGGAGAATTCTTTGTTTAAAATACTTGTTTGGTCACAATGAGTTTTGATAGGGGTTTTGTAGAAGGAAGTTCTTTGGAAGATGAAGGTTTACTTGAAATTGAAATACAAATTTATGGCCACAAGTATTTCTATTGCTTTGGTCGAAGTATCTCATGTTAATTTAATACGCGTAATCAAGCGGGTACCAAAGGAGATCGTCTGTATCTTTCTAATAGAAGCGAAAAGGCTGTTTTTTAAATCTTAAACTTTTGACTCTTTCTAAACAACATCTACACCCATTTCAAGTTGGCTCTTCTACCTTGCTTAAGTGATATCTCATCCAGTGATATTTAGTTAAGTAAGCCAATACCAGCCCCATATGCTTCCTGCTGAGATATACGTTTGGGCATTTCCTGTTGGTGCAGATAAGCAACTTGGGTAGAAAAAGACCTACTTAACATGACAAGACACGAGAAGTAATCTTCCTTAGTCACTCCTCGATGACTGACTAAGCCGCTACCCGATAGAATTTGATGATGACAAAGTTTGTAGATGAACCCCATCAATCTTGATATGGTAATGACGAGTTAATCAGTTACCTTATTCCTTATAGCACTGTTTTTGTGGAGTACCTATGTGTGCTTTACACCCACCCCTTCATGACAATTCTTTACACCTCAAAAAGTTCTGTCCAAATATTTCAGTACCACTTCATACGAGTAGATGCAACAGTAGGTTCTAGAACTCAGGCCTAGTGGAAAGTTGAAAAATAAAGCGTCTATCAAAGGTATAAAGAACTACTCTACTATTTATTAGGGTAGATGTGTATTAGGAAAGATCTTTAGCTCATATTATGAGATTTGGCTGTAGGGGTTACCCACTACCCTTAGAAGCCCATATACTTAACAGAGATTTCAAAGGTACTTGACAAAAGAAAGTAATTAAACTATTTAGGTGCATCAATTTCTGGATTTAGGTTGGGGATTCTATATCTCTCAATTCTTATGTCTTTTCATCCACAATAAAAACTTTATACGTCTACGAAAAAACTATGAACCACCAAAAGGCGTTCAAAACTATTGGCAGCAAATCACAGGAAAGCGTGTCTAAGGACAATAAAAGGAGGGAACAACTATTAAAAAACTTTCGTATCCTTTTTCTGGGGTTTCTTTTCTTTTTCTGAGTGTCCTCACAAATCCTTTTTTTATGCCTCGCCCTGTGTTTAATGTACGACTTTGTAGACGAATGTGGCTGTTTCGTTCTTTTCAACACCAAATTTATGTCGACGGAAAGTTGAATTGATTGTCGAGAAGTGTCAAAGATTTCCGTTGTGCATATCCTTGGCAGTGTTGGCTTCTGCTTTGCCGGTTTCTTTATGTCCTCTTCAAGTTCGCTGCTGGGTTATTCTGTCCGGCTCGGTTGTACTCGTTGACAGTTAACAAATTGTAGTGTTTCCTGTCGTCTGACACAAAACTTACTATTTATAACAACACAAGTGACAGTTGTCATTTGTTGTACTTTATTGTTGTTGTTGCTGTTGTTGTTGTCCTTCGTTAGATGGTTCAGTGCTGTGCATCGATGGCATAAGTGTAGCTCAAGGGTTAAAGTTGGCGTAGGTTATCTGAGAACAGAAGTTGTAGTAAGAAGTTCGAAATGATTATCGCCTGGAGCAAGTTTGCTGATGTAGCCTGAAAAGGGAGAGCAGATTGACTTGCAACTAAAGTTTTCAAAAGTTTGCAAAGAAACTGACTTTTTATGTGTTTTGAGAAAAAAAGCTTGAAATCATAAAATTGAAAATAGTTCGAAATTAGAAAATATTTATTGAATATGAATAGATGGTATTCGGGAGTCGCGTTGGATATGCAGGCGGCGAAATTGTTCCCTTCGCTTTCAGTGAATTTTTGAAACCGTCTCTGGGCAGGTTTTATAAAAAGAGTAAATCTTCTTCTAAGCTACATATTTTTCGCTGCCTTAAAATTCGCTGGATACCCTTTGACGATAGTAGCAAATTAAGACTATAATAAAAATAGATGGCATTGTGCTAAGCACTCATGAGCTTCTGATATGAAACGTGAGTTTTTTTTCCCCCGAACACCGTGAGTATTGAAGCTCAATCGCTGGGACAGCAACCGTAGTATACTTCCACTAGACTACCGAGTCGATGCATAAATTCAGGCAGACAAATAATTTAACAGGAAAGCGACCCGACCGACGTCAAGCGCAAGTCGATGACAATGTTTGATGAGAGTGTTATGATGTTTGATTGTATGCGAGCGTTACGTTATGCAAAATTTTAACCTACTGAAGCTACAGATGTTTCACATCAAAACTTTCCATTTAATTTTACTAAGCGGATACTTTCTCAAAAGTTAGTCGCTAAGTTACTTAAATAAGCTCTTAGTTATCAATCTTATATTCGTTAAGTCAATTGAATTGTTGTAGAATTCAAAAATTAGAGTGAATTAGAGGGCGTATTTTGAGCCTTAGGTATCCATTTCGGAAATATAATTTGGGTAGCATATCCTTCGACACAAATCACTCATGCTCAAACCGAAACATGTACTCGTATATCCAATGGCAATTCTAACTTGGAAATCATAACAAATATTTGTGCCAGCGTGAGGGCGATGAGCATGTTGAGATAAATGTGAGCCAAATGAACTTAAGTCCTTAATGTCATTGAGTGCCACGATAGCACACGAGGAGCAGCAGTGACAGAAGCCAGCAGATGATTGTGTAAGGCGATAATAAGGCAAAGTACAAATGGGCAGGTAAATGGGTGTGTGTGTGTTTTGCGTGAGTAACTTACACTGTGTAAGACAATCGAGACGTGTGTCGTCGTGTGCTGCCGAAAAGGATAAGGCAGCAAACTAAGCCAGCAGAGTAGAGCATGAAGCAACCGAGTGTAATACAAAACATAATTTACGACTTCATAAAGAACCAATTTTCAACGTTGTAAGATAGTTAGATAGCTGCACACACAAAGATGCCAATGAACAGGATTAAACGGCTGGCTGAGGAAGGAAGCCAGCCAGCCAAAGCGGTAAGGCGATTAGCAGGGTGGATGCGAAAGATTGCCTCTAACAGCGAGTGAGGGAGAGAGAGAGAGAGAGAGGGAGGGAGTGCAGTCGATTGCATTCTCCTATCCAGTTTGTTAGTTGGCAAGAATTGATTTCCAACGTTTCAAGCCTTTTGTATGAGTTCAAGGATATGCGAAGAAACACACATACGCACACTTGAAAACACACTCATATATTAGCTAAGTATCAACAGAATGGAGCATGTGCCAACATATTTCTTAGCATTTAAGTCCAAATTTATTGTGGCACTGCACAACCCGACCTGGCCCAAATCAACTTAAAATGGACTCATACACACGCAAGCACACACCGTCAGGTGATTCGAGGTGAAAAGGATAAAACGCATAAATAAATTTTATGTAGTCAGCTTCTTCACTCTATCCTAGTCTAGTCGTACAGTGGCTATGAGCTGACATGGAAAATTATAAGTGGACCGCAAACCAAAGCAGCCCATCCCAACCTAATACAACCGAAGTCAGTTTAACTTAATTCAGCTCGTCGGCATCCTTAAGCAAAATTATGGAGCTCTCCGGCTTTTAATGTGTCTGGCAAAATTTATGTTATCCTGCAATCATATTTCAACGTATTTGTTTAGTTTTGCCATTGAAATTAGTTTTGCCACTCGGCCGTATTCGCTTTTCGACCTTATTTTCGTACTTTGATTTATTATAGACGAGAATTTACTTAGCAATGTGCTTTCGGTCCACTGTCATGCTAATTCGGTCCAGAATTCTACGTGGGCGAGTTAAGGCTATTAGCATAATGTCGTAAACATGATTTATGTATTTTTATTTGTTGCATTGTGGAGTTAATGCTATTTACTTCGCAAGTGGAGTCGCAGTGTGTGCCTATTGCTAGTGATCGCCGTCAGGTGTGCCACACGTCAGATGTACTTCTCGTTGCTTCTACTTCGCTTTGGGTAGTAATTTCTTAGGAATTCTAATCGTTTTGGAATATAAGTCCTTATTACTAAGGACAATCCATCTAGGCACTCGGTGACTCTCGTTAATGTTGGGTTCTCTCTAAAAGTGACAATCGATAGAGGTGACGTTGGTGAACGCACGCACTACATGTGACACTTGTTACACTTGTTGCAGATACTCTCATTAGAGGTAAATCTCGTTAGATAAGACAGTCGTTTGAGAACATCCCTCGAAAGTCGCGAAATTCTTCATAGATTACACTAGTTATATGTTAACTTAGTTGTCACTGAAACTACTTAAAAATCACACTCGTCAGAAGTGGCAACCGTTCGAAATGACATTCGTTGGAAGTGCCACACTTTAAATGTGACTCTTGTAAGAGTTAATATTCGTTAGAGTTGATACTCACTAAATGTGATACTTGTTAGTGATTCATTCATTAGTTGGGGAATACGTTAAAATCGCGCTAGTTAGATGTGACAGTCTGTAGAGGAGAAAGTCGTTACAGGTGGAAATAATTAGATCACACATCGAAATATAGATGTAAGTAGACTTATGTTTTATAAAAAAGGCAGTGTTTCTTTGTATGAATATTCTTGAGTAAGAGCTTGCACCACACAAGTATATTTTCCATTAATTTTTCAGAACTTTTGTGGGTATAATTTTGTTGGTTTCTTTCTGTTTGTGCACGCATCACGTAAAATACACTCATGGCATTCAAAATCGAATTTTTGTGAGGTAACAAGCTTCATTAAGAGTAATATATAGCATATTTTTTATCAAAATCGAGCTACAGAATCAAAAGTTATTAATTTTAATCGGTTGGTACTCAATGCAAAGTATTTTTAGTTAAATAAGTGTTAAATCATTACTTAAAATAAAATAAACGAAAGCTTTCTGTTAGGTAACATAGAAGAGGCTAATAAAATTTATGTTAACTAGAGATAATAGCCGTCAGCTTCGTGATGGAGAGAAGCAAAGTTGAAGAGGCAACGTTGTGAAAATGAAGTTGTAAATAAATCATCAAGTAAAGTTTAAACTCTGTAAATTTGTTCATAACAAGGAGAGCTCACCTGTGCCTTTGAAGCATAGGTGTACCTGAAATACACCCTGAGATCTATTACTGGAAATTTGGCGGATAATACCACATTAGATGATGAGCCTTCTTCGGCTCAACAATAAGATTGTCATATGTTTGAGGTGGTATTATTTAAGATCATAGCATTTTGGATGAAATTATTTTTTGACTCATCAGAAGTGATACTCGTTGTCGGCACCACTAAGAATAGCAAAAAGTTAGTTATTCATAAAGTTTGCTGTATGTAAGAAAGTTTTTTAAGCCTGCTCGGTACTCTTTGAGTGACGTTCTGATAAATGCGCAGTGACAGTCATTGCGGGCGACTCTTTATAGAAAAGTCCCCCCCCCCCCCATTGGTGATCTTTTTTTATAGATGCTATTCATTGTAAGAGCTTTTAATTTTGTTTGTACTACAAAATTAACATCTAAACTCTAATCTAAACAACTTCAAATGCAACTGCCAGTCCGTTTCATAAGTCATAAGTGGGCACAAATTAAACGTCATTATGTCCCGGCAAATTGTCAACTTTGTGATATTTAAATTTTGCAACTGTCCAAACTGCCACAAAGCATGAATGAGAAAATTTAAAGCGTTGTCGTGCCATAGACACCCAACAACAGCAACGGTAACATGCCACATGCAACAAACAACACACAACGACAACGACAACGACGTCGGCGACCACTGGCTAAACGTCACTTTTACTAACCACAAACCACAAAATAAACCACATTTACATATGCGAACACACCTCGACCAAGAGTCGTCAACAACAACAACAGTAACAACAGCAACAACAACAACAATAACAACAAGAAAAGTCTAAAGCCTGAAACTTGTTGGGCAGTGAACCAAGCATTTTGCCACATTCAGTGGCGGTGCGTGCGGCTTTAGGCGCCCCTGTCGGCTTTTAATACACCGACTATTTGACGGACAAATCTGGCGCAAATTAAAAGTTTTTACACTCCAATTTTGTTAAAAATTACATATTTTTTTATGGAGAAACTGCTGTGAAATGGTCTGTGAAGGCGGAGGGGAATCTAATTAAAATGAAGTTTCACGTACACTGTAGAAATGTTGTATTTGGGTGTAAAAATTGCAATTGCTTGAAATGACTGCAGCGCACAAATTGGCCAAGTCAGGCGGCGACCTGTTTTGACCAAGTTTGGTGCTTGTCATAGAGCGAGCGAGAGAGAGAGAGAGTGAGAGAGTGATAGAGTGAGAGAGAGGGCGGGCATGTATCGCTATATATGTACATAAACAGATAAATAACAGCTTAGTTTCTTTAATGAAGCGTCCACAAAAATGTTGTTATTATTATTGTTGTTGTTGTTTTTGTTGTTTGTTGTTTTGTTGTTGTTGTTAAGATCGAAAAAAGCGGTAATTATCTTTTGACAGCACTTAAGACCGCTGAATTTTGGGCAACGCGTTTGGCGTCTGTGTTGGCGTCGTCAACGAGCAAGCGACGGCGGCGCCGTTTTATTTTTCCACTCTGTGTGACAGCTGAGGTTAAAAGTCTGCCCGATTAAATTGACAGATTGTTTTGAGCTTTTCGTAGGAAGCAAGCAACGGAGCTAGCGATAAATTGCAACATGTTGCACATTTTTGGCATGCCGCTGGTACTCGTCCGCCTGTACTCGTATTTGTATCTGTATCTGTATCTTTGCAGCGCCAATAGTCGCAGTTGTTTAACGCCAATGACAGATGATTTGCGCTTGCTGCTGTTTGTCAGTTTGTCTACTGCTGATGGGGATTAATGCTTTGATGGTTTAATTAATTGATTGTAGTGCGAAATTGTATGTTTGGGTGTAGCTGCCGTTTTTGGTTTAATCGGTGCTAAATACTTCTTAGCGATATAAAGTTGTGGGAACAAAGTGGCGGAGTTCACATTGGGTCATGTACTAAAATTATTGCTATTCAAAGGCCAAGATTCTAGAGAATCGGGAAATATTTTTCTTGGAATCCTTTGGGTGTACGATAATTGGGACTTTTGTTTCTTTTTCACTCCTCTTGGGAGAATAGGGCCTCAATTAGACTTTTTCAAGTTACTCTATTCCTTACAGAGTTGAATGTTTGAAGCTTGTATTGGTTACGTTCATTGAATGGTTTGGTTGGGTGACCAGCTCTTGCCAACTCCTGGAGTGCCAACTAACGTCCCCAAGAAGCAACATATTCACAGAAATTCGGAGGATGCTATGGAGGTGGGAGTTTATCTTTTAGAGATCGCGATGTATTTGGGCAAAGATAATAAATTTAATACGGAGATATAGATAAAACTTTTCAATCAGCATAATTATTTGGCAGGATATGTATCGTACAACACTACACGGCGTTGTTTGAAATGACATTACCGGAACCATCTCCTAAATAGGCTATAATCTCTATTAGACGATTTCCTTTAAGCAGATAAACTTTTCTTGACTAAATTATATTTATTATTTTTATAACGAAGCAGGAAAAAGTTTACTTTGAACCGAAGGCTGTGGGAGGTTCCGCTCCAACTGGTCAGATACGGTCTGCTCTGATGTGCGTTACTACTACCTGCAGCAAAAAGAAGGCTTTGTTGTTTGAAGTTTAATTCTCAAGCTCAAAAACTAAGAGACTATCCACACAAAGACCGAAAAGACCAGATTGACTGTATTGTCCCATCAAGAATATACAGTTGCGAAAAAAATAATAGCACCGCTATGACACTTTCACTTATTGAACCAAATAAACAATTAGTGCTGCGATTTTTTTTCGTATTTAATATTTGAATATAATGCTTAGTATTCCTTCTATACGAAAAATATATAAAAAAAGGGTCATAGTGGTGCTATTATTTTTTTCTTAGCTGTCCATACTGTATGTGTCACTAGTGTGTGCTACAATGTGTTACGAGCTCCATGACAAAGTTACATTACTATTGACAGAATGTAATGAGCACCAAAATGTCCCCTTAACCCTATTGCCAGGTATTACTCTCTCAACTTAAGATTTAAAGATACAGAGTTTAAAGTACCAGGGGGTAATGAGAAGATCTATGCTTAAAAAGTTTTACAACCTATAAGTAAAGGCTTTAAACCTTGGAACCTTGGAATTCTCTGAAAAGTCTGGTAGTCTGGGAGATCTTCATTATGCTGTGTCTAAATGTTAAGAGCTGGATGATCCACTAAGAACAGCCAAATAGACCTCAAGAGAATTATTGAGTTTTTATTGAATTTGGAAGGCTGTCTCTTGGATACAGCAAGCAGCCTTCCAAAGCCACTTCAGATATACCAGTTTATCTCCGCATTTGTTCGCACAGTTTCCCAGCATAGGTCAAACATGTGCAACTAACAAACTGCCACAAAAGACAGATAAAAAATAGTCTAAAAGGGGAAAAAATTGATTGCATCCAATAATCTTTTCGCGCACCGGTAGCATAAATCATAATTTAGCAAAGCATTTCGTGGCAGTCATCAAGAAAAATGCTGGCAGCCGAACGTGAGGCGGCAATTGCAACAAGCAGCAAGCAGCAAACAGCGGCAGCTCAGCTCGAGTGAAGTGACGCGGCGTGCTCGAAAAAAGATATAAATTAAAATTGACATGAACTGTGACTAGTTCAGGCTTGTTTGGCGCGATTAGCGCAAAGCCGAGGCGCAACTGCAACATGAAAATTTGCCGCTGCTGCTGTGTGCAGTTGTTGTTGCCGCCTCATACTCGTACCATTATTAATTTGATACGATATAATTGACATGTTGGCAACGCGTAAGCTGAGCTGAGCTGAGCCGAGTTGACCAAGCAAATGCTACAGTTGCTGCAAACAACTGATGCTATTGCATGCCACCATCACCACTAGTAACAACTCAGGGCAAGCCGGGCTACGGCAAGGCAAGGCAAGGCAACCGGCAGCTGTGTTCAAAGTGTCTCACAACGGGCTCCGCTCACATGGCACCAACGTTCGATCGATTCGTAGCAGGCGTGTAATTTTTTTTTTTAATTTTTATTTTTCATTTAATCGTTTCGCATGCCAGGTTGAAGTCATCGCTGTTGCCGTCGATGTTGCTTTCGTTGCATGCAATTTCAAACTGCATGCCGCGTCTGTTGCTTGCACTCCATGTTGCACTCACTTGCGCTGCATATATCGCGTTAGCTAATGGCAGTCGTTGTTGCTTCTGTATTACCACTTGCCACTTGCCAGTTGCCAGTTGCCACTTACTACTTGTTGAAAATTGTTGTTGTTGTTGTTGTCGTTGTTTGATTGTTGATGTTGTTAAAGTGTCGCCTAGCGGCAGCAGCATTCCTTTCAATGATGTTGCTAATACCCACTAAGCAAATTTTATCTAAATTATTATTGTTTTTAATGATCATTAGGTAAATCATTTGTTCGATTTTGAATATATTGGGTAGCGATCTGTAGTCTTGATAGATTAAAGAGAAGCACTCTAACTTAATGTATTGACTATTAAAATGATTGAAGTGAGTGTCATAAACATATAGTAGATTATCGGAGTCACGGTATACAGATCAAACTAGACGTACTTACGTTTTATAATATTTGGATGGTTTCTTCGATAAGTCAACCTTTCATTATCTAGCCTATTCTTCTATGCCATTGCCTTTACGGCGCAATTAGCATCATTTATAATTTAGTCTAAGTCTAATTCTAATAATGATGAGCATTATTTTTTTAAATCGACAAATGTGTTATGCAGTTTACTACGATAAATATTATACTCTAATTATAAAAAAAAAAAATATCTATCGATCTATATATAAAGTTGGAAGTATGTTTATATGTATGTCTGTTCGCTGGAGCAATTTTGATTTAGTTTTCAGAGAAGCTTTCGAATAGTCTGTGGAGTAATCCTGTGAAGCTTTATATGTTAGTATACCGCGGAAGTCGGTAAAATAAATTAATTTTCATATATCACAAGGCGCTTCACTGAGGAGAATAAACCCATGCAGCAAAATACATAGCTTCAATAAAGTAATTTCTTGCTGATACGCCATTTGATTTTTGTACTTTTATTGAATTTTAAATATTCTTCGCTAATGCCGGAAAGGGCGCTCGTATATAATAAAATCGTATAATTTGAATGTTTATGCACGCATCACGTAAATGGCACACATTACATTCAAAATCAATATACTGAAGGATAAGAAGGTTTATTGAGAGTAACGGTCGCCAAACTTGTTGACCTCACGGACCAGTAGATTAAATCCCGCGGACCAATAATTGGATTTTATAAGTGTTAAATATATTTATAAAAAAAAATTGTGATCTAAGAACATATAAAATATCCTTAGTTAATCAAATGAAATAACAACAATGAAATAAAATAAACAAAAACTGTAAAATCATTTATTTTTGTATTATTTTTTATAATTAAAGTATAACATTTATCGCAGTAAACTTCATAACACATAACACATAATGACGTGTAAAAACAAAACAATTAAAAAATGATTTAAGTATATCAAACTTTTAGCATTATACATTCCTAGTGTGATGGATGTTCCTGTTCCTGTTACTTGAAATAAGATTGTGGATATTTGGATCCAATGTTGTTACTACAAGACGGAGAACTGCATTTATTTCAAGTTGAAATCCCTACCCTGTTTTGATGGCTGTGACAGATGAAAAGGCGTTTTCATATAAATAAGTTGTGGAGAAATGAATTAGAGTTTACATCTCCTGTTCAAGAAGAAAATATTGTTATGAATTGAATTATGTTTCAATGCATTTCAAAATATAACTTAACGTGATGAGTAAGTATATTTCACATTGTCCTCGGGGCCAGCGCAATTTTTTCGTGTACCACATATATAACGTTTATTTCATAAAAATCGAGTTACAGAATCCAAAAATAATAATTTTTAATTTTAATGAAATAACTTTTTGTAAAAAATGTGCATATAAAAATGCTTACAATATTCTTCTGTATGTTGCTTTAAAACATCATGAGCCTTCAAAGATCACGTTAGCCAAGTGTGGCCATTGGCTCAGAGTGTTAAGCAGCTGCTCGCAATGGTTCAACTCCAATTCAGAGTCAGTGTTTTCTTTTTTTTTGTTTTTGTATTTCTCGCTATTAAATTTATGATTTCAACTTTTTCTTTTCGCGTATTTCGTTTTTCTTTGAGGCAGGGATTGAATAGGGCGTGAATAATGTGAAAATGCTTGCTTGGCTACTGTCGCTGAGTACGAGTACCTTTGAAACGAATGCGTTCTCTTTTATCCTGTTTATTTCTGTGTATCAGACAGTAATTTTTTTCAGAAAATTTTCAATATTACATGCAAATAGCGCAACAGGATAAGCACCCTTTTTAGAATGTTTTCTGTATAGTTTTTTTATATGTCTACTTTGTATATAGAACCATTGTTGTTATAGACAATTTTTATATTATATTATATTTTATATGAGCTTCATGGGTCTTTTACATTGCTTTCTATTTGCCTCTTATATTAGTACGTTTGTTTACTTAGCTACTTTTTATATCCTATCTATTGTATTGTATGCAAGACAGTACAAAATGAAATGAACTTTATCAGCGCCTTTCAAACAAGTCAACTGTCTGCGACAACCAACCAACAGACACGACTTCTGGTGTAAGCTGTTCATTGTGGACAAATGTCAAGACACATAGCCAGCAACTCTATGAGATGTCATAGAGAGACATAATACAAATCGAACTTGCCATCAGTAGAAGTAACGGCGGCAAGTCTCCGAAGGCGTTGTCCATTGAAGTTTGTTGTCTCACGGTACACGCCTCACCTCACGCCTTACGCTTGCGCTCCACATGGAGCACGTCGGTCAATGACAGCTGCGCCAGCGTGTTGCATGTTGCGGCATTTCATATGTCAACTTTAATATAAATGTCGACGTCAATGCTCTGTGTGTGTGTGTGTGTGTGTGTTTGTGTGCGTTTGTGGAAGTAGGGTGTACGAGTACGAATACATGATGCTGTGATACTCGGACTCATAATGAAAGGACCGCTGAGTTGGAGTGAAGTTGAAATTGTGCTGCCATTTTGGTTGAGACACCCGCTGTTCGCTGCCAGTTGTCGTTGTTATCGATGTGTTGTACAACAATTGCTCATGACAATCGAAAACCGTGGGTGGCGGAATTAGTGGGACCGCCCCGTGTCAGTTGTCTACGACGATTCTACAGACAGCACAACTCTCAACTTACAACACTTGGAAATTAGAAAATTGTATATAGATCAAGTCCCATGTGACGTGGTCACAGCGTGACACTTTTTCGCTGTTGTTGTAGTTGTTGTTGTCATGCAACAATGCACACTGAGAGACACGCCTTTTTGTTGTTGTTATTGTGTTTTTGTTGTTGTTTGCTTGTCAGAAGCTGTCGGTATTTCATTTATGCCACATGCAGACATTTACCAATATAAACAGCAAAATAAGGGGAAAATTGATTGAATATGATAAGCGAAAAAATAAATTTCGTTACACAAAAGAAAAAAGAAAAAATTGTTTGGTACTCTATATTTCTCACTAAAGAAATTCATCTACAATTGAGGCTTTACAATGTGGTAATCTATCTTAAACCGATCGAGATCTACAGTCTTTCAGATGTGAGGATGCTGAGCACAACATTAAATATTCATTAGTAACTTTTCTTGACAAGGACAATGACATTAACGCAAAAGCTTGCTGACAAAAGCTCGTTGTAAGATTTGTGGCCATCCAACAAGGGTCAGTGACTTTACTTTGTCTCTTCCGGATCTCAATAGCCTCAACTCAAATTAGGGTATAGCAACAGTTTATTGGTCTAACGGCATTCAGAAAGGCAATTATTAACCGAAAATATTGTAAAAAGATAACAGGATTCCTACTATTCTTATCGAAACAACAGTTATGATAAACATACCTGACATACTGGGGCTATATGATCTAGTAATCCTAAGATCTTTCACTTTTCAGCGGGGTTGAGGTAAAGTCAAACAACAAAATACTATTAACTCAAAAGAGTTACCCGGAGTAAAAATCTCACTAATCTCACTAATCGCCATTAAAAATAATTTTGTGACTACGTAAAAATTCTTCTAGTTCCTTCTAGTGCTCCTGCACCGGTTTAACCACAATAATACACCTCAGTTTCTGGCATAACAAATCGCCATCACTTAACGATTGCTTCTGTGACAGTAATGAGCGGCTTTTTATTCCACAGACTTTCACCACAATAATCTTAACATCGCACTGTCCAATACCACTAAAGACAATTTATATGATTTTTTTTCTTTCATCACTCCACTAGGGAGCATAGGGCCACCGACAAATTTTTTCAATTCTGATAATCAAGACTGTGGTGGTTTCGTTAATCGAATAAGCTACCCATTCATGCACCAAGATAGATGTTTTTGGAGCAGAGCAGGTGAATTGCCCGCTTCTGCAAATTAATTATATAAATGAAACTGATAGTAAATAATACAATTTATCCTCTAAAATAAATCCTTTGTAATTGTAGCTACTTTCACAAGTCATTTTGCTTAAATCTAGGAAGTCTTAGTATATCTTCTAGATCTTCATCTAGGAAGAAACAATTCATTACAATCACTAGAATCGCTTATCCTACAAGCTTGTTTTCAAACCGTTTGTTAAGATGTAAGCTGATTTGATTAACCAATCCAGCGTCTAAATTACCGATAACGATAAACACCTAACTCATCGAAGTAATTACACTGCCAAAGCACTCAGGTTCTAATATGAAGTTACAGTTTATCAATGCCGAGGTTCAATTCATCGTTTAGCAAAAAGGGAGCATGTAAGACAGGAAGCATTAAAAGTATTTAACGCGCTTTTTGCTATCTTAAATGAAACCATTACGTGAGGGCCAGCGAACAAGATCTGGTCGAACGTTAATTCAGGCTGGTACACTCGGGACCGGACCGGCACGGTTCGGCTAACCATAAATTATTATACCTTTGCAAGTCGTGTTCGTGTAATTGAAGACAAGTCATATCAATTAAGCGCCAAAGAAAACAACACCATTAAAAACTCATCTGCAAGTTCCAAGTAGAATGTGCAAGTCTACAATTATGGCCACAAGAAAAAAATGCTGAAAATTATTAAATTATTAACCAGCAACATTGGTGGTAATATCGACAGACATGAAATATGAAGGGAATTACATAGCCTGAGGGCTTGACGTACAAACCAATAAAAAATAACAAACCATAAGAGAAACAGAAAAGTGAAAAAAGAAAAGGAAGAAGCAAAGCAAAACGAAAACAATGACAGGGTAACTAATGACAGCTTGTAGTGTTACAAGAAGTCGGACAATGTTGCAAGTAGAAATTAAAATTAATAGGTTTTTAACACGAGCGTGCAAAGAGTAAATTTGAAATTTCAAGCTCAAAATTAATAATTAAACAACAGAGAGCGGCAGCGGCGACTTGAATTTATCTGCCACAATCAAGAGTCTTTTTACAAATGGTTTTATTACTTGAGTCCAAGCTCGTTCACTGACGATATCCGTTTCCGTTTACCACTGAGCGAAAGGAAATGATCGGTTATGGACGTTGATTTTCAGTACAGTGTCCGTTGCTCTATAGTACTCTTAGTTAACTAATCAACGCTAACTTAATTAGCATGTTGTATTCTGCCGTTCAAACTTTGCAACTCTGCTTGACCACTTTGGAGCTGCGGAATGTTCAGCTTGCTTTGAGCCACTCCCTGGCCTTCAATTATTGGTTGACTACATGATTATTAGTTATGTAAATTAAATTGCTGTCAGCCATTGTTCAACACTGCTGTTGCAATGTTGAGTATTCATCGCACTATCATCAAGTGTGCAGAGCCACTCATTATTATCATCATCATTATTAACAGGGGCATTGGCAAGAACAAACTATTCGAGTCCATTGTTGCAAATTGTGAAAAATGATGCAGCTTTTGCACTGAGAAAAAGAAGTTCAAAAAACTTGAGATTGTATTTCTAAAGGTTATTTAAAGGCCGCATTACAAGTATCTAAAAATAATATAAGTTTTAGGTAAGGAGATGTAGAATGCTTGTTCAATGGAGTTGCGATAGAAGATGAGTTAGCACGGGACTGTAATCTGTCGGTCGATAAATTCCAACATCTTCAATCTTAAACACCTTGGGTATATATATAGACTTCCCTAGAGCTGCATACCATAATTAAAAGTTGAGTAATTTACTGCGCTATAATAAAATATTATCTTACCGCCTTATTCTCAGCAACCTAAAAGCAAGTTAGATAGAATGCTACTGTCAGACAACCTGTTAGGGAAAGCTCTTCACCTATTTATTTCCTACTAAACAGTTTTTTTGTCAGGTTTCTAGATAGCTCCTCTGTCGGTCATATCAAGATAAATGATAAAATCGTATTTTTTACAGGTTTTTATCAGCTTTCGCGCACTGTAAAATGGATTTTACTGTAAAACGTGATTTGGTGTATTATTGCGAACATTTTGGAAAATAGTCATAATTATGATAACAGAAGTGTGTTAAAGACTTTGCGGGATCATAGCGGTATATTTTCAATACCGGACAATCTTTTTGATTGTTTGATAATTATCGATTCTCTAAAATATTGTGCCGCCACTTGATGGAGCAATTGAAGCCGCATGATGATGGAAACTTAAAAATTCCATTTGAGTTTCGTTTCATGGCGCAACAGGGCATGGAAAACAACCATGATGTTGCTGTGAGCCAACCGTCGGTTTTCCGCGCAATTCAAATTGCACAGTAAATAAGAAGCATTTGAAAAAAACCATATGACCATATGCATTTGACATGCTGCCTACATGGAATTTACAGACTGCTGTAAAACACAGCCCAGATTAAAAAGCACAGCTTTCATATGCGTTCGTATAGCCAAAAGCACAAAAACTAACAATAACTTGACCATTTGCTGTTGGGTTACTGAGAATAGGTCCGTTAGTCTTTTATAAACTCACAGGGGACAGGAAAATTCCACGGTTCGAGGTGAGTCGATTATCCAAAATCAAGGCCTGGTGCTCAACGTGGTTCACCTAATAAATGACGTTGCTATTGACTGCATATGCCTTTTAATGTTGCTGGTATAATCCTGTAGAACCCATTTGGTTGTCACTTTTTTACAGTGTACGTTACCCCTTAAATAAGTGAAATAAAATGAAGGCTTTAAAATTTTATGAAGCAATTGATATCAATTTCGTTCTTCGTTGATGAGCGCACAGTGTTGAGGAGCAATAAGAGTTGTCATGCGAGCGGTAATGGTAGGTTGGTGTCTTCCAACTGATAACCTAAAATATTAGCTCATATTATAGCAAATTTTATGCAATTTCAGATAAAGTGGTTCACTTAAATTCGTTAATTTAAATAACTATAAAAACGTGTACGTACTAAGAGAGCTGCGTCCCTTTACCTTAATTAAGGGTTTCGTTGGCAGGCGCTCCATTCTGCCTTTTTTTCCGGCTACTGCAGACAATTTTGTATAATTTTGTAATTTTTACCTGATGGATGTGCTTTCTTTATGACGAAATTATTACTTACGATTGATTTAAACGCTGGCGCGAAAACAAGTCATCAACGAGTTTAATGAGATTTTTATGCTGTGTCATTAAAATACAACTTTCCATTTTTGAGTAACTCTTGTATAGGAAATTCAGCTGTATTTCAGCGGTTGTGTATAAAATTTGTATGAGGAAAATTAGCTAATGTATGAGTTTTTATGTAGACACAAATTATGCAGCGAATGTGGCTTTTTTTATTGATTGCATTGATTGAGTTGCATAGAGTACGAATTGTGTCGAAGGACTACTTTAAACTTATCATAGTACCTTGCAAATGTACTTTCATATGTTGTAAATAAAACTGCCACCAATCTGGCAACAGTCTTTTGTTACCAGAGAAACACAGTCGAACTTCCCCGTAGTGAATTAGCACGGGACCAGAAAGTCAATTATTTTTCCATTTTTATTGAAAATTATCAGTCATTTTAGTTTAAAACCTCTTAATATATTTAGAGATTCAAAAAAAGAAATAGTCGGTATGTTTCCACAGATGTTCGATCTAATTAATTGATTAAATTAATAATTAATTAAATAATGAAGAAATTCGCTCCAATATCGGTAATTCCTTATTACATCCTTACATACATCAATTCTCTTCGGCTTTAGAGATATCCTTTGTCAAAGTTTCGTTTTCATTCCTTTTTAGGTGTTCGCAAAAAACTGGTTTTTTGTTTGTTTTTCCGTTTGTTATTTTTAAATCCTGGGGATCCCCTAAATTGTTTAAAAATAGACTTAAAACTGCGGTAACAAAATTTGTTCATTGTAGAGAAAAATTCACTGACTGAAAGTTCGTTACATGGGTATAAAAATACAAAGTAGAATTCATAATAGGCAGAGCTTCATTCTATAGAAGTTCATTATAGAGAAGCTCTACTGTATATGATCCTATTGTTTAAATAAACTTTCAACAAACTTGTGTTGCTGCTGCAATTACTATAAATCATACTAGCTGGACCCGGCAAACGTTATTTTGCCCCCAAAGAACGTTTGTGCATTTGTTAGTATTGACAGGTAACAAATTAATTAATTATTATATAATAAATTAAGCCTGAATAATACAAATAACTCCACCCCAAGGTCGCCGGATTACCGCCGCCGTATCGGATTCGAAAAAAGAAAAAAACTGATAAAAGCTTAAACAGAACTCATGGTATAAATTTGAGATCGATAGCTCTTATGGATGCTGAGAATACCCATTTCTAGCAAACAAACGCCCAACGAGTTTGATTTTCATATATAATATATAGATGACATCTCTTTTTATTTATTTCGGAATTTTCAGCAATTTTCGTACAATTTGGCCGTATTGTCGTGTTCTTTTGCAAATAAATAATCAGTAATTCAATGACTTATAATTAATTATAATCCAAGACTTTGGTCGTTTTCGAATTTTCAAGATTTCCTTTCTTCATTTATATTTTTATCGCTGCTTTCATGATTGACCCTCTTGAAAGACATGAGTACAATCTACGACAAAATGACCACTTAAAAAATTTCTCCACACAGCAAAAGGTGTGTAATCACACCTGCTGTCACAATGCATCGATAACTGATCCCCTACACACGCGATGAATGCAAATTTCACTGCGTGCGGTGCGCAGGCGCGCGAGCTCATAACTCAAAGCATCAAATTGCAATCGCAAAAACTGTCAACTGGTCTGGGACTGGCCTCGACGACGACGAGTGCAAAGAGTGCAACTGCAACTGCAACTGCAGCTACAGTTGAGATGTGCCGCATTGATAAAGTTGCATTTAGAGTTGCAACAACAACAACAACAACAACAACTTTCGCCGGTAACAACAAATTTTGTACACTTGGAGCAACACATTTGTTTTATGTTCATTACGAGACTTGAGCAGCCATCAACAACACTCACAAGCACGACAATGGCGCGTTTGTTGAACGGCGTTACTCACTTGCTTTCCACCGTCGTCTGCCCGCGCGCAACTTTAGTTTTATATGATGTTTGTAACATTTTTTATGATGCCTGGCGGCATGTTAAAATTGAAAAACGCATTTGCGTGATAAATTGCAATATTTAACAGTGAAAAAGCATTGCTGCGTACACCCGCCGTACCGCTTTCCTGTGCAGCAGCTAAGCTCACTGAAGCACGCTTCGCTTTTGTTTGTACTGTGACCAAGCAACTCTTCAAACGTGGAGTGGAACACATGGAAAATGTAGATGCAGTTGCTATTGCTATTGTTGTTGTTGTATGGTGTCGTGTTTGGCATACTCTATGTCGCTGTTGTCGCTGCTATTGTTGTTGTTGTTGCTGCTGCTGCTGCTGCTGTTGTTGATGTTGCCAGTGTGGCACGAATGAGTTATTGTGCACGTCACCTTACGATGAATGTGGCGAAATACGAGAATGAGTAAAATGCATTGCTAGCAATGGCAACACCAACAGCAAAAACAACAACAACAAAAGTAATAACATGAACTCCAACAAATGCCGCCTCATGTGTTGTTGTTTTTATTTTTTATTTTTATTATTAGTGTTTTTGTTAGCGTTGCATGCAGAAACTTGTTTCGCATTACGTACAATCGCCCGTCGCGATTCGCGTTCATTGCTGACGATATGAGTTACATGCCGTGCTTAATGGCATAATTTAAAGCTGCAAATTTTGTCATAAATTTTAAAATTGATTACCACAGTGTTGCATTGAAATGCAAGGCGAATTTTTGTTGCTTTTGTCGGTGGTGGTGGTGATGGTGATGGTAGAGTTATTTTCTTCTATTAGCGCGGCTAGTGAACATTTTGGGTAGTCATGACTAATCTACTCATTTAAGCATCTAATCAGCATGCCAACTGTAGGAAATGTAAGGGCACAACTACTGTGGAAACTCTGTGACGTCTACTCTAGGTAGATACAAACACCCTAAGTTCTTCTTAGTGTGTATAGACCGAGTGGATCTATTAAATCAATCGAAAGATTAGAAAACGAAGCCTTTATAGCAAGTCAATACTAGTTGGTCAAAGCTCAAATCAATCACCGAGGAATGGTCCAGAATGGTTACCGCTCGGGTCTGGTCATACGATTGGATTGATGTTGGGATCGCTGCCCAGCCACCAACGTTCTTTCGATGCGATATTGCCAAGGTGGGCAAGGTTTGTAAAGAATGATGGAAAATATTATGAATAAGGCATATTGTAGAAAAATGACTTGAAATAATAATAGCTTAGAACTTCTTCCTCTTTAACATAAAATATTTATCTCAGCAGGTCGCATTTAAATTTGATAGGGAACTCTTTAACTAACTGAAATATCATTTGCACAAACTAGGCGTATCAACTGGCTAGAGATGTGGCCTCTGTCTAGAAGATAACAAAACCAGATTTCACTTACTGGCTGGTTTGAAAGTCCTTTTCATCTGCTATGTTTAGAAATTCTTCGTCAAAGAAGTCTTTACTTTTAATGTATAAGTGGATGCTTTGTTGTGAGAATAAGGATACATGATACGCAAGAATACCCTAGACAGACATGTTTGTCAATTACGTGTTAACAGAATGGTTTCGTATGCTCCACTGGTTGTTTGATATTGCGGTCACGTCAACCACGTCAACACGTCTCTAAACTAAGGAAGCTTTTTTATGTTTACACTTGCAGGGACACGGCGCGTTGCTGCCTTTGTGAGCGTCTCGCTCTTGGGATGTTTCAGCAGCTCTGTGCTCTCTCTACTGCTGCGATTTTCTAGATGATCATCCTTTACTTTTTTAATTTTTTTTCATTCGAATATTTGAACATTTCTACTTATACAGTTTGAGCAGCACTGTCGGCAAACTCAATTCTCAGATGCTGCTTCATGTTTTGGGTTTTATTTTTATCTGTACAGTTTGAGAAGCATCTGAAAATGGAGTTGGTTTTAATATTAAGCGAATTCAACAATTTTTTCGCACCAAAATTTCCAGTTACCTTCTTAAAGCTATTATGGAGATTCTGGGAAAATTTCATCAAATTCGTTTAAGCGGTTTCGGCGTCCATAACGGATAAACATACAGAAAAAAAAAAGAAACAAACAGACAAATATACTTCCAATTTTATATATGTATATAGATTACTGTCGAAATTAGTATTGAAAGGTTTTACAGAATATGTCGTTTTATAAGAAGCAACACACATGGTAATTTCTAAGAGGCATATATTTTTGACATGGTCTTGGCTTATTGAAAAAACAATTCGGTTAGACAAGAAGTATATCTAAGCCGTTCATTTTAAAGCGAAGTAGATGGCATCTATATGTTGAAAAGAATATACTTGTACCTTTCTGCAGTGGTCATGTCCATGTGTCCAATGCCAAACAAATTATTTGTAGAAGAAGGTAACATCTTTAAGCAAAAATTGTAAGTACTTGGCGTCACTGAGTGCATGTGTATATCTGTTTTAAAAGAAATTTTCTTCTTGAAGCTAGTTCATGTCTTTGTGTCTCATTTAAAATTGTCTTGACAGAGAAGCTTCAGTATTACTTTTCACTTTAATTCATATTATATATATCAAAATTAATATACGAGTATAATACTATTCAAAACTCTTGTCTAATTAGGTCGAATTAATTAAGTGAGATTGAGTCGCTTGCATTACACTACATAATTACAATTACTTTGGTATTGTTGTAACGAGACGACAATCATTCAATATCAATATCAATAGCACTTCGTTGCATGCCACAAGGTACAACAACATCTTCATCTCTACCAAGTCACGCAAAAATTGCCATTGCACAAACGAAACCAATCATCGAGAAGAACAAGCAATTGAAATAAGTAACCATGGCAATTTATGACCATAAACTGGCACAAGTGACGTTGGTCATGCCAGTGAGCTACTGAGAAATTTATGGTACTCGGTCAATATGTGCGCATAGGCAAATTAATTTTGCACAATCCTTGACAACGTCAAGCGAATAATTGTGAGCGCTCAGAAAACTTGTTAGGCCAACGAATGAACGAATGCAAACCCTTTTGGCGTAGTCATTACGAAAAAGGCAGTAACTACGAGATGAGCATAACTGGACAACTTCCTTGCCAGGCACACTACTCTACTCTCACTATACTCTACCCTGCACTACACAACAAGCCTGTCAACATATTGTTGAATTGTCTTATTAGAGGAGTGGACATGCGTTGGCTTTGAATTTGCTGTCTGCCCCGCATACTGCTTCTGTACGAGTATTCTAAACATGGCTAGGCGCTCTACTGAACTACCTAGTTGGTAGGCAGTCAGCACGGTTCAGCGCCAGCCTCGCGTTTGCCACTTAAACACTGCCGCATGTCAATTGCGGCAATGACAACAGCAGCAGCGACCATGTCAGACGGACGTAGCCATTCCAATGAACAACGCCGCGAGTCTTCAATTGTCGTTGCTGACTCTGTCGGTGATTAGGTTATTCGCAATTTTCAATTTGAAATCCATGACATTCCTTTTTATGCGCATTTTCGCGAATTGGTTGGCAGAAAGAAAAAAAAAGGAAAAGAAAAAAAGTGGAAAATAGCGGAGAGAAGAGTTGGCCTAGCCTGTCCGAGTGTATCTGCCTGTCAGACGACCCGTCCATTTGTTCGTTAGTTTCTCTGACATTCGTGACTTTGCCTATTGGCCAAAGTCAGTCAATTTGATTTCTTCTTTTTGGCAAGTCAATTGGCTTGCTTGCCTCAATTGTTAGTTGCGTTTGTGCTGATTGTGTTGATGATTGTGCCTTTGTTATTGCAGGCTGTAACTGATTTCGTACATGATTGCCTCAATGGCGGGGGATGCACCGAAATTGGCAGTTGGCTTTGATGTGTTGTTGAATGGAAGGTGTACTCGTAAGTTTGAAGAGGAATGTTGAACTCTGAACGTTTACACAATCAAAGTCGTATTGATGAAGTTTATTTGACGAGTTGGCGTAGGCAGAAATGAGAAAGTTTCTCAAACAAAGGGCGTTCGTTTGCCTTGTTCTGCAGTAATGCCGTGCTTCTCAAGAATATTCTTTAAAAATTTGATTGAACATCGAGTGAAAAGTAGTTTGGTGTATGCTTTAGGTTAGACAAAGCTAGATTGGTTTAAACTAGGCTAGGTTTGTATTAGGTTGCGGAAGCCTACGTTAGGTTAGGTTAGGTCAGGTCAGCCTATGTTAAGTTCGTCTTGGAAGCATAGGGCCTACACAAGGCTCTTTCATCTTGTTGAATATCCGAGGCTTACTTTGGTTATGAAAATCGATTGTTTGTCTTATAGAGTGGGTAATTAGCCTGCCGCTACCAGTCCTTGGTGTTGGGAGTGTCGACTGGCGCCGCCAAACATCAACGCCTCCATAGAAGTTAGAGAGGAAGTTAGTCGTCTGATGGTGATGTCGTGACAATGGAAATGCAGGTGAATTGAAAATTTTGAAGATTTTTTCACCCACCGTATGGCTGCAGCCGTAGTATATTACCAACAGGCTACCGAGTCGATAACCTCATTGGATTTTTTTGGTAGGCTCATCCTATGCTATCTAGTGCTTCCCATACTATCGAGTTCTTCCCATACTATTTTCCTCTTCTTATAAAAATAATGTTTCTACTCTATTAACTAACTCTATTCTATTTTCGTTGCACACTATAATGATCAAAATATCTCCATACTATTGCCATCTCATATTCATCAACATCGCTACCCTATTCCCATGCTATAAACCCACTACATTATTTTTATTTTACATTTTCTCCCTATAGCCATCACTTTTTGATTGTTTATATCCACCTTCAGAAAATTATATATTTCTTCGGTATGAACTGACTTTCACATAAAATCCGGTTACAAAAACAAAAGTGAAATTCGCATCACGACGAGTGCATATCGACAGTCAAAATGGCCTGCCTGCGTTACATTAATCATTGACGTAAATAAGCCAACCTACCCGTCGACCCGCCAAACAAGTGGTACGACGCAACAACAGGGTCCAGCGATCAGCGATGCCAATTTCACATGCGCCTGTACAGCGCCGAGCAGCCGAGCAGCCGAGCAGCTGAGTATAATTTATGATAACAAGTCATTGTGGAACTACACAAAATAGCGCCTTCGGACAAACGAGCCTTAAAAATGTTGACATGCATTCAAATTGATTTATGAATGCATTTAAAACGCAATCAATGCTAAAGATAAACGTTAATACAGCCACGAATGAACCAACTGACCAAACAACCAACCAACCAACCAACCAACCAACCAACCGACCGACGGACATGCGAGTAGAGCCCAATGGTTAAGTGACTGAATGCAGGAAGGAACACGAATGCGCTGCGAACAAAGTCAATTGGCGTCGAGAGCTTTGCGGATGCAGTAAGTGAATGACTGAGTGAGTGGTCAGGCCAACATTTCAGGGCAAATCTGCATGCGGGTTTCGGTTGCCTCTGACAGTGGCGGTTGCATTTAAAATGCCTTTAATATCGGCGACGCCACATCAACGACTCCATTGTAACGATTTCGTTTGCACAAATTGCAATGCTTAAGCAATGCTTCGATTTACTTTTTTCAGCGATAAGAATGTTGGCCATGTTGACATGTTGGCAAAAGTATTAGCAGAAACCGAAAACAATAAAAAACATTTTATTGCCTGCCCGAGTGGCCGACAGCCTGTCAACTGGAAATGCGCGTGTGCTGCCACAACGAAAGTTGCGATTTATGTGCAGCGCAGTGCAGACCAAAAACTGAAGTGACATGCGAACCATACCGAAACCACCTTCTACCTCCAACTCTAAGTCCTGTGCTTCGATCGTGTCAAGCTTGCTTCCCTTGGTCACTAATGCTGATCGGCGCGTCGCATTACTCAACGCGCTTTCGATGTCGACATCCTGTCAGCATTGCATCGGCACATGCGGCATGCAACGTTATTAAGACGTAATCTTATGTAAGACGGTTAATTTGGTTGATGTTAATTTGACGCAAGGATTTTGTGTTGAGATTTTTGTGCTGAGTATGACTTGTGTAAATTGAGGTTTGACTGGTTATGTTTTTAAGAGGTTTCCGAAGTGGTCTTCAGTGGTGATTGGAGTGCTTCATTTGTAAAACACTCAAAGGCGATTTTCAGCAGTGTTCGATAGCAACATAAACAAAGTAACTCCAGCGGTGTGTTAATTGAAAAAAAAAAGACTCCATTCAGTACGAATTCTCCTCTTCCTTTAAGTAAACGTAAGGTTTATGTTGGGCTGTATTCTCCATTGGGTTGGCTGTCTTCTTTGATTGTTTGCTGGTTGTGGTGGAATCTTAACTCTTACTCTTTGTCGTGCTTATATCTGCCCTTGAGCACAGATCAGTTAAAAGATATTACTTAACATTATCAAGCCAGCCTAGAGCCCCCGTTTGTTTTCACAATTTGTTTATGCTTGGGGCGCGGATGGTAGAAGTTGCAATAACCGAGCGTTGCACCAAAAGTTAGTAGTATTGTAGCTGCCCATCTCACTTAGATTCAGCAGCCTGGCAGTTTATCGTAAATTAAGGGGTAAACTTTGGAAGATCTCTTAAGTCACTCGCGCTCTCACTTAGTTGCTGAACGATAACGCAGGGGAAAGGCTCTGTTAAAGCTATTAGCGTGTCCGCGCTCTGAATGAACTACTGCGCAACGAACCTCTGCAGCAGTTTGCAGTGAAAACCTTTAATAAAATTAAAAAATTAAATCTACAAAGAATTTTTTCAGAAACTAGCAGGATTCCCGGCACAGCTTGGGATTTTTGTAGCATGAAGATGTAAGTGGCAAATGATAACGTAATTAGACGTGTTAAGCGATTTTTGGTAGGCTAAAATCTTATGAGTTCGCGTCACCGACATGTTCTTGTCTATACCTTTTGTGTTCATTCGCTCGCCTTCTTCGTGTTCTTTGGTTACTTTTATATATATAAATGAACAACAAAAAAACTTTACTATACCTTTTCTTGTGCTAATTTAAACTTTCTTATTCTATTTGGCAAAATACGCTGATTAAATTGATTTAATCGATTTGAATTAAACCTTTTTTTATTTTCCTTTGACAGATTTTCTATTTCGAATTTGACATACTTTTCAAGGGCAAACTGATGAAGCAATATTGATTTCATGTTCTGAGTTTTATCTCAAACTCTCCTGTTGCTAATCTAATTGAAGAAATTGATTGTTTATATCAAACTTTTGTATATGCACAACATAAGAGAAAATATAGTCAAGCTACATTATAAGTCAGGGTCAATAAACAGACCAATTTATGAACTAAAAGTGTCAATGCAACAATTATATTATTATAAAATACGACTTATACCGATACAATAGCATCCAATCATCAGTGGCGGTGAGATCAAATAACGTTCAATTTCAATAAGCTCAGCTTATGACAACATTTTTTAATGGAACTTTTAACGCCCACATAAAAGATATTATAGACGAAAATATCGATGACTGCCACCTTTTCTAATGTTCCAAAGCAGATTATTGGCTAATGGAATTTCGAGCTGCTCTTGAAACAAGAAAACGAGAGAAACACCAATGTATTTGAGTGAGTATCTGTATTTCTAAAACGGAAATTAACATTTTTATCACTTGCAATTAAAATTAACATTTTGGCATTTGATACGCGCAAAGCAGAACACAAAATGGCATAAACAATATAAGTCGACGCCACTAATGAAGTTTATTATAAAATTTTATGATGCCACTAAAATATTGTATTTTAATGAGCAGTCAAAACAAGTCAACACTTGAGACGATTGACATCGATTTTTGATCGGTGATCCGTTGGACAGATACAAGATCGTTGAACAGATACCAGATACAGGGTAGCCCAATTGAAATGAATTAATTTCAAACATAAGCGAAATATATTTTTTGAATTTATGTGATAATTTGTATATAAACGCAAATGCCATTTTCAGTAGCTGTAGTGTAAAATATTTGGCACCGACGCTTGACAGACGTCTTACTTGAAATGCTCATATTTTGCAGCGAAAATACATCAACTAAAAATTAGTTGGCTATTCAGACAAAATTTAAAACTTAAGCTACTTTACAAGTCTATTGTGAAGCCTGTATGGTTCTCCGATATACAGCTCAATGGCACTTCAGTCAATTCTAATGTAGAAATTTTTGAAATGCTCTATGAACAATGATATGTTAGGAATATTGTAACCCAACGGGCCCTTCAGATCCCAAAAAGCAAGGTGAAACAATCATTCACCTGTGCCATTAACTTGCTAGGAAACAGAAAGGCGACACCGTCTGCACCGCCCGTCCAGATCTTTGAAACTCCGGTCCAGATATATGGATCTACCATTCATATCTCTGAACTAGGGTTGTAACGGAGACGATTTTAGTGGATGCGGAGGCGAAGTTCCATTACAACGCTACTCTGAGCGAGTGATTGATTACATGATCCCACGTTTATATAATGCATGTGATTTTTTATTTATAAGCATTCATTTATTTGTTTTTTTGTTAACATATTGACAGTAACAAATAACGCATTAAAAGAAAAAGGAAAAAAATTTTAATTTTATATGGGCGCCCACGAACGGTGGTAGTGGTTTGGTCCGCAAATGAGTAGAAAGTTGCTATGTAAGCCTGTGTACTTTGTCGCACAACTGAGTAAATTGTTCAGTATTCTTATAAGGTATAAAATTATCTAGACTAACACGAAATATGAACACAGTGGTAGAAGTGGTTCGAAAGTTATATCAGTCTGAAGTTGTCTCCACTTCAATTGGGCCACCCTGTACAACTCGCTGCTGTTGTTGTTGCGGTGGCATTGTCAATATTTGAATTTCAACACCGCTAATAATAAAATGCAATTTAAATATTAAATTGTCTCACACAAACACACACACACACACACACGCTTTTAATGTCGCAGGGTATTATACTTTCGTGTCTTAATCATAAAATTGAAAAGAGAACCCATTAAATCATGAAATTTATGTCATTTTCGCATTGTTTTGTAAAGCTTTCAGTTGTTGTTTTTTTCACGTCGGCAGCTCTGAAATGCGCGGCAAATTGAAATGTGTTAATAGAGAATGCCATAATTTAAAAGGTTTATGTTTGTGAAGCGCCGCTTGTGAACTGCTAAGATATAAAATGTTTTTTTTTTGTTTTATGAAATACTGTTTTCTGCTTTGAAGATAATCAAAAGTTGTATAAGACCAACCTAAAAATCTTTATATATGCGATTTCTGTACGGTTTTGTAGTTTTATGAGGACTTTGTGCCATTTAGATTTTTATTATTTCGCTTGTTTCGAGTATCTTAATATTCACGACAAAACTATCTTTTACTGGCCTTATTGCCTTGCGTAAATGTTTAGCGTTTGATTTTATTGACTTTGGACGAGTTTAGTAAAGATACATTGTATTTTTAATTTGTCGTAAGGTAATGCCGCTGTTTAGATTTTTATGGATCGCTTTTTAAGGGGAGTGTTACATAAAAAATGTTTGGTCGGTAGAAAGAAAAGGTCGGTGTTTGATTAAAAGTTTATGGCTTTAACGATTACAGCCTTTTTTTTTTGAGCCATGTTATTCATACGTAATTTGATAGAGTTTGTTGTTGTAAGATGTAATTCAATGCAGCAGATCCTATGTATATGGCAAGCCAGTGACAGCCCAAAATTAGGAGAGCTGAATTGAGGCTGTGAATCATTTAATAGTATCGTTTGTACAAAAGCAGTATTATAAAAGATATCGGTCTATATATATAAGTCCTTATAAAGTAGTAGTTTGTCCAACTAAAAAAAATTATTTATTCATCATCATATCATAAACATCTTCATAGATTATATATTCACCTTAACACTTCCCCCCAACAACTCAATACCATCCTTGTGTTGAATAGAAGTATCCATCTTTGAACTCAATTTAAGCTATGAAAGACATCTCATACAACCTGTAGGCTCTTGGGGAAGTCTGCGAATACTTATAATTGGTAGAAGCATAACATGAAGAATATTGTGATGGTGAATCCATTCGACACAATATGTAGTTTTTTAGGGAAGCTTGCGTACAATTAGTATTTGCATAACCGAAGAATACGGACAATCCATTGTCTTGGTTATATCACTCTTTCTCTTGGTATTGGTATCGTATTCCGCTATTTCCTGCTTCATTCATTGTGTAAGATAGCTGATGTGTAAAATATCCCAAATTGGAGACCAAAACCTAACTGGCCAACATTTACACTTTTGGTCATTTTGAACGACTTTCTCCATCTGCTGTCTACATAATTGACTGACGAACTCATTTCGTAGTGTAGGCGGTCGATCTATATATGTTTCGTCTATTGCATAAAGCTATGTTCATTAGTGTTACACTTTGAGCACAGCTTTCTTTTGGACAAATATTAATGCAAATTCTTATATCCACGACAATACACAATTTAAATTTTCGGTCTTCAAAACAATTATCTTTCTGAGAAAATGATGAGGAGTGTTTACGATTTTGTTTAGATTATATAGACTGGGCTCAGCTGGTGTTAATTGCTAAGTTCTTTGGTGAACATGCGATACCAAAGCTAATGTCTACGTACTAAATATTTGGCTACAGATAAAAACATCATCAGCCTCTAATAAACATGCAATATTAAACTAAATCTAAGACTTAATTTAGAATTCAATACCTAAAATGATATAGACAATTCAAACAAAAATTTAGATTACAAGTTTAGAAAGTAAGTTATGCATTAATTCAATTAAGCCAATAATGTAGAGGTGGAAATTTCAGAGTTTAGAAAATCACGGCGAAGCAAAGTCTCAACGAAAACAATAATGACAGAACTGATAGAAAAACTTCTAAGATAAAATGAAGAAAGTTTACACTTTAGCCTAGCCTTCTAATACTTTGAAAGTGTACTCGAAGAAGCAGAAGATGAAACGGAAGCAGTGACTGGTAAGGTTACCTGCGAAAGCCTAGTTTTTTTCTTAAGAATAAACTCATGGACCACCATATGTGCAGGCCAGAAATTAGCGCCGCAAATGACAGAAAATACTTCAATACCAACTGAAAGCTTGAAAGAAGAGCCTTCTCTAGGGCTAGAAAAATTAAACGTATGAATATTAATATTCGAAGTGTTGCATGCTTTTGATGATATATAGCGTGCAACGTCGTCACAGGTTGTCTCCTTATCCAACCTGGAAATAAAAATATGTTTACGAGGATCCAGCACCTTCAAAATACATGGCACTGGAGTAGAGGCAGTATTGGACTGTGGGGGGTGACAAAGTACGGGAGGAGTTAGAGACTTTAGTAGAAGATGAAGCAGAAGTTACAGTAGTAGGACAGGAAGTAGAGCAAGATGAACAATTAGTGGAGGGAAAGTTGAAAGCGACAGATGAAGTGGTAGTAGAGGGGATATTGGTAGAAGGAGCTACTGGAATTTGAGCGGGATGGGATGATTGGTTAGATATTGAAGAAAGTACAGAAGAATAAGTGGGTAAAGGTTGGGAAGAAGGGGAACAAGTTGGAGAAGTTGAAGCTGAAGTCACAGTAGTAAGACATGGAATAGAGGAAGACGAACAAGTAGTGGAGGGAAAGTTCAAAGCGACAGATGAAGAAATAGTAGAACAAGTTAGAGGGGTTTGTGAAGAAGGGGGTTGAGGAGACGAAAAAGAAATAAGTGGCACTGTGGTAGGCGGAAGATTATGAGGGGATAATGGCGGCAGTTGTACTGCATTAGCCGTTGGAGTCAAGTCGAAAGAGTACTCCAAAAACATTTTTGACCCAGCATCAAACTCTGAGGCTAGCTCAGTGAATAGTTTCTTAAGTTTTTGGTATTTAATTCGCATACGGTGGTACATCAATGAGAAGTCCCCCTGGCGATAGAAGCAGGTGGGGCACGACCACCTGATGCCACCACATGCAGGTTTAGCAGTACCGTAAAGTCGGCCATAGTCGCGACCAGTCAATCCAGCACAACTAAGGTGGGCGATGTTATCGCACATCCAACAAGAGACACCTCTAAGCTTATCACTATTAAAGTTGTCCTTGTTGGTGCAAGCCCGAATACAGCAATTCATTTTGCGCGAAGTATAGATACAAGATATTAAATAAAATAAAAGCAAAATAAGATAAATAAAATAGAAAAAAAAATGAATAAATAAAATAAAAATAAGTGAAAAAGAAGTAAATAAAAAAAAAAATAATAATAATAATAAAATAAAAAAAATTAAAATAAAATTAAAAATTAAAAAAAAATAAAATTAAAAAAATAAAAGATAAAAAAAATTTTAAGTAAGCAAAAATAAAATTAATAAATAAAATAATAACAATAAAATAAACTTGAGTGAATAATTTTTTTTTAAATTTTTTTTCAAAATTTGTTTGTTATTATCAACACACTGTGCAAAAAAAGCACAACGAATTAATTCCGAATTTTGACGCTCTCAGCTAGACAGAGATAGAATTGCAAAGAGAAAGTAAGGTGAATAATAATATTTTCCCAGAGAAAAAAGAGGAAATACAGTTATTTAAAAATAATAACTACTGTATAGAGAGCAAGAAGGAAAAGACTAAAATAGCAAAAACTATTTTAAAGGGAGAGCAAAGCAGGAAAAAAAAGAGATTGAACTCAATACACAGGAAAGGCAAATTTAAGCGTTGTACTTGCCAAAAATAATTAAACATTGATAAGTACAAAATTTATACGGGTGAAATGAGCCATACACCACAAATAAATTCACTTATAAATTCACTTAACACCGGAAAGAAAATAAATATTAGTAACGATAAACGACAATAGACAAATTAATTGCCAAATGCTAATCAAAATCAAAATGAGGAGCAGAATCAAAACACGTCTGTTAAGCACAAGCTACTAACTACTTGTTAGTACCAATTCATTGCTACCAATTCATTGATTCATTTGTGGGGTATTTTCGCAACTTAATCAGTTTTTAAATAACAAACGAAGTTCCCCTTTTCAAAAATAACAAAAGTAGACTAACTGAACCGATAACTGGGAATCCTATAAAATTTTGACACGTATCGCCTCAAATTTGAATGGAGTGTCCATTAGCGAAGGTATCTGTTTGTCAGCCTCGGGATATGTTGAGTGTTGTATATTTCATTATGTTCAAGTGGTGTAAAATTGTTTCCAACTGCTCTACTTCCATAAGCAATTTGTGTAGTAGCATTTCAGTAGGATTTCAGTTTGAAATTTTCGCCATCGCAGGACATTTGTACCATAACAGGTTTTTGCAAGAGCATTCAAAGCATTTTTTTTTTTTTTTTTTTGTTGTTGTTTATTGCTATTGTTTTAGTAGGGTAAAATTTTACACATGGTACGGCCTCTAGGAGATATAATGATTTCTGCTGAAAGAGGTCAGTTATTCTCAAATGGTATTGAATGTGTATCATATGCCTTTAGTATATATAAAAAAAATACCCATTCCAATCAGGAGTACTTAATTTCCTTTATATTCTCTGTAGAACTCTTCTAGGTATTTTTTTTGCCGATGCAACATTTGGAAAAGTTTGTTGTAGTCACCTATAATTGCTTTTGATGCTTCATAACCTAGATCCATTTAAGGTTAATCAGTCTGTCGCAGCTTCATAAATTGCCATTAGTCGCTTCAACCACTCCACGTTCGTTTTTGCATAAAAGTCATTGCTCTCTGAGCAGCGAATCTGTTATGTCCAACGAAGTTAGTTAAAATGCTAATTAATTGTTTTAAACTCTAACCTACAAATTACAACAAAAGAATATAATCAACAACAATAAATTAGCGCAGTAGAGCCACACCCCCACTGCCAATTAAGGCACAGCAAATTAGCATTCGTGTTTTAGCACCAACTACACTACTCAGATTGCTTTATTAGCTTTTGCGGTTCATTGTTTTGCAAAGAGTCAACTATTAAAGTCCGGAAATATCGAGTTAAGCTTCAAAATAAATGGCCAGGTCATTGTTGTCGCACACAAAATGAGTTTGAGATTCAGCTGGGGCTTTCTTTTATCTCAATGTAATTTATTGGCGACAATTTCTCATTGTTAATAAAATGCAAATGGCTGACATTAATAATATTGTATTTTAAATTGCTAACAACGTCATAAATACAAAAAACTGTCAGGTTTTTAATTTAAGCGCATTCGAGAGAACGTGCGGACAAACAAATACAAAAATAAAAACAAAAAGAAAAACAACAGCGATAGCAGCAGCAACAACAACGAGATTGAAGAAAATATGGCTGTAGATACAAATGTATCTAGCGGCATAGAAGTATCTATGATATTTCGCATACCTATGCGAGTGTTATCGCAAACTAAATCTCGAAAAAGTCGAGTTGAATAGCTGCGAAATGCTCGTAAATAAATTTTTGCGGCATAGCACATATTTTAATTAACGAGTGAGCGGCGTGCAACAACCACACAACGCCAGCAGCTGACCGATAGTCAAAATTTGCGTTGGCTGTGCGGTTCGATTGGACGCCGGCGCAGCAACCAAGCACGCTGAGTTGAAACTGTCAAAAGTCATTAGCGCTAAAAAGCAAACAGATACGTTTAGTTATATGCATGTATGTATATATAATTTATGTTAATTGCTTGCAAAGCAACAACAACAACGTTAACAATGGAAACAACGCCAACGAGAGCGTCCATAACGATGACTACGCTTAGTTGTTGATGATCATCACGACACGTCAAAAATCAACAATGGCTAAATAATTTTGAAAAAGATTTCTATTTCGAATTCAATCTTTATACGGCAGCAAATAAATTGAAAAAATAAGAAAAACAAATGCAAAACACATAGCGCGCAGAAAAAACCTATCTGGCACCGCAGTCTGAGTAGCTGTTGAAATAATATTTTATTGCCTTAGATTCAATCAAAAACGATAGCAACCATTTCAACGCTTTTAACAAATTATGCAAATTAACACACCAAAACGCTTGAATAACGCAATTTACGCTTGACTTTTCCAGACACGGCGCAAAATATGGTTAGTGGCCAGGAAATGTGCGCTTGTTGCACTGTGAAAAATATTGGCTATTAGTTGATCAAGATATTATAAAAAGAAACAGTCCATATGGAAGAAATTGAGTGCAGCCCATAAATGTAGGTTAATATTTGTTAATAGAGTTAATTGAGTAATGTAGATATTGGAAATTGTTAGCATATTTTGTATTCAAAGATATATGAAAAAAAGATATATGATATAAGATATTCATTTCAAGGAAGTCAAAACTATATACCATCAATCAATTTCTAGTCAAATTTTCTACTCGAATCAAGTCTTTAAACGAGATTATCAGTAGGCAATGAGAGTTCGCATGGAAAGACCTACATATCAATAAAGTATCTTCTTCGAGACTATCCCTCATTTAAACCATTTCTAGTTAAACTAATTAAGGAATTAAAAAAAAATATATATATCAGTCAAACATTCTTCTGTTAGAAGCAATCTTCACTTGATAACTACATACAAATACATACCATTGGGGCTAATCACCATTTAAAAAACCAGCTCCTAAGTATTTAAAAACTAAAGACAATTGGAAGTATGTTTGTTTGTTTATTCGTCTGTTATGGACTCCAAAATCGTTGGACCGATTTTGATGATATTTTCAGGGAACCTCTAGAATAGCCTTTAGATGGTTAGTGTGAAGAAATCGTCGAATTCGCTAAATATTAAGACCAACTCAATTTTCAGATGCTTTTTGTTATCCCTTTCCTGTTTAAACTACTGAACCGATTTTGATAAAAACATATAACTGGTTAGGTGTTTTTCGCTAGATCAATTTATTAAAATCGGGCCAGTGGTTTAGGTTAGATAAGGTGTTAAAGGTCTTAAGCGCTTTACACTACTAACAAAAATACACAGCCGTTGATATTGTGAGCGCAGTACGTTGATAGAATTTAGAGGCTTGTGTGCCTCTCTCTTCGGTTTCATCGGTTTTGTTGTTGTTCCTTACACAACGTGGGGAAAGATTAATTTTGCATGTTTGTGCTCTCTTTGCCACTACCATTAATGTATTAGTATTGGGTAGCTCATTAAACGGAGCAAATTAACATGTTCCTTCCCTTTTGTTCTTTTTTGCTCAGATGTTCCTTTTGTTTTTAAAAGGAAAATTGTTTACAGGCACCTAACACTAATAAGTGTTTTTTAGAATGCGATCGCTTGCATTAGCCCTAGGTTCCCCTTGTAACGATTAATATGGAAGTGGTGTACAAAATGAGGCTCTGTTTAAATAAATCTCCACTTTGAAACAATTTCCACCGAAGTGATATTTAGTTGGGAATGAACTCTATAAGAATGATAACTCAATTCGAAAATAGAAATTGATAGAAGTATGAGTGTATGTATTGCTAGTAATGTGCGTTGATCCTTAATACTGAATATAAGTGGTTCATTTATCTGATCTGAGAATCTGATTGATAAATTGTGACAATTTACTGAAGTAAGTTCTATGTGCTTTTCACTTTTAATATACAATAATATTTGTTTATTTCTATGTAGCTTAAACCTTTTCTTTACTAGCTTAAGAGGGTTAAGATCATATGACATTTAATGTGCAAATCATCATCAACACAGATAGCATCACCATCGTCATAATCTTCTCTAAATTACCATCAACGTTCTAATGTTACTCTACTCCTATACACTATGCCTAATTATTGTTTATATGCTAATTGCCTTTGCTGCTTCGAACTCGAGGCATAATTTCCACACTACCACAATTATTGCTAGCTAATCAATATAGATTTTTCTCATTTGGTTCGCTTGTTCATGTGCTGAGTATAGGAATTTGCTTCTGGTTATCTTTCATGTCAATCGCTATAATTAAGTTAATTGTTTTGCATAAATTTAAAGGCGGTCAAATTAATTAGCATTTTGTTGTGATCTCTTTCGTTCTTTGAATACGAACTTTTGTCGCTCGTCGATGCGTTTTTGTGTGCATACATTTTTTTCCTGAGTTCGTAAATCGTAGAATAATAATTTTTAATAAGTGGCAATAATTATATGCATTTTGTACGATGTTGGCATTCAGCGTTCTACTGTAAGCCGATTTGCTATTGTGCTAAAAATTGCTGCTGCTCATAAATTAAGCTGTCAGCTGTCATAATTTATAGAAAATACTGCCATTGCTATAACACCTCTTGACACGATTTTGCCAGCCAGCGAGCAACAGAGGCGCAAGCTTGGCCGACCCCGAGCCATAAGCAATTGATGCCATGGGTGAGTGAACGGGTGAAGAACGAGTGTATGAGTGAGCTTTACCTATGGAATTATCTTTGTTAACCCAATCAACATTAAGTCAACGAATTAATTTCTCTTGAAAACCATAGGCTTCTGTTAAGTATTATTACCTCTTACAATTATTTGCTTTGAAATATTATAGCATAAAAAATTGAAGAACCACTATTTGAAGTGCATCATGTGTATCAAGTGTTATAGATCAAAGTATTTCTTCAGATCTGATTCCAGAAGAATGAGGTTGTACAATAGCAAATCTAATATATTTTCCTGGAAACTAAGATGTTATGTTATTCCATTAAGTTGGACATTTATTGTGAAAGAATGGTTAATTATGTTTTATTGAAAGTCCAAGTACATGAATATTTTTGCGCTTTAAAATTATGTGATGCTGATACAAAATCGTACGGTACGACGTTGTACATCTACTTACTGGTGGAGCCTGCTTTTGTCAAACGGAGAAGACTCATTTTTATTCGTATCACATATTCACTATGAAAGCCTATTTCCCTAAGAAAATACTGCGAATTATGGCCTTGATCAACTCCTGCTCTTTGATAATGTTATATATCTGAGTTTAAGAAATCTTACCTGACAAAATGCTGTATTGCACGGTCTTACAAAAATATTTGTACTAGTACCAATGTCACGAAATCGCAACGGCTAGGGCAAGTCTGCGCCGACCTTACGTCTGCAGAACAGATATTTTGTTGGTTCGAGACCCAATAAGAAATGATCAGATGACTCAAGATAATCAAGTGCAGATATCGCTACTCGTGTTTACGGAATCATTCAGTTGCTATCGGGATGACGTCGCCTATAGTCTACTCTATTCGTGTCACTGCAATCGCCTTCTTGAATACGTTATATTGCTGATCAAGAGCTCTAGCTGGAGCTTGTTACACCACACTCGAATCTCGCCTAATACTACTGGTACTACTACTACTACTACTACTACTACTACTACTACTACTACTACTACTACTACTACTACTACTACTATTTCTACTACTACTACCTCTATTACTACTACAAAACTGAAAATACTACTTAATACTGAAAATGGGTTTATTGGGTATTGCATAGTTAGCAATCCAACCAGCATCTTTGTGTCTAATTTTGTTCCTTGTACTCAAAGCTCAAAGTCACACAGCATGAACCGCAACGGCCGCAACAACAAATGAACAGACAAGCGGACGAACGAAAGAACGAAGTATCAAGCCCAAGAGCGAATCTATCTATAATCATGGCGTCAAAATTGTTTGATTTATATATTTTTGAGAAATTTTGACACAGTCACTTTGTGGACAGTCAACAACGGACAACAGCAACAACAAAATCAGCAGCTTGAATAACGACAACCGTTACGGAAAACAACAAACAAACAAACAAACCAACAAACAAAAAAGTAAATAAACAAACCAACGACGACAACATTTTGCGGAGGAAGTTACACTCTGACAGTTGATTATGATTAAGTGTTAAAACCTTGCACAAAACGAATATCATTTTCCATACATATTTTGTCATAAATAATAATTTATTATAAGCGCGCATGCGCAACGCAATGCCTCAGATACTCGTACTCGTACAAATGTGGAGAGAATTACAACAACGCATTTTTGGCTTAGATACAATCCGTTGGTAAATGCTCACGTTTGTTTGTACACGTCGTTTGCTCTGCATTTTTCTACGTATTGAATGATTTATAGTAAATAAGCCAAAGCTAAACGGAAGTTGTGCACACATAGATACACAGACAGACAGATAGCATTGATTATTGCAAATTTTATGACAATTTAATGTTCGAATTTCAAATATTTCGTGTTGCAAAATAAAAATAAAAACAAAAAGTAAATAAATAAGAATTAAAAAAAAAAAAACAAATGAAAACAAAAACAAAATTATAAACACAAATCAAAGCGAAACACACACAAACATAAATCAATCATTTGCACCACTGACAGCGACAGCGGAGGCTGAAGTTGACGTCTCTGCTGTCTACGTTGCAACTGAATTTGTATCTGAACTACGACTCTGTTTAGTTGAATGACTGGCAGCCGTCGTCAGATGGACGTCAATCGTCGTCAATCGTCGTCGTACAACATTTGACGTTACGTCGTTGCGTCGTTATACTATGTGGCGCTCCTCTGTTTTTAGCTGCTTTGCGTTGGCTCGCGTTGCTTTGTGTCCGTCATCAGGCGGCCGCAAATGAGGCAAAATGCTATAAAATTGACTACTTGATTTAGCAGCCGAACAATTTTAACATCAGTCAATAAAAATTGACGTACGTGTGCAAATTAACCGAAAGCGTCGAACGCGTTACTCTGACAGCGCCGTCCAGTTGTTCGTGTGTTTTGTCTGTCCGACCTCGACGTTTACGTGTTCAGTTGCACATTTGATTTGTTTGTGTGTTTATTTGTTCTCTCTTCTTCTTGCTGTTGTCGGTGATGTGGCAATGACTGGCGTTAGCTTAATGAAAGCCGCTGAGCTGTCAAATTGATTTATGCGCATGTGTGACACATTTGTATCTTTTGAGTAATGCGTCAAGTAATGCGCACTTAATGTTAATAGATGACACCAAAAATAACTTTTTAGATACCGTAATATATTCTATATACCTTAGGTAACATATCTGCGTTTGAATTGAGGAATTATAAAATGAGCAATTCGTGTTTATTTGCCGGTACTGAAATTCTTTCTAAATGAGTTGGTGGTCTTCAGATAATATAGTCTTCAAAAAACCTTCCTGGATAGCTCAACTTTCTTAAGTTAAAAAAAATTGTAGAATTGTGTATCATTAAGGTAGTAACATTAAGTCTCAATGGGTCTACAATGGGTATCAAAACAATTTATACGAAAGGCTATCCGATTCTTTTTTCAAACTCTGCGATAACTTACATGATAATTTATATTTGTGGGTATGTATATATGTATGTTACCTATAGACTCCTAAACAACTGGACCGATGAACTTGTGATGAAGTTTTCAAGTGAACTGCAGATTAGTTTGGAGAGTAGTCCAGTGAAGTTTGGTGCCAATTACAATAATATATTTTACAAGAAAAGCTTTGTAACATAAAGTAGCTCGATATTATGTATAAAATTCTAGCTTTAAAAGCAAACATTGTTTTGCCATCAAACGTTTGTGCATTTGTTAATATTAATAGGAAACAAATACTATGGAATAACGTAACAATCTATTCCAATATGATAAACGAAAAGGCGTACGTTAATTTGAAACAATTCATAAGATTCTATAATGTTAAATGCCTACTTTGTGTACGAATCAACAAATCTTTTATATAATCGTAAATCTGAAGAATTGAATTATCCTCACCCTAAGACCATCTCCCAAAAAAAAAAAAAAATTAAATAATTCAGAAGACTTTGAACCGAATCTAAGGTAAACATTTTAGCACGATAGCACGGATAGATCAAGAGAACACGAGTTTATAACAAGCAAATGCACAAGCGATTTTATATATATAGATGAAGAAATTATATATAAAAACTACTACTAAATACGAAGAAGGCGAGCAATATGATATTGCCCTACCAAAAATCGCTGAACGCGCCTAAAGCAGTTTGCATTTGTCGTTTACATATTCATTATAATCAACTCCCGAGCAACGCCGGACCTCTTGCTAGTTATTTGATATATGCATTAATTTAAAGCTGAAATTATATTACTTGGCTCAATATTGGTTCCCAATAATTTATATAATAGCCTGAGAATCGATTAAAGGCTAAAAAGGAATTGTTTTTAGTTAAGTCATGACTTATCCTATTAAATGAGAAAATGGAACGAAATTGAAAGAACTTTGTATTTTTCCATATAGAGCTTAGGCTTGGACAGACTTTATTAAAGTCCAATACAGATAAATCTCGAAAATTCCAAGACTCAATCGTTTAGATGTAATCGTATAATGACCAACTTCAAGTTCTAATAAGAATTCGTTTTTATTTTTATAATTTTCTTATTTTTTCGTTGTTGTCCTGCGCTGATATATGGACACTCCGAATCACAGCTTTTTATACATAAATCGTGAAAATTTTAATTTTAAGAAGTCTCCATATTAGGTTTGTTCAAAAAGTTTCAGAACATTTTAATTCTAGCATATTCTAAGTGGAGCTCAATTAATGGTACTAGTGTTCGCCCAGCGGTTGAAATTTTATATTGTATTTACTATGCCATTTAGTAACCACATGCGTTAAGGTGCAAACGTGCGTCATGTGTGACTCTTTATTGTAGTTTTGTATGTGACAACTTTTAACAATTTTTACGCCCACAATACCTAACTAAGTTTATTAAAAAGTATATTGTGACAATCTGCAAATGAAAATCTGTCGAATGGTACTTTTCGTAAGAGCTTTTTTTGTAGTCGGTCAAAAAGTTCCGAAATGTTGTCATTTTTTGTTTTTGATGTATTCAACTGATATTGATTCTACTGTATCATTTTATCAAGCATAAATTGAGAAATATTTAAGTATCATAACTTTGCCTTACTCGAATTCAACAATCTCTTTGATTTTTTGTATATATTTACATAGACAACCTCAGTCTCCGTTTTAGCATAATTTATAGCACCTTTCAGCTCAGAAGCTCAGTTTACAATTGATTTTTCGATAGTCTGTAAAACATAGCCTCCAATGACAGACAGATTCAAATTTATGTCTGCACTTTTATTTCGACTGACTGCCAACTCTCAATGAATTTATTTCAATTTAAATTCAATTTATGCAAGCTTTGACCTCCAGCTGCCGTTTGCATTTAGTTTAAAGCGTTAATTAGTGAGCGGGTCTCACCTACTTGCGCATTGAAATAAATTTTACTAAAAAAGTGAAAAAAAAAACACCGCATGCCACAAAATTAATTGCGGTTTTATGCAAAATTATGATTTTTCCGAGTTAATTACGCGTTTTGACTTTATAATTTTGTGAATATGACTTTTATAATTTAACCAAGATAATTTATGACAGACTTAAAATTGAATTGTTCAAAAGCAATTTGAGGGATTCCAATTTTTTTATTTTGTTGTTGTTGGTGTTAGCTTTCGCAAAATGTATTTGGCAGCACGAATATCATAAATCTGTCAACAAGCACGCAAGCCGTAAAAATAGTGTGGAAATGAATTTTCTGCTAACAATTAATGGAGAATTTCAATAATGCGCATTTCTTAAAAGCTTAAAGGAACCGGGTTTTTTCGAAGTCGCATTTTATACACTCATAGATCAAAAGGAAGCAACACAACTATGAATAAATAATGTTCGACATTCATTTCAGGTTTTCCTAAGCATAAATATGAAGAGGAAAAATATGTAAAAAGAAAATAAATAGAATAAGAAAAAAAAAATTTATTTCCTTTGTAATTTTTGTTTACGGGTAACACGCGACTTGAGTAAAACAACACTGCAATGTTTTCTTAGTCGCGGCTCAATGCTTCGCGCCACCTGCAAACGCGCCAAATCTCCGACCTCCTGTCTCATGGTCTTCCATAGCGTTAAATTTATTGGCATCTTTTGTTAAGTTGCTTTTCATAATGTTGTTGTTGGCATAATTTATTATTTTACCGCTACGCTCTGCCAAAGTATAAGCATTTCATTTAAACAATGTTTCCTATGAATTATTGCCTCTTGAATAAACCATTGAAATCGCATTCGCAGCGAATATAAAAGTCTATTTAATTAAGTTGAAAATTGCTGTGGGTAGGCAAGCAAGCTTAATTGTAATTAATTGGCTTACGAAGTGTGTATAGAAAACCCGTTTCATTGATAGCTTTAATTATTTTTGTTGCATTACTTAGTTGGAAGGTTCTGCAATAACTGCAGACTAGTTTAAATAGAGTAACTGCAACCACATTTTACATGTTAAGATAACCTAAACTAGACTAGGTAGGTTATGCATAATTAATACGATTAATACGAGTTATAGACCAAACCAACTATAAACGCTCGCGGGTTCGGTTATTTAGTAAGTACTTTTTTCATGACGTCAATCCGATTAAAAAATAAATACTTCTATTTTTCAGTATAAATTAGCTGACCCGACAAATGTTGTCCTGTCAAAAAAAAAAAAAAAACACATGTGAAGAATGAAGAGCATATCATAAAGACGAAAAAAATCACTCACTCTTTTCTTTTTCTCTTTACAAAAAGCACACACATACCAATAGTGACATGTAAGAAAAGCATTTAACGTTTTCGTACATTATGTGTTCGTTCGGCTTGATAAATAAATAAATCATTTAAAAAAACTTTTTCTAATGGATCAAATTGTGAATCTATATCATACTCGAATCCACTTGAATACACAAAAAAAAATTCATCAAAATTGGTACAGCCGTTTAGGAGGAGTTCAGTCACATACACTTTTAGAAGATTTTTAAGATTATGCAAAGTATAATTTGAGAAAGTAAGTATGTACTTCCTTTTTTGCTTACTAGGCATGGCTACAGGTAAGGAAGGATAGAGTGGTTTTAGCCGACTGAGAAGCTACAATGTTATATTGAAACTAGCAGGTATTCCCGGAGTGGTCTAAACGTTTTTTAAATGTAGAAAGTTTACTTGAAACACTTACTTGCAAACTGTTACTGCTCACTGGACTCTAGACTTTTCTCGGTCCCAACAATAGTCATAGTTATGCGAATTTGTTCTAGAGTTTTTAAAAACACTTCTAGTTGATAGTGATTATGTAGTAGAAGTTGTAACTTCTAAACGGTTTTTAAGGCAAGCTCTGTTGGAGTTTGTTGTTTTTATTTTCGGCATTAGCCTTGATGTTAAATATATATTCATGCATATTTGATCAGAATCACAAGCTACAATACAAGTCTGATTTGGTCTGACTGGGATACAGTTCAACACTTATTTCGGTAATTTTTCTGCCAAACAATAATTTTCGAAGCCCCAGCTTAAAAACTGATTCAAGAACTGCCAAGATACATAGAGCTTCCGAAGTAAAAATTCCTAGTACTGTACAGCTTTTATCAAATGCACGTTCAAGCGGCACGTAGTTAGCCTCTCGTATATTCTTCTTTGCGTATCGTATCTGGACAGGCCTTAAAATATGCTTAGAATATGCTGAGCGGAACATCCAGAGACGTCGCACAAGTTCAAAGCAAAACCGGTCAGTAAATTATATCAAAGGCAAACATTTAAATGCTTTATTTGGGGCTGTTAGCACAAATGTCAAAATTAATGACTTGTGTCACGAGTAACAAACATAAATTTCGACATTATTAATTCTCGCTGTCTCGTTGCTGATGTCTTCGTTTTTCTTTTTTGCCCATATTTTTTTCTATTTGATTCATAATTTTTTTTTGGGTATTTGCAAGATGTTAATGAAACTAGTGCACAGAGTTGAATGTGACTATAAACTGTCAAATGTTTTAATGTGCCATGAATTTATTTGCGAATCTATGAGTGCAAGTGAGCCGTCACAGTACAGACCCATGTCATTGAATGCAGGCCATTTGCTCTGAAAATTTGACAAAATTTTGTGCTGTCACTGGCTTAGTTGGTTTCTATTAATTTTAAAAATAAACGCCATAAAAATATGATTCTTTTGCTATATTGTTAGTTCTCTTTATTTTTAAAAGATATGAAAAATATGCCAAAAATTAATATTCGTCGTTCTTTTGCTTGCCCGTGCTAAATCAACAATTCTGATGTGTCAGTTAATGACGCATTAACTTTGCACATTTTTCAATATTAAATAAATTCCACTGCTCGGAAAAGTATTTCAGTGATATGTTTATCGAGCAAATATTTTAAGCAGATAATTTGAAAAATAAAAATGTTGATTTTAAATCTTTTTGTGACATATTGTTAGCGCAGCTGTTTTTGTCGCTAAATAAATGGGCGGTTTTACTTAATGACCCTCAAATGTTTCACATGAGTGGTTTATGGCAGCGCATTTGTTGTTGTTGTTAGGCCCCATAGAGGTATGCGAGTAGTATGAAATATGAAGAAATTTTCTTTGAGTTCAAAATTAAATATAATAAATTTAAAGAGCCACAGATATCTGAGTAAATAAATCTTTTGATACACTGGAAGCAGTGTATCTCAAGCGCTATAGTAGCACGGCAAATTCGCTACAAAAAGGCTTTATCTACTTACACAATTTAAGGCGTTTTTATCCAATGTAAGTAAATATATTATTAGGAAAATTAAAATACAAATATTATAATTTAATATTGTAGGAAATAAGAAATGTTTAATTAAAAACTTTCAACTACTACTAGCGTGCTCTTGCTTGTTCGCTATCCTAAGTAACACTGCCCTACAATATTTATAATCATGAGATGCCAAATTAGATAGAATCTTCGATAATGTTTGTGTCACCTAGGCTGATATTTGTAAATCTACTAGAACGCTGTTTTTTATTTAGGGTGTTTATTGATATGGAGGAGGACTCTTATTACTTACTTATGTCTTACTTGACAGTATTGTTCCAGTTTTGATGCAATATTTTCTGAAAAGTAATTTGAGCAACCCTGGAAAGTGAGAAAAATAAGCATTTTCACTTATATGAAAAGTATTTAGAAAAATACTTTCCAAATTTATGTCGACATCCCACTGACACTTTACATGAAAATAACAAGCAACCACCCACCGTCGGCTACGGGTGGTGCTGATATTTTGCACACCTTTTGACTTTTGTCGTTTATTTCAGCTGATGACACAAAAAGGCCAAATAAATTTATGGAATCGTCTAATAAATTAAAGCTCAAAATTGTGTTGTGTGAATTTAGAAGAAACCGAAACAAGTGTCTGAGAATAATAAAACGCAAATATTTTTAATGAATAAAATGCGACATAGAATAACAAATAAATAAATAAAAGTATTAAAATGTCCGCCAACGCCTGTAAACGGGCTCGACTTGGCTAACTCTTCGTGCCTACACGGCATAGAATTTAATGATTTTTTTAAAATTAATTACGACGACGACGGTGATGATCGCGGCGTCGGTTGATCGCGTTAAGTGAGAAATTTAAGTGGAAAATAATTTTTGTTTTCTTCAAGCTGAAAATATATTTTATGAGAATGTCGTGTTGAAATTTTCGCAGGCATTTTGCTTGTGCGTTCATTTCAGACGTGAAGATACACTTTCGTTTCGCTTTCGTTGTGGTTTATTCAATTTATAGTTTTAATCGTGCGTGTATCTCAACGTTGGCGTGAGCGTGTCCACTGGGATTGTCGTTCGCCAGGTTATGAGTGTGCCGGTGTGGGCGATTGTGTTTTGTAGGCGTGTGCTACGCTGCGTTGCTTACTCAAAATGGGCGTGTGGAATTTTTAAATTAATATTTTCAAAACATGAAGAATAATAAATATAAATAAAACAGCTGAAATCATGTCATTTCTGTTGTGACACTTGAATTAATGTGGAAAAATGACAAAAATTATTTTAGTCGAAACGCAAAATTTATTTTCTTAATTAAGTGTAAGCAAATTTTTGCACTGAGTGTGAAATTATTTGATGGTTTATTGAAAAATAATGGTTTAAGGATGGGGTAAACTGAAAATTAAGTCCTAATTCAGTGGTCTATACGAGGGCAAAGTGAAGGACGCAATTGCAATAATAAACAAGGTCGAGGCTAGGCTAATACAAGTCGTGCGCGGACACGCGCTGTTGTGGCTTTCTGGTTAAAGGAACGCAATTTAAATTCTTCGTACCAAAAATCACCAGCCTGAGTATTCAACACTTAAGTAATATCGAAAAAAAATTATGATATTACTTAAGTAATATCGAAAAAAAATTAATCTAAAAAACAATTTGTAAACCTTTCTCTCTTAAGAATTTTAATATAAAATTAATATATCGCTAATTGTATAGAAGTGAGTCATTTGAGGTTCCAAAATGTAATACTCCAACTGTAGGTTCTTACTATAATATGATATATCATTTGAGTACCTCCTTAAAAATGTATTATAATTTAATTATTAATTTATTTATATGTTTTAAAAAATGTTTCTACTCGTACCTAAATAAAAGCACGCGGGGAAGCCAAGCTAACGTTGTTTAAAAAATTGAAAGAGGTCAGTAAAGAGTTTTCAGAGCTTTGCTATGTCGAACAAACAGTAAGCAAACCATTTGCTCAAAGTAGACTTGCCAAATGCCAGAGTCAACATTTTATGTAGTTTGGAGCACTTAATTTCATTTTTCACATAAAATGTAATGAAAGTCTTTTGACTCATTTTTTTACATTGCAGTAAATCACCAAAATTCGTCTCCCCTTCATGTGTGTCAAAAAAAAACTAAAGTTGCAAAATGGTTGCTAATGCCAACATAGGTTAGGGACATGTGTACCAACATGCAAAAAAAAAAATAAACAAAATATTGTATTAATTAATAAAAAAACAAAAAATGGAAAATCGATAACACGTGGAACGAGTTAATTACTAGCATAGCGCGCCAAACGTTGGCATGCCCTTTCCGGCATTAGCAAAGAAAACATAAGTACAAAAATCCAGTAATTCAATTGTATATTAGCAAGAAATCTATTTGCTTTATTGAAGCTATGAGAATGAGGACTCCGTCACTTTTGAATTTTCCTTTGAGTATTGTCGCATGAACCACGTTGATCATCAGTTTTCTTATCAACAAACCCAGTCAAAGGCCCTAGCAGCTAGTTACTCGTTAAATTAATATTAAATTTAGTGTTTGTATATATTATGTTTAATCTTGTAAATAAATAAATAAATAATCCAATTTATTTATCATTTTTCCGACTTTGGAGTATACTTACGCACCAAACTTCACAGAATTGCCCGACAGGCTATTTTAGACTTTTGCTGAAAATTTAATCAAAATCGGCCCAGCGATTTTGGCATCTATAAAGGACATACAGACAGGCAGACAGACATACTTTAAATATATAGATTATAGATTCATATATTATAGTTATATCATATACATATCAGTTTAATTAAGATCTTTCTAGACTTTCATCGTTTAGATTATATGCCAAAACTTACCGTTAAATATTACAATTTTTTTTTATTGCTTAAACAATGCACCAATCTATTTGTAAAAATGTATATTTGAATTTGATGACAAAGCTTCCCAAAAGATTGTAAAAGCTGCTAACGATTTTTCTGATATATTGCAACAAACATATTTTAAATTCCCTTTCTTTTTTTATAACTCTCATATAGATTACCGATTAAGACTTCACTATTAAGTTACAATTGTAAGAGTAAACAGCCACTGTTATTGCCACTGTTTAACATTGAATTCGGATCATATTCTGACAGCGAAAGTGGTTTGTATAACTAAAGACAGTCGGCGTACTTCATGAGATGAGTTAATCAGAGTCCTTGATTTTGAGATATTTGGCATTGTGGTTGGGGACCTCTTAAGCCGTTGATTTTTCTATAAATCATTGCATTTTTTTATCAGCTTCACAACACTATTTAACATTTGTTTGGCACTTTTAAATTTCGCTGCTATTCCGGCGTTAGAATAATCTCTGGGAACGTAATCAATACCAGACTTGATTTTAGTCATTGACATAATTTGTGAGTTGAGTTTGAAAAAGCTACCATCATCAAAAGAACGAACAAACCGATTATCCATTTTAAAATAACACCTTTCTTTCCGCTGAAAATTTATTGTTAACAAGCCACAAAATGCCCCGCTAACTTTTCAGACATACTAATGCTGAAATAGGGATCACAACAACACCAACTGCCGGCAGTGAGGCAGGCAAGCTGCCAGGTCCGACAGCCGCCTAAATCGGTTTCCTTTCAAATTCACCGACAAAAGCGCCAACGCAGACGCAAAGCGAGATACAGATACAAATAAAAATGCACAAATGCATAAATCCATGGCGGCAGCATTGGAGATACATTTCCACAGCTACAGAGATTTCGAGTGAAAAACATCATCAGTGGCAAGTTTAACGACAACTTGAGCGCGCGTTAACTGCAACTTAACTGAAGCAGCGTAATGCTGCTGTCGTTGTCGTTAGCATTGGTTGTCGTTGGTTACGGTGGCTTACATAGAGTCATACGTACGGGTGCACATGGAGATGCACACATTGGCAAAATGAAAGCTCGCACAGAGTTACGCGAGCCACACGGTTACAGATACATAGATACAGATACATTTTGCAAACAGCCAGCCAGCTACGTTGTCACTTTTTTTGATGTTTTTTTAATTTGATTTTGTTTTTGTTGCTGGATTTTTTGTTTAACGAATGTGTACAGCGCCGTTGCGCCGTAAACGAGCCAACGACATGACAGCTCGATTTAATATTACAATTTATGTTGCCCATTAAAATGTCGGATGGTTTCGCTCTTTATTTTATGTGATTATAATAACCGAAAGCAACGTCAGCAGCGGCGGCAACGTGTTGGCAGCATTGCCACGCGGTCCGCATCAGTAGCCGCCGCAGTGTGCAAACCCAAGCTGAACTTAAGACTCAACGAAAAAAAAATAAAAATAAAATAAAAAAAGCAAACTTTCAAGAGTATCTTAAAACATAACCTCGTGGTTGTTAAACTTCTTTTTATTTGAAAGATATTTTCTCGAGTGTTTTTCTCTTCTTTTTATTTCTTCCTGACTGCCTTGAGTTTCAGCAGCCGGCACTTCGTTTTATTCTTCCACTTCTTGTTTGTGTCGCGCGGTGTTTGCGTCTTCAGCGGAAACCGTACAGTAGTTAAAGGCGTCTAGCGCTAAGAAATATATCTTTTAGTGCGACCATCACTGGAAGTATCTGTGTTCGCTTGTTTGGTTATAAATTTATGAAAACAAAAAAAATATTTATTTTTTGCTTTTGCTGCTTTTCTTGCATTTTTCTTTTCCCAACTCTTCATAGTCAACGGATTTTTAGCTTTAGCTAGTGGTATAGCTTTTTGATATTAGAAAGAGCGTCCGTGAGAAATATTTAATTTTACGTAAAACTTTATTTTTTAAGTGTCGTTTTAAGGGTTAATGAAGTAGCCGTGCACAATAAGGGCTGTTAGAATTTTTTTATTAAGTGTCAGTAGTATATAAGTAGTCTGTCTACACTTATGAAAGTCGATGTGTGTATGAAAGTATGTTAGCTATAGATTACGAAACCGTTGGATCGATTTAAATGAAATTTTCAAGGAAACTCTAGAAAATTATGAGGAGTAATCGGGTGAAGTTTGGGGCGAAAGTCAAGCGGGAAAGTCGGAAAATTCCATCCAATTACAATAGCTTCTGTTGAAAGCAAAGCTTTGTAACTCAAAGTAGTTCGTTAGTTTTTATGAAATGAATTTTTATGAAAATAATCTTGATTAATAAGTAAGCTTTACGTTTATTCACGAAAGTGTTTTGTGAGTCTGCAGTGAGTGACTATTAGCATGCATTCACACTTATGAATATGCGTTACTTACATCTGAATATATTCACTAGACGAATAGCACTTCGTATTCGTTACTAGTGAAAGACATTCACTCTTGCTTGCACTTATTGTGAGTAGTTCACAAGCCTTTTTTTTCAGCGCTCTGGTATAAAAGTTCGCTGGATGTATTTTCAAAAAGTGAAATGAAATTTTTTATTAAGAGATAAGCAACAGAAAATTATTCATCCAAAGTTTTGTTAAGTGTAGGACGAAAAGTAAAATGAAAAGTTCGATGTATTTTTGATTGAATTGTTGCGTAATATGTGAATACAATATATGAATGAATATTGGATGAAAACTTAGTTCAACACTTGTATTATAACTGTTTTGTAAACAGTAAGATGAATAGTTTTATGAACATACGAATACAAAATTGGCATTTGAGTTGGAATTATGGTTTTATTCGTATGTTGATGAATTACGGACGTGGCATGGGAAGTATAAAGAAAAATTGAGTAAATTTAGTTGCGAATAGTTGGATGAAAAATTTGATGAATAGATCGGTGAAAGAATAGAACCAATTTGCATTTGCGGTGTATGAATCATTTTGGATTGTTGAACTACAACATTAGTTAATAAGTGACGTGGAGAGTTTAAGTAAAAGAAGAACAATAAATTTGATGAATAATTCGCTGATTATTTTCATTAATAGTTGGAAGAACAAATAAATAATTTTTTTTTTAATTTATGTTTTTATTTAGAATCTCTCCAATGGAGGACATTCATAAAATTTGATGTGAACAGATAAATAAAAACTTGTTTCTTGAGTTGCATGAACAGTTTCATAAAATGTTTGATTTGTTACTTGGGAAAATAGTGATAAGAAATATCGGAAAAACATTTGAATATATAAGCTGATAAATAAGATAAATAAATGTGAAGTTGTATGAATAATTAATGGAACAATTTGTGAAGTTACTGGGTCTAGGAGAGTCGAAAGAAATACTGAAAAATTGTTTGACAAATAATTAAATAATTGAAAAAGTTAGTGGAATTATTATATATATATATATATAAATGGTCAGCACAACTGGATTAACGGATCTACACCTCACGTAAAAAATCCCTCCACGCATTCTTGTCTTCCGCCAACCTTCTACTGCTCTGAATTCGCAGGTTCGACAAAGCCTGCGTCATTTGGTTCTTCCTTGCTCAGCCACTATCGCGTCAACTGCACGACGAGGTGGAGCATCTTCATCCATACGAAGAATATATCCAAACCAGGGTATACGTTGCACGTTAATCCGTTTGATTACGTAAGCGTCATCATATAACTCATACACCTCGTCATTCAATCGAATACGGTAGTCGTTGCCAATATGAATGGGGCCAAATATTCTTCGAATAATCTTTCTCTCGAATATCCCCAGGGCTGCCTCATCGGCTCTAGACAAAGTGGAATTATTATAGTTTGAGTAAAGGTTCGATGGCTAATTTGAGGAATAATTCTAGAAATTTTTTTGTTACAATGATAAATGTTATAAAAATGATAAATAATTTTATGAAAATTTATGAAAGGGGTTGGTAAAAGTGTCGTTAGTGGAGCAGAACAATTATGACCTCTCTCATAAGGTCATAACTGCTACATTTTATGAAGCTTTATTTCGATATTCTCTGCTGTTCAATAATATTAATTTTTTGATCAGCTGATTTAAATTGTATTATCTGTCAGTGCACTGCTCATTATACTTCATGAAGTACAAACAAATAACGACACATTACAACCCACATAATAAACTCTTTTAGCTTAAGAGCTAGTCACAATTCAATCAGACCATCAATCAAATTGCTGTACTACTAATTGCCTTACCTACTTTAGCTGATTTAAAACATTTTAATACCAATTAATATTATCGCAAATGACAGTTTGCGATTAATGCGACTTTTTTGCATCATTAATAAAGGTGGCGCCAACAAAAATATGAGAGAAAGACCATTTAATTAGCACGTTCAATGGCAACTCATTTGCTGCAATTAAAAGATAATAATGCTATCGAAAAGTGTGCAAATTAAAATGATTAAATAATTGAAAGCATAAACAAACACGCACACACACAGCTACATGCAATGTGGATCGAATAGTTTCATTAGTTAAAGCACTTAATTGAGTTTAAGTTATTAAATGCGCAAATAAGCTGCTTAATGGGACAATAATTTCCATCAATGGAATTTTCTTTTAGTAATGACTTTTTTGTGCTTTTTTGCGCGGTGTGCCAAGTCAGTTATGCTTAGCTAGTGTCTTAGAATGGCTTAACATGTTTTCAACTTGAAGCTGTCTTTCGGTGTGCCATAAGCACAGGCACAGATATACAAGGCAACGCCGCACCTATTTATCAGTTAACGCCATCAGTTTGTCAACATGTCACATTTTCAAAATGCGCGTGACCACTTAAAAACGCTCCGAGGAGCTTCATGCCGCCGTCCGATACTTGCAACGAACCGTCGTCGGTCAGACCACTGGCCTGTGCTAAAAGAAGTAGTCGTCGCGCATAAGCATTTAGTATGCATTGTACTTAAAGGGCCGGGCCGGGCCGGGCCGGGCCGGGCCGAGCCATTGGCGATCGCGTCTGCTGTCTATAAATCGTATTCGCGCGCAAAATTCAAAGCACACAACACCAACAACTGCAACTCGCGACTCATGTTCTTGCTTCATAAACACAATAAATAAATGTATATAAAAAGCGTTGTACCTTTTGCTTCTTCTTCTTCTTCTTCTTTCCACAAATAGCTTACATACTCACCGTCGTAGTCTGGTTCTCGGTTTAATCTTATCTTTATTTTAATGTCATCTCAAAAACAATAAAACATAAATTTTTTTCAGCTTTCAAGTTCGTGTTGTATGAATCGCATTGTCCTATGCCTTTTTACTTACTTGTGCAGCGACGTTTAATATGAAATTTTGGGCCACCGTATTTGGCTGGTCTGGGTCACACTCAGTCAGATTAGGCGCAAAGAGTAGCGCAAGTAGCCGGTATTGAGTGCATTATCGGTTTTTATTCAGTTGCATTTGTTTTATTAAGTACCCTAATGAGATTTAAGCTGAACGAAAGTCAACACGAGAAATTTACACATTGGACTTTTGTATTTACCAAAAATGTTATAAACTACATAAGTACATAATGTTAACATCAATCCAAAAAGAAAAAATTTTACTATTTCGAACTAGAAGCTCTATATAAATTTGGCCCTTAACAAGTTTTAAGTATTTCTATGTGTTGGCCTAGGTAATGTTCTAACTTTCAGATGTTTGGAGTGCAAAGCTCAATCTCGTGTGTATTCTACCTTGCGAGGCAATACCTTAAGATGGATTCGAATTTTTATGTAAAAATTTCAATTTCGAACTCAAATATTTTTATAATAAATATTTCGAAAATGTTTTATTCTCACTACAAATTAAAATTTCGATCTTCAAGGGAAATTTCAAATATAATAATATCAACCACTTACTTACTCCATGCTCTGCGTATAACCAGTTTCCTACTATATGATACCTCAGTAAACCTCTTAAAAATAAACCAATTCCTTAAGCAGCTGATATTCTTGGTCTTCTATATTATAATTAAGTAAAATTCTTCTTAATGTAACATTATTTTTGACTTCTCTTTTTCCCTCCAATTATTTGTCCTTATATCATAGAGGTACAAGTACAAGTACCTAGCCTAATTAGCTGTTCATTTCTATAGTTTTTAGTTTCAATAAATCAGCGATTTCACTTTCGAATTTAATACCTTCCATTTCGAACTTGTTACTTGAACATGAAATATGCAACTTAAGCCCTATTACGGCAATCTATTTCATATTCGAACATTGTAATTTATATTTCGAAATTGATGGCTTTAATTTCGAACATAATCATTTTCATTTATACGTTGCATCACTTCGTAAATTCAAACCTGGAAATTCTTTAGAGACTTCAGCCCTAGCTGCTGAGAGCACTGCAATTTTTCAATTCGAATTAACAATTTTTATTTCGATGAACAGAAACTGAAAGTGATGCCTATGAAAATTTTCATTTTCCACCATTTACACAGTGCGAGTTGTGAAACTACATTTTTCAGATGTTTGTGTGTTCTCTTTGCGACGTTAAACATTTTCGAAGGAAATATTTTGTCTGCATTTATGCCTGAACATTGTCACCATGCCAACGTGCATGTTATACCCTTCGAATGCTCGACATCGTTTAACATCTTCCTGGAATTTTGTATCAACTTCAACACTGCGCGCTCAAAAGTATCTTCTAAAGCGAGTGACTGCGACTTTTCTTGTACTTTTTTTTAGCCTTTTTTTTGCTGTTTTGTTTTAAGTGATTCAGTCTACCACAGTTTTAACTGCTCATTTTAGATACAATGCGCAGTTTATTGTTACGAAGGTTGTTTTTTGTATCTTTTTTATCCATACGAACGGCGATATTGTCAGCGCATACAAGCGGCAAGCGTCGTCAGTGTATGATGCTATAAACGCCACGCATTCTTTAAGATCGCCGCGAATTTTTGAAATTACAAACAAAAGATACTTAGTGAGGTGTGCTGGGCAGGCAGCGTTGCGAACACTATTGGCGCGCGAGTGAAGGAGTGAGCAAAAGACCAGCGGAGTTACTGCTGGCTGCTCAAGTGCTACGGCTGACTTGGCTTGGTTTCTGTTTGGTTTGGGTTTCGTTGACTTAGCTCTGCGTGTTTTTATCAGCCAGTGTGCATCAGCGTTTGATTTCGCGTGAAATTCACTCACGACTTGTAATTATTTAATTTTATTGTTCGACTGTGTGTCCTGCATATATTGTAGATAATTTTTTCCGTCTTATATCTGATGGTGTTTTGCTTTTGCAGGTAGTCAATTGTGCTCTTTAATGTTTCGCACTCAAAGTAGTGCGAATACCTCAAGTCAAGTATCTTTTAGCTTATACAAATCTACTGTTACCCAATTACTGGCTACAAATCAGCAGTAAACACTAACAACGCCCACTGCTCAAAGCGCTTAAAAGCGCATGTCCTATGTGCAGCTCGTTTAGAAGTTACATCAATAAATCTTGCGCCTGCCTAACACCTTTGAGCGCTGTCAAAATGCATTTGCGGCGTTTTTCTAGGTGTGCCAGACAGCCAAAAATGGTCAAATAATCATTAGCCATGCACTGATAACGCAAAATGGCAATCAAGTCAGTTCAACTCAACTCTGCTCTATCCCATCGGTTCATTCATCGCCCGCTTGCGTTTATTTGTTAATTTATTAAGCAAAATTCTACATTCGATCAAACGATCAATCGTTGTTAATTAATTTCCGTAGTTACTTATGTCCATATTTGAGTTCAGCTGATATTTATATTTAATTTGCATTATTATCTTTCCATACTCGTATTAGTTACAAATTGTCACTGAATACGTTGCATTTGCTTCGGTAAGCATTTTATCGATTGTGCCGTGCCGTGTGTGGTTGAATACCTTGTTGCTGCTCCTCAATCTGATGGTCAACCACGTCGACGATGCCAGTACAATGCTTTGGTGCTTGTGCAATGATAAATGTGTCAATAAGTGTTTTATTTTACCGACTCGTTTATTGATTGGTACTCGTAAGACTTGTTCGAACCATGCATTATTCATAGATGCGCTCAAACGTGGCGAGATAATCTCATTAATTACATAGCATTCAATCGAATAAGTCGTTATTACTCGCATGGCATTTGTAAGCCATTAGATGGTGAATCGTTTGAAAATATCCGGAATTGGCAATTGGTCGTGAAAATAGTTCACTTCAATTCAACGTGTTTTTTATATTCTATCGTTGTAATAATAAGTCAAATCCATATAAGGTTGTAAGTTGGTATTGCAGCGAAATGCGAAAAATTTGATCGGATCGAATAGACTCTATTAGTCTCTTAGCAATTATGTATGATATTTTTAAATGAATATGAATGTGAATGATTGAATGTATTTTCCTCAATCTTGCTTTGATCTACGTCAATGGTGCGTTGTGTATTAGACTGATATGCCAGCCACTCGGCTGGGGAATAGTTATACTTCGGTGGATTCGATAGTGGAAAAAATTTGAAGTATGGGCTAACTTGAATAAGGCAAGATCAATAGCGATTGCTACATAACCAAACTGGATCGTTTGATTTAGAAAATTTCGAGGAATCGGCCCATTTTGAGGAAAAAATTAAACGTTCTCCAAGAAAAGTATCGAAATGTTAGAGAAGCGCTGAAATGATTGTAGCGCTTTTGTTCTTGAGTAAAACTGAAATTGCGTTTCCTTTATAAGACTGGGAACTCATCAGACAATGTGTTATGAATATGTTGGCAAACCGTTCAGGAATAAAAACATCGATGTACATTCCGATAGCGAGGCCACAGTTCTAGCTCTTAACATTCGCGCAGTAACATCAAAATTATTCTCAGAGTGTTTGAAACTTCTTATGTCGTATTCATTTGAGTTCTTTTGTTGTGTAGTGAAGTGAAGGAGCAGTTAAACCTGCTGTGATATTGTAGGTTCCAGTAGCCAATTTATTGGAACAATGTATTTCCTAAATTCTTACTATAAAACACGATACACAATTGCTGAAGAAAAACTAATGAGTGCCTGTCCAAACTGCTCTTTTCAATGGGCTGCGCCTATTATAGATATCTTCAAACGTACGAATGAAATATTCACAGTATCATTAGGCTTTATGATTGGACACTCTAGTTACTCTACAAGCATCTGTATACAATATCTAAACACTTAGGAGTATGCAGATTAAGTAGATAATGAATATGAATAATCAGCAGAACATATTACATGTCATATGATGGTCTTACCAGTACAGGATTTGAAGGCCTAAATCCGTTCTTATGCGGTGGAAAAATTTACGGGTAGTGCATTGAGCAATATACTTACATTCTTATTTACTGTAGCTAACATTAGTGAGAACATATACAATATATACATACATATACCAGTAAATTCATTTGTCAGAATAGACCGGAGACTGCCTAAGTGACTAGATAACATTTACCGCCCTATTCTCAAAAATCTTTTTCACAATTAACAGAACTGATATCGTTAAAATTGTCACAGAATTTCTATTAATGGTATTTTTTTCAGAAATTACCTTATAGGACATTACCAGTGTCTATCAAAATTTCTGTTAAGTTTGCCACGATCTCATGTGGTGGTGATAAAAACCTGACAAAAATGTGACCGTAACAGAGAATATATAGAAAAAATCCATTAACAGTGTTTTGTCACTTTTTTGTCGTTAACATTCTAGCCATTCATTAGATAGAGTGCTGAGTATGGGGCGGCTAATCTGTTTCATTCTGACACAGTGCTGAGAATGGGGTGGTTAGTTCCTTCTGTACAACCCTCAATATAACTTAGACGAAGACGAAATTGTAGTTTATATTAGAACTGAGCGACTGTTCGTAACATTTTTACAAAAAATCTTGTAGATGTGGTTTAGAAGAACCCTTTAATGGAACTCTTTCACCTAGAGTTCCTATATAAATTTTGATGCGGACCGCTTCAATGAACAATTTTTTGATACCATTTTCCAAATTTTTTATGGTGCTGCCATTAGCTTTTAGACTTATTTAAGCATGTAAATTACTATCATTCGAACTATTTGGAAAACCTGTTATTTGTAAACTCGAAAGTAAAGCTCGTTTACGATTAGTGCCATGCAAAAAAAAGCCAATAACTTTTATAAACTTTTGTTTGGTAATAAAATCCGAAATCATAAATCAAATAGTGAAGCCACAAACAACGAACACGAACACTGACAACGCCAATAAATTATTAATTAGCAAAGTTTTTGTAGGTTTCAAAAAGAGGGGAACAATTGCCGACACGATATATAAATGCAAAAATCAACTCTATCATTAATTTCGAGCGTGGTCATTTATTGAATTTCTATAAACATTTGCGTATGTTAATTTTTCATTGAGTGATAAATTACAAAATTATTACAACAATCACGTGTGCTAGCGCTAGCCTTAGCAAAAAGGAAATAGAAATAGAAAAAAAATTTAAAAAAAAATATGGGGCTTGCACAACTAAAACAAATAAAAAAAAAATCAAATAAAATAATAAAAATTAAAAAAAAAACATCAAATTATTCCTCTCCCAACTTCGATTTGGCTCATAAAGAAATCATTATATTTTTGAAAACGCTGCTCAGCACAGTGTTGGCTCACGACGGTTGAATATCGAAATGAATTATTGCTAAAGCAGTGCGCTACCATTTGGCCTGAGTGTGCCTGAGTCCGGGTCAGTCACGCCCCCTAGTTTGCTCTATGGCAAGTTCAAGAGCTTTAAATATGTTCTTGTCGTATTGTATTGTCTTGGCTAAGAGCTGTGCTGACGTCGTTGCCATCTTTCGAGTGCCTTCTCCGACAATGCGGTCTTATAACTCATAACTTATGCTTAACGTGCCCATAATAAATAACCAAAGACAATAGAAAATGAGGACAAACATTCGTCTTTACTGGCATTGTGCGACGACAAAGACGTAGGCTTGAAACAAAACACTAAATGAGCTAAAATCTTGAGCTCATGCTCAGGCAGCTGCCGGTTTCGCTTATGATTCAGTTACGCTGTTCGTACGCTAATGATGTACATTTATTTCGACCGGTCGAGATCGGTCGGTTTGTACGCTCGTTGATTCTGTTACTCCTTTCATGACTGGCGCTGCTTCATCATCACATTGATGTCGTTGGCTTGAGTGGCTGACGATCCAACAGGCCATTGGCCATTTTGCGAGTAATTTTGTTCATGTGAAAGTCGCCTACTATTGAAATCTCCCCTCGAGTATCTCGCATTATTTTGCTTTGAGTTTGGGTTGCTATCCACTCGTTAACGTTGTTGAAGTTGCTGACATTAATCATACGCCAAGTGGAATCGAATTAACTGAGGTCGTATCATTATACTCTTTACGCAGTGAATAGCATTACAACTTAGTGAAGGAGATGTCTGAGATAGCTTAAAGTATATAATGGATTGAGGAAAAAGGAAACTATTATTTTTTAGTTGATCATTTTATATTATTAGGTGTAAAGTATTGATTATACTGATTCCCTAGGGCTTCTCGGAAATGGTTAATGCCCCGCTATCTATATGTCATTGATCGACTACTAGATGAGTTGATCTAGGAATGTTTTTCTGATTGTCCGTACCTCTGTATGTATTTCTCAACACATGAATGCTAATTGGATAGATTATACTTTATATTCATATAAAATAAAATTTTGACGACCCTTGGATTGATGGATCATGTAGCCTAAATACAATGCCACAGGTGCCAGAATGTCTTAAGCTGGCTATACACGACGAACATGCTCGAGCGATTCGCTCGCGTTTGAGCGTTTGTTCCGCTGTTGACGAGCCGATGTTCGTGTGCAATTTTACATTTCGTACGAGCGAAGCACATGAGAATATTCATCATGTATGATATCGTTTTGTGCTGAAATAACGTATCGTAGACTAAAATTTGTTCAGTGGTGTGGGCAGAATTCGTTAAATATAAGGTTATGGTTATTTATTTTTTCTTTAATAATGAGTAGACGTAACTATCTCTCATTTCCCAGTTTTGCTACAATTATTTTCTTCATATATTTTGTTCCAAACCTCAAGTCCCGCCTTCTCCGGCTGCAGCATAATCTGCACATCATAGCTAATATTAAGCGCACGAAAAGGGTCTTTCTTAGTCAGTGGCCTCCAGTCAGTTGGTTTGATTTCAGGACAATTTGGATTTGAATTTTTTGCAAATGACGTGAGAATACCTATCATGCGTCTGATAGTGCGATACTCCATGCTATTTCCGTCCAATTTCCATGCACTTTTCTTATAGAAAATGTAATTCAAATCGTCGGCATGAGCTACGCCCACCCGTATGTCATCACCGCACATATTTATACGACTCAGATTGAATGTGGGTGAATCGAAGTCAAAACGATATAGATATGTTGGAACGGAGGAGTGTGTGAGACGAGAGAGTACAGTGCGATGAAGGCCAAACCAGAAAAGCTTGTAGGAGTAAAACTGTGAAGAAGAAAAGAATAATAAAAATTGTTAGAGTAAAAAATTTAGTGCGGTTACTCTCACATCCAAAAAGCTCAACATGTTCATCCTATTAACCATTTTTGTTCCATAATGATGCTTTATCAATTCCGCCACTTTTCTCTCATTTTTCTCCCTCGAATTTGCAGTATACTCGCAATTCTTGTGTGGCAGTGCCCAAATTTTATGAGAATCAAATAAACCCACCAAATACGAGCACTCCTTCACTCTTGGATACATGTTCAGCCCTTCAAATGAAGTGCCACCAATAATCACTGGAATATGATTACCCCAAGCACTTTCCTGCAGCTCAGAGTAGGGTACTGTGACCAATGAATGAGAGCATACATATGGTTCAATGGTTGGCACGAAGGGTGCTAGCCGTCCCGCGATCGTGTCGAATTTATTCAGCAGAGAATGCTTAACCAGGCAGTTTGGTGGCAGTCGATTTAGAAATTCGAACACGCAATTCTCAGACATGACATCACTGTACCCGTACTGCCGTGCAAGTAAATTTGGCAAAATACGAAGAAGAGCTTGAGGCACTTCTACCCAAGGATTTAGCATACACCCGGACATGAGCACTGCGCGATGAAAAAGACCACTCGTCTGTGGCACGCTTAACATGAAGTGTACGGAGGCAGCGCCAGCGCTTTCGCCAAAGAGCGTTATATTATTTTCATCGCCGTTGAAGTGCTTAATGTACGTCTTGATCCACTTAAGTGCCAAGACTTGGTCTTTGAGACCTGTATTGCCGGGCACATCCAATGCGGGTTCCATCAAGCTGAGAAAACCAAGGATTCCTAACCGATAGTTAAAAGCTACGAATACAATATCCTCCCGCATTAGGTAATCCGGCCCGTACTTTGTACACGTTGCACCGCCAGTGGTAAATGCTCCGCCATAGATCCACACCAGTACTGGCAGTGGGCTTGTTGTGTCAAACTGTTATATAGAGGTAAATGGTACCTGTTCAATTTAGTCGTATTTCAAGTCCAATATATTGCTTACATGCTTTGTGTAAACATTGGCGAAAAGGCAATCTTCATCACCTATTACCGCACCACTTTGACGATCCACCTGTAATGGAACACAGCGCTTCTTTGTGCAGTCCAAAACTCCTTTCCAGCTGTTCACCGGCTCTGGCGCTCGGAAACGGAGTTCACCCACAGGAGGTTCGGCGTAGGGTATACCCTCGAAAGCATAAAACTTATCGCCATAGAGTCCGACTCTCACCGTGCCTTCCAATGTACCTAGTGGCAATTTCACTCGTCTACGTTTTTCAATTGAACAGCTTGCCAATAACGCAGATGATATAGAGAAGCATTTGAACTTAAGTAAAAAGGCACAATATCGTCTACCCATATTTGAGTTTATTTTCGAAAGCTACTCCATTTCATATAACACAGTATGTATGGCTTAAATATTTGATAGATTTATTATTATTGGATGGGTATAATAGTTGCCATTTAGGAATATTTGGCAGTTGGAAATGAATAGTATAATTATCTAAGCTGTTGGTAACCATAAAGTCTAAAATACAATTTATTGAGTCAATTACCTCGAACTCTTGATACAGGGAGCGAATTACTATGTTGGAAACAACTGGGGTTCCCCAAGTGCTACTGATAAGATTCACATTCCTAGAACTATCAAAGTCAAACAATCTTATATCTTCTGCATAGCTCCTACGTGACATATGTATTTATTATACGAGTAAGAGGTCGGGTTATGAGAACAGGCGAATATCTTGAGGTACATAAATACAATTTTATCGGGGTCATAGGGACAAAAAAACCTATGCTGAATAAGTAAAAAGTCAAGTCTCAACAAAAACGATAACCTCACAATTGAAGGAGAAACTTTTAAGCCGAAAACTTCGGAATATTGGAAGTTAGGAACATTTCAGATATTAAGGCTGAAGCCTTAGTTTTTTCGAGCAATAGTGGAAGAATAGGTAGTTTGTACGCAGCGAATAAGACATCGTGGTTTTATAAACTATTTATATTCTTGATAAACTCGACGAGACAATTTGATGTAGTCATGTCCGTATGTCCCTCTGTATATTCACAAAAACTCTAAAAAGTGCAATATGCTAGGTATAGCCCCGTAGAAAGGGGGCTCGAAAGTTTCTGTTACCGACATAATTTTTTGTGTGAAGAGTATTACAGCTTCGGCATAGTGGAAGTTTACGCTATTCTCTTTGTTTTTATTTCTTCGGTTTATTTTAGCTATAAGAGAGAGTTTTTTAAATTACCCACCAACACGTTTTTTTGTTTTTGTAATCTTCAACGCCGTTTTAAAACTTATTCTCTAAAGATTTTCCTTGATTTTCTTGCGGCGTTTGTACTACGGATTTTCTACTCGGCCAAGTAGATAAGCTTAATTAACATTTTAGCTCGTTATATATATAAATATATATATATATTAATAGAATCAGCAAATTCTGTGTGCACGGAAGCTACATTATGAATAGTGAAGGCACTAGGTTTGAACTGCCATTGGTTGTATTTTGCGTACACTGAGAAACACTAGAAGAAATAATAATGATGTTTTTAATATGTATATACCTAATATATTCGTACTCGTAAGATATCGGCTCATATTATTCTACCGTGACTATTTGATTTCGATTTAGCCCTACTTTATGATATACACCCTAATCTTATAATTTAATTGATAGTATTTATAGTCTGTAGTGTTTGAGCAGTGTATATGAATAAAAACCGAAGGCCTTCTTACTATAGAGAACCTAGAGGTAATTCGGATTCATTTCATACATAGTAGTAGAAATATTCATAGACTGGAGTGCGATCGATTTTAGTAGAATTAATTACGTAGCTGTGCTAATAGATGCTACAGAGTTCGCTGAACACAAGGTCTTTTGTATGCTATATAATTATATTGTGATAACCAGCATAGGCAGAGATTACTTTGTAGTTGGTCAGCATGCCAAATCTCTACTCCTCTCGTCAACAAAACTTGGAGAGCACTGAACTAGCCATAGGTCTGAAGAGTTTATGCACCCTGAGAGGGTAGGTTATTCTGACTTTCTTCGTTGTCACTAAGTGCTACCTGAAACAGCCGATGGATAAATATAACAAGATGAATCTGCATAGTAAAATATAATTAGTCACAATATTTGAACTTCGGAGGGAACACATTTCAAACCCAGGTATAATAATGACACCCGGTGCTCATGTTGGCTTTATGTGGGAATCAAAGAAGTTAATTCGGATCTAATAGTTTCTATTGATTCCCTCATCTCTTTCTGCTTGCCATAATGCATGCTATATGTTACCCATCAAAGAAGTAACCGAGTTGTCATGATTTTTTTTAAAGTGATAATGATTAGATTGTTCGACTATGATCTTCAAAGGGTTTTCCAGACTTTTCGCTATGCTTGTCTCCTCAAATTTACCACTTTCTTGTTATCTTTTGCTTTAGGTCTGAGGTATAGTCTTGCCTAAATAATATTTGTATAATATCGGTCAGGCAAGGAAATGCAGAGACTTTCATACCTGGGTTGCTCCTTGAACTAGGTTTTCATTTGCATTTTTCGGACTTACGGCTACCTTGTCTAAGTAATTTTCTCTGTGTAACGTCGTAGATTAGGCCGTCTTCTTGCGTGGCTAAATACAAATTTACAAAGCAAAATTAGATTTCAGTTTACCCATGGAATCTATTCAACAACTGCGTCATTTGCTGCGTCACATCACTGTGTCATCATCAAAGTCCCAGGCATATCCTGTGTTCTGCGCAGTACCACTCACCACATCATTCAGAGACGTATGTCCGTTGGCGTGTATTCGTATTTTACGCATATATCTAAAGTGTATGCTATAATAATGATTTAATATGCACAAAGCGATTAATTATTTTGCCATAAGGCATAGAAAATGCACCGTGCCGTCACTCACTCATTCACTCACACATTCCGGATGTATGTTGACCCAACTGACATTCAAGTAGAAATTTGTGCTTGGGTTTTGGTTTGGCTTCATGCTTAGGTTGGTTTTCGTTGGTCTGGTTTGGTTTTCGGCTTGGGTTTGAGCTGCGAATCAAAAGGGAATTAACAACTTTAGCACCGGCTGTGGTGTTGTTTCTGTTATGGACAACGCAACTGATGCTGTTTCTGAATTTGATGCTGTTTCTGTCTGGGACACTCACTCCAGTTTACGGCCAAATTCAAACGAGCAACTCTTGCATGAAATTATGGACTCATCATCGTCGGCTCTGTGTGTTTATGTCTGTCGGCGTGTCTTGCCCGATAAAATCACTTGGCTTTATTAATTTTGCATATTTTCATGAATCGCATGCAAGAGTGGGTGGCAATGATTGAGGCATGTGGAAGCTGATGATGACGTTGTTGGCTATGTTGATAATGATGGCGTTAGTAGTGGGCACGCTTCATGAATATTGCCGTTGGCATTGATTTTAGTCTGTTCGGGCGATTTATAGCAGATACATTTTCAAATATTTGCGCCCAATGAAGTTGGAGCTGCTACTGCTGCTGCTGCTGATGATGATGATGATGATGTTGATGGCGTTGGCAATGAAGATGATGTTGTGCTGTTGCACTCAATTACCATGGAATTTTCAATCAAAATAAATGCCAGCAATTATTTCATATTAAATTGGTATGTGTGTGTGCAAAGGCGAAACGCATTACAGCGCAACGCAACGCAATGCATCGAATCGAGTTGAGTTGAGTTGAGTTGTTTGTGGAAAATCCTGTAAATTGAAATAACCCGTGGGTATTTTGGCGCATAAATAAATTATTCATACTTTAATGCGTTTCAGCACACGCACAAATTCCTTCTACACACCGCTAAACTGCACTCGGGTGCGGCACATCCACTCCCATGGCTATTTTAACGTTGATTTGTGCTGTTGAAATATTTTATGAGTGTTCATGTGCAAATATTTGAGTATCTATTTGGTATGGGCTTTCTAGAGTTTGTTTTCTTTTTTCTAATTTATTTAATTTTTTTTAGGTCTAGTTTACATAAAGCACACCTCGTTGTATCTGCATAACTATTCTCTCTTCATACAAAATGCATTAACAACCAAAGCGCTGGAGTTGTTGAACTGACCAGCTTTTTGGTGCGTTGTTGTTTTATGTCAGTATTTGTGTAACATTCGACAGACACGTTTACAAATTTGATTGAATAATTGATTTGTTGTTGCTCTATTTGTATTTGTTGCATACAAATATGTTAGTGCAAACACAGAATTTACTCAAATATTTATTGAGAGCGTTGAGTGGAAAATTCTCACAATAAATTTTATTCGTTTTAATTAAAATACTTGAAAAGTTTTGTAATCAAATAGAAAATAGTTGCCGAATAGCATATTTGGAGGACATAGTTTAATTTTTTATATTAATACTAGCACGGACCCCGCGTAGTGTTACCATCGTGTGCGTCTCGCTCTTTGGATGTTTCAGCAGCGCTACGCGCTGTCTAATACTGCAATTTTGGGTTTATTGGGTGGCATTTCGTATTCTTAAACAAAAAATCAAACAAATATACTCCCAATTTTATATATATATATATATACATAAATTGCTGATAATGAAACTTTTCCCAACCAAACCTAATATGGTTGGGAAAGGTTTCATTATCAGAAATTTCAACAACTTCCTTAGAGACACTTCGTTCAAATATTATTACCTATTAGAAATAATTATGTCCTGTAGCTGGAAACTACTCCTAAAGTGGGCGGGGCATATGTGCTATAGATGATGAGCTGCCGACTCAGCCTTCCCAATTTTGAAGTTCTTACCAACAAAGACGCCGATCGAAAGCGTTCTTCCCATGTTAGGTGCTCTGTGATACAGGCTTACACATTTTCTGTGAAGTCCTTCCAACGCGGAATTGAAATAATCAGATGCAATCCTGCTTTGATATTAACAGTGGGTCACAAAGTCAGCGAAGAGAAAGGAGGACCAACGAAGCACAAGTAAGACACAAACAGGCTCTAAGAACGTTGAAGCTCCATTTCAAGCACTACATCAGGGCAGTAATGCTATATAATATAACTACTTTTAAATGAGTTTTGGGACGGCAGATCCAATGGCTGAAGTCTTTTCTGCCATCCCGTGTGTATGTTGCTGTCTTATTCACCTACGTGGTGGCTCAGGAGTTGGTGTGTGCTTCTAACCGTGAGCAATGTCTGGTTCTGAACGTAACGATCTTCTCCTCGATTTTTGGGGTTGTGCAGATTGCAATGGATGATAGAATTCTGTGTTCATAAATATTTTATAGAATTTATTCATCTTAGTTACCTTTTACTTCTGAAGTTATTAAAATGTCATAAAGTATTCTTGTGCTAAAGTATCTTTTGAGAAAAATTAGAAAATATTAAATACGTTTCAAAATTATTGTTCCGCTTTAAACTAAAACCAATGAGTCATCGCGAAATTTGAATAATTCTGTATGAATGGAGCCCGGTGAAAAGCACGATTTATGCGAGGAATCTCTTGGCACACAACGTGTGAGTGTCTACCTCAACAATCTGAAACAGCGTATTAAAGAACTAGGTGAACAGCTCGATGTGTTGATAGATGATTCAATGCAGATTTTTAATGAAGTCAACGATGTGACGACTTCTTTATGCACACCGACGCACGGCACTGAGATGGATAAGATTCAAAGCACGAAATTTCTTATACAGAAATTTGAAGAAATGGACAAGAAAGAGGCGACACACCTCCCCCATAAGACACCCGATAACCTGTACAGCGTAAATGTGCGTCAATTGTTGACTGAGTTCGAGAAGATAAACAGTAGCAATGTGCTCTCGGAAAGCCTGGCAAACTTCCAGCGTGCCAAGGAATGCTTCCAGGGGATCGGGACATGTCTAGAAAAGACGAACGAATTGGAGGACTTATATGGAAGAGGAGGTACTACCAAGTCGGTTGTAGTGAAAAACAGTCTGAGGGATAAGATAAACATGTTTGAACGGATGTTGAATGCTGGTGAGGCCACAATCGACCAGACTAGCAGCGGATCACTCAGATCAGTACCATCGAATGAAAGCGGCAGAACACCAACGACGTGCAGTAGTCATCCAGTAATGAAAACTGTAACTAATACTGAATCATTGGAGACGATAAGTAGTGTCAGAGAAAACAACTCTAGAAATGCCATGGACACTGTAAATACATCAACAAGTCGTAAAGCTCAGTCGACGTCAAATATTAGAATGTCGTCAGCCAAAGAGGAAACCCTAAACTCCAAGCGTGGTTCTGAGCTTTGGTCGAAGAGTAATGTTGAAGTACTTAAGTCCATGGGTCAAATCAATCCATTTAAATTACTGAAGGATATACATGAAAAAAAATCTTTAGTCGTTGCCATGGGAGATCGAAATATGGCCGAAATGGGAAGCCTGCTAGTTACAGAAACGGCTAGCACAGAAGGTGTAGAGTCAACGAATAGCGCTGCACAGGTGGAGTCAACAACAAAGGATGCGGTAGAGACAACGGTTTCCAGTGGTGACAACGCTAGATCGCTAAAGCATTTAAGTGAAGATAAAGCTGCCGTCGTTGCCAAAGAAGATCAAATTGTGCCCCTATTGGGGGGTTTGGTAGTTACAGAAAAGGATATCACAGAAGGTGTATATTCAACGAATAGCGCTGCTCAGATGGAGTCGGCAACTAAGGATGCGGTAGAGGTAACGATTTCCAATGGTAAAGAGAATACATCGCTGAAGGGTGTAGATGAAGACAAATCTTCCGTCGTTGCCACGGAAGATCAAATAGTGGCCCAGTTGGAAAGTTTGCCAGTTACAGAAGAGGCTAGTACAGAAGGTGTACGGACAAAAAGTAGTGCTGATCAGGTGGTGTCGACAACTAATGATTCGGTAGAGGCAACGCTTTCCAGTGGTGACTACGCTACATCCCTAAAGGATATAAGTGAAGATAAAGCTGCCGTCGTTGCCAAAGAAGATCAAAGTGCGACCCTATTGGCGAGTTTGGTAGTTACAAAAAAGGATAGCACAGAAGGTGTACAGGCAAAGAGTAGTGATGATCAGGTGGAGTCGACAACTTATGATACGGCAGAATCAACGCTTTCCAGTGGTGACTACGCTACATCGCTAAAGGACATACGTGAAGATAAAGCTTCCGTCGTTGCCAAGGAAGATCAAAGTGTGACCCTATTGGGGAGCTTGGTAGTTACAGAAAAGGATATCACAGAAGGTGTATATTCAACGAATAGCGCTGCTCAGATGGAGTCGGCAACTAAGGATGCGGTAGAGGTAACGATTTCCAATGGTAAAGAGAATACATCGCTGAAGGGTGTAGATGAAGACAAATCTTCCGTCGTTGCCACGGAAGATCAAATAGTGGCCCAGTTGGAAAGTTTGCCAGTTACAGAAGAGGCTAGTACAGAAGGTGTACGGACAAAAAGTAGTGCTGATCAGGTGGTGTCGACAACTAATGATTCGGTAGAGGCAACGCTTTCCAGTGGTGACTACGCTACATCCCTAAAGGATATAAGTGAAGATAAAGCTGCCGTCGTTGCCAAAGAAGATCAAAGTGCGACCCTATTGGCGAGTTTGGTAGTTACAAAAAAGGATAGCACAGAAGGTGTACAGGCAAAGAGTAGTGATGATCAGGTGGAGTCGACAACTTATGATACGGCAGAATCAACGCTTTCCAGTGGTGACTACGCTACATCGCTAAAGGACATACGTGAAGATAAAGCTTCCGTCGTTGCCAAGGAAGATCAAAGTGTGACCCTATTGGGGAGCTTGGTAGTTACAGAAAAGGATATCACAGAAGGTGTATATTCAACGAATAGCGCTGCTCAGATGGAGTCGGCAACTAAGGATGCGGTAGAGGTAACGATTTCCAATGGTAAAGAGAATACATCGCTGAAGGGTGTAGATGAAGACAAATCTTCCGTCGTTGCCACGGAAGATCAAATTGTGGCCCAATTGGAAAGTTTGCCAGTTACAGAAGAGGTTACCACAGAAGCTGTACAGAAGAATAGTAGCCCTGATCAGTTGGAGTCGAAAACTAATGATTCGGTAGAGGCTACGGTTTCCAGTGGTGACTACGCTACATCCCTAAAGGATATAAGTGAAGATAAAGCTGCCGTCGTTGCCAAAGAAGATCAAAGTGTGACCCTATTGGGGAGCTTGGTAGTTACAGAAAAGGATATAACAGAAGGTGCATATTCGACGAATAGCGCTGCTGAGGTGGAGTCGGCAACTAAGGATGCGGTAGAGGTAACGATTTCCAATGGTAAAGAGAATACATCGCTGAAGGGTGTTGGTGAAGACACACCTTCCATCGTTGCCACGGAAGATCAAATTGTGGCCCAGTTGGAAAGTTTGCCAGTTACAGAAGAGGCTAGTACAGAAGGTGTACGGACAAAGAGTAGCGCTGATCAGGTGGAGTCGACAACTAATGATGCGGTAGAGGCAACGGTTTCCAGTGGTGACTACGCTACATCGCTAAAGGACATAAGTGAAGATAAAGCTTCCGTCGTTGCCAAGGAAGATCAAAGTGTGACCCTATTGGGGAGCTTGGTAGTTACAGAAAAGGATATAACAGAAGGTGCATATTCGACGAATAGCGCTGCTGAGGTGGAGTCGGCAACTAAGGATGCGGTAGAGGTAACGATTTCCAATGGTAAAGAGAATACACCGCTGAAGGATGTAGATGAAGATAAATCTTCCTTCGTTGCCACGGAAGATCAAATTGTGGCCCAATTGGAAAGTTTGCCAGTTACAGAAGAGGTTACCACAGAAGCTGTACAGAAGAATAGTAGCCCTGATCAGTTGGAGTCGAAAACTAATGATTCGGTAGAGGCTACGGTTTCCAGTGGTGACTACGCTACATCCCTAAAGGATATAAGTGAAGATAAAGCTGCCGTCGTTGCCAAAGAAGATCAAAGTGTGACTCTATTGGGGAGTTTGGTAGTTACAAAGAAGGATAGCACAGAAGGTATACAGACAAAAAGTAGCGCTGATCAGGTGGTGTCGACAATTAATGATGCGGTAGAGGCAACGCTTTCCAGTGGTGACTACGCTACATCCCTAAAGGATATAAGTGAAGATAAAGCTGCCGTCGTTGCCAAAGAAGATCAAAGGGCGACCCTATTGGCGAGTTTGGTAGTTACAAAAAAGGATAGCACAGAAGGTGTACAGGCAAAGAATAATGATGATCAGGTGGAGTCGACAACTTATGATACGGCAGAATCAACGCTTTCCAGTGGTGACTACGCTACATCGCTAAAGGACATAAGTGAAGATAAAGCTTCCGTCGTTGCCAAGGAAGGTCAAAGTGTGACCCTATTGGGGAGCTTGGTAGTTACAGAAAAGGATATAACAGAAGGTGCATATTCGACGAATAGCGCTGCTGAGGTGGAGTCGGCAACTAAGGATGCGGTAGAGGTAACGATTTCCAATGGTAAAGAGAATACATCGCTGAAGGGTGTTGGTGAAGACACACCTTCCATCGTTGCCACGGAAGATCAAATTGTGGCCCAGTTGGAAAGTTTGCCAGTTACAGAAGAGGCTAGTACAGAAGGTGTACGGACAAAGAGTAGCGCTGATCAGGTGGAGTCGACAACTAATGATGCGGTAGAGGCAACGGTTTCCAGTGGTGACTACGCTACATCGCTAAAGGACATAAGTGAAGATAAAGCTTCCGTCGTTGCCAAGGAAGATCAAAGTGTGACCCTATTGGGGAGCTTGGTAGTTACAGAAAAGGATATAACAGAAGGTGCATATTCGACGAATAGCGCTGCTGAGGTGGAGTCGGCAACTAAGGATGCGGTAGAGGTAACGATTTCCAATGGTAAAGAGAATACACCGCTGAAGGATGTAGATGAAGATAAATCTTCCTTCGTTGCCACGGAAGATCAAATTGTGGCCCAATTGGAAAGTTTGCCAGTTACAGAAGAGGTTACCACAGAAGCTGTACAGAAGAATAGTAGCCCTGATCAGTTGGAGTCGAAAACTAATGATTCGGTAGAGGCTACGGTTTCCAGTGGTGACTACGCTACATCCCTAAAGGATATAAGTGAAGACAAAGCTGCCGTCGTTGCCAAAGAAGATCAAAGTGTGACTCTATTGGGGAGTTTGGTAGTTACAAAGAAGGATAGCACAGAAGGTATACAGGCAAAAAGTAGCGCTGATCAGGTGGTGTCGATAACTAATGATGCGGTAGAGGCAACGCTTTCCAGTGGTGACTACGCTACATCCCTAAAGGATATAAGTGAAGATAAAGCTGCCGTCGTTGCCAAGGAAGATCAAAGTGTGACCCTATTGGGGAGTTTGGTAGTTACAAAAAAGGATAGCACAGAAGGTGTACAGGCAAAGAGTAGTGATGATCAGGTGGAGTCGACAACTTATGATACGGCAGAATCAATGCTTTCCAGTGGTGACTACGCTACATCCCTAAAGGATATAAGTGAAGATAAAGCTTCCGTCGTTGCCAAGGAAGATCAAAGTGTGACCCTATTGGGGAGCTTGGTAGTTGCAGAAAAGGATATAACCGAAGGTGCATATTCGACGAATAGCGCTGCTGAGGTGGAGTCGGCAACTAAGGATGCGGTAGAGGTAACGATTTCCAATGGTAAAGAGAATACATCGCTGAAGGGTGTTGGTGAAGACACACCTTCCATCGTTGCCACGGAAGATCAAATTGTGGCCCAATTGGAAAGTTTGCCAGTCACAGAAAAGGCTAGCACAGAAGGTGTACATTCGACAAATAGTGCTGCTCAGGTGGAGTCGACAACTAATGATGCGGTAGAGGCAACGGTTTCCAGTGGTGACCACGGTACATCGCTAAAGAATTTAAGTGAAGGTAAAGCTGCCGTCGTTGCCCAGGAAAATCAAAGTGTGGCTCATTTGGGAAGCTTTCCAGTTACAGAAAAGAAAACTAAGGATGCCGTTGAGCCAACGGTTTCCAGTGGTGACAAGGCTACGTCGCTGAACGAGGGAGGTGGAGAAAAATCTATCGTTGTTTGCACAAAGCTAAATAGCGCTACTGAATTAAAATCGCTGAGCTCGGATGCTGACTGCCAAGAAAATGAAGACTTCGTGTCAATTGCAATAGAAACAAAGGACAATAATTTCGAAGCTAGTTGCATGAGCGCCACTAGCAGTGTACACAAAGCATTTTTCGAGGATAACTCCGGTCCTTAAGAGGGCGATTAGATGATATCGCATATAATCGAAGGAGGCTTTTCATTAATAACAAATAGTAGGCGATGACCGTGCTGGTTTACTGAGACTTTTATTTATTGTTTACGGGTAATAAGACAATGGGGTCTATTTATTTCATTCGTTAATATTCATAGACAATAAAAATTCTTCCTAGTTGCACATTACAATTGTCTAACAACAATGCGTCTTTCATTAAACTTTTTCGGTATGAGTGTTCGTCGCTGTAAGCACAGCGCCGCAGTTATATTTTTTCATGGCGCCGGCGATACTGGTCCTAACGTTCGCCAATGGATCGCGGATGTTCTAGGCAGGTCCATGGAATTTTCGCACATTCGTGTGAACTACCCTACTGCGCCAGAGCAGTCGTACACGCCAAATGACGGCGATCCATGGAATGTTTGGTTCGATTCGGACGCTTTGGATATTTCGGTACCAGAAAATAAGGCGAGCATGTCCAATGCATATGACATCGTAAAAGATTTACTTAGCACTGAGGCCAGAAATGGCATTTCGAATGAACGCATTATTGTTGGTGGTTTCTCTATGGGTGGCACTTTGGCACTGCACGCGGGCTTCATTTGTTCAAGGACTTGGCTGGCGTTATAGGGTGTTCAATATTTGTGAGACGTGAGTTGGTAGTATACTATTCACTGCAGAATGATAATACTGCACTGCCAAGGTTGCGGGTTGACAAACTAAAAAGTCTCGGCGTAAGTGGTAGCTTGACTTCGCTAACGGGCGCTGAACATGAATTGACCAGTGAGGAAATGTTAGACATTGAGGATTGGATACGTGAAAAATTGCCACCGTAAAAATTATCTATAAAATATAGAGAGAATAAGATTGTGTTCTGTATTAAATGACAATAAAAATGTCTAGTGTTAAACAACAATAATATTAAAAATTTGACTCTTTTAAGCTGGCCATACACGACGAACATAATCGTATGATTCGCTCGAGCAAATCAACAAAATTTTAAATTTTACACTAACAGCGGCTTTTCAACAGCGCCATACATGACGCACATGCCCTGAAACACGACCGAATCACACGAGCATGTTCGTCGTGTATGGCCAGTTTTACTGGTTGAAAAGTCTGGAAGTGCCGAACACTATAATTTCATTTGCATTAAATTGGCAGCAACATTTATTTTCCAGTAAGCTCTTCAAATATCAACACAAACTGTCAAAACTAAATTTTCGAAAGCTAACAAAAATGTATGCTTGCATTTTCATTAAAGTTTTCTTTCACTGCCTTCTGAGCTGTTGTATCTACAGCTAAGCTCTACTCAACTCAATTATTTTGTTGCTGTAAGTGATCGAACAATGCTACAAATAATTGCAGTGAAAGGAGTCTGAATACTAAGCCAGCAGGAACGGGCAAACTTATTTCCTTATTCGAAAGGTATGGGTTAAAAGAAATAAATAATAAAAACAAAGATGAAAAATTATAGAAAATAGCAAATGACAGGCATCTGTATTGTACTGAAATAGATACATATTTTATTCGATTACATTTTTGATTGCTTGTGGAAAAATTTTTCTTTACATATTCCCCACTTATCTTCTTTTTTCGCTCTGAAAAATGTAAACATAATTCAAAAATTCAATTATGAGTGGTTCAAGAAATATGAATAGAAAATTTCAGATTTTAGAAAGCCATGAAATTGAAATATTTTTAAATGAAAAATTTAGAAAGTTTTGTATAAAAGTATCTGCGTTTGTAGCTACTCTGCTTCAATTTGTAGTCCCACTCTGGCGATTTGGTCATTTACTATTTGTGCACTGCATTCTGTCATAACTGTAATGGAGGTTTGCTAGCTGAAGAAATTGACTCACTGCCTGCCACTTTGTTTATCTCTCTCTCTGTCAGTCGATGTACCTGTCTCTCTCAGTTGTCATATTTGCAGTAAGCTTCAAAATTTGAAACTCACTGTACACCAAAATGTCTTTGCAAAGCCAAAGTCTCGCAGCCAACATCAGCAAATTCGACTTCATATTCATCGTTGTAGACAATCGCATCGTTGTTTTCTCCATCCTTACACCTAGAGCCGTACTCATCCTTGTCGTCATTCTCATTCTCGTCGTTGTCGTTACAGTTGTTTTATAAATTATGAGCACTTTGATATATATTCGTGAAGGCTCATCTCAACTCTCAACCTCAAACACTCAAACGTTAAATGCGCCTCAGACTGAATGCATTCTCCGCTCAAGCTTTGTTTTGGCCAGCGCTTTTATCCTGTGCCAGCTGTCCAGTACACTTGGCTCTGCTCTAATGTGGCACGAACGATGATGACGATGATGACGACGTTGCTACGTTTGTGTTTGCACTCTGATAATAAATCAAAAACAGTTGGTATAAATTGAGAAATGTGTGCATGTGTGTCGGCCAGTTCAGTTGCCATAGTTGCCGTCATTGCCATCACCGTCTTATCTACATCAGCTTCATCATCATCATCATCATCATCATCATCATCAAATTGCTTAGCTCCTGGCTCTGCTGCAGTTTTGCTGTATTGTAAATTTATGCATGGTTGCATATTTCATTTGAGTTATTATTTGTTAGGTGAATTATGTTGAGTGGTGTTCAAGTGCATGCACACAAAACACATTCTCTTTGCCACATCTACGTTTACGTTTTCGTCTTTAGCTGTATCTGCAACTGCATTTGCATTTACATCTGCAACTTCATCGTCTGTACGAGTACATGTGCCAAATATGAATTACCACGCTGTAGGTGGTCCGCATTCAAATCCATACCATACACAACAGCATCGCCAGCACCACCAGCACCACCATTACCATCATCATCATCATCATAATCACGTATATCGCCCTTGTAGCTTTGCACCTCCATAACTTTGTTCCTTGAGGTGATAAAAGTGCCAAGATCTATTTCTCATAAAGAAAGTGATTAAGGTGTGCAATTTCCGCTCGTGCCTCTTAAATGTTGACTTTTTGTTGCAATTCGTTCGCACAGGGCAATTTTGATCTATGTACGTCTGGCGCTATAAATTTTACATCTTAAATGTTGTTGTTGCAAGGAAATGAATGCAAGCAGTGCATGCAACTCATAGCTAAAGTCGTAGCAAATGAGACTTTTTTCTGCGTCTATACTAACTCTGATTGATTTATGAGTTCTGTGAGTTTTCCGAGTTGTGATTTGGTGCAGAGGTGTTTTGTGTCGTATGAGTTCTTGAAATGATTTGCTACGATTTTAGCCTTGAAGTTACTTTGCCTATGGTTCAATGAACTCTCACGAACTGTGAGTAGATTTAAGTGTTATATACCATTATATACTAGTTCTAGGTTAAGAGATTTTGAAAGTGTGAAGTGTGACAAGAAACAATTGTGTGAACATGCTTTGCATATACTGCACATATATTATAATACCAAAGCCTTGCGATCGAAATCTCATTCAAAAAAATTTCGCGGAGTATGGCGTTGCCCAGGAACAACTCTCACTTTCCCAAGATTCAAAATTTTCCAATGGCATGTCAGATGAAAGTTTTCTTTTGCTTGTGTTATCTCAATGCGAATATTTCTTGTTTACTGTGCGATAGCACTAATTTATCTATGGACAAGTTGTATGAATATGTCTTTACATGGCCTCTCAATCAATGCCACTCTATTTTCATACCATTTTCTTAAGGCAACCATGCTCATTGTATTGTTTTAATATCAAACTCATCTTTCCAACAATCAACTGCTTTCTATGCATTTTGAAATTTCTTAGTCCAAAGTACATTACAACGAACACCAAGACTTGAATCACTCATTAGCCCCCAAAATGGGTTTCATTCATTCAATTAATAATATACAAAAGAGGCCAAAAGCGGGCAACAAAAGTTCCGGCAGGTGTTTAAATCAACTCGAAACTGTGTGACAAAATTAGCAAAACAGTAGCCAAAAACAAAGCCATAAAATAATAATAGCACAACAAAAGCTAGCTTCCCATGGCCCACGGGCTGAAGCGAATTGAAATCCAAATGGAAACCTCGAACTAAACACAAAACCACAAACAACACACACTCTCGAACTAGGCTCAGTACTCACTCTGTTATTGTGTTTCGGTCGTTTGTGTGTGAATTGCGAGTGTGGCCACAGCGCTGTATTGTATCGCATTAAAATTAAATTGCACAATTTGTAATCAATTTGTAGGCAACCTTTTGTGCTGCTGCCGCAGCCATAGTGGACTGACGCATAGACCGACGTCGACGCCTTAAATAATATAATTACTCGCACCAAAGGCAATGGGCCGGCAGCTCCCACATGTGAGCCGCATGCGGACAACAGCAGCAGCAGCAGCAGCAGCAGCAGCATGGCTACTTAGTCCATTATGTATTATGTATTTATAAAGAGAAGCCTAATAATAAATCGTAATTTATGCATGGCGCTATTTATAAAAGCGTACACAGCGCACAATGCTTGGCTCTCCACTGCGTCACATTTAACGCACTTCCGTTTCCCGCCGGAAACGCGTGCCGCTGTGTGGCTGTTAGGCATGTTTTGTGGTATGTTTGCTTTGGTTAGTACGGCTGCTCTTTAAAAAATTATTTGCAAATGGTCACACATGAATGTGAATGTGCTCTGTTATAGCTCTAGATTTTGTTGTTGTGTGTTTTTATTGGGCATGAATATTGTGGTGTCCATTATTTTGTGGCTATCATAATTGAAATTGGTCACGCTGGTTCAATTGTCGCTAATAAAAATTTGAAATAGATTTATTCATTATGCAAAGTGCGCTTCTGTGCAATGCAGGTGGGCTTGGAAAGTGAGAGGGCACAAATTTGGTCTAAAGGTGGATAACGCCTCCTGTTTGGTAACGCATATTTATGGAAATATATTAAGTTGCAAGTCTGTTTCTCTACTAGTAATGGAGAATGATTTTTCATTGTTTGAAGTAGCTATGAATTAAAGCCTCTTAAGTCACGCTTACATCTAGACTGGTTATTTAAATATTAGATGCTAATAAATTTTTTGCAGTACAGGCTTTGTGGGTTTTTTTTTTGAAAATAGAATCGTGTTGAATGTAGATTAATATTCCGAAGTAATTTCTAAAACATTTTAAAATAATAACTTGTTTACACACATAATATCGCTTCTATATAGAAAATCCCGAAAATTTTAATAACCTGATTGTGTAGTCTTCATCAAATACGTTTATACATTTTTTGGAATCAAGCTAACACTATTATAGACACAACGTAATAATATGAAATATACATCAATGGTAAGCTATAGTTGTGTAGATGTGCACAAAATAGTTTAATTGTTAAAAAGTTATGTCTAAGCACAATAAAAAAACTTTTAAAGAACAGTAAAATTGCAATAACAAAATATTATACATGCTTATAATATAATATAACAGCTCAGGTCACATCTGTTACTTGAAAAGAACCGTTTCTTGACGTTGACGTCTTAGTGGAAATTTCAGCAAAACTCTAGATATAAACTGTACCTAAGATTATTGCGTAATAAACCTTTCATATAAACTTTTATTTAAATTGTTTTAACTTTTACTTAGGCGAAACTTGCATTCCTTTTTTGTTTTTCTAGTATAAGTTACTACTACTTGTAGTTCTGGTAAATCCCCATACAGTTAAATCAAAGAGTAAAGAGTTCGTTTCTAGTGTAAAATTAAAGAAACTTTACTCAAATAATTAATAGTTAAATTTACACAGTAAAGTGTAATTTACTAATTTAGCTACCCGCAGTTTAGTTTAGTTTAGAATAAGTAGTCATTCAAAAGCAATATCCAATTTTCAGTTTCTACAAAAATTTGCTTAACAATCTTGAACGCCTTGCAATAAAAAAAATTGAAAAAGAAAAAATTAAAGAAAGAAGACAGTTTCACTGATTTTTGTCTTTCTTCTGTTTTTATAATTTACTTATCATTGAATATTTTCCCCTCTTACGACAATTTTTACCATCGCCCATATGCTCATGCCAACCTACAGCAATATGTTACGTTGCATAGGTTGAATAGCCAATAATTCTGTTTATGTACAGGATCAGTGTCCGGTTCTAATTGTTTCTGACAAGTCACTCTGGCCATTTTTGAAGAGAGAAATGTGAGCTATATACCGCAGATAATAAGCTGACCTGAAAGCAGAATGCGGAGCTGCATATGGAACGCCTACCCAGAATTTTTTGGCAGCTTCATAGAACCTTTAATAAAACCAGTGGTTGTGCTTTGGATGTGTAAATTTCTCGTAAAAAAACTGCTTGCCTAGACTTTGGAGGGAGAGAAAACTGATAAAATCCCAAGACTAACAACAGAGTACAGTGTGTATTTGACCATTAAACCATTCACATCTTGCAAAGCTTACCAACTCTGAATCCTGGAATCCAAGAGTATGTGTTGATAGCATGTAGAATGTTATTGTTCAATTTGCTTATAAATAGTTTTAATCAACTATATGATTGAATAAACACGCCGTAATTTTAAATAATTTTATAAATATTGCACGCAGATTGGAATGATATTTTTAATTTTTGCTGGCCACTTTGCAAAATTACACTTCGTGCATTATTCAATTTTGGCTGCTTTTATTGTTATTAATTTTTATGGCGATTTAATGAGGGTCCCACCCGCATTCATGTGGACATATACTTTTGTGTATATTCATACTTAATTTGCATAATAATTCGTTTCATTTATTATGCCGACTGTGGCAGTGCACCAAGATTGGCCAAGAGTGGGTTTCGCACTGATTACGCTGCACCAGGCATTTGCGTTGGCGTTGGCGTTGGCATCGCCTGCATTGTATACGGTTTCATTTCGAGTATGGCGTGCTTAATCAAATTTATTGCTTTGCAATTATCACAAAAATAAAGAATTTATTATGCGCAATTATTTTAAAATGTTTTTCCTTGTTTTTTGCACTTTTTTCTTCGCTCACCGCTTTCAGAATTTATTTCGTTTATAAACATATTAAATGCATTGCATGTGCTCACAGCGTTTCATGTTTGCATGTTCCATTGTTTTATTTAATGTTATAAATAAATTCGTTTTTATGAGGCTTTTTATTGAATTCTTCTGTTTTTTATTATTTGTATTATTTTTATGTTATTTAATTAATCTCTTGTTAATAAGTTGAAATATGACAAAGGTTGGGCTCCATTTCAATTCAGCTCACATGTAGTCGCGTCTTGCCCACTGCACAGCTTAGTAGGTCACAATAAATCAAGCCCACGACCAACGTACTGAAGAAAATGTCAGCCATAATTAACGAATAACTGGAAAATTGTTGTTGTGTGCGGTTTTTTATTATCTATTAATTTTTTGTTTTGTTTTTGTCTTCTTTTGAGTAGAGTAACTCGAACGACTTTGTCAACAAGATATTTATTATGCACATACATTGCCATTAATAATGCCACCGAGACTTTGACTTTTTATGCTATAATAATGAAACTGTTGTTATGACAAACTGACCCATACACACACGCACATGCACACACATACACACATGCATAAACAGCTACACTATTTAAGTTTCTGTCTCAGTTCAAACTCAACTCGCGTGTACTGAACCCGCGAACTTAACGACTAAACGAACGAGTGAACGAGCGAACAATTTGCAATTTCTATGCAAATTTATAACAAATAATTACTGACAGCAATATTTCATTAATAATTGCAAGTACGAGAGAGTACATATTTCAAGATAAAATGTTTAACGTTGTTTGTGTGTACGAGTATCTCAAAATGCGGCACAGAGTGGCAATTAAGTTGATGACGTTGATAAAATCTATAACATCAGCAGCCAAAGTCTGGCTTACATAATACAACGTCGGTGGTGGTGGTAACGACGACCTGCAATAATTTATTGCCAAAGCCACAGTGTAGTTAAAAATCGATTGGTGTAACCTAAAAAAAATAATAGGTATATATCCCTTTTAACCTTTAAAGTTGGCTTCTTTACGTCATGTGCCAGTTCATATAAACTTTATTTTATATTAAACTTAATAAAATTATAGTTCGTTTATTATTAAAAAATATCTACGTTTATAAAATCGTTCATGCATTTATTAGGCATGTTCTCCGGATACACAAGATCTAACGAGCTGCAATTTTTAAATTGGATTCTGTCAGAGCTCTCCTGTGTTTTTTTAATATTATAGTCTAGTCTGTCTATGTCTAATGTCTAGGGATGGAGTTGTATCAATTATTCATATTTACTTTTATAAAAAAAGTTTATTAATGCATGCACAATAATGAACTCTCCATTTATAATGAACTTTTCTGAACCCTTTTGAATTAAAAGCCGCCTGTCGTATTTTGTGTTCCAAGTTGTAAGTACAAGTTGTTTACCATATTACAATTAAATATTATAAATTATTCAGGTCTGGGACAGAGTCTTTAAATCAAATTTTGAATCAAAATGTTTTAGCCTCGCCTGCTGCTGTAGTTTGCCGTTGCGCCACAGTTTACTGTCAGACATCGGGACATCAAGATTTCAATGTTCATGAAGCAGAAATATAATCACCACTTGGATGTTCTGTTATAAGCACCGGAAAGTTGATCCACTGAATAATCCACGGTTAAAACTTTTAATCTATTAATTGATATAACATGTATTTGATTTTTCTTCAAATTCATCAGTGGTGGTCCCTTAGCTGACAGTGCCAAATAAGGAACACACTTAACATTTATGAATAAAAAAATTAATAGAAAAGTTTTCTTTGAATGTTTAAAGGTATAATCGAGCATGCTTCCTCTGTAAGACACAGTGGTCTATTATGTGGTAAATTTACTCCATAATACAGGAGATCATCACGAGGTCGTAGGCTTCTTCCAAGATGTTCGGTATTTATCTAACTTAAAGTGGATATATCTTCGAAGAAACAAATGTTAATAAACATTATTTGAAACAAATTTAACAGATTTTCTATACGCTATCGTACTACTTTATCTGTAGGATATCACATCCATCATATCATATATTTACTGTCGTTAAAGGCAGTTCGTTGTTAGTTCGTTGTTAGTGTTAAAGAAGAGATCCTAGTCTATTATCTATGCTTTTTACTTTATCTTATTTCAGTAATGTTGAAAACACATTATGGCAGGTGTAAATTTCATTTCGCTTTGTGGTACAACACACAGTCGTACCTACATTTGCAGCTAATCTAGTTTATTTGCTCAGGGTTATATAAATTTGGCTGTAACTCTGATTTAATGATCTGCGGTTTAATTCAATTTCGCTTTGAATTTATTGCCAATTCAATTTATGAGGAAATATGAGGAAATGCATAATAATTTTTAATGTAAATTCAACTAAATTGTTCGTACATTGCAACTTTACATTTTAATTATGCGTGTATTATTAACGTAATTAATTATCTACAAATAATGTAATTTAAATGCGGCTTAAAAACACATTCCAACCAGCATTATTGCCTCGCCACATTCGTGGAAAGCGTTACACAACCACCCACATAACAACAAAAACAACCGAGGCAGCTTGAAAATTTATATGTTTTTATTTTTGCGATGCAAACAATTTTTTGGAAAATTTATTACCATAATTAATAAGCGGAAATACTTTCTCACATATTTATTACAACTACTACAACATACAGTGGCAATTTGTTTGCTGCCGTCGTTGCTGTCTACGGCAGAGCGGCGGGTACTGCGTTGTGTTGTGTAGGCTTTTAAATTAAGCGGATGTTGCTTCGTAGGGTGGGTGGGCGACCAGCCAGGGCGGAGAATGCTATGAGATTGAAAGCAGTCTTTCTTTGAAAATATTTGTTGTAACAGCACATAAATTTTAATTATGACATATACTTTCTATGCTGCTGAAGGCAGTCTGAGTAGGTGACAGTAGAGTCCCTTGGTGGAAACGCAAATTAGGTTCAAACACAGATCAACTTAATTAAGTCACTGAAGCGTAGAGATGTTTTTTCTTCACATTGTAATATTGTAAGTGGAAATGAAGTAATTATATTTTGTGCTGTTGCTGATTTAGATTTTCCTTTTAACAGTTGCTTTATGTATAAACAGCTTAGTGTAATTAAAATCAACCATTCATTGATCTATAATTTTATAGTCAAAATGAATATATTTATAACTAATTACAATTTTAATTTCTGTGAGTTACGTCTAAGCCGTGAAACCTATTTGGCATTTGGGTTGTTGGACTATTGTCTTTTGACTAATCGTCGAAGTTTTTCTTTGTTTTTTTTCTTATTTTTTAACTCTTTTCTGACAAAGTATATATTGAGATCTTTATGAATTTCGTCACTTTTTGCGATTTCAATTAGTAGTATTAGTAAAGACAATCCCTAAGACAGAAAATGTCTTTTACAGCCCCTGTTAGAGTTAATATAGTTAACAGCTGTTAATTGATTTAACAGACTCCATCTTTATCTTTAACAGCCAATCGGGAGTTTTACACCTGACTGTAATTTTAACAGTTGTTCATCAAATGTACATTGCTTCCAAGCTCATTAGATGATTGTCAATAACTGCACAAACGGTAAATATTCTTAAAGAGCGAATTAATTAACATCTTTCTGGTTGCTAAGCCTCACTCATTAGCTTACTCCCAAACAAGTTGAGCTTCTTCTTCGCCTGTCTTTATTCAAATAACTTCTTAGACTTTCATTTGATTGGAAACTCATGTCTTCAGAAGTTAAAAGCCTTTTGCAAAAATACCACACTACTGCAACCCTTTAATGCCCACAGTAAAATCAATCGTCCAATAACCAGATATACGTGCTATGGCAAAAGAAGCACTCGTTGTCTGACAACAACTTGTTAGAATGTCATTAACGATAAAACTACTATAAAAGTATTTACAATATTGTAAAAATGCAGCAACGAACGACAACAACCACAATAAAAACCAGGCAACGAGCAAAAAGTGGCAAACTTCTCAACGAGGTGCCAAAAGAATGAAAGCCCGCAAATGCAGCCTGAGGCAGGCGCGAAAAAAGCAGGCAACAACAAGACATCGTATAATGCACCACGAGTTACAAAAACACAAAAGTATAGAAGCCCAAAAAACAAGTGGCGAAGACAGGCAGTTAAATGGACGGACACGCAGACGGGCGGGCAGGCGGACAGGCGGACAGAGAACGGTGTGGATTGTTGGTAGTTGATTTGCTGTTGCAAGAAAATGTTTGCGAAGGCTTTTTTGCTGTGCTACTTTACTTGTACGTCTGTCTGGTTGAGCATTGTTATTGTTGTTGTTATTGTTATTGTTATTGTCATGTGTTGCATTTGCCACGAAAATGCGTGGACATTAAATATGCATGAGAGAAAGACATTATAAATAAATTTAAGCTGAACGTTTGCATTTAGATTGCGAATGAATTCCGTTGTTAAAGATGTTGTTGTGGATGATGACGATGATGATGATGATGATGATGATGATGTTGATGTTGATGATGATGTTGCTGCTCCCAGATGACAATGGCGACAATGAGTATTAGAGCAGGTTCTGGTGGTGGCAAATATTGTACAGTGATGATGATGATGATGATGATAATGATGATGTTGATGATGATTATGTCAATAATAATGCGGTTGCTGGTCATTCATGCAATGCAGCCAAGAACGACAACAACGCCAACGGCGGCAAAGACGACAACGATGATGGCGTTGACAAGGTGCGCACGCTTCGCTTGAGGAGACCACCAACCAACCAAACAACTGCATACCGAACAATGAAAGAACCCTACAGACGACACGATTACCTTACTACACGCCTTCGCTTGTAGGCTGCTGCTTGGCGCATGCAACATGCGGCTGCCCCGTTGCATATTGCTTTGCCACAAGATAGCGTTAAATATGTATAACCTTTTTTGTACACTACGAGAATAGTTTTCGTGCGGCATTTCATATTTCGAGGGAAAGCTTGTGACGGTTTGCTTGAAAGTCAAAAAGAAGAATTTTGAACTGAGGTAGAAATTTATTGAGCAGGTTATAACATGTGGTGGTGGTTCCTAAGAGGCTTGCAGATATGACTACCAATTTGTATGTATAGAATGGTTCGGTAATGCATTGTTGTATTGTATTGAAGTGATCGATTAAAAAAAATTTGCGCGATCGGCAAATTAGTCGTCATGGACCTCATGTGCAGGGTAGCTGATTAAACCTTTGTTTTACTGTCAAGCTTTGTCAGTTGACTTTTGTGCGACGTGTGCATTGTTGCCACTGACTGACGCATATATCAACATCGCCAACGCCATCGTCGCTGTCATCGTCGTTGTTGTTGCGCTGCCCGCTTGCTCGCTCGCATTTCGCATTTTAAATATGAGAACAACGCGGCTCGTTGACGTTTGCATGTTGTCAACATTTTGCATGCAATTTAGTTTTTTTGTTCATTTTTTGTTCCCCCCCCCCCCATTTTACGTTTGTCGTGCCCCCGTCGTTTGTTGCTTGTCGCTTGCCGTTGGCTGTTACAAAAATTCCTGCCTTTGCCGCGCCCGTCCGCTGCAATGTGCGTTCTGCGTTTGCAACGTCGTGATGCGAATTAATATCTGACACGATTTTATGCATTTGACTTTACATGTCTGTCACACACCTGCAACGCCGTGCATGCTTCACTGTCGCTCGCGCTGTGCCCCACTGCAAGCCTGATTGCCTGCCAGCTTGCCCGCCACCATGTTTGGGTCAGAAATGTCGCTTGACACTTTGCATGTGGCATTTTGCGTCGTTGTTGTTGCATTGCGCCGATTGGCATGTGGCGGGTTCAGCTATGCTCGGCGCGTTAAACGTGCTTCCGGGTTCAATTTGAAATGGTTTAGCTAAAGTTTCGACGTTCTTGTTGAAATCGCTGAATTTCCAAATTCTAAGATTTTTTTTTTTGCGTGAGGGTATTAGAGTAAGGGCAACGTAGTGCAGTGAGCGGGGCGAAGGCAAGAGCAGTGAAGCAGGATTTGACAAAAATGGAAAATCGTGCATTTTTAGCTTTTTTAAAGGATTTGATAAACTGTGTGTCGAACATGCATTGGAGATTAAAGTAGAGGTATGCTTTGGTACACTTTTTCTAGGTTTAAAATCTAAACTATTGAAGGTTGATGGACTGGATTAAGGATAGATGAGTTAGTATCGGTTAAGTTAGTATAACCTGTCTTTAACTATTACAAACATACTCGCTATCAACAAGACAGTAATGCCTAAGGTCTTTAGAGCTGTAGAAAAATCCATCTGGATTCTAAGATTTTATTGTTGAATATGTGTTGATTACAGGGAGCTTTGAGTAGTGAATCAAAGAAAAAAGCATAGTGCTTCTTATAGTTCAGTCCCAAATTAATTTCATTGATTTTGGATGCTTAGTCTAAGAAGATGATAAGTCGAATAATACAGTTAAACAACCTGATTGTTACTGTAAACAGAAGTCAGGTTGTTTATTCTTTAATCGCTACTGATTCAAACGTAAACTAACTTCCAATTATTATTCCGATTATATTTTTTCATATCTTCGCTGTACTATTCAATCTCACTTCAAATAAACAATAGGGTTAATTTCGGCTATACTAAAATCGTAATATTCTTCAAGTTTAGTAGACTGCAGCTTTAATGGTGTTTAATGTATATCTATCTATATATATAAAATTAGATGTATGTAGATGATAATGATCTGTCGGTCTGTCTGTCCGCTATATAAGCCGTAACCGCTGTATTGATTTTGACGAAATTTTCAGGGATTCTCATTAATAATTCTTTAAATATTAAGACCAACTCATTTGTCGTGTGCTTCTAAAACTGTACACATACAAATAAAGCACAAAACTAAAGCAGCATCGGAGAGTTTGCCGGCGGTGAGATTCTTCTAGTATATTATATAATAAAATAATTTGAGCACTAATACCAGTAGTATTACGAGGATCTTTAAACTCTGACCAATGAGTTAATATGGATTCAACCATCCATTAATGTTAATGTAGTTTAATGTGTTTGTAGAAATAAATTTAAAAATTTTGAAGTTTCAGGATTTCTGTGTAACGACTTTAGAGAAAGTTTGATCAAATTTCAGCGCGGCAAAGAGCAAAAAAAATTTTTCATCTAACAACTTGAATTTTAATACGAGCAAGTAGTATTTCGTGAGCGCTAAAATGAAAAGAGTGAGCTTAATGGAGAAAAAAATGTTGGTATTAAAAATATTTTACATTTTATTATTCAATTTAAACAAATGTTACGAGGGGCTCAAGGTTAGTAAAATAAGAAAGAAATGCTTTGGTTTGGATTTGATCGATATTTATTTGAAATACAGCGTCATTGATTTTCGTTTGCCACATACCCTTCTTGGCAGCAATTGCGAACACAGCAAGGCCCATCTCACTTTCTCATTTTCTTTTCTCCCGAGCTTCATGGCGTAAACAATAAATTTTCTCTTTCATTCTCTCGCATTTCGACGAAAACACTCGACCATACAACAAATCCATCGTGTGACTCATAAAATCTTAAACGATCTTGACGACAAAAAGTTCTGCATGGGAGTTTTTCTAGATGTAGAAAAGGCATTCGACAAAGTTTGGCACAAAGGACTAATCAGCAAATTGCGCAATATATTCACGCATAACGTACTACAGATATTAGTATACTATTTCACAGAAAGACATTTTTTCGTTAAGTACTCAGATGAATATTCCACATTAGGAAAAATCAAAACAGGCGTACCACAAAGAAGTGTACTAGGACCGTTATTATACACTATCTTTACAGCGGACATACCATCACCAAATGACGACGTTTCAAATTTGGGGAACGTCCAAAAAATCAAGTAGAGACATAATACACAGAAAACAATCAAAAATCATTCGTTTGATCACCAAGGCTGGGTGGTATATAACTAACGATGATCTGCATCGTGATCTTAATATTCCAACAGTGACAGAGGAGATTATAAAAATAAGTCGTATCTACCAGACGAAGCTTACCCAACACTTAAATGTTGGTGTCAACCTATTACCAATACAGTAACTTCAATGCAGACGCAAGTTACAGAGGACAAGACCAGTGGATCTGGTAGAATAAATTCGAAGCTAGATACAACACATATATCAATACCTCTTTCTTTTTCTTTTTTGTTTAATGTTGTTTATTTTTGTATTTTATATTTTTATTTCATTTATGCTTATTTTAATTTATTTTGTTCTATAATTGTATTAATTTCATTTAAATGTATATTATTTTTTATACTATTTTTGTTTTTTCCCCTACATCTTTACAAAAATGAAAACTTTTGTGATCTGCTCACATAAGTTAGCTATAACCCTAAAATGACGTTTAAACTATGTACTAATAGTCTTAATAAAAAGTAAAGACATATGTACACGACATATGGGAAATAAAAAAAAAAAGGAAAAATTCTCTCGCAGATTAAATCCTATAGTTTCTTTGTCTCTTCGGGTTTTAAATGACTACCGGCGCTAAAAAAGTTTGCACTGCAAAAGATGGTCGTTTACGTATGTTGGGCAAGAGAGCTTCATAGTATTAATAGAACTAATCTCAGAGATTGCGTGCTCCAATCCCAGTCGTGGCAAGCAATATATTCTTCTCACTCTTCCTGTGTTTTCATTCTTTTTTTTTTGAAGGATTTCACTTGTACTTCTAGCATCTCCCTCATCGCTCATTGAGTTTTCAGCGCATAATTATGCTCTCATAAATCAGCTTGTGATTTATTTATTTTATTTTAAATATATTTTTATGGGGTAACTTCACACTTGATTATATGCCACTCCCTGTTACTACTCTAGCAACAAGAAAACTTGTTAACTGAATTCATTTAATTTCAACACAATCACTCAGCGCAACTCACGCCAAGCACCGCCAACAAAGTTTTAATCGTTTACACTTCACGCAACTATAAATTTATCTTGAACGCATATCAAAATGCAAATTGAACTGACTTGAGCCGCAGATACGGGGATCAACATATGGGTACACATGCATAAGTAAATATCTGATTGAAAATGTGCCTCTGATTACAATGTTCACGGTTCGGTTTTATGCAATATTTGCAAATCGTTGGTGTTGGTGTTGCTGTCGCTGTCACAGTCGCCATGGCTGCTGCTGCATGCATTGGGCATAAATCAAAATGACATGACAACTTTGCATTTAATATTTCAACACCACAAATTCAGCGTCAATTTGCGTTGTAAGCAGAACGAAGCTACAACGACGACGACGACGAGGACCGACTGAAGTTAACATGCATAATAAATAACTGCAAGGGGTGTGGGTGCATCTATGCAGGAATCCTTACACCGTACACCCAACTCTGTGTCACTTTCGCCTTTCGAGTTGGTGTGGTGACGCGTAAAATTTGTACAAGTCTAGGTGACAAAAACAACATACTCAATGCGCCAAATCAAATTAATGCAAGCGGCATGCAGCAGTTTCGGGATGCAGCAAATGTCATGTGACGCTGGCGCGAAAATTCACAACACAACACGCTTGACTAATTACGGAAATGTCAAAAAGCAATGCAGAAGAAGCAGCGCTAGTGGCATCAACAGCGGCGGCAACTTTGGCCGCCAAGCCGCATGAAAAATTAATGCAGCAAAGTGCAAATGAAATGTGCCGTTGGTGCAAGCAGGGGGCGTACGGAGGTGTTGGTGCATTTTTCATGGCTTGGCAAACGGCAAAAACGTTTTGTGCGGTCTTCATGTTCCCACACAAACACACACACACACTCAGATACTCGTATTTCTCACTTTGAGATATTCTGCATTTCGCATGCAATTCATGCATCAATTGCTGCACATGACAATTTAATAAGGAGTACAAAACACGCACGCAGACACAGACACAGACACAAACGCACACACATACACAAAGCCTTAAAATCTAAAATGTAAATTCAAAAGAAGCCATAAACGGCTTAAAATGCGCGAAATACTCAAAAGTGTTAATGTTCCATGTATCTGTGAAGTTGGTTAAAGCGTAGCGCCCCCTTGGGTTGTTCGTCGTTTTACGTGCAGTTAGTTGACTGTGGCGGCGTCAGCGTTGTCGTTCTTCTGCCTTTTTTCTTACTTAATTTTATTTTATTTTAATTTTTTTATGATCCTCCAACTTAATTCTCAGCTCTCAATCGCTAAAGTTCAGTACGTGGGTGGCTCGCGAAACTTCACGGAATGATGTATGGTTTTGTCGGCTGTCATTTTGGGCTTTGAAAATCGTTGTTGTTGTTCTTGTAGTTGTTGTTGTTATGACGCCGCCATCGTAAATCTAAATGAGTTACGTTTTACTATATGCGTAGAATGTATGCAGCGGACGTCTGGAAAGGCGTTAAGTGCGATTTTAATGATCGAGTCAAATGAATTACGTTGAAAAAAGCAAGTTGGGGCAAATGGATTTCGTACGATTCGGCGGTCTAGGCGAGCGATACCTTAGATCAAAGAATATTGCTTGAGTCTATATTGGTTTACATAGATATATAGAGGAGGCTAGATGGCTAGGAAGCCCATGCTTCGAACACATAATTGTTAACGCAAAGGACAACAAAGTAGAAAAAGGAGTGAGGGCATAGCTCTTCGATTCTGTAAGAAAGCGAACAAGTTATTCGAGGCACAGAAATTGAATCGATATTCATATTCGGATATTTTTTAAACTGGGCTTGTTAATGCTGAAACAGCTGTAGAAGCATTGAACTGCACTTTCCACCTTCACCAGACAAGTCACATCAGAGAATTCATCAGAGATACGTGATGAATTCATGTAGATGTTGGCCACCTGTTATGTGTTCTTTCTACTGCGTTGTCAGCTGTTTAAGGTTGCATCTAATAACCCTTTAATAAGTCAGAATAGTTTAGCACTCACAGTGCATTTATCAGGCGATTCAGCGTATAATTCCTGCTAGACTTACAGCTGTTTCAGTGAGGTCTATTGCAGTTAGTAATCCCACTTGTTCCAGCGCTTCACCAAATCTTTGTTTGCGGCGTTTCGTGTCATCATTTTAAGGTAAACTCTGTTTAGTTTTGTTAGTGACTCTGCATGAAGTCAGATTAGTACAGCTCCCACAATGAATTTGATTCACTTACCAGGGTGGTTCCGTGAGGTTTAATATTGCTGATAAAGCCATAGTTTGGAGCTCCCTTGTTTTTGTTTTTTTTTGTTTCCGGCCTGAGTCGTTACCGTTCAACGTAACGTACTAGATATCTAATCAAAGCTCTATATGTACTAGGTTTGTACTTTTCGGTATTTAGGTGAATTCCAGATCTTTTTAAGAAATATGAGATATTCTGGCATGTGATTATTTTTGTACGAAATAGTTGGAATTTGAGAACTGACTCAATGAAATGGTAAAGAAAAGAGTTGAATGACAGGTACTCTATATAGTATATAGTACCAGTATAGAGTACCATTCCAGTACTCTACTGAATAATGACCAATTTAGTATCGACCTAAGTCTTAGCTTGTCCTGGTCAATAAGCTGTTAGAGTCAACATTGAAGCCAGCACTCGGGCATTGTAGCCAATTGATCTCTGCAAATTTTTCCAAGGTTTTGGTTTCTTACTGAGCTTTGTCTTACCAACATCTGTCGTGACTTGCAGATAGCAACAATCATGAAGCGATCTTCTACTTGGTTCTGTCTAGTTCAGCACCAGCTGAACTAGACGGCTGAAAGGGTATTTTATATTTTAGCTATCAGTTTGCTGGACAACGCAAACAGAAGCTTCACCCCTTGAAGCTTTCCTAACCAAATCCTTATTGTTGAACACCCATTACTTTAATTCAGAGTGTAACAATTTCCTTATGATAACTAGTTTTGCCAAAATCGCTGATTGCCAGCCGACTGTCAGTGGCAACTGAAGTGCCCAAAAATAAATTTTATTTTTCCTCAAAGTCTCTTGCGGCAATTTAATGGCATTTCATTTGCCATCTACTTTCGTTTCATAAAACCAAACCGTTTGTCAGCGTCAGTCGGTTTTATGCAATTCTTAAATCTTCCTATAAAACGTCTTAAAAACTCATTCATTAATGAACTTTTTATTCATTCAGCTAGTCACAAAATCTGCTCTAATCTCAACAGACTCACTAAAAATAGGAGGCGATTCACATAAATCCAACTAAAAAGTGCTTACAAATCGCCGGATAATCCGCCAAGTTTATCTATTTTACTTGCAATTTTCATTTTTGTAGAAAACCTCTTTCAGCTCGTTCCATTTCGATTTACACACGAGAAACTGTTGAAAAATTATGCTCATTAGCAGCCTTTGTGATGTCTTAATGACTTGTTTTGCTTCCTCGATTATGTACAATGAGCACATCTTTTTCATTTCATCTTTTCAACTCGACTGCCGCTGCCGCTGCCGCTGTCACTGCCATTTGCCACTTGCCACATTGCACAGTGGCAGGCCAGGTAGACAGACAGACACACTTGCAACGTGCCCCAGTGATTCGTGCACAAAGCGAGAAAAAATTACACTTTATTCATGCCTTTGTATACAATACAAAATTATGAGCTAGTGATCATGTCCAAATGATAGTGTCAGACGGCGGTGTACGTTTGCCGTATTCATACCCAACGGACCAAAACCCACGGCGCAGCGGTGAGTAGAGCTGACTGACTAACTGAATGACGTTCTTGCCAAGCGGGCCAATGCTGGCGACAATGAGTTGTACAAAGTCTGGGAGCCGCGCGACGAGGCATACAAAATGAGGAATCGCCTCATGTTAGGCGACGCTCTTGTCAGACGGTGGCAGTCTGAGGAGTGAGTTTGCCCCGAAACAAATCGTGTTGGCGTGAAAATGTTGAGATATTTGGTCTCTTGAGATCTTTTGTCATGTGATAAATCTTTTGTTTATGTGTTTGAAAAAAAAAAAAATAATAATAATAAAAAAAACATAGCCATATGCTTTGATGATATTTTGAAACTGAAGTGCTTCTTTACTCTTTGATGGCTTTTAGGCTTCTATGTGGTCGAGAGAGATTAGTAAGAACTGAGCCCATTTAACACCTCATTAAATGTATATTTTCTTTTTCTCATAGATTTTAAATTTTAATACGCTTAAAACTGAAAAATTGTTGGCATATAAGGCATAGGCATTGCTTCGCAAGGTAGAGAATAAGCAACAAAAGCCGAAGAGGAAGAGCAAAGGGCTGGGCAAAAGAATAGATCTTAAACTCTCGACTATTGTATTGATCATGAGTTGTAAGAGAATACGAGATTTAGGAAGGCATGTGGGCTAAGGTCTAACTATGGGTGAAGGAGGTGTGTCTGTCTGTTTGTTTGTTTATTTGTCCGTTATGGACGCCGAAACCGTTGGATCGATTTTGTTGAAATTTTCAGGGAACCTCTAGAATAGCCTTAAGATGGTTACTGTGATGTTTGGGGCGAAAAGATTATCGAATTCGCTAAATAATAAGACTAACTCAATTTTCAGATGCTTCTCAAACTGTACAGATATAAATTAAATACAAAAACATTTGAGTTTGCCTGCAGTGCTGATCAAACTGTACAAAGTCGTAATGTCCAAATATTAAAATGAAAAAAAAAATGGGAACAGTGAAAAACTCACGGCAGTGGATACAGCGCAGAGCTGCTGAAACATCCGAAGAGCGAGATGCACGCGACGACAGCATACTATAGAAAAGTGCACCGATGACCTCTGTACTTGCCTTCTCTCCTTTGACTACTGAATGCTCTCCTTACTATACTCGTACTTCATATATTTTCGTATACAATCTCTCAGCCTTCGAATTATTTTGTCAGCTACTAAATATTAAAAACGACGTTCTGTTTCTTCTCTTTGCCATTCTTCTCCATTTCCAATTTCCAATTTCTGTGTATGGCTTCCTAAAACAAGCTTTCTATGAGAGGACAATGTTGGCAAACACTGCAGCCATTTATTATTTTCACTTTCGTAAGGCGATTTTTCGTTTTGTGCTTTTCACCGATTTTTCATTTCCATTATGTGTGCAATGTCTTCTGTGCTTCCCCAAACCCGCACGTACCCAATCTGAGTAAGTTCTTTTGAAAAAAATAAATATGCAAACCTTGGGGGAAGAGTGTAAAAAATATGCTCACCAAAATGCCGATAAATTTCAGAACGTTTGTGACATGTCCAACGTACGATTTTCCAAGGGGTACAAGTCAACCAGGTGGTATGAGGTAGTGTTGGAAAAATGATAAATGATACCACTACACATACACAAACACCCACACACACAATGTGGCGTGGTAAGCTCACTGCAGGAGATTACAAAAGCAACAGCGTGCGAAACACTGAAATGCTCGTCTGTAGTTAGCCTTTTTGCCCTGCAATACCCGCAAAACTCACTACCAAGTACGAGTACTTTCCATATGGTTATTTCTTTCGTTCATTCAACCATTCATTTATTCATTCATTTTTATTTTTATTTTTTTTTTCGCTACTCAACTGGCAACTCGTTTAAAATCCTTTTGGTCAGCTACGCTTGTCAAAAACATTGAACATGCACATCAGTTACCTTAACGATGACGTTGTCGTTGGGGACCATTCGTTTCGGTTATGTGGTGAAATGGACATTTATGAAAGAATTATTGACGCCACCCATTGGGGTTGTCTGCGATGTTTGTCTTCTTATGCCATACACTTTCTCTCTCTCTCCCCCTCTTTCTCTTTCTCTGTCTCTCAGCCTGTCATTGTGTATGAATGCATTCAAAGTTTATGGCATATTTTTTATGACTTGCAAAAATGGCCAATGTGCGCGAGATGCATGGTGGTTCCTGGTAGTAAGGTCACTGAGTAGCGACTCTGGTCGAGTCACTTGTAGTAACTGCCAAATTCGTGATATATGTGACCCAGAAGGTGGTGGCTTGGGTGGTTGATATCGTACAACCTTTATGTACCCAAAACTTTGTCATGCTGCTCGTGCATTTCTTTGTAGCCGCCTTTTAATCGCGCCGCCCTTTATAGCGGCTCCATGCCTGAATGCCCTTCTGCTCACCTATTCTCACACACCGTGCCACTTTCTCATATATGTATTTTTTTTTCACGACGAAAAATTTTAATTTATCGACACCATATGTGGGCAGTGAACAGGAACTATCGTTCTGCGTTTTACTTTTGCTCAGAAAAATAAAATTTGATTTACTGTCGCAATGGCTTTGCCAGTTCTGGCACTGCTAATGTTGACTACTGCCTCTGCTGCCTCGAGTAACTGCCACATGGGCGTTTACAGTAGCAAAATTGTTGGGAACAAAAAAATGTAATAAAAAAAATAAAAAAAATAAGAATCGGGCGTATACCACACGAGCACAATATATAATCTAGCGTCGCGCAAAATATTATGATTTGTGACTTGACTTGAATTGCCGTAATATATCTCGTTTTGAGGTAGATAGTTGGTGAGTTGTGTTTCCACTGACTGTTTTTGTACTTACCAATTTTCACAGTAGTTACTCTGTAGTTAAATTTAGTTGCTACACAGTGTATTTATTTATTAATTTTCGGATTGTATCTAAAGCTATTGGTATGCAAATTATACGTTCATTTAAGTATTATCTTTATTGACGTGAGTGCTGCTATTTTCAACAGCTTTTTTATGACTTTTACAATTCTTCGAAGTAATTGGTTAGCAAACAGTTCCACCAAGTTGTCGTATCTTTGCCTTTTGCGATGATACTCGTACTCGTATAGCTCATATAATGTCAAAATTTACAACTCTTTACTTTGTAGTACCTCTTCTAAACATGAGCCATTTAATCTTAATAGTCTCTGTTGATGCCAGGCACTAGCGACTTAGTACTAAGCAATTTAAATTATTGTAAATTTGTCGCCTTCAGCTCATGCCCTTTGTATGCTTGGCTGCACTCCAACTCCATACACATACTCCGCTCACACTCTCTCACACTCAAACCTTTTCCAGTCACTACACTATCTCTCTCTCCGTCTCATTCCTTCGTTAAGTCTCATAGTCAGACTCAAAATGTGCATTATAAAATTGTATTATAAAAGTCGGTTGAAACAAATCGCAGGCTCTACTTCTTCTTAAGACAGCAGAATTAGAGCTGTCAAAAAGCTTGCCAGCTCAACAGTCTCATTCTAGGGAATGTTCCTATACTCCAAAGATCCAAAATATATTCGTGGCAAGCTTTGCATTTTTTTCCTTCCTTTACTGTTCTTCCAGTGCTTAACATTATTGAATTCTCATTTTTTTAGATATTCGGTACTGACATTATCAGGCGAAAGCGTTTAAGTTTTAATTTTTAGTGAGGGGAACCCACGGCCGACACAATCGACCGCATTCTAGAAAAAACATTTGCTTTTGTTCAGTCACTTATGAGCAACGCAACACTAATATATTAATGATAGCAAAGAGAGCGCAAACACACAAAATTGATCTCTTCCCACGTTGTGTATGAAACAACAACAACAACATGGCTTCACAAAACCCACAGAACAGAAGAGAGAGGCACACAAACCTCTCATTTCTTTTGCTTTGTCCATACATGTCCTTCTTACAGCTGGGTATTTCTAATATATATATCCGTGGTTATGCACACAGCAACTTACCTATATTGCAACCCAATTATATGAATAGGATTGTGGAAACAGATAAAATTCCTTACTTCCCCAAAATTCTTAGACTGAGGCTACAATTTGATTCAGATAAGGTTCTTACTTAAATCAACCTTCAATCACACCATGCCATATATTGAACTCTAAGATTGTAATATTGGTAGACAACAGAAGTGCATAAGATCTTCAGTATTGCAGAATATAAATATATTAAGTTCCATAGGCCCTGTCAACTTTTGTAGTTGGGGTATGGAATTTAATAGAAGCCTCCAAATTACACAAATACAAGTCTGCATAAGACGTTCACAATGTTAACTATGGAACTAATAAATATAAACCTTTTCGGATTTACAGTTATTCTTGTAGCGGAGTACATGGACTCGCGCGTAGAACGGTATCCTGAAATAGGCTTTCCTTGGATAAAGAATACTTCTCTGACTCGGTAACGCTATGTTGACCCGATCTGAGCTATAATATAGTTTGATTTTCATTCATTTGATGAGCGTCAGGGCGTTCCACGAGCGTCAGAGCCTATCCAATATATACAATCAGGCTCTGTAAGAACATCTCCAAAGAAAACACTTGCAGTTAGTTGTATTTGTATCGCATCAATTTATTTGTTTAGTGACTTAATTGAACATTAGAGTAGTCGATAATTTACATTTACATAATTTTACAACTTTAAGTTTTTTGGACATTTCGATTCTCTTATGTGATAAGCTATTATTGTGTGTTTGTGTATAACATTAAGATTTAATAATAAATAATGATAGACTCAACTTTATACAATAAGCGAATTATGCATTTGCATTAACATGCAAACCAGTATTTTATTTAAATATACACTTAGATTTCTCACATGCGTTATTGGTATTATAGTACATCACTAGCTTTCGTTTCAAGAGTGAAAACGGCGTTCATCGTTCATAGTTCGACGTCTTGAGATATCGAACATGAAGTAACAATAGAAATTATTGACTGAAAGTGTTGTCAAAGAAGTGGGCGTTGAAGTACCAGATGACACGCTTTAACGCCATGATGGGGATGACGTTGACGAGTGTGGCGACAGCTATGGATGGGATGAGCCCATGCGTGGGCCGTATAACGAGTACGGCGAGAAATACTGCGCTAGCGCAGGGTGTGGCGGCAAGCCGGGCAGACCGGGTGGTGCAAGCGAAGGCGGCAACATGGACGGCTTACCGTAGGGATGATAGCGAGCAGCAGAGAGCGGGCTCAATGGTGGTGTGGGATATGTGCGCTGAAAGAGCGGATGATTTGGTGGTATGCCGCCAGCAGCGGCGGCGCTCAACACCGCATCCGGCACAGATGCTGTGTGCGTGCGTAGATGCTGAAAGAGTTCATCCGAGTTGCCAAATCGCTTGCCACAATAAGCGGCATCACTGCCAATCCATGAGCAAACGTAGGGTAACTGTGAGGCTGCTGCCAGTGCAGCCAATTGTGCATGATATGAAGAAGCAGCAGCGGCTGCAGCGGCTGCCGCACTGGCGCTACTCGAATTGCCAACAGCACCATTACCAGAACCGCCACCCGCGCCACCTGCTTTACCCGAAGCGCCACTTGCCTCGCACTGGGGACAACCTGCTGGGCAGGGTTGACCGGCAGCTTTATTGAGAAAATGTGGACTTGAGGCGCAACCTGTGCAGTAAGGATCACGACAAATGTTTGGCGCCATCATCGCTGCCGCTGTTGTTGCATCCAAGCCCTTCAGTCGCGCATAGTTGAGATAGGGATTCATGGCTGCTGCCTTGAACATGGGATGGTGTGGTGACATTAGCGCGCTTGCCGCCATCAGATCCATGGGGTAGGGCATGCCACCATTTGCAGAGCCTGGATAGCCAGCATAATAAGCCGCACCACCGGCAGAGGTTGTCGGCACACCTACACCAACGCCGGCGCCACCTGCAGCGGCTGCTGCTGCAGCTGCATGTAGAGCTTTCACATAGCTGGCTTCCTTGGCGGCCGCTGCCATGGCAGCTTCGGATGCGGCTTGCAGACGTGTTTGACCGTTTGGACTAGACGCGGTGGCCGACTCTTTGGATGAACTACGCTGTTGCTGTTGTTGCTGCTGCTGCTGCTGCTGTTGTTGCAGCTGTTGCAGCTGTTGTAGCTGATGCTGCTGATGCTGCTGATGCTGCTGCTGCTGCTGGTGTTGCTGAAGTTGCTGATGTTGCACGGGACTGCTGTTGACCAAACGCTGTTGGAGATCGAGTGCACCGCTGGCATTGGATGGTGTACGTCGTAGGTTACCTCCATTCGTCGCCGCTGCTGCTGGTGATTCACGGTGCGAGCTGGCACTTTGGTTCGAATCACAGCGTTGTCCATTGAGAGCGCCCTTGGGTGTTCTAGCACGTTGATTGCTTGTGAGATTTGTGGCACCCTCATGGTTATTATTTGACTCGTAGGGCTTGAAAGTCGCTCCCGTGGGCTTTGTCGCAATCGGTTGCTGTTCCACTGAGCCCGTTGACACTGAGGACGAATGACTGCTCACAGGCGAGGATTTATCGCGTGCATCTATGCTGCTATTGCTGCCACCGCCAATGCCGCCAGAGCCATTGCCACCACAATTGCTTTTAAGCGATTTCGTGGACTTTTCTATGTTGGCGGCCAGCAATTTGGGATTTGTGGTGTCCGCGCCGATGGCGCTGCATGTCTGTGCGAGCAGCGCCAGTGGACTGCTTTTGTTGTCCAGCTGAAACAAAAGAGGAGAGACAAGAATACAAATTATTATATTTTTCTTTTTGCAAATTAAATTCATAAATTTAATGAAAGACTAGCCAACTACTTAATGAGGCATGTCCATATACGAGTATGGTGCTCGCAGGCATCCATGCGTAACGCGTGCGTTTTGTATCAGATAAAAGTTGAAGTGTTTTAAGAACGAAAGAACGAAACAAATAAAATATTACAAAAAAACTGCCTCAAACTGCTGCGATTTGAACAACCGCGTCGGCATTCTACGCTTTAACGCTTTTTTGGTTCGCTGCTGTTGCTGCCGTTGCCCATAAACACGACAAGTGATTTTTATCTTTCAACAGTTGATGGCTGTTAAAGTTGCCCATTGTGTGTTCTTGTTGTTGTTGTTTATTCTTAGTGGTGCGAAAAATTTACCAGAAGTATCGCAATTGTCTTGAGTGTTATGCTAATAACGAAGTGTTGTACCCTACCTTAGATGTATGGTATATTTAATAACTGAATCATAATGAATGAGAGTGTAGTTGAGGATGTAGGGTGAATGCTTCTCAACACTCTATCTATTTAATAGCTCATTAAGAGAGTTTTTGAAGATTGTAGTGATTTCCACGCACTTGAAAAAAGCTGTTGCTTACAGTCTGTAAACTTTGCAGCGTGAGAACAGTATTTTAAGATGGCCTAACAGACAGAGCTTACCTTACCACTACTCTGTTAAAAATACCATTCATAGTCTCTGTTAGAGTTTACAGAATAAGTATTAAATTGATAGAGTGCTGAGAATAAGACAGTAAGTTACAATAGGGGTTGAGGTAATCGATCAAAAGACTCATTAGTGGACAGCTCTTTCAAGGACAAGATATGATATTTTGAGGTAGAAACCAGTAAATAGATTACTTTCGACTTAAGCATCTTTTTTGTATCTTTTTTCTAGCAGTCGGTCAGCAAAGTAGGGAAGCGAATACTGTAAGTATTTTGAGATACAGCTGGAAGTGCTTCGTCATACCTCTAACTCTCACATTTACCACATACATCATTATTAACTTATCTTAATGGCTTCGATAGTCAACTGAAAGTATTCGATTTCGCTCTCAAGCACAAAACGTCAAGTGTCTGTTTATCGCTATCTCAGTACTGACCCTGAACTCGTTCAGCATACTCCATCAATTGTAGGGTATACGAGTACGAAACAGATATTTTTAATCGTCATTAATTTTTAAGCAAGTGCCGCTAAATTTTATGAAGCATCTTAAGCGGGAAGACGTGACTTTGATTACGGCCACGACAGCTTAAATCACATACAAAAGCAGCGAGTATCTCCTCTTGGTGTAAATGTAAGGCGATGTAGCAGAACAAGTCATACACAACGAACGATGACACGAGATGATTGCTGTCTGTTGGCAGTTTATATATTTTAGACCCGCAAGCAAAAAAGCACAAAAGATACTCCAAATTTACGCACAAAAGTCGTAAATGTAATTTTTATTGTTGCTGTAATTTTCAACGCTTTATTTTTGTATTTTATTTATTTTTGTATTCGTCCTTTATTAAGTTGAGACACTGACGACAACGACAACGACGACGACTAAAGACAAAGGAGTCGAGCAGGGTAGCGTGAAAAACGCTTAAAGTGAAACTTTTATGTGCTGCAACGCGCAAGTCGGCCACTTAGATACCTTTGTCTCAGATATAATACTTTTGTTCAGATATTCTGCACTCCACACACCAACGTGAGTCACTTGGCTTGTGTACGACTGCGGCTGCTGCGACGATTGCGATAACAATTTATGTTTTTGCTAATGTGTTTTTATGATTTTTATGTGCGTGTATTTTTAATGTGCAGCCTGAGATACTTTTGCACTTGTAAATGAGCCACAAATTGTGCGATTTTGTGCCGTTGCGGTCGTTTCGCTTTTCGAGTTGGTTTCACTTTTTAAATCTGCTCCGTGAGATAAGATATGCGTGCACGCGCATGAATGCAGGGCATCGCCTTCGTTGGCACTAATACCGAATTTGTATAGATGTGCTCCGACTCTCGCCCCCGCATCTTCAACCAGCAATTCAAACAACCTCAGTTGCTGCCATTCGTCACCTACTTAACGCCGGTTCAAGTGCTGGGCATCGTCGTTTCTATAAATTTAATGTTTTTAGTGTTGCGAATTTTTATTGCCTACAAAAGCCGTTTTGTTTTGCCTTTGGCTCCCCTCGCCCGACTTCACAATATACGCACACGATTTGGTGGGTGGGTCTTACTACTAATTCTTACACAATTCTTATTCCGGTTTTTGTATCGCTTTCTTAGCTAATTTATGGTGCCATAATTTTTAATATAATGTATCTATCTATATATGTGTATCTGTGGGTGCGCGAGTATCTTTCATTGGATTATTTGAGAGGGCGAAAGTGGCTTATCGCATAAGCATTTCATATTTATGAAGAAACGACAGATGAAAGACAGTGAATGTGTTGTTTTAGGGTTCGTGGTTGAAAGGTCAAGAGTGGTTTTCGTACATTGTGGCAATATGTTGGAGTTAGTCCTTTTTATTAGTTCGTTATTTGAGAAGTTAAAAAAAGCATGGAGCTCAGAAAGTGAAAGCGAGAGAAAGTTAAAGAGATTAAAGAGTGAAGGAAGCTAAAGGGAAGAAGGTTACAAGGAAGGGCGCTAAAAGGAAGAGGGTTTGAAGGAAAATGGTCAGAGAGATTATGGCTAGAAAGAAGAGGGCTACAAGGAAAAATGGATAGAAGGAAATATTGCCAGACGGAAGTGGCTAGAGGGAAGATGCCTAGTAAGAGGAGGACCATAAATAAGAGTGATCGCAGGAAGAGGCCTAAAAGGAAGAGGGCTAGAAATAGGAATGCTACTACTAGAAGGCTAGAAGGCAGATAGATTGAAGAAACACTAGATGAGGAAGTTTCTATCAACCTTCCTCACAATCTTCTCTTAAAAAAAAAGACAACGGGAATATAAAACTAAGAAGCATGGAAGACAGTGAAAGAGTGTAGAAGGCGAAAACTGTACTGGGAGATGGAAATAAATATTGATGATGAAAATACTGAAAGAGAGAGCTGGATACTCGAGTATTTCGAAGGACAAAGCTAGCTAAGAATTATGTTACAAGAATAAATGTAATGATAGCTTTTTTTAGTTAGGTCAGGTATTGCTTAATATATTATAGCCTATTAGCTTCGCCAAATAAATTTTTACTATGTCTCTATTACTAGTCGCCTCGGCAACAGCACGCCAATCATCTACTCTGCCTTAAAAACATCTTTCATGGTGCATGGACTGGCAGTTCGAATAACAAAACCACTACAGTCACGATTATCAAAATTTGAACTGACTTGTGGGAGACCCTATACTTCCTGGTGGAGTAATGGAGGACAATTAAATATCTCTTTTTCTATATTACTATAGTGTACAAAAAGTGTCTGACGTTTCACAATAAAAGTGCTACCACTAAGTAGTTATGGTTGAAAATTTCAGATGTAAAACGCCATATAATAAAGTCTCATCATTTGTGGGAATTTTTAATCTGTAGTTAGGCGTATTAAAGGCTTGAGAAACATCTGGTGAAGAAGCTTTAAGGGCGAGAGGTTTTCGTAAGTGATTTAAAATTTTAAGAACGGAGAATTTGACGTAGAGTAAGTCTGAAAGTTGCTGAGTTGGCAACCTTATTTGAGTGGCAAACAAACAATGCTTTGAATAAAATCCTTGTAACAATTTCATTGAATAAAACTTCAAAGTTACTAAAAGAAACCCGCGTTTGTGTACAACTTTGATTAAAAAAGGCCATATCAATTCTTCCAAGGTCGTCGCGATGTAGATACAAGTTTTTCTTCAGTTATCCATTTATTTGATAGCACCTTTAATTGACAGTACAATTCCAAAAATAGACGGATATTTCTAAAAACAAAATTTCTATATTAGTAAACACAACATGTTATAGCGCAATCTGCAATATAAAAGATAATCGCCCAGGCAGCTATAAACACAGCTGCTGCAATAAAAGCGATTTCACCGCATATCATAAATAACAGCGGCATATGTGTTTGACGGTGTAGAGAGTAAGTGAGAAAACAAGTCATAGAAATAGAGATAGCAATAGAGAGAAATGAGCATTAACGAATGAATGCGGTAACAGTTAGAACAGCAGACGACGACGCTGAATGTTGTGAGTGAAATTGTAACGAGAGTAACGACTCAAAATACCAGGCAGTCATAACACACAGCAGTTAAACCATGAGTACTAACGACATGAGTTAGTGAGTGAGCAAAGGAAATTGTGCATACGGAAATGATTTTTGAGTGTTATTTTTGTGTACTTTTCAAGATTAATGTGAGTAACAGAGCGAGTGCGAGTGTAACTGTATTATCTATATGCGAGTATATGCCATAATTATGAGTACACCATCAGTTCGAACGAACGAGACAATGTCGCACCATAGTGTCGAGCGCACTAGCAAGCTTAGCGAGTCGTGCACCTCATAAACTATAAAATATTGAAGTTTTTATGGCACTCAATAGCCAAGCAATAAATTATTATGATACAAAAGTATTGTAAAGCTGGCAAATTTCTTATCGGTACTTAAACCTTCGAGTGTACTCGCGCCCTTTTCCATCACTACTAGTTGGCTTGAGCAATGTGGCATGATGAACCAATGAACGGACGAACAAACAAACGAACGCGTGAACTCGCGCTTAGTCACTGCCTACCCTAGGGAATGGTGCGAGTCAGTAGTACTGCGAATAGCGCAGCCTATCTGATAGTTCAACTAATATTTATAGCCCAAACAGACGCTGCTTTTGTATGCGCCGATTTTAGCACAATTAGTCATAATTTATTTGGCTGTTGATAAATGTTAATATTGATTTTGGTTCAGCCGTTTGCCAGTCTATAGTAGTTGGGTTATTTTGGCGTTGTGTCTGGTGGTTACAATAAATAAAAATTTACTGCGCTGTACTTTTCCGTGTGTGTGATTTAGTTATAAACACATCGTTTAATTTACGATCTCCCGCTGTAGTAATGAGTGTATTTTATTGAAATTATATTATTTACGATACCAGTTCGCTGGAAACGACCGCGTCGTGAAATGCGAGTTGTAACAGGTTTTCTGTTAAGGGAATTTTCACAATAGTTGGGTGAAAAAAATATAAATAGAGAAATAACCGCACATGCGGCGAAAGTTTTAATCGGTTTAGCTTGACTATGTCATTATTAGATGATCGTAAAATTTTTAAATGGATTACTACGTTATTAACTTAATTGAGATGTTAAGCGTAGTTTTTGCGGTGTAATAATAGTGATTAGAGTGCGATATAGGTAATGATATAATGTAAGCTTAGTATTGCATTTGTTAGTCTACAAAAATTTTTATGACAAATTAGTTAATGATATAGTGTAAAAATGGTTCGAATATGGAGTGCACTGCTAATGACCGCTGTGCGCTGAACTACAAAACCCTGAAGTTGAAGTTTTGACAGCAAATTGGTATAGGCAAATCATTACTATCCCCAAAGTCAATGAACAAGTAAAATAATCTGTGCGACTTCAGAGTTTTTGAAGAGATCTTATGGCCGATTCTTTAAATCAAAGACATAATTTTCAAAGGACGTATTTAGCAGAATGTTATTAATGGCAGTACTTCTCATGTTTCTGGTGGAATGAGGAAGCTCATGAAGAAATCTGGCAGTGGTAATGAAACTTGTTGTTAAAGAGATCTCGGGAATTTAGATACATATGTATTCGTTTTATATGTAATACAAATTTCGAGGTTTATGACGCGATCTGAAGTTCTACTCTACAGAATTGGTGATGTCACTTTTTGTTAATGGCATCTTGCAGGATATCGAGGTCTCTTAGCGAATTTGATAAACTCTCAAAAGGTCTTAAAATATATTAATATGCTTCATATCTCTAACAGAATTTCGATGGTCATGAAGAGAACTGTTAGTCTTTTCTCTACTAATATTATAAGGAGGTAATGTTTGTTTGGATGTTAGAGGTAGTCTTCGAAACTACTCATACTATTTTAAAAACTCTTTCACCAGTAGAATGCTACGTTCTTACTGAGTCTCATGGGCTATAACTATATTTGAGTTTTTATGTTTTTTTCTTAGGATTAATTTTTTGTAAAACCATACACAAACACACGCCAGCGCCTCACTGCCTCGTGCGTGTACCTGGGCTGTCCGCACAGTGACCACCATGCGCTAATATATACCAAGGAAGAAAGACCTGGGACACAAAGTGTACACACAGCTAGTCTTATTATAAATACACAAACAGCAGCGTTGATGAAAATTGAAATTCCCATAGAAGGATCATCAAGCTAACGAGGTTTTTGCGCGGATCTATTTATATTTTTCTCAAAATCACTTGGTGACGGGATCTTGAGGGCTTTGAAGATATGAAACTGATACGATAGATTTCGGTAGATCTTTTCAAAGCCAAGCAGTGAATTATAAAGACTTGCTGTGAATATTCGAACAATATAGAGATCGGATGGGCTCTACTTACAGTGGTACTATTGATTAAGGTGAAGAAAAGATCTAGAAGATTCTGAAAGGATGAGATGAGCTTAGGTCGCGTATGGTATTAGTGGATAAAAGAGAAAAAAATAGGTATATATAATAAAAAGTAGAATAAGAAGTATCAATTGCCTTGACTCTGAAGGAATCTGGGCGTAGAAAAATTAATATTTTTCTACTTGTTATTGCTTTAAAAGCGAACATTTTGATAAGCAAGCAAATGACAGACAAAAACAAAACAATTTTATTGTCATCACATCGGATATCTGTCTTCGTAACATTTTAGTAGTGTTCCATAAAAAGTTGTCGCTTTTTAATGCCAACTTTATAGTCCTTCATAAGAAAGTTGATTTCCGTACAACTTTCAAATTGAAGCAAAGCACTTAAAAACCCGTCCACCCTTTCTTGCCAGTATTTTACTTGCCTCTGTCTACAATGCCAGCTTAGCAAAGTTTCAATCGCACAAATGCAGCACTGCAAAGCGATCGAAGTCATAAATTCGGCAAATGCGAAAGTACGCAGTCAAGAGAGTCGAATTTGGAGCGTCAACATAAAGGGAAGTCATTTAGAAATTTGCCAAAAAATAAGCAAACACATTTTTATTACAGTGAAAGAAAAAAGTAATCGCTCGACAAACAACAGTGTTGCATGGCTACAGCTGGCACAGGCAGGGCCACAGGGTGCAAGTGCCAAAGTTCGGCTGGCTCACCGTCTGCCTGTTTGTCTGCCGATGATGTTGCCACTGTTTTAATTTAATTTGTGCTGCATTGTGGCAAAGTTTTATTGTGTTGTTGCACATTGTGTGCATATTTTAACGCCGTCTAACCTAATAATGAGGGTCGGGTCGAGTAGTGCCTTTTCGCCATTTCGACGCGGTATTCAAATCAATTTGACGACGTCGTTGACAATTGGAATGGCGGTGGCGGTGACGGTGGCAATGATGATGATGACGACGATGACGTCGACGACGTTTGTAGCAAAGGCGCGACTCGCTAGCATTTATTAACGCCTCTTGGGGCACATGCAGCCGGCGTAGGAAATGCAACGCGTTTGTTTTACAATTGCAAATTTATTCAAAGTTGCCGCAAATTGAACAAACTCCTCATTCAAGAAATGCCGCTTGATTGGGGTTTCGCAGCCTTCTCATCGCGTCTGAGACAATAAACTCGACTCGGTGTTTGTGTGTGCCCCTTCCCAAAGGCGGCTTGTACTCTTACCTACCCTGTTATTCATAATTTTGTGCGAACTCTTAGCTGTGTCGGTTTTTATTCGGCGAAAGTGGCAAATTTTATATTCACGTAATATTTACGAGTACTTGCAGCATTTGGCGAACGATTGTTGGCGCGTAATTGTGTGCTTCCGGTAATGGCGGCATTTGCCGTTTGAAAGCACTCTCGGCGCTGTTCGACGTTCCGCCGCTTCACGGTCAGTGTTTGTGTGTTTGCATGCTTTTATGTCGGAAACGTTCTATGCTTGATTTTTATGGTAGCCCTTGTAAAAGTTTATGGTTTTCTTATTGGGTTTGTTAATTAAAATTGGCTTTTATTCTGCTGCAGCAGCCGCAATGCTTGCCACTTGATAAGCACTCAAGTGACTGTGTTTTGGTTTTGTTGTGGCATTTTGCTTAATAAATGCAAGTGGAAGGCAATAAAGTGGCCATTTTTTCGTAGCTCATTGACGACAGTACGACAGAAGAAACATGGCGACTTTCAGCCTAAAATCGACTCTGAACAACGGACTTCTAATTGGACAAATAATAATCATAAAAAAATCATAAAAATCTTCAGACTTCTGCTTCGTAAATTGACACAGCTACAACTCAGACACAATGCATTCCAAGCTCACACAAAAATAGTCCTTGAAGAAAACGATCCATGCGAATTTTGGTAAATCTTAAGTAAATCTTAATAATAACTGAGTCAGTTGTGATTGACTTGCATGATTTAAAGCCTTAATGAAATTCTACGTAGTCTCCCTGCTTGGCTCCGTTTCTGAAATTTGTTTGGGTTCAATCGCCTTTAAATATTCCATTCAGCGCCTTTTTGTGAATTTCGGGCAGACAAAAATATATGTTCCACATCTTCAATAATGATTTCAGTATAGCTGGTACAGTAAGAGTCATCATCGTGTCTGATACTATACTATTTGCTACATATAGTAGTATGTTCGTCAACCTGTTCGTGTCGCCTGTTGATGCAATTCGCTACATACAGAATTAAGCTCTATACTGCTGCAAACGTTCAGGCTCTGACTACTTCCCTTCTTTGCTGTTTACTTCTACTAGGATTTTCGGTATCATCCCTGCTCCGAATAGTGCTGTGGCCTTACCGCTTTTCTGTCTATTGGATTTGATAAGGTGTATGCCCATACGGTGGCGCCGTAGAGCATAGTGTAAGGGTCTACAGTAACTAATAGTGCTGTAGTGCGTATTGGGTATGCATTTTGAAGCTCACCCTGTGGTCAATCATGACTTCAAGAAACCTTATAAGGTATCGATATAATGTCACAGTTGCCTACTTTCTTCCTGCTGCTAACTAGGACCGCTTCGGTTCTATCTCTACCTGCCTGTCTATCAATCTGTCTATCTTTAATCTATCTTTGCCTGGCTCTATCTCTTCTCGATAGATTGATATAATCCCGCTTTAGTACATTGTATTGTACATCAATTTCTCTTCTCCTTTTAAGATTTTTTGTTTGGTTTAGAGAGCTGCTCTACCATGAACTCTTAGAATTCATACCTCTTCTTGAAGGCCATCATTATGGCGCAAGAAAGCTTATAAATATTTAACTAGTAGCAAATGTCTATAATTTCAAGTGTCATGACCATTACTAATGAATTTTGAAGTTTCACTCATAAAAATTCAAGTTAAGCTCAGCCACACCAGCTGCATAAAACATGAGCCCAACAGGCCGACTACCGCATGTAACAGTGTTATATAAATTTGTTAATATTAAGAGGTAAATAAGTGCATGCATAAAAAATCAGCTAAACATGAAAGAGGCAAGTTATACCACTTAATTAGCACTTGCTGAGAGTATCATATAGTGTTGTTTTTGTACTATTCCAATTATTATTGCTGCTACACAAACTCGTATTTTCAAGTAATTTAATACGCGCACAAAAAAAAAATAAAATAAAATAAAATAAAAAAAATTATTAACATTATGTTAATTAAAATGTTACACCTCACAAAAAAAGTAGGTGCAAATAACAAATTACAACGACGATGTTTCTAGTTAGTAATTGTAAAAACAACAAAGCAACACATTTCAGCGCAACGCAACTCGAAGTTTCGGTTCAACACTCGTCAGACAAAGCAGTTGCCGACTAGCTCAGCAGCTCGGCTTTGGGTACAGGGATTGACATTAGGAATCGCAGTGCACTGACACTTCTGGGTGGCCATGTTTGTTTCGTGATTAAGGAATTTTACACTCTGAATAATGAATTTCTATTTCTCAGAAACAGTGATTTTGACAATGTAGTTCAGTTCATATAGACTAACATTATTTTCTTTTAATCATATTGGAATATTAAATCATACTGAATCAAAATGTATTCTCACTAGATATCACCCCCGACTTCGCTCGCCTGGTATGAACCAACGTTGAATATTATGTTACGAGATCTTTTAATCGTAATAAAAGTATATCCTACCCAGGTCATGCTCTATCTGGTAGTTTTTTACATTTATAATTATATTTCAGAAAGTACAATTAAATACTATTTGATGCATTACATATAATACTTATTGATTCTAAGATAAAATATATTTTACTTAAAAAAATGAAATACAGATATAGCGAATGAGACACAGTGATAATGTAGCATTCCACTGGTGAAAGAATTTTTAAAATCGGATGAGTAGTTTCGAAGATTACCTCTAACATCCAAACAAACATTACTCCTTTATAATATTAGTATAGGTATTCATAAGGAGTCTTTCTGCATAGCTCTTGGAGCTCTTTACATAGCAGCATCTCTCTACTGAGAACTCAGAAAAACTACGAACTAAGTTATTTTTTAGTTGCTAAGAAGAAAGTACTTGATTTGCGAGGCTACCATCCGTCTCAATCTGTAGTTTTCGAATGATGAAGTAGTTTTAGATTGTTAATAATCACAACGGGCGTTTTCCCTAATAGTATGGGCTTTTGTCAGGCGCCAAAAATGTTCAGTCAAACACATATTTATATTTTTGTAATATTTTTATGTATTTCATTGCCACCTATGTGACCAGGGGGCTACAGTATTAAACCTGAAAGCCCCTTGCGGCTATAGTACACATATTGCACAACGAGTTGTTGTGCGCCTTATTTCAGCTCACCCTGTATACTCAATCGAGTGTTTGCTCATAGTCACAGTCACTCGATAAATGCGTTTAATTTAATTAGACACTTAAAACTGAACAACTCAGTTTATTGTTGCACGCTGCTGTTCCTGCCTGCCTTCATGAGTACACTCATGAATACCCGCTTAAATATTTATTTATTTATGTTTTTGTTTTTCGTCAGGGTGTGTGCACATTATGACATTGTTTACGCTGCTCGTTATTAAATAGTTTATAATTTTTTGTGCAAATATTTTTACAAAATGCGGCGAAACTCTTTTTTGTTATTGGGTTCTTGTTGTCTTGCTTAGCGAGCTGGACGGGTGACGAGTGGACGAGTGAACGAGTGGAGCCAAAAATTTTGCTTACTTGCGCATATTTTCCTTGAAGTTTTTTCATCAAATATTTTTACATACATATTTGTTCTTTAGTTATTTGTTATTTGTTCCTTGCAAATAATACTTTTAAATTGCTTTTTTGTTAAATTTGTTTGCATATTAAAATCTTAGCTGGCAGTTGGACGAAGTATGACTTAAAGCGCTGCCAAGTGAGTCAACAATGGAATGGAAGTTTTCAGTTTTAAAATTTGATGAAACCAATCTTCATAAAACTAAGGTATTTGATTAAGACATGAACTTCACACTTCAACTAAAAAACTTCGAAATATTCGTCAAAATGCACAACTCTTGATCAGAGCCACTTAAAGTATTTGTTTGGCATTGGCGCACAGTAGCCAAGGTGTCGAGGTATGTGGAACACAACAAATTAATCCTATCGTTTTGAATACACTAACTAAATTGTCGATGTGAGTTCAACTTTTCTTTTATTATTTCGACTTTCGATTTCAAATTCGATATACATATCAAAGTCAAACTGATGAAGTAATATTGATTTCATACAAAAAAATTTAATGAAATTTCCCGAGATATACTAACGCATCCAAGCTTTACCATACCATACCAATGTTCATAGTGTTTGGTCAAGCGGTTTTGTAGTCTTTGGACTTGATACAGACAGACAAATATCAATTTTTATGTATATAGATAAGGTGAGATCTTTGCTAAAGACGTTTAAGTCATCCCAACTGAAACCTTCTAAAACCTTGATTAGTATCAGAAGGTTGATTGCAGTGACAAGATTTGTCATCGGAGAGCTCTAGTAGCTGGTGTAACATTGGTAACGACTTTACGTCTGAGAAAGTACCGGACAGAAACTAAATCAGTATATTTATACTGGCTACGGCTGTTTTGATTACTCCACTAGTATTTACTAGGCACAAAAATTCCAGATTTTCTCGTTTTCGGCTAGCTCACTATCGTAAGTATTATGGTTTACGAACTTACAGACCTGATGTACTCAGTATGGCTTATGTATTTATAATATTTGCGGATGCCATCCGTAGAATTTTTCATCTATGGAATTTTCCTGGACTTAAAAACTGATTATAGTGCACATATATGAGACCCATAATTTTCAATGTTTCATGCCTTTTTGCTCTTTTTTTGGTAACAATTCATATAAAGATGTTATCATAAGAAAAAACACCCGAAGGTGCAATAACTTGTTTTAACAAAAAGTGTCACGATAATCGAGGAGAACTTTGACGTGTGTAACCTCAAATAAGGTGTTGATGTTTTCAGAGTATATGTGAATGGTCCTTAAAAACTTCACTCTAAATGTTGCTCTATATTCGTGAAAAAATTATTTAAAGTATATAAAAAAATGTGAACTATATATATACAAATGAAGCCGTTTGGAGCCTTTAGAAACCGACACTGTTTGACCAAAAACCACGAAAATTGGTACATATATGGATGTCATCATGGATAATGTTTGTAAGCGAAATTTGATGATAATTTGAAATTTGAGACAGGGAAGATCTGGAAATTTCATCCAATTTTTTTGTATTAAATTATTATATTATATTATTATATATTATATTATTATATATATTATATTATTATATTAGAGTATGAAATTCTCAAAAATGCTTCATCAGTATTCCGTTGAAGGTTCTCGGTGATCATATCTTTGGTGCATTCAAAACAATAAAATGAATTTGGTGAGTTCCCAATCCCGAGTAGCGCCATTGCTAGTTTCATCTATATTTTATATAGTTTTATATATATTTTGTAGTTTCATTACAGATATATAGCACACATCATTTCTAAAATTCACAGCATCAAAAATAAAATAAAAATAATAATAATAAATAAAAAACTAGTGCTAGCTTAAAAGATACAAAAAACTCAATCCAATTAACCTCTTCAGCTGTCATTTCATTATTTGCATAACATTTCAACTGTCAAAAAGGATTGTAGAGCACAAATTGAAAATGTGTCATTTTGTGTGCGCCACAAATGCTGACGTTGGTTGACGTTGACAATGGCGGCGGCTTCAGCATTTGAGTACATTCGAGTACATTCGATTCAATTCAATGGCATTCAATTGATACACGCTTAGAGCAAAAATAGTTTACAAAGCAACACTCGAGTTGAACTGCAACAAACCGAATCGAACCACTCGACTGACAGAGAGCCAGACAGACACTTGCATAGAAAGATAGATAGATACTTGACATGAAAACCACTTGAAAAATCGCACTTTTGAAAGTGACAAACAAATTTTTTGTTCAACGAAATTTCGTTACAAAAATGACATGCGACCAACAACACGAATTCAAATTCAATTTGGCAAAATGATTTTGTTGCAGCCGCCGATATTTGCTGTTGTCGGTTTGTCGGTTTTGGGGCAGCTGCATGAAATTATGAAGCGTTCTTCCTCAGCCAAATCGGTGAGTGATAGCAACGAAATAAAAATAAAATTATAGTAATAATAAATGAATAAAATACTGGAGATTTGTGGCAGTTTTCAATTAAGTTTTTGACGCGCGTTGCGAATTTCAAGTTGATCCCTGGCTGACTTGGGCTGCGTTTCAGCTGCGCCGCCGACATGTGACTTTGCGCGCTTTCGTGTTCTGAAGTTGTGCCGTCTCAACTTGCAGCATACACAGTTTCTTAGCTTATTTTGTGGCTTTTTATGAAGTTCATGTGAAAATCGCCTGAGTGGCGTGAAATTATTGTGGCGAAATTTCGCTGAAATTATTTCGGGGTCTCTGAAATTGACAGTAGGCCATTTTTGATTGGTTTTGGTATTTTGTACTTGAATATGTTTGTTAGCAAAAATCGTAGACTTAATAACAGTAAATTGCGTGATAGTATTAGGTAGTGTAATGTGAAATTTGCAACTTGCAATATTGTGAACTTTAACTTTTGAACAGCTGAGTTGTTCACGTATCGCACAGCTCTGAATAGACGCATGCTCCTACGGAGCCAGCAGCTGCACTCACAGATGAGTGGGCATGGACGGTTCCCTTTGAGAGTGAAAGTTCGTGCAGAGCTTTCGCCAGCACTCTCACTGATAAAGGCAAATTCTTACAGAACCTGCAACTGCACGGTGACAGAGCGAGACACAATGGAAGCGGACGGCTTCCGCACCGTAGGAACTTTTCGCCCTGCGTCTTAATCGACTGCTAGCCTACCGAGAGAAAAAGAAAAAGCCAGCACTTAGTTCAGCTACAGATCAAGATAAGCAATGTACGTAGTAAGCGCAATTCTCAAATCGATCAAGCGGCGCTACGCGATTTGCTTAAAATTAAGTCAGTGAATAAAATTAAAGATAGTGAAAACGAAGTTCTGCGGTTGTTTATACTCTACTTTACAAAGTAGTTCAATCGTCTATCGAATGTGTGTGTGTGTTTTTATTTTCAGCAGCAGATCATCCACCAGAGAGCATTGCCACAACCAGTTAGGTGAAACCAATTAAATACATAGTCCAACCGTAAACACTGAGTATTTAAAAGATCCCCTTTTATTTATTTATTTTTGAGAGCTGCACATTTTATTTCTTTCAAAAGTACTTCTAAGATTTAAAAAAAAAATTACATTGATATTAAGTATGAGTTCTTAAGTGAGAGAGACCACGGCATAGCAGTCCTAACGAAACATGAACAATGCATTCGCCGATTTTCACACAGAGAATTTTTAACTTGCAAGTGTGCCACGCGGTCGCTCAAAATCGAAGGTCACTAAAGTTCACTGTTAAGGCTGACCCATACCAAAGTACACATAATTTATCACCTAAGCTTGGGGTTTGCTAAAAAGCAGTAATAACTCACCTAGCTCAAATTGGTAAGGTGTTAAACTTGGATAAGTGGGTTCCATATGAGCTTATCGAAAAAGAGAAAGAAAAGCTTTTAGAAGCTTGCCTATCTTGGCGCTCTCGTCATAAAATTCATCCATATTTGAATTGAGATTCAACTTTTGATGAAAAATGTATTCAATAGGACAATCGTAAGAAGAGTTAACAACACAGACCGCAAAGCCTAACATACATCGAAAGAAGCTTATGGTAACTGTTTGGTGGTCTGGTCCATAATGACAACATAAAACCTGGCTCAATGAACAAACTGAAGTATGCTGCAACCAACTGAAGTAGATGCTGCAAAAACTTAAGCAAAAACAGCCGAGTTTTGTCAACAGATCGATTACCAACTTACTACACAATAACGCCAAACCTCACACTGCGCAAATGATTGTGGCTAAAGTACAGTAATTGGAGTTGGAAATTGTTCAACATCCTCCAACTCACCAAACTTATATGCCATGGACTACCATTTGTTCCGCAGTTCGGACAACTTTTTGGTGGTAAAACTATTTAATACCGACAATGCTGTAAAACTAGCCTTCCATGAATTCATTGACTTCCGTCTGCCAGAGTTTTACACAAGCGGCCTGTTTGGATAACATGGATGAATAAAATAACTCCTTGTATTAATATATTATCAACTTTGCTTTCATTTCTGCAAATTTTATATTACACGATCTAATAAAAATTTTATTACAACGTATGCTGTTGTATCCTGTTTTATGTCGGTAGCACAGTAGGCGGCGTGATGTGTAAGCGGGTGTTTAAAGTATAGTAATGACCTCAATCCTACACAATTTGCCTTTTCGACATTAGTCATCTGTTACTTTTTTGTGGTTCGTAATGTGCTCTGGCTATTTGCTGCATTAAGACCTCTATATCAAAAAGTCGTACCTCATCTCACTCTACTAAAACGGTCTGCCAATGTAGTCCGGCATATGTAGCATAATCACAGATTAGTTTTCGCGATCTATTGATCAATCACCCTTACTTATTAAGAAATTATGGGGTTTCCCTTTATGAAGATCTCAAAAAAGGACAGTTCATTGAGTAATATTTAAATAGTCTAGCTTACAAGAGTAAGATACCTTGAAATCTTAGTGACTGAATGGACTTCTGTTTCTGCTGACTACTACCATATGTCTTTTCATATTTGTAGTCATATTCATGCTTTGATGTTGTTAATGCCAACCGATAAATGATGATTAAATGGATGGAAGCACTACGCATGCCACACGTAAACCAATAAAGAAGCCAACTAGCATCAAGCACACTACTTTTATACGACTTTATAGCTAAATTTAAATGGCATTTTTTCTAAATATTTTTCTATTTACATAAATAGAAACAATATCCATACACTGGTTGCAAGATATGGGGGAGTATGATACTGCAACTCAAAAGCCGCCCCTTCCTGAAGGCAAAAGGCATTTCGGCAATAAAATTTATCTATAATGAAATTCAGTTTGCCCTGCCCGACTTGGCAACCACAAGTAGCAGACATTATTTTTTTATATGCGCATGTAGCTATATGTTTCTATATAGATGCAATATTAAAACATAACGACGAAATGGTTGGCTCTTTGGCATTTTGAGGGCTAAGCGTGCACAGCCGTCTCGCTGCCTTTAAGTAGATGAGTTGATGTTGATACGAAGGACTGAACTCAGCAAGGATCTCTGCTATAAATATGAATTACAGGATAAGCATAAAAACGGAAATTGTGAGTTTGCATATAAATGCTCATAAGCATCTTACTTCCTTTGCTGCTGCTACACACACCGCCGCAGCTACTGATTATGTGGGCAACGGAAAAGACAGGCGGCGCGGCGCGCAAGTGAAGGCAGCGTGTAGACATCGACTTTTTTAAGCCGCTTTTCTGCACGACGCTTTTTCGCTAGACTCTTTGTTAAATTATGTATTATAAAAGGAATAAGCGATAAAAACGTATTAAATCGGTAAAAAAAAGAAGCATATTAACAGACGGGCAGGCATTGCCGAGCATTGGGCGAGCACATCGCACGTAGAGCGTTGACTGTGAACAACTTAAGTCAGCACATGATGGCTTCTGCTAAGTTGTTGTGTGGCATAGTTGTGTGATATGTGGCGGCCTTTTAACACTTTTCACGACATAAATTATATTACTACGACTTGCTTTGGGCAACACAAAGATACACGCAGTTGTGACAACTGATTTCATAAGTAAATGCTGCATAAATGCCAATACACAAAACGGTTCAATGCAGTTGAAGGCGTCGCTGTTGTAAGTTGTTGTCGCCGCGCGTAGGCGCGCGTGCTGAAATTGTTCAATGTACAGTTTATGTTTATTAGAGAAAATATTGGCGCCTACGTGTTAAAGTGGCTTTAATTGAATTCATACACGCTCGACTACGCTTGGCTTGGCTTGACTACGCTTGGCAATTGTCGCTTTACTTTTAACTGTGACAATTGCAACAACACGACACAACGCAAGTCAAGCGCTAAGGTGTCAAAGCAAAAGTGAGCTTAGGCTGATTATGACTCTGATTATAGTCGAGTTGATTTGATTTGATTTTTTTAAAAAATATTTTTTTCGGTGCATGCAAAGCAATTTGTTAACGCACACCAAAAAAATCGTGTTTGCACCTTTTTAATTTTATTTATTTATTTATTTTTATTTTGTTGTTGTTATTAAATAGACCCGCGTACGTAACGCATTAAATTGTTAAAATTATTGCAGCTCACGGCGTAATTTTCAAAAGTGATGGCTTTAAATTGGTAACCAATTCCGTCAAGTTGTATCGACGTCGCATGGTGTTCGTCGCACGTTCATTTTGCAGTCAGTTGCGGCAAATTTTATCGGCTCTAATTAAATGCGCCGTCTTTGTGTGTGTGTGCAGTTTTTATATATACATATTTTTATATATTTTATTTTGTTTTTGCTTTTGATGGCAGCATAAATTTGCTAGAATATTGGACAATCACAAAAAATGTGTGTTGTCGCTGAATGAGGTCGTTGTTTGAGTAAACAAAAAAATAATATTTTTTCATGAATTTTGACATGTTTTAATACATTGACGAAGGCGTGAATTTTTGATAACCGTTTATTCAATAAATATGCCCAAATGATGTGAAAAATGTGAATTTCAGTTCTACAATAAAACGCACTTTGTGGCAGCTTAAAATGATAACCTCAAGCAAATGGCGGCCATTCATGTTTATTGTTGTTTTGTTAAGATTAACTTACGCACTGAGTTTGAAGTATTGAATGTTTGTTGCTTACCTGAAAAGAGCAAGAGCAGAAAATAATTATATAAAAAAAATATATAAAACTATCTTAATTTATATAAAAGTACATAAAAGTTCATTTCTTTGTTTGTTAGTCCATTCTGCATTCCTATAACATTCTTCCGATAGTGTATTAATACAACCAAAAATTTCGAAAGAACAGACCATGTCAACCAGATACTCAACTTTAAGTTCTTGTTAGAAAAAAAATGAAATAAACACAACGGCCATATGTGACCTAAATGAGACAGTGTGCTATGCTTATCTATACTCATATTATAAAGACGTAATTTTTGTTTGAATGCTAGAGGTAATCTTCGAAACTACTCATCCGATTTAAAAAGTTCTTTCACCAGTGGAATGCTACTTTGTCACTGAGTGTCATGCGCTATCTATATTGGACTTTGTAAAGGAAAATATGTTTTTTCTTAGGATCAAGTTTCTGTTACTGTTTCTGTTTTGTAAAAAAGTGTGAGCGGATATTTTCGAAGAGAGTGAGCGTGCTTTCTTATAAGTACACTGAGCGAGCATTAAACATGACATTTGTTGCACTAACTAAACTAAAATAAATGCTTTAAATGCCGATAAGTATTTTCATCAGCTTCAAGCTCCTGATTTATTAGTATGTATTATGTGTAACTCAACAGATATTATTTAATCGTACTTCCTAATATATGATTAAAAATGTAAAAAACTACCGGATAGAGCTCAACCTGGGTAGGACATACTGTTATTCCGTTAAAAATGTCCCGTGGGATGGTATACAATGTTTGTCCATACCAGGCGAGCGAAGTCGCTGGCGGAATCTAACTAAATAAAATTTGAAAATGGGGTAACACTAACGGATTTCATTTTCCTCAACAAAATATACACTTAGGCTGTAGAAATGTAATTAATATATAAAACTATTCTCAGTTATGGCTTCATACAATTCGCAAAACAAGCACAAATTTTCAAGTAGCAGCAATCAAATTAGGCGAAATTGAGCGTAACCTTCTTACCAAGGGTTGGTATATTAACAGAAAATCACCTTTTTACGTGAAGTTATCAAGTAGTTTTCTTTAAGTACTTATAACTCACAATTAGTTTAATTATCGTCTGTACATATGCCTATTGTTAAATTAACTGTTTATAATTCGCAAAGAGTTTACCATTTTTTCATGTAAATAGCTTTAGAATGTAGGTTGGTAATTATGTAATTTAATAATTCTATTAATTCTGATTTCCATTTTATAATTCATAAGTTTTCTTGTTAAAATTTTAATATATTTTTCTTCCATACTTCCAACTTCGTGCTTCATACTTCGAACTTGTGGTTTTAAATTTTTTGTTTTGTTTTGTGAAATTTGTTTTTGATTCCTACATTTAATTTAGTTGCAAGATACCGAGCGAGTCTTGCTTCACTTTACAGAGCCAAAGCCTATGGAAATTGAATTATTTTTTTTTATGTATATAAATATTTTTTTTTTCGTAAAATACAATATATTATATATACTTTTGGATTTGGTGAACTTGATTCAAGGATACAAAAATATATCACGCCAAATAATTTTGAACCTAGCCACAAAAGTATACTTGTGCCCAACCATAGGTTTTGTCATCAATCGGCCATCGTGTAATTGTAAATAATATGTGCCATCACGGAAGAGATTAAGCCATAGTTAGTGCAGAACTGATGGTGGCTTGATTTTTTATATATATATATATATTTATACATTCCTTTTATGATTTAAAATTTTTTTTTTTTCGCCAAGATCTTGTATATATATTTTTTTGTATGTAATTGGCGCAGTCCTCGTGTAGGTAAGATGTCTTCGGGATAAACTGATTAACCCATGTCCATAGTTAAAAATCGAGTGAGATTTGCGTTTAAGTATGGTATAAAAATAATATTCTATGTGTTTATACATCACGTGGGTATCAGCCCAAACGCGATCTCTTCTTCTTCTCTTTTTTTTTATACCTAAGTACCTATGTTGAGCGTAGCTAAAACAGCGCATTGTGCAAAATCATCATCCATCGATTATATGGTTGCAGACCTTGCTTCCTTCCAAAACTATTTAGCCGTCTCGTAGGCCGACAACCAGCAATGAGCAATCGATTATCGCCACTTACGCGGACAATACGGCAATCAACTGGACCCTGCCTCAATAAACGAAGCTGCGGAGAAATCGTCGAGTTACTTTGACATATCCACTACTGGGACAAACCGTACAACATTGCCATAAACGCCAACAAATCACAGGCAAGGCGTCTGTCCGCAGTTGGCTCAAATCGCATATCTCGGTTTGTTCCTGGACAAGCGTCTCACATGCCCTGCACAGACAGTCATAGTTACAGCGCGTTTCTATCAAAAGCTCAGGAAACTAGCACACTTCGAACAAGCTGTCCTCAGCTAATAAGAGGCTCATCCATCTGCAAGTGTTGGCACCTGCTTGGCCCCACGCCATACAAATTTAAGGCACCACTGCTGTGTACAACGTTAGAACAGTGAAGGCGTGCCAAAGCAAGGCACTCAGAGGATTCACAGGCGGCTCTCGGTATGGTCGCAACACCAAGCTGCACTGGAAACTCTCCGTGCCAACGATTATGGAGCCGTCCAAGCCCACTACCATTACAATACGGCACTTCAAATAAAATAAAAAACCCAACTCTAAGCAATGCCAGCGCCTTCTTGCGTTTTCATTATGCAAACGAGTACAACTCAATTGTTTCACACACTTTAAAACAAGTGTGAGCCGTGTAATAAAGAAATAAAAAATTCATTGAAAATTAGAAAATCTCAAGTCATGAAAAACAAATGAACCGCGACGAACAAGCCAAGTCATACAACAATAGAAAAAGGCAATGAAAAACTCAATGGCAGTTAGAAAGAGAAAGAAGTACATTAGTAAAGCAAAGCGACACTGGAATAAAGCGTTGCGCCGAGCTGCAAGTTGACAAGCGCAACTGACAGCTAAATAGACACGTAATGTTGACAAAAGTCTGAATGCCACAAAATCTAACTGAAACGAACAATTATAATAACAACAATAACAACAAAAACAAGAACCACAGTCATGACTTAGCAATAACGACATTGACGATGTCGACCAGGCCATGCCAAGCAGTGCTAAGGAGACACTGAGTGGCGGCAGTGAGGTGAGCTACGAGTGCAATGCGATGCAATGGGATGCAATGCGATGGCGTTCGTTGCACGAAATACTAGAAATAATGAAAGAAAAAGTGACACATGAAAATGACATTAATGTGTCACTCAAAGTGCACAATAACAATAAAAACAACAACAACAACAACAACAACAACAACAACTGAAATGAGCTACACGTGACAGTTGAGCTGCAACGGCAGCAGCGCCGCACAAAATTGCAACAGCAAAACGCCAAGTGCACTTATATGAATGCAATTTGTAGTTGTGTACACGCATGTGTATCTGTATTTGTATTTGTATTTGTATCGGCCACTCTGTGTTAGTGTGTATCTGTGTGTGTGTCAAATTAAGTGGCAACGCATTGCTCAAAAGCCACAACTTTGCACTCCCTACTTGCAACTGCCAATGGCCATTTGAGCATATACGGATGTGTTGTATTTCATTGTTGTTGATTGTGTTGTTGTTATTGCAGATTTTTTCTTTGCTAGATTTGCATCTGTGTCTGTATTTGTGTATGCGTTTGAGTCAACACGACCACATTTTGGCCTGACAGTCAAATGATGCTGTCACTTGTCAATATGACAAGTGTCATTTCAAATGGTTGACAGTTAATGTGCGACAGCAGCAGCTATAGCAAAATAACAACAACAAGAACAATGACACTTTTGAAAAGATGTGTGCGTTGAGCTTCATTTCGTTGCTTTGTATTGTATTGTTTGTGTTTTTGTTGTTGTTGTTGTTGTTGATGTTATTGTAGCATTGTCAGTCATACAAAATGCACAAATTACAATACAACAGCGACGAGTTCAATGCGAAAATGTCGAGTTATGTGAGGGTGAAATTGTATTTAAAAATGTTGTCATTTATTGGCAAGGCTAGGCAATTAAACAAGGCCTTACAACAGATGCTGAGTTATATTAATATAACAGTAGATTAAAAATCAAAAATCTGTACGATTCATTTTGCCCACTCTATCTATATACTAGCAGGGAACCGGCGCATTGCTGCCTTCGCCTGCGTCTCGCTCTTCGGATGTTTCAGTAGCTCTGCGCTCTCTGTAATGCTGCGATTTTCTCGTTGATCTTCCAGTGTTTGACTTTTTGGTTGGAATTTCGTATTCTTCACTTTTTTGATTTTTTTCATTCGAATATTTGAACATTTCGACTTTGTGGGGTTTGAGCAGCACTGCCGTCAAACTCAATTCTCAGATGCGGCTTTGTTTTTGTCTAAAAATTGAGGTTGTCTTAATATTTAGCAGATTCGACGATTTTTTCGCACCGCCATTCACAGTAACCATATAAAGGCTATTATAGAGATTCCATGAAAATTTTATTTAAATGGGCCCAGCGGTTTCGGCGTCCATAACGGACAAACAAACAAGTAAACGTACTTTAAATTGTATATATATAGATATATATATATTTTTTTTTTAAATTTATCCAACACTTCAAATTTTGAGCCTCGTAATATTTCGTATGAGAGGGAAACATACGCTTTGTGCTACTTAGTTTTATATATTTAGCAGATAAGAAAAGTTCCATAAATTCGATATGATTTTTTATTTTATTTTTAAGCAAGATTTCTATATATCACTCTGTTCGTCTGCGATACTGTACAGCCTCCATAATCTGTAATAAAATGTTGGTCTGTCCATTGGCGTTAAAATAACTACACAGATCTGTGTCTCAGATAATAACACCAAGCATGTCTCGGGGTGCTTCACTTGTCTATTAAATTTGCATATATAAAAATATTATGCTCGTTTCTTCCAAATGACAAATCTTTGAAGGCTCTGTATGGAATTCTTTGAAATTTTAAAACAAAGTTGTTTTGCGCTTCGCGTGTGTTTTTTTTTTATTAGTGAAGGGATAATTTTTAACAAATTAATAAATTATCATTAATTAATAATGAAATTTCAAGGAGATACTCAGTTGATGACTACTTTTCACTAAGCTACGTAGTGGTTCTGTGTTATCAAATATTTATTTTTTTTTTTTTTTCATACAGTAGCCAATGGTTAGTTATAAAAAGGGCTGAGCTTAATCAACAACAGTCGTCATGGTGTCACTAATAGCGCCATTAAATGCTATCAGTATTATTCCAATCTTTTGTTCCTTACTAACGAACTCTGCGCACACTTCACTGCTGTACTAAGCGCTCAGACACACTCCCTCAGACAAATATTATCTGTCTGCATACCGCAACGCGCTGCTAATCATATCAAGCGTAATTCAGATTCGAAGTGTTACTCATACGGCATGTTCGCAGGCGCGTAAGTTAATCATAACTAATAATGCAAATGTCATGTTTAATTATATGATCAGAAGCATATGTGACCCACAAAGTATAGAGAAATAGGGGTCTTTCTGTTATTTGTATTATTATTTTATAAATAAACAATATCAAGTATACGCTATAGAGTTCTCAGAAAAAGCAGCTGTGTTGATCGCTGCTAACAAAGCATGTGATATAAATATAAGACTTGTAGACACAATTTATTTGTTAAGTTATTGATGTCAAGCAAATAAAAGGCACACATAAATACGCGCGCATACGACTTGTCAACAATTGCTTTTGAACTGTCAATCAGACTATAGAAATTACGAGACAAAAGCAAACAATTGGAAGGCAACAATACCGACTGCGACGGATACAACGCAACTTCTTGCGAAGACAACAAAAGCTATTATTATTGAAATATCTCAGCATATAATAAATATAATGTATACGCATACTAAGCGTTGTGCGCACTTGTCAAGCACGTATCAATGACAGCCTGTGTGGGTGGTTGAGCCAAGCACTCATATACCAGCAGTACGAGTATGATTGATAAACGTGTTGCATAAATTACAAAAGCCATCAAGAGCGACAATAGATGCGACAAGTTGAGCTAAGAATATAAAAAACAAAAAAAACAACAACAAAATTTTCATTTTTTCTTGTTCTTGTGCGACAGTTGACAGTTGCTAACCTTGAGGCTGTAAAAAGAAGAAAAAAAAGATGCTGTGAAACTGTATTTTGCTAAATGTAGTAGAAAATATTTAGAAAACAAACACGATGAAAAATTGGCAACAATTTGTGTTGCATCCAGTCGCAAAAAAAAATTAATATAGTAAAAAAAATAAGCCGAAAAAAAAAATACAAAGAAGATACAAAATATTTATTAAATAATAATAATAATTACAAAAACTAAAAACACATGATTTAATAGCAAACCGATCTAACTTGGGCGCTAGTAAAATTAGTCATTTTAATTTAATCCTGATGATTCTGGTTAAATCATAGCGACAAAGTTGTCAAACTATTGTATTGTCATCGGTGCTTGATAGGTGTGCAACGTTTCAGTTTAATCTGACATTTTGAAGTGAGTGAAAGTCTCGTTCAAAGATTTGGTTACAAGTCACAAACATACAGGTGAAGCTTATATAAAGCATGTAAAAAGCTAGTAATGTTTTCAGTTAAATTTTCGCTCTCCAAAAGTGCTGACAATGAAAATAATGTGTAAGTCTGGCATAGATTGTGGGTGAAAAATGACTAAGAAATATATGCAATTTAGACACGCAACTAGTTTTGTGATAAAAAAATGTCTTGTTTGAAATTAAGTGTTCTCTTAATTTCGGCAAAATCTGATCTGAATTAAAAGGCTATGCTGAGGGAATGGTGCTATAAAGTAGAGCACAGAGTAGCAAGAACATGGCATACAGTTGTACACCGATTAGCATTGGTCCAGAGCTTTATACACCACAAAATGCTTGTACAAAAGATTTAAATAAGTGGAGCGTAACTATTATGTAGGCAGCAGCTGGCCAATCACTTGCGCCGCCCAAAAAATCAATAATGGTTCATGTGCTGTAGACTCGATTTATGAAACCACCACAAAGTCTTGATAATCAAATTAAAGAGACTTATGCCAAACTATCTATATATTTAGATAGATTTGAAGAAGAGCAACACTAACCACGACCAATATCCTTCAAACTGGGAACAAAAGTCTGTTTGTGTCCATCCATATGAAGCCTAATGTGTTCCGTGTGTCTACAAACGACTTGGCGTTCTGAACAAACGCGATTTTTATTATATATTATCCCCCAAAGTAATTTCACTCTATTTTAAATATTTTTAAATTCTGAAATTTAAATAAAAATTTAAAATTTCTGGTGTCAAATATAAATGAATTGAGGGCTGACAAGATTTGATGAGGCAATCAATCGAAATACAAACAAATTTTTCAAAAGATTTTTAGTAATCCACTTTTTGATTTTATTCCTCTAATTCTTAAGTTAATAACCTTCAAACCAAGGATCGACTAAAAGGTACATATTATTTTAAAGTAATTTAATTTCGAACGATACACTTTTCACAATGTTAATGTGTCTAAAACTCGCTTGATATAATCTAACGATATTAGTAGAGAAAAGAAATTTTAACAAAACAAAGTCATTTGCACCAGCAACAATTTCAGGAAATTGGCTTATGCGTTAGGCCATAGTGAAATAGGTCTGTGATTCATTTAATTTTTCTCCAAATCGGTCCAAGAATTGTTCATATAATTACGATTAGCGAGTATCAGTTGAATCAATATCGCACGGTTATCAAGGATAAGGCATGCAATTCATTTTCATTTCCTGGCATGTTATTTTGCCTATAAATAAGAGGCGAGTTCAGTATGGAGATTGCAATTTTAGCATTTTTCCGATAGCACGTACGATACCACTGACTGTCCAATAAAATGTTTGGTATGAATTGGTATTATATTTTTTAGAATGGTGTAATTTGGTAAACGATAATGCCAACTTCACCACAGCTAAGCCAATTTAAATACAATCACATCGAATTGAGTTGCTCAGAGAAAATAATTCACGTTTGAGGTTGGTTATGATTTAAACAACATATTTTACTTTATAATTATGAAGCAGAATCCAGATACCTTTTTTGTTACAGTCGAAGTTCGCTATAACGGACCGCTAAACAATGAAGCACTCCCTATTACGAATTGATTTCAAGTACACAGCTTTTTGAAGTATAATAAATTGTGTATCATAAATTGTCCACAAAACGAAGTGATTTTTTGGTGCATATTTTGGATTCGCTTAGGGAAGTTTGACTGTATCTAACTTAGCTAGTGTACTTGAGTGCATATTCTGACAGCGTAGATTCTAAACTATGAAAAGTTGTTTGTCTTAAAATTCACTGATTTTTGTAAACTCTATTTTTTGTAGTTCTATTTTTAAGGCATAAGTTGCTTTAAAATCATATAAAGATACTCATCTCTTTGGTATTCAGAGTATCAACGTGCATATGTATGTAGAGTACTCAACTTGACTGATGTAATTACCAAAGTAGTTGGCAGATAATGAAAATACAAATATGAGTTGTTTCTTGCTGAATTAAATTAGATTAAACACGTACAAAATTCCCACATAGCAGACATTCTCAGCCGTTGAATCATGCCAAATAAAAATAAAAGACAAATAAAAAATAAATGTCATCAACTCATAAAATCACGCTTCTTGCGGAATTTCGCACGTCTTTAATTATAATTCGTAATGTTATTTTTTTGTAGTGAGGTCAAAACGCAGCTACGCAAGCTGGCTGACGGCGCCATCAACAGCTTCAAGGTGCACAGATACGAGTACAGCGACCAACATGTCAGATATGATTTTTTCTTCTGCTGTTTTCACTTAATTAATATTTATTTACAAAGTTGCTCGAGCTGAGAAAAGACAAACTTAATTGCTCAGTAGTCATGTACAGACGTAACATTAATTTAATGAATATGCTACAAATGTGCTGTCGAGAGCTGCATGACAGACACAGCACAGCCTCAGGCAAATGACAGACTCTGTAGTGCACTCATCCGCTTTCTGTCCAACTGTAGCTGTACAGCGTTTGCGGCTCACGCTCACTCGGCTGTCAAATTTTCGAGGTTAATTCGCAAAAGATGACGACATTCATAATTATAATAAAACAGCGTCGCAATATTTTGCATTCGACGACGTTGACAGTCCGAGAACGTCAGAGCGGCAGCGGCGCAATGGAAAAAATTTACGGCTGACATTAATTTTGACAATTAAAAACGCATATGTCAAACGAGTTACAAGCGCATAAAGAAGATGATGACATGGCAGTCAGACAGCCAAACGACATTTCAGTGAGCTCAGACGGCGCTTGATGAATGTTAAATTAAACCGCAGAGAGTCACACAGACACAAACGTCGGTGAAAATTTATTATACTATAATGCGTAAAAGTACGAGTGCGTGGACCGCTGACCGCACTTTGACCACAGGCGACTTTTGTACAGCGCCTGCTCCTCGTACTGTTCGCCGTTCTCTGACTAATGCGATGTCAGGCTTCTGCTGCCGTCTGACATGCACAAGCTGCTGTTTGCTGCTGTTTTCTGCTAGAAATGTTGTCTGTCTAACTGTCGCTCTAACTGACTGACTGACTGGCTGCCTGAGTGTGTGTGTGTGTGAGTGACTACCTAAATATTTTGTAATATTTTGAATCATGATTTTTATATACGCGTATATTTTGTGTAATTCAAGGCAATTGGAAAGTGGCTTGTCTGTTGCTGTTGCTGTTGCTGCTGCCGCTGCTGCATGTGCACGTAACTCGTTTCCTTATGACATGCCATCAGTTGGAATATGTACGAAAAATTGCACAGCGCTGGCGTGCCATTATCTATATTTTTCGGACAGCTAGACAACTTGTTATGCATGTCAATTTGTGAATTACTATTATTATAACCAATACAAATTTGTTGACTAGACATGCAATTTTTGCTCGTCGAGTTGCAGTTTTGACATTTCCGTTATCAAGTTTTCTAAGTGCTAACAGTTTGGGCGTTGCGCCTGAATTGGCACAGGTGAACGAGTATACAAAATTGAAATTACAGAGTGATAAAAAGCTATAATATTTCAATGAAATGAACACAGTTTTGTTTTAGTCATTTCAATGTTTTCAGTTTTTTTATATTTGAATGAAAATTTCAATTGCTCGAGCGGTTCACACAGATATGTGCGTCGTGTTTGGCAATCTTCACTGCAAAACTAAAAAAAAAAAAATTTCACCATAATGCATCTATCATTGAGCGAATTAAAAGTGAGATCCAAAAGGTGTAGCCTTTTGAAGTGTCACATGTGTCTGGTGTTGTGCCACAACTTCACAGCTAAAGGGTTGATGTACGCTTCCAGTCGTAATAACAAGGATATAAAATTTGCTAAAAATGTATAATTATTTATTTTTTTCTTGTTTAATTCATTTTTATTACTTTATTTATTTTTCCTAATGTGAACATAATGAGCACCCAAGAAGTTCGAATTGAAAAATATTTTCGAATCAAAAAAGTTTTCGAACATACTTTTTCGAAAATGAATTAATTTGCATAAAAATTTCAGGTCATCGAATGAATAGAATAAATAGAATAGAAATAGAATACAAAATTTTGAAGAATAGTTTTTTATATTTTTTTTAATAAATAAAAGGAAAAGGCAAACTCAACTTTGGTCAAATAATGAAACAATTTCAAAAGTAAAAATTATTAGTGAAAGTGCGAAATTTTCGAAACAACGACTGCACTAGATAAATCGCGCGCCGAAAAGAAATTTCTTTTTTTAAAGTTTTATATTTTCTTTATTGGTTTGACAAGTGCGCACTCCTTCATGCAGCTAGTCGTTACGAGGAAAATCAATAATCGAGACTAGGCACTATGAGCGATCTTAGCGAGTAAGTCTATACACTCAACGATAAGCGTTAGAGTTCAATTAACTAAGTAAGCGATCATATGGTCTTTTCAGTTGAACATTATTTATATTTATTATATTTTTCACATTTATTGCATGATTTATTTATAATGCGCCGCTGCTAATTGAGCTGAGTTCGCTGCATAACCAAAGATCATGTTCGCGTGAATTATTTTCGAAAATTAAAATCCAACTAATTCAATAAAATATTTAACTGAATAATTTAAAGTTCGAACGGAAAATATTTATTTATTTACAGTAGATATCGTTCTTCTTATGAAGTCAATTTGTTTGAAAATTTATTTGAAATTCCTTCGGTCAGTTAGCATGAAAACAGCACTCTAATGTAGAGTACTATATTTGTGCGAAAATTGACAATTATTAATTAAATAAATTATTTATTTGAGTTACTAAATAATATCGACATTGATTAAAGAGATGTCAATGAAATTCCTTTAAGTGTGAGAACTCATGGCACACCTTAAAAGCTGTGCAAAATCATTGACATGGAAATTAATGGATATGCTAAACAAGCACCCAAAAATAGTACCAAAAATATTAGAAAGCACGCCAATGTCATTCATAATGCCGTATTACAGTATTCAGTCGCCTTCGTCTTTTATTTCAATACATTTCTGTGCGCTTCATTGTCAGGCCTTTCAATAGCTGATGATGCGCATCGATCAATGTGCTTCCAACTGACAAGTGAAAAGTGCAAAAAAAAACGTCAAATTACTCACTGCGGAATGAAGCAAAGATATTATACACAAAAAAAAAAATATCGAATAGAATATTAATGAAAAATTGTCAGTGGAACATATTTTATATTTTTTGAAGGTTGTTGTCGTCGCGACGCACATAATAAATGAAATTTATGCGCTTTAATAAGTTAGAAAAACTCGGAAAATGTGCCAATGGTAACGGCAATGACTGCGGAAAATATCGAAATGAGAAGCGTGTGAAATAAATTTTTGCATGTCAGCAAGCTCGAAATAAATAATAGAGAATTGAGTAATAAAAGCAGAAAGTGAATTTTTTTGCCGGATTTTCTGGAAAAAAAGCTTATAAAAAGCAGGAAGTCAAAAGAAAAGCTGTCAGTTTAACAGTTAACTGACATAATGACATTTTTTGTGGTGCTTGTTTTCTTTATATTTTTTGTTTTGTTTTTGTTTTTATGAATACATAAATTTTTAACAAGCCGTAAATCCCAGCCCTTTGCATGCCAAGAGTTTTGTTCAGTTGCGTTGACAGTTGGCATTGCAAAAAATTAAACAATTTTGTGCTACTCAAGAAGAGTTTTTATTGTTGTGACAATTTGTACAGATCATGGCGCTAGGCAAAACATTTTCCATTAATCTTAAATTTGACTACTTTATAAAGCGTTAGGTTGCTTATATATCAAATGCACTGGAAATAAAGCAAATAACGTAAAGTAACTTAACAAAAAAAAAAAAATAAAAATCGCGTTTAGTCAGACCACCTAGTCGTGTATAAACACATGGAATATTAGAGACTTTTATAGCACATAAATAAACTCAGTAGTGGATATGTCCAAATAACTGGACGAATTCTCCGCAGCTTCGTTCAGAGTTCAAGAAATCATGGTCGGCAACCATATAATCGGGGGAGGATGGTTTTACATAATGAGCTGTTAGAATCAACACACTGTGCAAAAGAAGCACAACGACTTAAGCCCGAATTTTGACACACCCATCTAGACAGAGATAGAATTGCAGAGAAAAAAGTAAGGTGAATAATAATATTTTCCCAGAGAAATACAGTTATATCTAAATAATAACTACGGTATAGAGAGCAAGAAGGAAACAGAAAAAGACTAAAATAGCAAAAACTAATTTAAAGGGAGAGCAAAGCAGGAAAAAAAGAGATTGAACTCAATACGGAGAAAAGGCAAATTTAAGCGTTGTACTTGCCAAAAATAATTAAAACATTGATAAGTACAAAATTTATACGGGTGAAATGAGCCATTCACCACAAATAAATTCACTTAACACCGGAAAGAAAATAAATATTAGTAACGATAAACGCCAATAGACAAAATAATTTCCAAATGCTAATCGAAATCAAAATGCGAAGCAGATACTTTAAAAATTTCACAATATTACTTTTATACCATAAACTCAAATCGCAATCAAATATCCACTTCGACATGGGTTAATCGGTTTATCCCGAAGGCATCTTATCTACAAAAAATACATATATAAGATCTTGGCGAAAAAAAAATTGTAAATCATAAAAGGAATGTATAAATACATATATAAAAAAAAAAAAATCAAGCCACCATCAGTTTTGCACTAACTATGGCTTAATCTCTTTCGTGATGGCACATATTATTTACAATTACACGATGGCCGATTGATAACAAAACCTATGGTTGGGCACAAGTATACTTTTGTGGCTAGGTTCAAAATTATTTGGCGTGATATATTTTTGTATCCTTGAATCAAGTTCACCAAATCCAAAAGTATATATAATATATTGTATTTTACGAAAAAAAAAATATTTATATACATAAAAAAAAAAAATTCAATTTCCATAGGCTTTGGCTCTGTAAAGTGAAGAAAGACTCGCTCGGTATCTTGCAACTAAATTAAATGTAGGAATCAAAAACAAATTTCACAAAACAAAACAAAAAATTTAAAACCACAAGTTCGAAGTATGAAGCACGAAGTTGGAAGTATGGAAGAAAAATATATTAAAATTTTAACAAGAAAAGTTATGAATTATAAAATGGAAATCAGAATTAATAGAATTATTAAATTACATAATTACCAACCAACATTCTAAAGCTATTTACATGAAAAAATGGTAAACTCTTTGCGAATTATAAACAGTTAATTTAACAATAGGCATATGTACAGACGATAATTAAACTAATTGTGAGTTATAAGTACTTAAAGAAAACTACTTGATAACTTCACGTAAAAAGGTGATTTTCTGTTAATATACCAACGATATTGGCTTGGCCCTTGGTAAGGTTACGCTGAATTTAGCCTAATTTGATTGCTGCTACTTGAAAATTTGTCCTTGTTTTGCAAATTGTATAAAGCCATAACTGAGTTTAGTTTTATATATATATGATATATATGATGGCCCTGAATGTAAACGTTGTCTCAAAATTGCGACCATGCTTATTCAGAACGATGTACATCGTTTTTCCAAACGATGGCCAAGAATTTAATTTACGAAACCAACACCTCATTAGGTTGGAGGGCGTTGTCAAAAACCGGCAAATGCAAGGCCTGAACGGGCTATGCTTCCTAGATCTCACATTCCGCATCACGAATGTGAAATATTTGGTATTTGAAGGCCTCGTCTATGGAGCTCTTTGAGAATGGTATAAACTCTAGACACAAACCAGTAGTCAAGCAAGCACTTAGTATTGTTCTGTACACTTTGCCATACAAATACACTGTGCTGTTAACCATAAAGACGTTCTTTTTGGGAAGCGGAGATAGCCACATAGGTATAGAAAAAACCGTAGATCTCAACAGACGGCATATATTATATTAGTGTGAATGAGGAGTTGATGACTAATAACATTTGTTTGCTCAATTACCATCAGCATTATGAAACCACGGTTTAGGGTGCTGTTTCCAGGTTCCACCAATTATACGTCGCAGTGTTTTATTTTGAGGCGACTGGATTTATTCGATTGGTGCCTCAAATGTGCTTATGATAGCTCCAGAGGGAACCACTACTTTTTTATAAATTAATAAATTGTTGCTGAGCGGCTATGTCCTGTCCGAGTCAATTATTTCGGCATGTTTGGCTTATTGAAGGCTTTGCTATGTTCGCATTAACAAGCAACCCTTATCAACTACGCCTTATTTTAAATAACAAAAAACCTCACAAATACTTGAAAAAAGTCATTATTAAACAAGATTTTTAATAAAAAAATAACTTGAGTAAAATGTATTGCCGATAAAACACATGTAAAAAATTTATCAAAATTAAAAAAAAGAAAATCCCAACGCTTTTCGCGCTTTATTAATTGCCAATAATTATGCACACTCTCAGAAAAAATCACATAAGTCAAAAGAAGGAAAAATACTTCTTTTCATAGCACTGCTTTGCCGTTCCTCCCAACCCCTTTCGCTTTTACTGCACAAGCACACGCATCGTGTATGGCAGAGGCGACAGAGCATTTTATTGAGTCGACATTATTAATTTATTTAACATTTTTATTGTATCTGAAAGCTTGTTTATCGTTCAATCGAACGAACGAACACTCGCACATTGAGCATGTATCTCGATCGTTGTGTATCTCAAAAATTTGTGATTTTTTATGATCGCGAGCGTCCGGTCACAACATCGATGAAATGCATTTGCATAACAAGCAGCCCACGTAAGTCTGTCCGTACATTTGGCTGTGCATTCATTGCATTCGTACGTCTGTACTGTACGTCTGTTCAAGTGGCTTCAAATTCGTTCATTAATTCACACTTCTTGTTCAAAAGCCTTTTTGGTATTTCATGATGTCGTCATCATCTTTCTGCAACTTTCCGTTATAGCACGCTGTTGCCCGCGCCACACTCCGCGAAGAGACAAAGTTCTTGTTTTTTGTTTTTGTCAATTTATTTTTGCTTACTTTTGGCGAGAACGCGAAAAATCTTTAAGCTGACAGCTGACTAAATTAATTTGACAATAATTAGCATTTCAACTTGTCATCGTTAATGAATATTCTGTATGCAGTGCAGTATGAAGTAGCTGAGCATGAGTGTGTGTGTGTGTGTACGTGTGTATCTGTGTGTCACTTGCAGTTTTTGGCTTGCTTTCTTATATTCGCGTAAATGGATGTGAGTGTTTTAGTTGTGTGCTTGTAGTCTCATTTGGCACAGTAAGCTGACAGCCGCTTTTTAAAATAAAATTTGATTTTGATGATTACTCAGATTTAGGTGGCAGTGTTACCCGAACGTCAGCCTGAGAAATCAGAATACAAGTGTCTTTTAGCAAATATTTTTTGTGTTGGATATAGTCACTTCGCATCGATTGCTGGCAGCCATTGTCTCGGTATTTGTTGAGGAACTATTTGACTTGCTATTTAAGAAAGAATACAATGTACCTATTCTTCAAGCGCCAGAATAGAAGAGAAAGCACTTTAATAAGTTCAATTCAGATTTTACATTAAAAGTAGTTAACATTAGTGCATTTCAAAACAGGTTCATATTATTACTTATGTTATTAACATTACATTTTACTCGTTACATTTTAACAGTATTGGAATGGCAATTGTTTTTCAGTAAATAACCTTTCACATTGAATTTAAAAATAAATCATCTTGCGCACACGTTTTAGAGTTCTAAGCAGACCATAATTTAGCTAAGCGCATAAAGCTTGTTAGTCATAAAGCCAAAGATCTGATATTAATAAGATTGCTCAATACAGAAAAGTTGTTATAGAAACGAATCGCCCTGTTCGCAACACTCTATCAATTTAATTGCTCATTAATAGAGTTTTTATAGCTTTTGCTGATTCTCACGCACTTTGAAAGCTTTTGCAGTATAAAAAAGCTGTTTATAAAAGTCTGTAAAGTTCTTCTTATCAGTCTGTAAAGTTGAGTTGATATGATATTTGCAAATGCTTCTTCCTAAATGTGCAAAGTAAATAATGTAATAATGTAAAGTAAAAAACAAAACAAAAAAATAAATAAAAATTAATATTTATAAAATGCTTTGCAAATGGTTTTTGACTTTCCATTATCATGGGGCTTTAATTTATCTATTAATTGATAGTACGGCATTTTTAAAAGTTGATAATTTCTCTCAAAAATATTGTCCGATATTGAAAATGGATCTCTATTATTACGCGATGAATTCAAATGATTTATTTCTTATAAACTTCATGTTCTTCAAGAAATTCGGCGATTTTAAAAAAACTACTAGATTCTCTATTTTGCAGTACAATAACAGTATGTCTTAATATTTTATGATGGCCTAGTGAGGAGGTATTAAATTAAAACAGGGAGCATTCTATTAGGAATGATATTCAATGCCTATGTTACAGTTTACAGAGTATCTATTAAATTGATAGAATCTTGAGAATAGGGTGGTAAACATTTATAATACGTATATAAATATAAAAATGTCCAAAAATAAAAAAACATTGCCTAATAGCGACGAAGTGGTACTTTTTCTGAAGTATGTACTAACATCTAAATTATACGATATCTTAACAGTGTATTACTTCTCACCCTTTTAAGTGTTAACTTGAAGTTGTCAGAGGCTTAACTCAAAAGCTAATTTTGTGAAATATTCTTCGAGTTCCAATCATCAATTTGAAGAGTTGGATTCTAAGTATACGCCTTTTCACTGGAAGTGATATTTTCATTTTAATGATTTCTGGGAAAATTTATTATTGCGAGGCGTAGAAGGTTTAATATTTTTAAGACCGGGAATCGTAGAAATACTTTTTTTCTTATTCTCTAGAATCAATAAAGAAATTTTAATGTGGTTCTCTATGATGGATGAACACTAAATTGATTTTATCGATTTGAATTAAACTTTTTTTTTATTATTTTCATTTGCTGGTCTTTCGACTTCGAATTTGACATACACATCAACGGCAAACTGATAAAGCAATAAATATTCATAAATTTTGAATTGAAATCATGAATTTTATCGACTTCTTGTACTAAGAAACACTGGCTGTTACTGAAATCGTCTTAAGGTATATTTAATACAGTCATTTAGGGATCTACGAGTATTCTACTAGTTTCCCGATTTTCATTCTATAACTGAGTTATGCTAATAGTAATCATAGTGTCTGTTCAACAGAACAGTGTCTTCTTATACCAGAAGTATTGGTTTCGACGACTTGATGTATGTCAAATCATATTTTATATGCTTGATCTAATCGGTAGTTCTGAGGCGTTCTTAGCGTGGAAGATCTTCAAACAAAAATTTAATATTTTTGCTCACCTTGTCTTAGATATTGCCTGTTCTATATATAATCGGATTATAGTATACGCGTATACTTATGATGCAACACTCATTAAGTATGGCTGATGATGACTGCATTAAAGCAACTCAAGCAATTCGTATATCGCAATCAACATGTCGTATTAATAAATCCAGCGACACTTTATAACTGCAACAAGCGCAGTGGCAACACATTTAAAAACAACAACAAGGACAACAACACAAACAGCTCTTTGCCCTTAACACGTGAGGTGTCAAAATGCGATTTCAACGGCAACAACACTTGCGCAAAAACTTGTTGGCTGGCTGTGCGGCTGAGCGGCAGCGTGGTGACGTGTAATTCTGGCAAGCTAAGCTGTCGAGCTGCCAAGCTGCCAACTGCGTGGATGTTGTATTCGCATTCGCATTAAAGACGGTGAGGTGTCATACGCATTTGCGCTGCGTTAATTACATTTTATTTATAATTATTGCGATACACATGCGTTGACAACGCTTGTCAACGACAGCCCAGGCGCAGTGGCAGAGCCAACTTGCTGCAAGTCTCAGGTTTTCAACCTTACGCGCTGCTTGCAACGATTTATAATTTTTTCCTGTCGCCTTTTCACTTGTCTGTTGTTTTTGTTTGTGTTCAAAGGTAGCGTAAGAATTTTAAAATAAATGACAACTTCCTCTTCACATGACACGAGCTCAACAACAAAGAAAGCAAACAAATAAGCAAGCAAGCAAAAACTGCGCATGCAACGTGCAACGTTGTTTGCAACTCGTCGCTGTTGCTTGAAACTTACAACATTTTGCCACAAATGTACATAAATGCTAATTGATGTAAATTCGTAAAATTTTTCATTGAGCATGAAAGTCGAGTTGTCGTACAGAAATTTAATGAAATGCGCGCTGACGTTGAATTACAAGATACAAGATACAAATGTGCATAGCGCTCGTGTAAGAACCGCTGGGTTCAGATAATTGATTGTGATGAATGTGCTACTTTTGTACAATTTGATGTAATGATATACGTACAATTAATCAAAAAGGAAACTGAAGAGAACATAATCGTCAGATAAATAAAGCTTAGGCACACATATGAAATGTGTGGCTGTTTAGTACAATATGTCAAATTTTAATACCATAATAATTTGTTGGATAGTCCTTAGCCGCAATAAATAGCGGGTGTCATATTTGCCCCATCATTGGGTAGGTGCGCCGCGATTTTCTTGAACTTGTATTATATGATGATTTTCCAAATATGCTCAATGGGATTATTACATTGCCAAAGCACACGCCTACTTTTCTATTTTTCAAATGATAATACTTTGTTATTGGCTGCATTATTTGCAAGGGACGTAGATTCTAAATCGCATTGCCTCTGCCTGAAAATCTTCGATGTTCGAGAAAAATGACCATTCCTTCTATGCTTTGAGTAATTCGCATTTGTCAGAGTTTCATCAGATTTTTTGTTGCGATTTGAACTTAAATTTATTATTTTTCTTTATAACACGAAGAATCTACAATTTACGATTTATGATGCTACATTCAAAATTTGGATTTCAAATTCATAATAATTATTGAGAAATTTACGCGAAAATTTCACAACATCGTAGACAATAGGGAGGAGGCACTTAAGAATATTCTGAATCATGTCAGAGATGTTGACAAAATTTGTGAAAATCTGGAAATTTTCCAAAACTCTCTAGAACACTCGAAAACGTCTTCGTCAAAAATGTTGAAACGTCTGAAATTTTTTGTAGACGTGCATACTTCAACAGCTGATCAGTGATAGCCGAAGCTTGAAAAAAAATTGTATCGAATCTACGAGCGCCAGTTCTCGGGTTTTCTGAGGTTCTATTGATCGGCCCACGTAACATAACTTTCGTGTATATGAAAAGTATAGCGATGTTTTTTTTTTACCGCCATTCAAATGGTATTGTATATTGTTACTGACGATTCCTTGTTTATTCTTGAATTCAAACTTCGTCAAGCCAAATACCGTACAGCGTCATATAGTCTTTACTCACGTTGGTGTACTGTTTGTTTAAGCAAGTCACTGGTAGAGTTTTTTTACTAAGCAAAAAATATGTAGTTCTGTTTTTTAACTCAAAAAAGAAATAATAAAAATAAATAAATAATAAAAAAAATAATTGTCCCGCTCTTCATTCACTCCATTTTATGAAATTTGATAGCGCGTGTTTTTGTTTGCCCGCGTTGAACTGCATTTTTGAAAAATTGCTAAATAAACAAACTGCTCTGTTAACGGTTATTTATTTTATTTACTTTTCGAATGCATATATACAATACAGTTTAATAAGTACACATTAATCACACTTGACATTTCCACAGTTGTGTTTTGTCGCGCGTATAAGCAAACAATCAAGATAAATAAGTTGCCTTTTTGCGGTGCCTCCTCGATTCAGCTTCAAGAGTGTGTTAAATGAAGTAGCAAATAAATATAAATTAAAGCAGAACGTAAATATTAATTAATAACGCAATCGCTCGTATGCGTGCAGGGTGAACTTTTTAATTTTTAATGCGTACAACAGGTTAAGGTATTTCTTTCATACTCTGCACAAGCTACAAAAGATACGAGTATTATATTAAAAATTTGTCATGAAGCTTGTAACAGAGCCTATGAGAAATTGGAGACCCAAAAACGAACGACAATTCAATTCAATTACGGCTACTAAAGCTGTCGTCTACTTTGCACCTAACACAAGCCGAGATACTCTAACATACGTCAACAATAAAATACTACTGCGTAAGGAACCTAAAATACTCTAATAGTCTTATGCTTCGTTACACACCAGCTGAAGTAACTTACTATCTCAGTGATAACAATTTAGGACCAAACATAATTATAGACAGATTAATGCACATTTTGTATAACCATAAAATAGTGTTCTTCGATCTAAGCTCGGTGAGACGAGTTAATATAGACATGGCCTGCTATCTGCTGTTTGTATGAAAACTAGTTCTCTCGTCCGTCACTCTCCATAGAAACAGATTAACAGAATGTATGTGATTCTAAAAATCTTTTTATTTGTAAACCTATTCAGCTGAAATTTGAGCCGACGACTTTTGTAGTACTTTCGGAAGTTTAAAAAAATTTTTTTTTTCACGTAGGCCTATACTAATATTATAAAGAGGTAATGTTTGTTTGGATGTTAGAGGTAATCTTCGAAACTACTCATCTGTTTTTAAAAATTCTTTCACCAGTAGAATGCTACTTTATCAGTGAGTGCCATAGGCTATATCTATATTTGATTTTTTTATAAAGGAACATATTTCTTTTTCTTAGTATTAAGTTGTTGCAAAACCACTGAAAGACTGAGCACAACAAAATTGTTGCCATTTCTTCTATGCTATTTCTTCATTTTTTTGTTTTTGTTGATATAGCTCGACCTGTGTAGAACGTACTTTTCCGATAAAAGGATCCCGTGGCATAACTTTCAATGTTGGCCTATACCAGGCGAGCGAATTAGCAGGCGGAATCTAGTTTAATAATAAAAACAAAAGCGCTCATCCCAATGATCCCAACAGTTTTTGGTGTGTAGAGCATGAAAAAATAGTTGAAGTTTATTTGTTTTTTTATATATGTTTTAACATTACTTATTAATGTAGCTTAAATAAGATAACAAGTAATGCATTCAAGAGCCATTAATTATCTTGTTAAACGGAAATTATTAATTATATAAATTCATATTTCTTTAATTGAGTAATTTATTTCAGTATTAGTTATGTTATCAAACGCCCGACATACGTATGTATGCCTTGTTTTTAGCATTGCGTTGTTTAGAACTTAGCGGACGTATATGTTTATAGATCCCAACTGAGTAGTTATTGAAGCAGATTTTCTTGAAGTTTCTATTAATTGTGAGTCCCAATAAAATATTCATAATAGTACAAGCACTGATATATACGCGTACATATAATATATTATATGAACCTGTTATGTAAGCGTATAAATATATTTAGCTGTTTAGATTTAGTATATGGATACTGACTGTGTTAAGCCTTGAATTAAGCCGCTTCTTTTTGTCTAATATTACCGTTTGACAACTTCTGAATTCCTAATCCAAAATTGAAATTATTAAAATTCTTTCGGCACATGAATATAAAAAAATTAAAGTTTCATAATCCAAAAGTGTGTCACACTAACACTACTCGCGACCTGTACTCTGCCCCTACTTTACGGCACCACAAAAATTGTAACGAGTTGACTCAACTAAATTACGAATCGCATGCAATTAATTTGCGGGCAACGACACGTCATTTGTCATAAAGCACGCCTTGGCCAAGGAACCTGTGCGAACGGTAAAGAAAACGCGCGAGGCAGAGCGACTGCGAAGATGTTTAGGGCGGTTGAAAGCGAAACTTAAATAATCAACAAATATTATTAATATTTGCCATAAATTTTGTAGTGAAACAATGAAATATTATAGGACATGCTACGAAAATGTGGCGCTGTCAGAAAGTTTAACGTGGGGCAGCGAAAAAAATATAGAAAAATAGAGGCGGATAGAAGCAACAAACAACACAAGTTGACGCCACGTTGTAGCGCACATTCACAGTTAATTATAGGCGTAGAAATCTCTTGAAATTAATATCTTTTGCACACACAGGCATACACATACACACGCGATCGTGGTAATGGATGTGAAAACAATATCTGCTCATTAAGCTCGCTTTGTCTGTGTGTCTGCCTGTACGACTATGTAAAATTATGATTAATAATGGCCAAAGCTACGCCAGAGTCGAAAAACAATGAAAATCCACAATTAAATTAATAAACATTATTTTATAGCACAGCTGCGCAGCCATTAACCCAACTATAAAGATTATCAACAACATAATCAGCAGCAACAGCGGCCGCACAGTGGGCGACGGCAATGAAATGTGCCACGAAACGGAGACAAGCCCCACAGAACTAAATGGCAAAGCTAAGACTTTCTTTGTATGGAGTAAAAGCCAAATTTAGTCATCTCAAATGCTGCGTTGGCCTTTCAGTGGCGCGGCAATCAAATTAAACTTTTTTCTCATTTTTATTAAAAACATTAAAACTAGGAAAGTTAAAGGTCCAAATTGAGTTGTGCTCGAAATCACTTTATTATTCTTTTGTTCTTAGGAGTTTTGGATGTTTGTTAGCGCGTTTTAATGACTTTGACACCCCGCGGTGCAAACTGAGTTCAGTTTTGTTGGTCTCGTTGTAGTTTGTACTAACTGACCACTGTGGTTTGGGTAGTTAAGACTTTTGTTTGAAATCGGCGCACACAATTTTGCAGAGTACATTATTATACAGTTATACATAAAGCCAAAAAGCAAAAAATAAACAAATAAATATAAAATAAATCCTTTTGATGGCAGTATTGATTTCAACTTATACCCTTTATCTGGTCAATATGCCTATGTATTTCATAACATGTCATGAGCTTATATGAATACTTTTTATCTGATCTGAAGCCTCTCAGTTCGTTACCCTGTTCTTAGCATGTGAGCGAACTTCATTCATCACCTCGGAAATTTTCTTAACGATAATTGTTTACTTTCGTTACTACATAGAGGGTTTCGTTGCAGGATCTCCAATTTATAGCGCCAAGAAATCAATAAATAACAGTTTTATCTCAAGTACGCACTCTACTGATAATAAACCAATCAATAAAAACCATTTCAGAGTAAGATAAGACTTGACAGTGGAATATAAGCAAAGACCGCTACTACAGGTTTATAAAATTATCGGTACAGAGTTATAAATAATATAGCATGCAATTTGAACATTCTTTAACTACCTGTAACTACTTGTATTACTTCGCACACATACTCACAAACCGTGTTTAGCTATGTTTAAATTTTTGCCCCAAACCATCAAACCACTGTGCCATTTCAGAGTATTTACCAAGCGTATCACCTTAGATTTTTTTACGATTGTCTCTGCAAAATAATTTAGCCATTTCCAGTTTCCAGAAATCGTATTAAATAAAATATATAATTTGTGTTTTGTTGAAATGTCTGTGATTTTTTAAATGGCGCGTTTGGAGATATCATCGAAGGCATTAGTATGATTATTTCAATACTAATTTATTGGCTAATATATTGCCGTACTTTATGGCGTTTATTCAGTTTTGCGCTTTATTACAAAATATTACTTCGCTTGTCAAACACTCGTATTTGTATTGTCAATGCCAATGGGGACGATGCTGGTGACGACGTTGATATTAAATATGTTCAGATACATATAATAATAAGCCTTAATTTTGCAATTTCTACGAATATCGGTTGTTTTTTTTGTCATATTTTTTTAAGCAAAGTTGTTTTTTTTTTCGTAGTCATTCAACCGATTGTTGCCAATCGTGCATATAAATGCTGCCATTGAATTTCACCCATTAATTTTATGGACATTTTTGTGCAACTCGAACGAACGAATGAGTTCGCGTCGCTCATTTCGCCGACACTTTTCAGCTTTACTATGTAAATTTGTTTTGTTTTTTTCTTGTAGTTGTTGTGGTTGCTGCCTTTTCAAATTATTATTTATGTTTCATAAGTGATTTTTCATAATGTAAAGGCGCGCAGTATGTGATTCGTTTGATTCGTGTTCGATTTCTGATCTCGCCGATTAGGTTTGGCTTGGTCTGGCTTCGCTACATTTCGCTCTGGGTGCGCTTATATTTATGATTTCTTATTAATGAAATTGATCGTTAAATTTATGGCTGCTCTTTATAATCATATATTTTTATAGCACACTTAAATATGCACTTTATGAATTTGAAAGCCAATGAGATTTCGATTTCTCCTAATTAAAAATAAAAATAAAGTAAAAAAAATTTTTCTTTTCTAAAGGAGAAGGAGAAGAATCGAATTTTTTATTTAATTTGTTTTTTAAATTATTTTCAAAATTTTTATTTTATTCCATTTTATTTTACCTTTTCGGTTTAAAATTTCTGTTATTATGTGTCATAATCGTGATGCACTACTGAGCTATACTGACTTAATCAGCTGGTGTGAGTAAACTAGTTGACAGATGGCGCTAATTAAGGTCAAATTTTAGTATTAATATAGTTCCACGTGGAGTTTTAATAAGATTTCCCTGTACTTTTTTGTCCTAAGGTAGCGAAGTGTAATTTTGTCCTTAGTGAACCTAGCAAAAGATGGAAAAATGGCTAGCATTGCATAACTGGGAAATAAATCTGCAATAAAACAGAGCGTTGGCACTACAGTTGTTAGACAGGTCAAGGTTTATCAAAGAAGCTCTATGTCACTACGTAGGTCACGTCACGAACGACTCATGTCGGAGCTGTAGAGATGAAAAGTAAGATAAGCCTATCCTTCAGCTGATATGCCAGGCCCTGCTCTCTCTCTCTCTCTCTAGAGATAGATTTTAACACTTAGTTATGCGAGGTGTATTCAAAAAGTAAGAGAGAAGGAGTTTTAAAACGATTGAGGAAATAAAGACAACAACTTATCAGTAGTTTTTCGAAGAGTGGCAAAGGCAAGTGTATCACATCTGAGGGGAATTACTTCGAAGAGGACAAACTAGAAATTGATGAATTAAATTACTATTTTTCTTCTTGCTTTTTGAACAAACCACGTATAAATTGTCAGACATGACTCGGCTGTCTATAAAGAAGTTTCTGTAATTTGTGAGGACGACGAATTTGTTGTATGAGCTGGTTTGACTCTAATCGTATGGCAACACAATGGCCGACTAGTTGGCTGAAATGGCTCAGTGGGAAATCGTCCTATAATATTTTTTTTTTAACACATCGAAGGACATATCCGAGGGCCCATAAGCTACATACGTATGTATAGTTTTGATCAGACGTGTTGACATGCACATATCCTTCTGTCTGTCCATATGCAAATTGGTCCTACAGATGTTTAATTAGAGTGTGGAGATTTTATAAGAAATAGGAACGTTCTGAAAATATTCAGTAAAACGTATTATGTCGTCATCAAAGTAGACGCCCATTTGATTAGACACAACTTGCACTACGCATTTGCCAACTATTTGGACACTTTTTAGTGTTAAGAGTCTTAAAAATCCGTTAAATATTTTATTAAAGTTATTTTATTTTATTATTATTATTATTATTGTTATTATTATTATTATTATTATTATTATTATTATTATTATTATTATTATTATTATTATTATTATTATTATTATTATTTGTTTATTTTTTGTTTTCTAAATTTTCTTATTTATTTTTTTTTCTTATTATTTTATTTATGAATTATTTTATTTTTACTTTTTTATTATTAACTTTTTACATAGAGCCTGTCCTCATTTTTTCGATTTTTATAATTATTATTTTCTTTTTACTTCTCCAAATTAGCATTTAGTAAAAGAATTATGAGACCCATGTCAGCTTGGCACACATGACAGACACGTCTTCCCACAATGAGGTGCTAAAATAATCATCATCGTAATAAACTGTTGAATAATGGTTTTGGGTGTGTCCGAGAGTAATGGCTTTATAATTCAATTAAGCCACAGTCGAGAGAACAGCGAACTCAGTGAGCGTGAAACTTTTTACAAAACACTTTCAAATAATTTTTACGACTGGGCCGTGATTGAAGGCTGGTGAATCAGTTAAAAATAATGAAGGTACACGTCAGTTAAACACAAAGTGTGTCAAAGAGTAAGCTGGTAGACTCATTAAATTTTCATTACGGTCTTTGAACCATCACTTTAGGACGGGTCCTTAAGCGTAGCGTAAGCGTAGCGTAAGCGTAAGTCTTGTGAACTAAACACCTGAGAGCATTTAAACTGTATTTCGACACGCTCATATTGATTGCATATGTCAAAATCGCACGGCATACGACATGAAAAGTTGACATAAAGTTCATTTAAAGTGAAAATGACATCTGCCAACTTGACACTTGATTGCCATTTATATTATTTCTTAGTGCTTATTTATTTTTACTCGAAACGCAATTTTCTGGCCGCACTGACAATGACAGTGCCAGAGGGAACCTTAGTTCAAGATGTGAGCTGTCACTTTACCTCTATCTCATACACTCTTTACAGCGCTCTGACTAACAACTTACAATCTAAAAAGTCACTTTGCTATTTGTGACATTTCAAGGAAGGCCTTGAGCGCGTGAAAATACAAATTAGAATAAAGGATAAATAAAGAAAAATATGCTCGCAGCGAAACATACAATTAAAGAGTACGAAATGCTATTCGGAAATGACAGGAATGTCATGTCAAATGTCAAGTGAAAACATTTGTTTCGTGTGACGCAAAACGAATGGCGTTGACAGCCGCACGTAACGAGGAAAAAATTCTTGAACGGAGCACAGAATGTTTTGCGCTAAAATATTTATTTTTTACAAGTGCCTGAACGCGTTGACCAACACTGTTTTTACGCTTTCGTCTGTCTGGCATTGCTGCAGTTGCTGTCTGGTGTCATGTCAGCGTGTCATGTCGTTGATGTGCTTACTCACTCGTACACGCTGACTTAAATGTATCTATCGGCGCTTAGTCATTGCCTGACTCCATTGCTGATTGTTATCGTCCTTGCTGTCTGCCGGTCTACGTGTCCAGCGCGCCATTTCAGTTGCGCTAACAGCCTGCTCGGCTGTCTGTGCAACTGTCTGTTTGTCTTACTTTCGCTCGTTATTCCGTGCTGTCTTTCTTGCCGACACTGCATGCCGAGCTATTTTGGAAAAATGTCATTGTCATGCCAAAGAAGCCGGAAGTTGCATTTTTTCGCCTGTCGCTTGTTGTCGTGCACAGAAATTTGCGAATGCGCGAAGAAAGCCAGTCAAAAGTGTTCAAGAGTAGGACAAAATGGAAAGCGAAAAAAATAGAATTGCAAGTGTAACTTTATCTAGCTTCTTACTCAACGTTATCGTCAACGTCGTCTGCACGGGATTCAACATTTCCGTTTTAATTTCACGCTTTTCCGAGTGACGCATGCGCTGCGCCAACAAGTTGCCATGGACTGCGACAAGGCGACAACGACTTCTGTGCTAGTTGCCATATTTCACGCGTATTTCGTCGGCAGCATTAAATTGGCATATATTCATACGGCATGCTAAGGTGCAGTGTTGCGGGATTTGCCTGTAATTGGAGCTACTTTATGAAGTATAAAAGTAGAGATTGCAGTACTTTTAAGCACCTAGCAAATTTTGTATGGCAAAAAATCGGCTTACCTTAAAAAAACGTTTAGTTTTATTTTAGTAGCCCAGTGTAAATGTACTAAGGCTGCTACCCGAGACCTCAATAGAAGCAGAGTCATTACCTTCAACCTCCGGCAAGGACTTGACGCCATCACAAAGCGCCTAAGTAAAATGGCAGGTTATTGTGGTCAGCCGCTCTAAACTAACCTAATGAAGTATCAATCATTATTAAAATTTCTTTACTTATCTTTTAATTTATTTTTCAAATTAATTTTTTCTCATTTATTTGCCAAATTCTGTAAAAGAAATTTTTCATACTTCCTGTTGGCCGATTGATCTGAAATTAGGTACAAACCTTTGGCTCTGATGTCAGTATAATATTATAATAACAATTTTAAACTGGCATCATCCAATTTTTTTATTTATTTATTTATTTCTTTTTTTTAGAAAAACAATGCTGCATAATAACATTTTGAAGCACTTTCCTAGACGTCAACAGTAATTTATGTTGCCTTTGACTTTTATAATAAGTCATGCCTACAGCAATATGCGCTTCCTTGCATTCAATTCAAATCGCAATGATCAACAGGGGTACCGAGACCAATGTGAGCCACCATTAATTTTCACACGCTGGCGTCATTAGTGCGCGGTAAGGTTGGACAGTTTACACTTTGCAACTGCCGCCGGCGTACGCGCATTTGCTGCAACTAAATCGAAACGAACAAACAAACAAACAAACTAACATGCAGATAGCCGTCAGCAAAAGCCATTTATTTTGCAGCACACCACGGCGATGCACTTCCGTTCATTTCCGTTTCGTGCAATGCCATATTTCAAGTCAGGCAGACACGCAGCAGGAACAGCCAAAGACAGGCCGACGAGGTAGCCGAGCTGCTTGGCAGTCAGACGGGCACCTACTTATTTTAAAAAGCTGTCAGAGCAATGCTGGTTCAACGTTGTTATAGTCAGTCACTCAGTCAGTCAGTCTGTTGCTCGTGTATCTTGTAGATACATGGACTTGTGCCACCAAAATGACAACATTCGTTGTCAGTGTTGCACTCAACTCAGCTGCAGCTTAACCCACACCCACACCCACACCCACAGCAACAACGTTGCCCACTGCAATGCCTGTCTATCTGTCACTTTGCATAATAAAATGCGAAAAAAATGCAAATAAACGGCAAGAATTGCAAAGAAAATTTCGCTCGGCTGAGTGTTGCGAGATTTTTTCACGCCGATATGCATTGGAAAATTTAAAAAGCACGCCAAAATGACTGACAGCGCAGGAGCATGTGAGAACCAGGCACTACGACGACGACCCTATGCCGAAACACGAGTACGAGTGCACATTTCAATTCAGAACGGCAGGTTGCTTGCCAGTCCGCATCCAAGCCCAACATCTCGCCCAAAACGAGCTGAGTTGAAGTATCGCTGCTTTGCAAACTTGTACTCGTATCTCATGCAGTTCGTTGTCAGCGTCGCTTGGCATTGTCGATCATTTGTTTGAGATAACATTCGACGCGAGAAAATTACGTCGGGCACTACAAAAAAATAGTTATATACTTTATTGTTGTCTTAAATTTGCATAGACCTCATGGAGGTGTGAATAAGTTGCCAGTTCGTAGTTCTCAGCACTTCGGGCTTTGTTAAAGTTGTTTTGATAGAAGAGATTTTAGCGTAATTAGTGCACTTGTGCAGACATACGAGTAAAGCCGTTGGACTCATTGCTAAAAAGCTGAGTTATTCTGTTGTACTCGTTATGCAATAACAAGCAGCTGGTCGGTTTATACAAAAATTGGAAAGCATTTTAATAACTTAAAAGGAATTATTTGGAGACCCTAACCGTGCCGCTTATATTTTGAGTATAGGAATAACATTTTTCTTGTGAAAACGTGGTAAATCATACAATGACAATTTTCAGCATTTTTAAGCAGCAGAGATGGAAGTATTATAAGTACACATAGTAGAAACAGAGAAAGAGATAAACCGCATACAGTGAAGATCGAAGAAAAGGAATGGAGAAACAGAGCTAAGCTTAGTTTCTCCGCAGCGGTACTCAGTTGTAGGCAAGAAGGGCATGTGGCAAACGTGAATACAGCAAAAACAACAACAACATTGGCATGAGTCACACAAAAAGGGCCAACAATAACAACAAAGAGCAATTGTAACTTGTGAAATAATTTTTAATAGTTATTGACAAGACGTACGTTACCTATATTTTCGAAACATATGTCTTAAGCCAATGCTGACGGAACATTTTAAAAGAGCTGTCAAGCGACTTTCAATGATATGTTTAAAAAAAAAAAACAACTTGGTAACATATTCAACCTATGGAACCCACTCCAGGCGAGGCTAGGTATTTTTTCTGAGATTTAGACATATCTAATTTCCAGTCTATTCACACAAATACCGAAAATTCCAAGGCTCAAGTATTATGAGAGCAGTATTACAACACTATGTTTATATATTTTTTATATTATTTCGCAACTTAAATTAGATCAAGTTTAATATATCTTAAATAACTTTGTCAGCGCCTTTTTATAGAAACATTTCTTTGACTTTTAAAAATATTCATTCATAGCATTAATGATTTTTTTGTTGCTCCCAAATTTTTTGCCGCTATGCTATATGAGGTGATTGAGAGGCGGTTAAGTAAGACATATTAGTTGCTGAATCTGGTAAATAGGTGACTGGGGACAAATACGAAGTGCAATTCGTTGATTTTAGCCAATTTAATAGCTGACGGATGTGCAGGTACTTTGGCTTTCCTAAAAAAAATATATGATTGCTTTCTCTCACAAACGATTTGATAACTCTTCTTAAACTAGTCAAAAAAGATATATTCACTGTATCCCAAAAAAAAAAAATTGTTTTTTTATTAAATAGACGTGTGTATGTTACTGAACTCCACCTAAACAGCTGTAACGATTTTGATGAAATTTTGTGTGTGTATTCAAGTAGATTCGAGTATGGTTTAGATTCACAATTCGATCGACTAGAAAATGTATTTTTAAATTAATTTATTTATTTATCAAGCTCTGCTCACGCGCAAGCAGAAAATGTACAAAAACGTTACAGGCTTTGCTTCTTGTCGGATCAGCTAGTCTATACATATGAATCAAAGTGACAAAAAAATTTAGAGGAAAAAAAGGGCTAAAGCGAACGAGCGCATCAGCCAAAGTATAGATTGTTCTATTTAATATTTTTATTAAAGTGGACTAAGACGGGGACGCTAGTAGAGATATGAATATAAATTTGTGATCTCCAGCTCGAAATTAAAAGAATATAGTGACTGTTTTCCACTGCCACTGACAATATGTGCCTGCTCATTGTTGTGTCACCCTTTCTTCTGTTTTTATCATTTACAAATTATTTCTAAACTAAGCTGCTTAAATTCTAAGGTTTCCAAGGCTCAGCAATAGCAGAACTAAGTTCATGTGCACTCATAAAACTTATGCAAAAAACATGCGAAAACTTTAGATATAAATTCAATTTTAACAAATGTCAAACGCAGCTCTAAAGCTGACAACTCAAAATTTTTGACAACCATTTATGGACCGACAGTGAAGTCGAGTCGAGTTGAGTCGAGTCGAGTCGAGTCGCGTCGACCGTGAACAAAGTCCAAAGCACAACGAAACAGCAAACAAATTTTGCGTTAATTTGACTATTAAGCATTTCAAAGTGACCAGAGTGACAGAAAGTGCTGTCAATATTTCAATTACAGGCCGCACTGACTGAATGGTTTGACTGACTTGACTGACAGTCGAGCAGCAAAAAGGCGCCAATGCATGAGTGAAAACCAGCAAACAACCAACAACAAGAACAATAACAACAACACGGTAAGTTGTTTGTATAAATGAACATTTGAGAAAACAATTCGAAACTTGTGGTTTGACTTTGCTTCTGACACAAACACAAACACAAACAACACAGAAAAGTTGAGCTCGACTTGTGCTCGACGCTGCGGTGGGAAATGTTATGGCGCCATTATAGTGGTTGTGCTGTTGTCGCTACGCACAATTACAGTAATTTACTGACTTTGACAGCTGTCAGACGAACGCTTTGACATTAACACATTTTCAAAAACTTAATTTAGTCGTTGGAAAATAACAAAGCCGCCAGCATGATGACTACAAAGACGACGTCGACTACGACGACGACGTCTACGACGATGACGACGATACTCGCAAAAAGGCATGAACCACTTTCACTTTTTGATCGTTTGTCGTGTTTCGTTTGCCGAACACAAGCGTCCCAAACTTGGCAATGCATTTCGTACAAATTGTCAGGCGGTAATTTGAGACCACAAAAAGAAAATAATAAATCGAAAAATGTTGAAAATTAATCGCAGCTAATCAGCTACAAACGTAAATGGCGCCAATTAAATTGATTGAGCTGAATGCATTAACGGTTTTCATAATAGGAAAATAAATCTGAGTGCTCATTTTTTATTGTCTCTGAGGCAGGCGCCACCAAAAAGTAAGCTTGGCGATCGTCTCGCTTGTGATAAGCGGCATTGGACGGTCGCATCGCATCGCATACATTTGTCGCCTTGACGGCGCTGAAGCATAAACGATGAGACAAAAGCCAAAACAAAACATGTTTGCGCATTAATTGCTTTGATTGAGATTGAGATTGATTGTTCAGCTTTGTATGCATTAATAATGAATAAAGAAAATTGTATACAAAAAAAAAAATATGATTTGATTAGAATTGACACAACGTTGCCCAACGGCACAGACGATAAATATATTGTGCTATTGTTCGTTGGCTGTAGCGTACTGTGTCGTGAACGAAAGCACCAAATCGCTTATATAATAAACAGTGGCATAAAAAGCACTCAGTTGTCGGTCAGTCCTCAACTCACAGCAGTCAGCTTCAGTTAAATTCATTGCGGCCGCCGCTCGCTACACCCTTCCTACCGTCATGCAACGACTTGATTTCGTCAAATATAACATTTCATTTACATCGTTAAATTTGTTGACTGACTATTAATAATGGATTTTCGTGACTCGGAACACATTATTAAATTGGACACACAAAAGTTTCATTTTACTTTTATGGCCCTTGTTGATGTTGACGGCTCTCCGCATTATTTCCAAAACTTCATTGACAGCATTTTTATTGATCATAATTTTTTCTTTATGCCGCTTTCACTGTACATAATTGTTGGTCATTAACTTTTTAATTTTCTATTTTTATTTTTAATTTTATTTTTTTTTTTGTTTTTAGGTCATTTCGCGCATGTGTCCAATCTAATGAATTTTTGAACCCACCCAAGCAGTTTAATATCAATAATTCCACTACTCAGTTGTGTTAATTCACTTAATACATTACATTAGACAATGAGCACATTGACTTAGTGTTAGGTCTTTAGTTGACCGGACGCAAAGTTGGATTTTCGTGTGCGCACTCATGCATTTAATCAAGCAAACTCAGCGCTTAAGTGGGCTTATGACAGACTATGAAGGCTTTTAGCTATCGGATAAGAGGCTTTACAAGTGCGAACAATGAGGTCACTTTTAAAAAACGTTAAAGTCAACTATAAATGAATTGACACTCATGCATGCGCTAAGCGAGTTTTAAGTGTTGGTAAACGTGAACTTGTGCTGCGCACTTTTTAGCTGCTGGGGCATGGTGTTGTTGCTTGTAGTGAAATTTAAAAATTCTGTGCATTGTTGGAAAATTTGTTTGTAATTAACAAAAATAAATGAAAAAATAAAAAAATTAATAAAATAAATAATAAAATAATCAATAATCCACTATCTATATATAAAAAATTCGATGTATGTCTTTCGGTCTAGCTGTATGTCCTTTATAGACGCCAAACCGCTGGAGCGACTTTAAATAAAATTTTCAGGAAAAGTCTAGAATAGCTTGACATGTAATCCTGTGAAGTTTGGTGGGAAATAATACTGGAAAATTCCGGAAAATTTCCACAAAAAAATAAAGCATACTCTTAGGCATAATGTTTTTTTTTTGTGCCACTGTAGTGCACATGGAGCAGGCTGGAATTTTGTACTCAACGAAAACTTCAAGGATGACGAAGTTCTCATTCTAAGGATTCCGATGATCCTAACTGATATGTCCCTTGAGTTTAAACGAGTTCAATTTGCGATTCGTCATTAAAATACTTGTACAATAAAAATAATACAAATAATTAAAATAGTAAAATAATAATAAAATAAATAAATAGAAATTTATATAATAGTAATATAATCGGAATCTGAAGTGTTGAGCTATAAGTTTTATGGTTCTGTTGCTAAAATAAATTTTTTACAGTGTTGAAAAACTATGGCACTTAACAAGAACATATGTCAGTCATTCTTACTTAATTAATATATTTTCTTTGGCTTCCAAGGAGTTTGTAGGTTTTCTAAGGGAATTCTTGCTAATATTATGAATGAGCAGGTAACTCTATCTGTCTGTTACCTTTTCACGCCTAAACAGCTGAACTAATTTTTATAAATTTCTGTATAGAGATATATAGGCCCTTGGAACACCAAATAGGCTACTTTTTGTAGCCAAAACATAGATTGTGTAGATGTGACAGATGAAAATATGTTTTTTAATTATAGCGCCATCTGTTGGACGTTAGCCCCACACACGCTATGAAAATATATTTGTATGGTTACTATGGTCTTTGTAAGAGCTGGACTGATTTTGTTGAAACATTTAGGGAAACTATAAAATAGTCTAGAGCACAATCGAGTGCGAAAGTCTAGTGGAAAAGTCGGAAAATTCATTCCAATTATGTTTCAAGTAAAGCTTTGTAAAACGAAGCTGTTCGATGTTTTGTATATGAATATAGGAAGGAATCATATCGCACCCCAACTACAATAGGGCAATAACCCAAAATTTTCAATTTTTCAGTAGAGGCAAAAAGCTGAAGATATATAGCAAAGAAAGAATTATACTGGCGCTTTTTTTGGTAAAGGATAGAGAAAAGATTACCAATTTTTTTCAAGAAAATCGATAACCCGATTCGATAACCCTGTTGTTGTTATGGTGCGATAAAAGCAACTACAAAACACGAAGAAGGCGGACAGAAAATGAAGTAAATAATACAAAGTCGGTGTCAAAAGATTTTGCCGTACCAGAAATCGCTCAACGCGACTAAAAAGTTCTCATTTGCCGTTAACATCTTCATTCTACACAACTCCCGAGCAATGCCGAGGCAACTGCTAGTAATACTCGTATTATAATATAATTCATGTAAATTCCCTCTGTGATTATTTCCAAAATTTTTGAGCCCAACAGCTAAATTTTGAACAAAGTTTCCTTACCACGCGTTGTATTAATTGTCCTTTATTACTCCACTAGGTAGGATAGAGCATCCCAGAAGTCTCTTCAATTTTTTGATAATCGAGACTGTGGTGGCTTTGTGGATGGTTAATCGAACTGCCAGCCCATGCACCATGATAGATGTTGTTTGGGGCAGAGCAGGTGAGGCCTGCGGCTTGTTGTTAAGACCGGACTCACCGACTAAGATGGGTCTCACCCATCTAAATTCCATAAAAACCCATATTTATTATAATAAAATATCTTTTGTTTTTTGATGTGCCAAGCTGTATTTTCAGTAGAAACATTTGTGATACAGAAGCATAGACATGGACTGGTTTCTGTTGCTTCCATGAAAATTCTTCCATCCATCCGTTTGAAGTTATTCTAGCGGAAAGATGATTACAAATTTGACAGAACGATTGTATTTACTAGCAAAACATGTAATATTGTAGCTCTCTGACAGTCATAACATTAATTATATTTAGATGGAATAAACTGACCTCCTACCATGCCCTTCCAAATACTCTAACGACATCATAAACGTGAGCATTCGGTTGAAATCACAAAAAAGCCATTCATAGAAAAAGAGAAAACGACAAAATTGAAATAACCTTAACACTCATTGAAACGAAGAATATGTAAATTTTTCAGCTGTCACTTTGTTGTGGTTTGCTTTTTGTAGTTTATTAATATCAACGTTTGATTGACTGAGTAACCTTTTTGCACACTTTCGAAGGCAATGAAATCAGCGAAAAGCACACAAAAGCAAACAAACATTCGAGCGGGCAAGCAAGCGAAATGGACAGCAAAAATCTATAAATTATTCAATGATTAATGACGTTGGCACGGTAATTAATTATTATGAAATCAAATAAAGCACGCCTGACAGCTGTCAGTGTCATCATTTGTTTGTGCAGCGCCCAGCAACATGGAAAATGAAAGCAAAATAAAAAATTTAAATAGAATTTTAAAAAAATTATAAAAAATAAAAAAAAAAAATTATAAAAAATAAATAATAATAAAAAAACTATAAAAAAATTATAATATTTAATGATTTATTTATTTGGTAGACTCAATGGCGAAAATTGCTGTTGCGTATTTGCTGTCAGAGCAATTAATGCTGTGAGAGCAATGAAAGAGAAACAATGAAAAATGATGCGTGTTGCCTTTGAGTTAAGTTGAGCTGCTTTGCGACGAGCGTAATGTAAACGACACTCACTGGCATTAGCTCGGCCATAGCAGTGCATATGTGCAAATGTCAGCTGATCATTAATATAATTAAAAAGTCAGTCCAACACTTCATTAGTATGTATGTCAGTGCAAGCCATCAGTTAGTCGCAGTTATCTCAGCTTTGTCATTTAGTCAGTCCTTTTTATTTTAGTTTTGTTGTTGTTGCTTTTTTTGCACTATCAGCTGTGCCAAAATGAGCGAAGCGCCTTTCAAGCGTTGTGCAGTGAGCCTTGGCTTTGGGTCTGTCGGTTGTGGTTTTATTTCGCCAGTGAGCTTTTGCACAAGAGTGGCACATTCTGTTAATGGCAACGTGTCCATGTCTATATGTCAAATGGCTGTCTGTCTGTCTGTCTGTCTATCAGTCAGTCGTTTTGTTGTGTTGATATTTGCTTGCTTGCTAGCTTGCTTGCCTGCCTGCTTGTTGAATCGCATTTGCGTGTGTATCTAATTAAAGTGTCATCAACATAAAATGTTTGTGATAAATTGCCATGTCTCTCAGTCAAGTGCTTCCTCAAGCTACCACTATACTTCTCTGCCACCATCATTCTCTGCCTCTGTGACTTGGCTTCTATCATGGCTTGTGTTGCCTGACGTTGTTGTTCTTGTATTTGTTTCGCTCATGCGAAAGTGTTAATTAATTCTTGGAAAATTAAATATTTATAGTAATTACCGTTGTTCGTTCATGTGCCGTTGCAAACACGGTTTTTATGTTTATTTTAAAAGTTGTACGTGTAATTACAATATTGGTTGCACGTACCGCTAACAACGCTGGCCATGATTACATCAGGCAAAGCCACTTAATTAGCACAATAATATAAATTTTTAAGTAATACACTAAAACAAGCAATTTAATATTGAAGATTTCGAAATTACATCACAACGAAAATCATAAAATCGGTTGTGTTTAAAGCTGGCCATATCCGACGTATATGCGCCTATGACTCTCTCGAGCAAATCAACAACATTTGAAAATTTACACGAACATCGGCTCGTCAACAGTGCCATACATGACGAACAATTCCTAGAACACGAGCGAATCACACGAGCATGTTCGTCGTGTATGGACAGCTTAACTTACTAACCTTGTTTAGACATGCAAATATTATTTTGATATTATCGATGTTGTGATTTGATAATACTTCAAATTCTTAAACATTTCTTCACGTAGATAGATGTGAAAGCATACACTACTATTGAGGCTCTTTGAGCACATTATGCATACTCTACTATCTGGGGAAACAGACTGTGAATCGAGGTACCAAGATTGAAATGATTGCAATATTCAAAATATTCTTGTGTCAAAGGCTGGACAGCTGTAGATGTTATAATAAGCCGTCTTCAGGCAAGATACCCAGATTGGTTCTATGATGATATCTAGGTGCTCGCCACATGTTATTGCTTCATTGACCAAACTCGAAGCAAGACCTTCTTACTGAGTTTCAATATACTTAAGCTGCAGTTTCTTAGCAATACTGTATACATTTACAACTATTACTCGTAATCAACCCTATTCGGAAGTAATTATTTGAAATTTCTTTTCTTTAATTGCATATATAGGCAACGCTCAAACTTTTTTATAATTTTCAACACTCAATAGACTCCCTACGTATATTGCGAATATCAGCTTAGGTGAGTTAAAATGCTTATGCTCTTCCATCATAATCTGTGCTTTCTCACATCAACATTCTTTAAAAATAATTGTCTCTCAGTTTCCAACACAGGACGTGGCAAAAGCAAAGACTATGAATGCTGAAGCGCTTAACGGGCTTTGCCACAAAATACAAAAGAAATAAGTCTAATAAACCTGTCACAAATGTTGCAGCAGGAAATCCAACAACTTCTCCCCTAAATCGGAAATGGTTGGCTTACCCAAATCGCCAAGCTAATCCCATTCACATTAAAGTGTACAAATTACCTGATTCGGTTTTTGTCAGAAACAACAATCATAATTCTTTCATTAAAAACCAAATTAGTTTCCTGCACGCCGGCTTACTCGTCTGGGCTGCCTTTCGCGTTTTTTGTTTGTCTCCATTTTTTGTGCCGCGTCTTTGCCGCATTTTTCAACATTTGAGGCAAGCGGGCCGCTTATAATTTACAACACTAAAGCGTAAAGCAAACAAACAAAGAATGTTTTGTAGAAATTTACGAGACTGAAACAAGTAAATCATGTTGGGATATAGTCGCAAAAAAAAAAACGATGCAACGAAACGGTGAAAGCAACTCAGACAGGTAACGAAATTATTACGTGACCACGTTGGCCATAATGGCTAAGGCGATGAAGGGGACGAAGTTATGATGAAATTAAGGACATTCTGATAAAATGTGGTAAATTAGTTTCGTGTAAGAGCGGGCTTAACTGCTGAATAACGGTAATAGTGTAACAAACTCTGTGCAGAAGCTGTGTTGGATTAAGGATTTTGAGAGCGATAGAGGACTGTCTGATCAGGTGGTTTGTGTAGAGTTGTGGGGGTGGAGTTTAAATTGTAGAGCTCAGAAGAAAAAGAAAAACAATTGTGTGGAGATATTTCTTCTAATTGAAGATTACAGAGTGAGACTATATTGTTCAGAATATGAAAGTGGTACTGTAGAGCTGAAGGTGTAGAGCAGATAATTTAGGGTTAAGAGGAAAAGAAATATTGTAGGGTCTGAAGAGACATACTTGTATCAGGTGTTGTTAGAAAATATAGAAGTGGTTGTGTAGAGTTAGGATTGTAGACTTTGAAGTAGCAAGTGGGTTTTTTTGATTGTATTCTAAATGTGGAGTATTGTATGTTCAGCTGTTTTGTATAAACTGCGGTTCGAAGGTTAAGAATACACGGTTTTAGATGGGAACTCAAAATGAAGTAACTTTTGATTTTGTCGGGAAATTTGTATCAAATATTTGACCTTGTAGGGTGTTTAATATAATTAGGAGATTTCACTTCAATATTTTTAACAAATACTAGAAATACTAGAAATTTATTAAAGACAGAAAAGAAAGGTCCAGAATGACAGGTCCAAACTGTGGACATGACATACTTTTCTCTTTTACATTGGTCGCCTAACCCACGCTTACGAATAATACCTAATAGTGGCCTAGTGGGGCACTCAGATTGGGCTTTGTTTGATAAAGACACCATGAAAAATAGCTATATTTTCTATTGTCTATATAAGTCCACTGGTTTTCGAATATTGGTACAGCATAAATAGGCGCTGATGTAACTCTTATTGCACACAATAAGCGCTAATTAGTGGTTTCTTCTTCTTAAATAATTCCCAAGAAGTTCTTGACTTACTCCCTTTTTAGTGTTCTAGATGTATACATATATAAATCACGCATTATAGTATTTCATTCAAAAAGATTTGTCAAAAGACTTCTAACATTCACAAGAAACCATCCACATGGCTTCGAATCAATTGAGCACCACCACCCACACTGAAACGAGTCAAAGTAACCAGAAATTTATTACAAGAACATAACAAATTATTGCGATTGGTCAAACCTGAAACGTTCAGTTCTAATTGTTGTACTTGGACTGGCACATAAATAATAGAAATGTCGACGCCGAAACAATTGTTGCACTTAGTGGCCTGTTGAGGCGGCGGCAAGTAGCGCAATGGTAAGATAGATAGATCGACTTTTTGAAATGCCGCCATGCGATAGTACACAGAGACCCCCTTCTGGCAATAACAGCAATAACAACAACAACAACAACAATAATAATAAGAAATAGAAAAAGCAGCTGCAGCTGTTCAAAAAGTTGAGCGCGGAGGCGTTATAATTTAGAGCCCATCGGGCCTTCCAGCAAATAGCAACAACAACAATGAGCGATGGCGGGAAAATCGCAAAAATATACACAAATACAGCATTGAAATATATCACGTTGCAATAGTGATTTTTTTTGTTGTTTTTTGTAGCTCTGTGTATGCAAGTGTGTGTGTGTGTGTTTGTGAAATTTATTGCTCGCCAAATTTGAATTTATAATGGAGCAAAGCGCAACGCTGCAGTAACGTCGAGAAAAGCTGGAAAAATCGTCAGTCCGTCAGGCGGTCTTCGTTGGTTGATTTATTTATTTTTTTTTTCATTGCATTATAATTTTTTCCTTATTTTTTTTTTTAACTTGCAGCGCATGAGTGACTTTTATGCAATGTGAGCGCGGAGCGGGCTTCAGGGGTATTCATTCCATTGGAGCGCGCCCATAAATTATAATTCTAATATGTCGGTTTGGCTTGCTGCCGCGTCTGCTCTGTGCGCTCGTTTGTTTCTTTGTTTGTTTGCTTGCTGGGTTGCATTTGTGAGTCGCGTCATCGTTTGCGGTTTTCCAATGCGACTAGCATTGGGGCTGGGAGGGTCAATTAAATTTGGTTCAATGCACGCTCGAGCGCCAAAATGAGTTATTGCAAGGATATTAAAAATAATAAACTGCTGACAGTTTTGTGAAATATTAAACACGCAGATAAATTGAGACGGAATGAGAGAGAGATAGTGAGAGAGATAGAGCGACAGAGTGATATAGAATGAGACAAAGAAAACGTGGAGGATAAATAACGATTTATTGATGTTGCTTATATGCACTTTAGTGTGACTTAAGCGTTGATATATGAGTGCGTGGAATATATTGCGAATTGATAACATTAATTCGAATTGATATCCAAATTTTTATGAAGGCCTTAGATCATGCTATAGTATTGGAAAATGCATTTCAGATACAGATAAATAGCTGAAAGTGGGAAATGGAGCAACATGGCTGCTTACTAGTTTTGCAGGCTCTTGTAGTGCACCCACATGGCAAGTAGGCAGCGAGAGAAAGAGAAAATGATAATAAGTTTCTTGTTTTGACAAACTTCACTATTTCACTATTCGCTTCCTCCAGAAATGGCATACAGTTCATCACTGTTTTACTATCAGTTCTAAAAGTTATTTGCTCAGAGTTGAAAGGCTTTCAACGATACTTTTTGAAATGTCTAATAACATTGTTGCTGTTAATAGCAGTACGACATTATGTTAATTAACATATGTAGTGGTGCTGGTGTCATTTGCAATAAATTTGTGCCTTCCTTTTCTATTTGTTTATAAACCAGCTGTTTGTAATCTTGGGTTGACACTTTGAAAAAATTTGTAAAATGAAACATTTCTGATCAGACGTTTCAGAAAATAGTTCTAAAAAAGGCTTCAAGACTCAATAGCGTTTACCTAACATTATTTCATGTAGACTTATATACCTCAGCAGAAGAATACGATCTACTGAAATGGTGTAATACCAAAAAATATAAACGTAAGGCACAACTGTTAAAAGGAATACGAAAAAAATCTACAAAAATCCAGTCTTATCATATAGTCTAATTAATAAACTCGTATATGCTCACATAAATGCCATAAGTACCAAACTCTTTAACATGGAGCTTCAATATTTATACATTATGGCTAAGAACTGGTATTATCTATAAACTGTTGTATCAACAGTACCTTTCTTGAGTCCAAAGTTCTCTGCGGTTTGATTAATTATTTAATGAGACCAATTTAGGATTAGAAAAAGATTCTTGGGCCACTATGCTGGAGTTTGTAAAATGCATTTAAAGAACATCAATAATGAGCCATAGGTTATTAAAGCTCATAGAATTTGCTTAGAATACATAAAGAGTAGTCTGTGGGATATATTGCAAGAATTGGTTAAAAATCTACTACAGTCGAACTTCCCTATAACGAACTTTTAAAAAACAAAGCTCTCCCTATTACGTATTGATTTCAAGTACACAGCTTTTACGTGTACTCACACGTCATTTCAGTTACACATCATTTCTGTATAACGAATTTTTCCTATAACGAAGTAATTTTTTGGTTCTGTGAGTATTCGCTATAGGAAAGTTTTACTGTACTCTATATTTGGTTCAATCTTTATAACGTATAGCTAGGACGAACTTCACTTAAAAAATAAGATCAAAATTAATTTTAAATATAGAATATTACTCTTTAAGTTATTATTTATTATTACTTAGGGTTGAAATTATATTTGCACAAAATATAGGCAATTTGACTTCTTCCCACTTGAAGTCTTAATAAAGTCATATGAGGTGTTCTATAAAATGTTATCTATGTAAAGTCCTAGGAGACAATTTTTTTTTTATTAAATAAAACAAATTAGTTCATATTTCTTATTCTATATTATTTTTCTATATGTATTGTATAAATAAGATAATACCAGTAGTAAAAAATTGTGTGCTTACATTTTGACTTACCGTTGTCGGCGGTGCTGCTAAATAATCCGGCCTCAGGTAGTGATTGCTGGATTGCAGCATTTTATTATAGTTTGTTAAATCCACTTTGACGGTTTTCTTTGGTACGGAGCGTTGAGCGAGCGATAAGCTTTAAAAACCGTTCAAAGAAAAAGACGCGCTCCAAAAGCCTTTAAATTGCGCCGAGTAAATCCAATAAGAGGTGGCGAGAGTAATCCACTGGGCGAGTGCGTTTCGTGTGAACGTGTGAGAGAGCGAGCGCGAGTGCTCTATTATGTGATTGCGTGTGTGCGAGTGCTTGTATGTGCACAGCAAATTAGGCACGTAAGCTGAGCATGCGTCGCTGCTTTAAGCGTTGAAAGCTCCTACGTTACACTTCAGCGGTTTTGAAGATTAACAATTTTTGCGTTTTTATGGTGTTTTTTAATGCGTCGTCGCTGTTGGTTGTTCGTAACGCTGCATGTAAAATTATGCTTCTGTTGTATGCAAGTGATTCTTTTAATAGAGCAATAAATACATGTTTATTATGACTTGTTGTTACTGTTGTTGCCTCATATAAAGACCACTCAATAATTTCGCTTTGGAATTATTTGCAAATGTTTACGCTTCGTTGATTGCTGTCAGATCTTTTGAGTATTGCAAATAATTGGAAAATATTAATTATTTTTTTTAATTTTATTTTATTCGTTTCATTTACGTTTCGCTTTGGTTTTGTTAATATTTGCTTCACTTGCGCACTGCTTCATTGGCAACGCAATTGAAATGTAGCACGTACACGTTCACGTACACGTTGGAGGCAATTGTGTTTGTGTGTATATGAGTATGTTGAGTGAGGCATGCGATGCACTGCAGCTTTTACAATACCTTCAGTTTTACATGCACTGCACACAGTTTGGTTGTCCTGCGTTTGGTGTTGCTTTTGCTAGTTCGACTGCACACCTTGACGAAATTTTAACTCTTTATTTATGTTTTTAATTTAATATTTCCTGTAATCTTATGATACATAAAAATAAATTTTTTAATAGATTTTACAGACACTATTTATGTAGTGGAGTTTTTGATACTTTTTTAATTAATATTTATTTTTTCTTATTTAATTTTCGTAGTTCTGTGTGTTTTTTTTGGTTTATTCAGTCCTGCAGTTCTTTAATTTTTATATTTATTTTAATCTAAAAAATAATTTTACTTTCAATCATTTAAAGAAATTAATTAATTATATTTCATAATTAAAATTTTGTCACTTAAACCAATTAAAATTTGTTTTAAATTTTCTTTTTTAATTTTTGTCTTATTTTTCAATATTTTTTAAATATTTTAAATAATATTTTTTAGAATTAGTTTTAATAATTATGCCAGTTTATAATATTTAAAATTTCAATATATTTCTTAAAACACTTTTAAAGTTTCTTCCATAATTAAAGTCTTCTTAGCCGCTTTTATGGTTTAATTTATTTTTTTAAGTTTAATTTAATACAATGACCTCTTGGTTTACAGCACTTTTTGATTTTGTATAATTTTTTAAAATATTTTATATTCTTCAAATATGTATGTTTTTGTTTGTTGTTAATTTCCAATAAAACTACACTAAATTTTCTTTGAAAAAATCGGATCAGTTTTGAAAACAGCCTCAAATTTGTATAGACCTTTGAGTGATTCTTTTTGCTCAGTCCTTAAACACTTCTCTCATTTAAAGCACTCGAAAAATCACACAGGAGGAAAGTAGGGTATGAATCACCTTCAAAGAAAAATCACGCAAATCGCAAAACTTCTTCCGCTAATTAGATTTTATTTGTCGATTGTTTTTTTACGTATTTTTTGGCAAAACAATTTTCCTTTTTACGCTTTCGTTTTTTCGCTTTTAGCGCGTTTTCCGTACGTTCTCAACCACAGCCACGGCAATCCGCACGAATGAACTTTTTACGTGAAATAACAAAGTTCGACTAAAAGTCTATAAACAACACTCATGTGCGATGCGGCCTGCATTTGTAGTTGTAGTTTTCTCGCATTGTTGTTATTTTTGTTGTTGGTGTCGATGATTGTATGTAGTGTTGTTGTTGGTCACTATACACGCTAGTTTTGTTTGATTTTGTTGCTCACGCCGTTGTACAAAAGAGCGCACCGCATACTCAGCACGTGCTCCCATGCAAGTGCGATTGTGTGGGTTCGTGAGAGTCTTCTATCCATGCCAAAATGTAACAAAAACAAGCAGAAACAAGAGCAACAAACAGACCACATAAAAGTCTTTATTTGCGCTCACTTCGAAACCGTTCACTCATTCGTTCAACCAAAAGACTTCTGGCTTTGTGTTGTTCGTGTTAACGGTGCTGCTGTTGCTGACAGGCAACCGTTTTCGTTTTCAACAAGTGTGCGTTTTGTTGTTGCGATTTTTATGCCTTGCTTTTGCTCACTAAACGTTGCTGCTGAGAGAAGTTTCGATGAGAGTGCATGAGAGTTGTGTTTTTGCCTCTCGCTCAGCTGTGAGCGCGCATGTTTTTATTGAGCTTTACAGAGAGCGCATCTTGCCGTGTTTGTGAGGAGGTAATTGAGCAGATAAGAGTGCATGAAAAAAGTAGTATTTATTGCGTACCTTTTCTATGCAGGTGGCTGAAAGTGGAGTAAATGATTTTAGTACTAGAAAAAGAGTAGTAGTTCCTGTCAAATATTCCTAGTAATTGGAATATTTGATTGATAACTCTAAATTTGTATAGTTTTATAGCGTAATTTGTTAAGGTAAAAGTTAAGGGGAGTTATTTTTAAAAAGGAACTTGCAGACCGACGAAAATAATGAGTTGTTTGTATCTGAATGCTCTACTTGAGTATGTTTGCTATGGATAGTGGTCACGTTTCCTACATTTTATCAAGAGTCTATAGTCTATTATGAAATATAGTACTGTCGGATAAACAAGTTATTACTTCTCATTCAGTAATCCAAAGGTCTTCAAATACTGAGTGTTATAATATTATAATTCACTATAAGAATATAAATTTTACACACAGTGTTTTATTTTCTTTTGATGATAATAAAATTTCAATTTTTCCCACACCTACTTTCTTTTCCTGTTTAACACAATAAAATCCACAAAATCCCACCCAAGCAATTAAAGAAACGCGCCCGCAAAGTGTTTATCGCGAGCGTATCACTTTATTTTTTATAGCGCAATAACGTAGGCCATTTTGTTTAAACAAACCGCATAAATAACAAGAACAAGAACAAGAACAAGAAGATTAAGAAATTCATATAAAAAGCAATGCGCAAATGATAAAGCAATAAATAAAGGCGCCTTCGACGCTGAGCGCAACATAAATTCCAATTGGACGATCGTGGCGAGTGGCGCAGCCATTTTGAAATTGATACACATGCGGTGTTCTCATTGATGATGTTGTTGTTCTTATGTGTGGGTTTAGTAATGTTGTTGTTTAGTGTGCGTACTATGAATATGTTCTTGCTGGTGTTTGAGAGAGAACACACATGTCAGCCATAATTGTTGTTACATCTGTTTGCGGTGTGTATTTGCAGCTTTTTTTCTTTTCTTGTTTCACTCTTTTGAGTGAGTGCTCTTCTTTTCACACTCGCAAGCATAAATTTTCGTTCAATACGTATGAGTGATATTTATGAGTAAGTTGAGCGTTGAGTGCTGAAACAAGAGACGGTACCAAAGAGAGAAAGTAAGAAATATAGAGCGGATGATAAAATAATTGGTTTGTGTCAGACGGAGGAGGAAGTAGTGGCAGCGCAATGAATTTTTTTCTGCACAGAATGCGTGGGATGTAGTTTCCTCTGTTGTGTAGCAGTTTGAGTAGGAGAGAGAGAAAGAGTGTGTCGTAGCGCTTTCGACATCAACCAGCTGCTTGAGTGCACTGCTGTGCATACAGAGCCTTGCAGAAGAGGCTTGCTTTAATTCGTGTTTGAGTGTGCATATGTGTTTGTTTGTAGGAAACACTTGTGTTGGTGTGTTCAATGCGGTTTCGGTCGTAGGCGAAAGGTTGTACAAATACTGAAAAGTGGTTTTGTTCGATACAAATTTTTGTGCTTTGAGCTAGAATTTTTGTAGAGAAAAAAAAAAAAAACAAAAAACAAAAATTGGTGACAGAAAATGAGAGTTGGTGGTCGTTGGTAGAATGAGCTGTTGGAAGAACAATATCAAGCTGAAAATTTAATTTTTGCTATGTAAGTCTTTGTACTAGCTAGTGAACCGTAATGCCTCTAGTGGACTTGATAAAGTTGTGGATCAGGCGCAGGCGGCAAAATCAAAAACATACATACAATGAGCCAGTTTGTAAATAAGAGAAGTTCTGCTTGTGGCTTCCAGATATAGGCGGCATATTCAAGAATACTTATGTCTTATGAGAAGACAATGTCGTATTAGCGAAGGCATCTGTGCAATCCATAGAGATGTCCTTTTGACATAAAAATGAAGTGAAAAGAACGGTGGTTGAAAGAATAGGGGATTATGCAATATTTCGTTACATTTCATTTATTCATGCTTATACCCAAATATTTAATTTGACCTAAGCTAGAATATTGCAACTTATATACAATGTATAGTTTAATGTGATTAATTCACAACTGAGCTGGAGAAAATGTAACAATTAATAACAATTAACATAATTGTATTAGATTAGCCAGAAAAATATGAAAAAAAGTTCAAAAGCGGATTATCCTATAATTTGTTTTATTTTTATTCTTTATTTATTTTATTTTTTTGTTTTTTATTTATTTAAATTTTGTGCTCATGTGTCTCAATAAAAATGTTTTTAGGTCATTAAAAAATGAACTTTTAAAGACTTGCTGACCAAACCACAGCCATAAATTTTGTAACGATCAACAACCTCGTTTTATGGAAAGCTGTCGTCTTGTGTCAAAAAACAAGGATGAATGACTTTTTATTGGCTGTCGTCTGGTTAAGCATAAATTTTTTTATTGCTCATTTAATTATGTTTTTTGTTTTTTTTTTATTTATTATTTTTTGTCGTTGCCTACTTCTACCACGTTGATGGTTTTATTGGTCCAAAAAGCGCGATAAAAATCATGCCAAACATTTAAAAAAATTATGGCTAAATCAGAAAGTCAGCAGAGCCATAACTTAAATGAAATAAAAATTTGCGGAAAAAATTTTATGCAGAAAAACGTAAAAAGAAATACAGAAAAAATATACATGAAAAGTGGCAACTATTAAAACATGAGACAAAAAGTCGTCAAAGTTTATATGCCATAATTTTTTTTTTAAATTAGTTTTTATGTTTGCTTCTTTTCTTTTCTGGTACCAGTTTATACAAAGAAAAAAGTCATATGTTTTTTCCTTAGCCAATCCAATGTCTCATGAGAAAAACGCACTGATTGATTTCAATCTGACTCTCCCCATTAATGTTATTTATTTAAATTTTATTGTTTTTATTGTTTCATGGTTTGGCTAACTTTACTTTCCTTTAGTTTCCACTTCCATTCAAATTTGTTTTGCTGAAAAATAACAGTACCTACCAAAAAAAAAATGAAACAATGAGTCGCCTAAAAACTCATTTGCATATCACTCATTAGAGTTCATTTACACACGCACACACACAAACGTGGCTTTCAATTATCACGAAAAACAAACTCGACGCGGCGGCTATCGACTACGCCATTTCGACTCATTTGCCATGTGAAAATGCAACGCACACACTGACTAGAGCACACCACGCAATACGCACACAGACGCAAAACACACTTCCACAGACAGGTTCTTGTTTTTCGGTTATATGCCACAGGCAAAGCCACAAAATTAAGTGGCAACAAGCAAACAATTTGAATGCCGAAAATGTGGCAAAACATTTTCGTAAAAAAGCAGCAACAACAACAGCAACAAACGCAATAAAGAACAATAAAAAAAGAAGTCGAAATCCATATTACAGCCATGTGTGGCCACTACAACAATAACAACAACGAAAACAATACTCCATAATAATTTAGTAGACTTTATTAGAACAAAAAGCCTGCAATTGGCTTGCGTTGCCTCGGCATCTCACGCCACTCGTCCTACATCCTTGAACCTTTGTGCTTGTGTTTGTTTTGCATGCAAATTTTGTGGTCATTTAAGTGTGGTTTGCACGGATTTTGTGCGCTGTTGTAAGCGTAAGCTACGGGCGAGACTCATCCACATATGGATTTTTGACCGAGCTCACCTACCACGTCCTTTTGGCAAACAAATTTGGCCTCAGCGAGTTCATAAAGTGGCTGGGCGCGGTGTGAGAGGCGGACCCTTTGAAAAGTGCTTTTTCGATGTGGGTCTTTTTCATATTTTCATATTTTCATATATATTAAATATGCGTTTGGCCTTTTTGCATGTAGCCTTTTATATGATTTGGGGAATTGGTTGAGCATATTATAAGTGGCCATTTTGGTGGCAGCGTAACTGGGTAGGTGTGTCGAAAGTGATTTTTCATGTTTGAGTTCAATATTGCCAAAGGGTGACTCCCTGTGCGGATTTCAAATAAGTTGAAAAAAAAGAGTATTGAAAGATGGTGTGTTTGGCATACGAAGAGCTCGAATCGGAGATCTTTCCTAATCGAAATCTTTTTAATTAGAGATTTGATTTGATTCCTAAACTATTCCTATTTTATTCTTATAATATTCCTTACTTATTATATTCTATTACTGCTCCTTTTCCTATAATATTTCTACTCAAATCCTACACTAATATTGTTATATTTCATTGCGAACTGATTCAATGCAAACCTCCAAATTCTTCAGAGGTTTCATATTGAGCTACTGCAGAGATTGGTCGGTGCACAGTGGTAACTAAAGAAAACGAAAGTTGGGCATCTTATTTTCTATTCCTTCCTTTACTATTTAATACTTTTACAAGCCTCATCCTATTGCTATTTATATTGATAACACTGCAGACTTTTCTTGTTCTAACATATTCCTTTCCTTTACTATTCTTGTCCCAATCTAATACCAGTCATCTCATACGTTTTCCTATTTTATTTGCATACCATATCTATCTAATTCCCAAGTTACTCTCATTATATTGTTTTTCTATATTCTTGCTTTCCGGCGCGTTGCCCCCTTCGCGTGCGTCTCGCTTTTCGGATGTTTCAGCAGCTCTGCGCTCTGTCTTCTACTGCGATTTTCACGTTGAGCTTCCAGTGTTTTGAATTTTTTATATTCGAATATTTGAATATTCACCAAAGTTCTCACTAACCATCTAAAGGCTATTATAGATATTCCCTGAAAATTTCACCAAAATCGTTTCAGCGGTTTCGGCGTCCATAACGGACAAATAAACAAACAAACAAGCATACTTCCAATTTTATATCTATAGACTGTTCTTCCATTCACAATCTTCTATCAACCTATATACTTTTCTCAAACCCGTTGCCGTCCAAATTATATACCACTCTTCTATCACTTTTTTCTTATTCTATCCTTATATCCCCAGTCATATTTTATTCCAATTATATCATATTAGTAACTAATTTTCTTTCCATTTCAATATATAAAAGTACAATATTCCCGTAGAAATTTGTGGGATGTTGATAAGGTCTATAGCCGGAAGAATCGAAAATGTCATAGATATTAATCTCGTTCAATTCTCGTTCAACGGCAATTTATTCTTTCAAGAATTATAAAGGAATACATGAAAACCAAGTTTGTTAGCCAACAAAAAAATAAAATAAAATAACAAGTAAATAAATAAAAAAAAAACAAATAAATACCGCATCCGTTATTTTGTCCAATTTTTTTTTCCTAATATATTACTATATTAATCTGTTTTACTTTTATTTTTATTTTAATGTGCATACGTCTTCATTTTACATTAATTACACGGGGTACATGCTAAAAATGATAAAGTGAGTGGGTATAGAGTTTAGTGTTGTAGCTACATACCAAACATCTACATTCAAAATTTAATTACACCGGTCGATAGCTGAAGGATCAAAGAATTAATGCGCTTTCAAGCGAACTTTACCGATGAGCGTGCGGCGGAGGGGGGAGCGTTGTTGTTTTAATTTCGTTTTTCAATACACTTTAATGCGACAATTGCTGTTGTTGTTGCTCGTTTTCTGTGTCACATTGTTGTTATGTCTGATCAAAACTTATTATGACATACGTATGATATTTTTAAATGGTCTAAAACTGTCGTATGATGGATGGCGGGATTCTTAGCGATGTCACGAGGATTTATGTGCCGGTCAAACTTCACTTTTTCAAAAATTTTGTCAACACTTTATGTGCAAGCCGACCAGACCAGTGCATGTCTTTGACTTCGAAATTTTCCGAACGAAATCGCGCACGCCATGTTCTAACTGATCGTTCTGATAGAGTAACTTGACCATGATGTGAACACATTTTTTTATAAGCCTACGCAGCAGAGTAACCTTTTTCGGAGGAGTAAACTAAATTGTAGCGAATTTTCTCAGTTTCGGCACTCATTTCCTTTACGCAAAAACAGTTGATTTGATAATCGTATGTTCATAATTTTAGCTTCATCATTTTACTGGGGTTAACAACTTTTCATAGCTGTATATCACTCGCAGATCGGATAAATAATGAAAGATATATAGCTTTTTAAATCTAGCAATTCAAATTTTCGGCATTTACTTTTCCAACAACCCAATATGTATGTACATCCTATTATTTTTCTATGCAGAATATACCTATTTTATGTATATCCAATTCCTAGCTCAGATATCTTCTTCTCTCATTTTATTTATAATTTTAATCATAATTTACGGCTTCTCTTCAATATATACTCTATATATGACGTATTCCTGAGTTTCTAGTGTAAGTTCCTTGTCCTTTGGACTTCACATTCACTTATTTTTCGTTACTCCCGAGACTTGCTTCCCTTTGAATAACAAACCACATGCCCATCTATGTATGGCCCATTGAAATATTGATCTGCTTAGTATATACTTTTAGGCTTTATTTGTTTTATTTTTTTAAGGACTTTAAATATAAATTTTTTTCAAACTTAGTTTAATCCCCTACCTCTTTGAAGTGAGTTAATGAAAAAGTTCTTATGGTGTACTTTGAGGACCCAACTGTGCGCGCCAATGCACTCAAACCGAAACAAGCGCCAAGTGTTTTTTCACATGTGCTTATGTGTGTCCCCACTTGCAAGTATGAATTATATGCTGCGCACTTTCTGACCCTTGGCATATTTTACAAGCTGCCTTTGCTTTTTTGCCACTTTTTTTCGCTGCTTATGGTGCCTTCTATTTTGCTACATTTTCTCTTTTTTCTTCTATTTCTTTTATTTTTGCAACGTGCTACATTATGAAAATACAGGCAAACACATCATGTGGGAACATGTGCGAACATATGTCATTTAGTAGACACGTGTGTGTGTGTGTGTGTGTGTGTCGACAATTTCCGAGTTTGTTGCTGTTTCTGTTTCAAGTGCAGGCAAGCGAGTTCATAAATTTGTCCACTGGGGCGTATGACTAATGTAGAAGAAAGGCGAACTTTGTTTTACACACACAAACACACAGTCATGAGTAGGAACACACACACACAACGTTACGATAAGAAGGAAAAAAAACTGTTCAAAAAAATTGTTATGAAAGAAATCATAGTCGAGAAAAGGTTGTAAAATGCTTTCTTTTGAAGCGAGAAGTCGTCTGGCGACTATATCGACTCTAATGTACTATGGGAAATTTGACCACTTTTTGTGGCATAATTTAATAACTTAAAGCTAAAGTAAGATTTATAGTTATGGCTTTTTTGCGTTGGCTTCTAAATACCAATAGGCAATGTTTTGGAAGAAAGTGTGCGTGGTACCCAACCCAATCATTAAAAAGAACCGGTCGAAAAATGTGATGCCATTTTTTTCCTGAGAATCTCAAGAAAAAAATTTAGCTTTTCCTTTTAAGTATAACATTTTACATAATTCAATAGCTTATGTTTTATTAATATTTGCAGCTTGTTTGCTGCGACCTCTTGCAGTCTTTAATATGTATTACAATGCAGAACGTGCAACCGCCTTTTTTTAATATCTGAGATTGTTTTTCCCTTGGGCCAGGTTTTTTTTAAACATCTCCAGATTTCTTCTACATTTCTGCCATTTTGATGAAAATTCAAGACATATTTTCTGTCGAATATGAATCACATATGCTTCTGTTTAAAGCCGTTTTAAAACAATCGAAAATTATACTGCTTTGTTCACTTCGACCCTTTGCCGTAGAAATATATATATTTGATATATGATTTGATAACCATTGAAGCCGCCTATTTTATAAAAGTGAGGTTAAGTCTTAAAAAATGAAATTGCCGTAAAGGTACACAAAAGTGCACATTGCGCTAAAATGCATCGAAATCATAATTGATTAAATAAAAATTTAAAAGAAGCCATATCTAACAAGTGCTCACAATATTTGGTAGCGCTTCACAAAGATGAGTTCAACCTACAAAGCTATTTGTAGAAGATGCTTCATACTAACACACCATTATAAAGATAGCACTTTAATTTTGTACATTTTAAATCTGTCAACACATACAATCCACAATTATCAGATTTCATCACAACTAACCAGACAAAATATTTTTTTTTATAGTTTAAGCACTGCACACCACTGATATAAATTAACTTAATCGTCACTTAATGTAATTAATCGTCAGTTAAAAAATATATGGAGCGGTTGAAAAAAACATCCAAATAATTTGGCCAGGTGCATTTAGCTTTTGAAGCAGCACTGAAGGAGAGAAGGTGGGGTGCGGAGGCGGTTGAGAAAATCGCATCCTGTCGACCTCTCTACCAGATACTTTTAAAAACTAATTTGTTTCTTGCCACTTACTAATATAATTTGTATTGTTAATTATTGTAAATAGTTTTATTGAATTTGTTTTTTGTAATAACAGAATAATTAAAAGGTAAAGAAAATAAAGAAGAAAAAAATAATAACAACAACTATTTTTGGCAGCAATTATTTGGACAGGTCTGCATTTAATCAGCATTTCTGGTATGCAAACTTATGCTTGAATATATTTCTTTTACAATGACTGTGGAGATAAATTGATATAAGATAAAATTGATAAAATTAGTATAAGATAAAAATAAATTTTTGCCACAAAACGTGGTGAAATTTCCCATAGTGCAATGGTAGCTGCAAGCCGCTCAAGGTGGGTGTATTGTTTGTGTATACCAAGCAGGGGTCAAGTGAAGTGTGCTCATATATACACATATGCTTTTTTTTTCAACATATGTCGGCATCAATTTCAAACTTTTTTCAGTACCGCCTTTTACTTTTTTGTCCTCTGCTTTTTCAAGAAGTTCAATGTTGCGGTGTAAGTTTATAAATAATTGGGCGTATACCAGCGGGAATCACTTCGCCACTTGTCTGCCACTTCACAATTTCGCTTAGTCTTGTGTACAAGAGGTGAAGCGAAAATACTTTGAGGATGACAAAGTTGTTGTTGTTGTGCGTTTGTTTGTCAATTTGCACATTGTTGTTGCCAACTTCCGGACAACTGTTGACGTTTATCATAATTGTAAAATTCATTTACATGCAACTGTAAAAAGGCACAAGCAGTGCCAAATAGGAAAAAACACAGAATACTTCACCTACTACTACAACAGCAGCACAGTAGCAGCAGCAGCAGCAGCAACAGACACAACAAATGTTAAATGCCTTGGAGCTAGCAACAAAATATGTTGAAATGTTGCTGACTTTGCGCAATGATGACAGCTGCAACAACAACAACAATAACAACAACAAAACGAAGATGAACTGATGCATCTACAACATGTGACGCCAACAACAACAACAACAACAACACGAACTGTCGCTGTTGCTGTCACTTGATGTCGCATGGCATTAGAATAAGTTGCATACACATGCGAAATGTATGAAATGTTGCAGCAACGCGCGCATTTTATGAACTGACAGCTGCTGCTGCTGCTGCTGCTGCTGCTACTGCAATTGCACTCACGACTGTTGCCGTTGGCAGCGTTTTGTTGTTGTTATTTTCCATTGCTTCCATTGCCATTGCCACTGCCAGTGCTATTGCCACTATTACAAGCGCTGCTGCTACTCCTGCCGCTGCTTCTCATCTGCAACGTTGCACATTTCGCTGCTCGTGTCACATGCTCAAACACGCCTTGTCAGTTGTTGTTGTTGTCACTGTCATTGCCACTGCTGCAGCCTCAGCCTCAGCCTAGCTGCAGCACTTCAACCCACTTCAAACTCGCTCATTCCTCATATTTTCACTGCCTCTGCAAAGTCGCTCTGTCATTTTGTCGTCGTCGCCGTTGTCACCCATTTCAGTTCGTTGTTCGCCCATATGTAAAAATGTCAACTGAATAATCATAAATTTAGTGCAAACATTTTTGCATTTGCTGCTCTGCATTTCACCTTACTTGAAGCATTTTTCGCCTTGCTTTGTTTTTGTTTGGCGTAGTAGCTTCGCTCTATTTCAGATTTGCAATTTCATTTTTTAGGCCCTTTGATTGCAATATTTTTGGGTTCATTTTTCACCAGAATCCACAGCTGTTTTTTCGACTGTACGCGGGTGTGCTTTGAAATGCAAATTTTGTCATAAATGTATTCGGAAGCTCCTTGAATGCTGCCAGCCAAAGAGACGATGTGAATGAAAAGCACTGCAGAAGACATAAAAAGGAAAAAAAAATTTTTTTTTTTGACGATATAAGTTCAGTACATATTTCAAAATCGGTTCCCTCAAAAGTTATTTTTATTACATGCTTTATACAGTCAAACTTCGCTATAGCGTTGCCTCACGTGACCAAAAAATCACTTCATTGTAGAGAAAATTCGTTATATAGAAATGAGGTGTACTGGAAAAGGCTGTGTCCTTGACATCAATTCGTAAGAGAGAAAGCTTCGTTTTATAGAAGTTCGCTTTAGGGAAGTTCGACTGTACAAGCTTCAGTTCTTAATTTGTAAGCAAATTTTTGAAAGAGATTTTCACCCACTTCAAAATGTCAGATTAAACTGAAACTTTACACAACTACCGATGATAGCACCGATGATAATACAATGCTTTGTCAACTTTGTCCCAATGACCTAAGCAAGATCATCAGCTTTAAATGAAAACAACTAATTTTACTAGCGCTTAAACTAATTAAGTTTTTAGTTCGGTCCGCTATAAAAGCGTATTTTTTCAGCTGTTCTTCAGATAGTTTCAGAATTGCTCAATAATTTTTTTCAGATTTAAAAAATTTTTCTTTTATATTTTTATTCAACTTAATTGCTTTTTATTCTTACAAAATAAAATTCCTTTTACAAGATTTTTTAAAGAATTTTCACTCTCAAACACTTTGCTGGAGCAAGGCTATCTCTCTAACTCTCTCATTCCTTCGTGAAGTGTCGCACTTAGACTTAGAATTTCTATCATAAGATTTTTCTTATCTCACTTGCAATAAAGAAATCGACGAATCATACATAAGCTCTGCTTCTTCTGAAGACAGCAGAAAAATACAGCTGCCGAAAAAGCTTGGCAGCTCAAAACTCTTATTAAATATGTGTAAAATAAGTTCCCGGACTTTCACACTTTCAATTCCCTCAGTGCATATATTTGTGTGTAAGTTGGCAACATTGTACTCAGTTGATATGCTAAATTTGATTGCAATATTACAAGCAGCGTGTTCGCGGCAGTGTTTTACACCAGTCGACCAGCAGCGTGCTCTGCGTTTTCAGTTTTATTTACAACTTCCGGGTACTTATTTTACTCAATGCATATTTTCGATCAATTCTGTTCTTTGTTTACTATAAGTTGTTCTTCCAAAAAAGTTTTGCAATATTGCTCTAGAATTTCTTTGTTTAGATGGGACTCGCCATTTTTATATTTTTAAGCATTATTTCAATTTTTTCCAAACTTTAAAGTTCCTTTCTTAAACTCTTTCTCTTTTCTTTATTTGGAGCTTCCTCGCAGACATTTTTGGAAAGCTTTTTCCACATTCTTTTTTTTTTTGTCCGTAGCATATGGTCTTATCAACACTCTTTCACTTTTTGAATATACGAAACATGTGTTGGTTACGTTAATGGAATGGTATGACTCCGTCACCACGCCTTGGTGATGGCAGTGCCAACTGACGCCGTTAAGGAACAGCGCCACCATCGGCGGTTCTCGAATGGTGTGTGGCTGGTACTTTTTTCAATTTTATTTTATTTTTATTTCTTTATTTAATTTTATTAATTAAACGATCTTATTTAGAATATCACAGCCTATTTATGTGGGTCAAACTTTTTAATTGAAATTTTTTCTATTTCTTGTTGACAGATTGATCTGAAATTTAATACATTATTTAGGTTCTAATGAGAATACAATAATTTGTCAACTTTGTCCTAATGAACAGAATCATAAATATGGGAAATCATTATGAGAAAGGGTTGGCCCATTGGCGCGGCAGACTTATTGCACTTACGCTAATGTACCTAGGCACTACCGCATTCTTATTAAGGGCTTTCGTTTTAGCTGGCAATGTTCGTTTCGGTTCATATAATGAAACGGTCTTCCTCACAGAATTCGCTTTAATATTTTTTTTTTTTAATTTCCCCTAAAGGGATTTTTTCAGACGTTCTTTCTTTCAGATCTTCTGTTCAGACTTTTTCTTCGTGCTCTCATTTCGGACTTGTTATTCAAATTTTTCTTCAAAATTTTCCTTCTGACTTTTCGTTAGATTTCTCTTTCAAGCTTTCTATTCAGACGTTTTCCACAGGCGTTCACTCTTTCATCTTTTTTAGTTTTCTTCTTTTTTATCAATGTGTCTATCATATTTTCTTTGGAAACTTGATCTTCTATTTTCGTCTCTGTGTCCGCTATTAACTTCTTAAAAATTCTTAAAATACGGCTTAAAGCTATTAATGGCTAGAAATCGACGCTTCCGCACGAACATCTCACAAAATGTTTCTTAAGTGCGCGACACTTTGAAATGCGAAGCCACGCGCAACTACTTTCAAGACAGAAATTTAGATTAATGAAGCCCGCGCCATTTGACACAATTTTTTAGTTAAACAGCAATCAATAAAAGCAAAACCAAAAAATAAAATAAAATAAAATAAATAAAATAGAAAACAACTTTGAACGAGTGTTCGGAAGAAAACCTGCTTAAGCATCCATTCACTGCTTCATTCACACACTCAGCTCAGCCCAACGCTGTTCGTTGCGCGGTTGGCAATCAAACAAGGTCCAAAACGCACTCGAGGCGACACTTAATTAATTGGCCAACGACAGACGATACATTTATCATTGTTGAATAATACGCGTAGCGATTTTGATAGTACAACAGACACAGCAACAATAAAATATATTAAAATGAATAAAAAACATGATTTCTTCGTTTCAATTAAAATTTGCGAAGAAGCGTGTTTATTTTTTATTTTAAAAACATTTTTTATTTGTCATTTATTCAATGTTTTTCTATTATTTGTTTAGCTGAGTGCATATTAATAAGTTATAAATTGTGGAATACAGCAAATGCACAAGTGTTGTTATTTTTGGCTGCTGTCGATTTTGAAAAGAAGATACAAAACATATTAATGAATGTTAATTAATTACAAATTTCGAAAATTAACAAAATTTATTGCGCGACGCTCTGGGATATTTTATTATTATTCTTTTATAATATTGTTTTAAGCGCATTAATTTTTTTTAATATATATACATATATACATATATTGTGTTGTGCGTGTTAAAATATCGCTGATGTTGGCAATCAATTAAAAACACGCTTCTTTCGCCTTTGTAATTTGTTACTTCATTTAAATAATTTAACAATTAATAATTCTTTGTTCGAATGATATATTTTTATATTATGGAATTTTCAACTTCTTCTTCCTTTTTTTGTTTTGGTTTCAAATTACGCCACTCAAGGCGAGTGTATCGCATTAATTATTAGATAGTAAAATATGGAAAAAATCGCTCGATTGAGGCGCTACAAAAAACGCGCCCACGTTCGATTTCATTTTTAATTACCACTCAAAGCTAAAAATGTTTTTTATTTTTAATATTTTATCTTAATGATTTTTAGCTCTTCCCATCATTGGTGACATCATTGATTTGTTTAATTAATAAATTTCTTAGCAGTTCGGCCACTGTGTGCTTGCCTGGTGCGCGTATCTTGTCTCTGTGTCTACTTTACGCCACTAATTTCGCTACATTCGTTTTTGATTACAATTTATGTGGTGTTTAACTTTAGTTTCTGTTTCATTTGCACAGCTGTATTTGCATTTGTTTGTACAACTCTGCGTCGATTTATGGGCTTTGTAGTTTTCCATTTTAACTTTTATGGCAAACAACCCCGTCGCGCAGATTAAATTTATATTTAATTATTGCCAATTACAGTAGAGTCTTAAAAATGGCTGGGAACAGGATTTTGCATGTCTGAGTCTGCACACTTTTTAATACTCTTAGAAACAAATGACTTCTGCTTACTGTATGCGACATCGTAAAATACGCCTTTTGATAGAGTTTTACCACGGCAAGAAAAGCTAAGCTTTGGATAGGTTAGGATAGGATGAAATTAATGTGATAAGATGAAAGAGGGAAAAAAAGGGATATGAGAAAATAAAATAAAATACTATATGCCTTCAAGATAAGATGAGCTAAGGAGAATACAATGGGATGAAATAAGAAATGAAGATAAGGATAAGACAAGACAAGATAAGATAACATAAGATAAACTAAGTTCAGATGAGATATAATAAAATGAGATAAGATAAAATGGGATAGGATAAGTTTGTATATATTAAGATAAAACGAAAGGTTAGTATAAGGTGGGCTAATATAAAATTAAATAGGATAAACTGCGATAGAAAAATATGGCATAATATTACATAAGTTAAGGAAAGATGGGATATGATTAATGGGGTAGGATAAGTTGGGATAAAGTAAAATAAGATGACATAGGTTTCCATAAGATGACATAATATAAAATTGGATAAGACAACTTAAGATAAAATAGGATAAGAGAATATGGTATAAGAGAAAATAAGGGAGATAGGAAAATATAGAATAATATTACCAAGGATCAGATAAGTTTAGATAAAATGTTATAAGATTAAGTGGAGAAGGATAAGTTATGTTAAAAGAAGATAAGATGACATAGGTTTGCATCAGATGGGGGGTAACATATAGAGGTTAAAGCAACTGATTGTAAAATAGGATAAGACAATATGGTATATAAGAAGAAAAGATATAATATGAGATATCAGATAATATAAGATAAGATAAGGTATGATGAAATGGGAGAGGAATAAAATAAGGTAAGATATGATAAGATTAAATGTGATAAGATAGGGTAGAATTAGTTGTCATAAAATAATAAGATTTTACATGGGAACTCTGTATTAAAAATATCGATGAAATGAAAATTCGTGCCGTGTATCTGTCTCTTTCCATGCTCTTCCATCCAGTTAAGAGTACCCCAACTTGTGTTTTTCCCATTCACAGTTTTTACTGTTAACTTCCCACACTATTCGTAATTAAATATAACTACCGACAAAATCGAAAAACCATCTGTCATCGACAAACGTCGTGTGAATTCATACCGTACTCACCGACGCCAACAAGCTGCAGGCGTAATCATGCCCTGAGAGAGATGTTAATCAACTTCAACTGATGACAGCTGACACCAAACACCAACAACAAAAGCGACAGATTGACCCCTGGCACAAACAAACACAAATAAATTCCAAGCCAAATGCCAAAAGGCGAAAACCCGGAAAAACTCTAGTCGCAACCGAACGCAGCTGTCAATAAAATATAAAAAAATGCCCCCAGCGGAAACGGAAATGGAAAACAAGAAATACGCCATTGAAATATTCGCATCGCATGTAAAACTGTATTTCTTTTTTTCTTGTTGTTTTTCTGTTTTCAATGCATGGCTGAGCTTGCAGCTTATAACGATGCCGTTGAGTTGGAGCGCGGTGACAGGGCGCTCAGCTTATCTGGTGAAATCGCCACATTTGAAGCACTTACAGTCGGTGGGCTCCCGGAGGCGTATGTCCATGGTTGCCATTTCCGGTGTGGTGAGACGTGTGCCATCCGGATCATAGCAATGGGTGAGCGTGATGATTTTCTCTTTGAGGAAACTTTCGCGACAGCAGTAGCACTCCTGAAAGTCGAGGCATAAATAATACAACATACACATAGACTGTCAGATACTCTCACGCAAAACACACTTTCAGAAACCCCGTTGGAGTTATGACCGACGGCTGCACTTGACTGTTGCAGAGGCCCTCGCACTTGTTCACCATCACATCGGCATTGCAGGTGCGCTGCATGCGGCCCAATTCATCGAACTCCTCCTTGATTAAGTGAATTTCGGATTTGATAGTCTCACAGTTCTCATCGCCCGTGCCCTGGGAGTAGCGCAACGCCTGAACGCAGCGCTTGTGCTTGCCGTTGAGCAGCGCAATCACAATGAAGAATTTCACCAGCGATGCCAATATTTGCAACATAATACAATCGAGTCCGGCACTCCTGTTCAGCTGTACTGCAATGCAACAACTTCAGCGTACACACTGTGAATGCCTTCAAACAGCCGCAGGCTTTTATAGTTGTGCTCCTTGCTGTCATGACGAGTACACATACTCGTAGTTCCTAACAGGCAGGTCAATGATTCAATTAGATTACGATTTATGTGCGTATTGAGTAAATGTTGGTGTAGCGCACAGCGTGCGTTCTGTAATGAGCATTGTATTGTGTTAGGGTATGCACAATCCTTGTTAATTGCATACTTACGAGTAGAGTTATTAGAATCGATTGGTCGCATGTGAGCTTTTGTACAAGAGTCAATGAACCATTGGGCTGTGATGTAAAGAACTCTTAGAAAGGCTTTTGGTAAAGCCAGGATATTCAGGTGCTTTGACGATGATGACGATGATGGCGCGACACTTCCTCAGGGCAGTAAGGCCTACTTAAGAAGAACTTGCCATCTTACCCGGTCTCGAGTTTTGGGTCAGCTTCTCGGCATCTGCCGCGACGTCGTCTGTCCACCGAATGGTTGGTCTACCCCGCCTTCGAGTGCTATGACCAAGTACAGTGTTGTATAGTTTCTTCACTGGAGCGTCGTTGTCCATACCCTCAACCAAGCCAGTGAAGTCGACGCCACCTCACCCTTAGGATGATGTCCATGATTTCGTACAGCGAATATAGCTACATATTATAGTGTCGTCTCCAAATTCCTTCATAGCAGCAAAGCAATTAAAAGCTTTGAAATATTTCAGAAACCGTGTAGTATACAGACTGGGCTCTTACTAGGTAACACACTCAAGCATTTCACTTCTTACGATGAAGTCATGGTTCATTTTTGGATCGCTTCAAAAGACTTGCTATCCGTATGCTGCCTGAAATATGGGGAACTTACTTGTACACCCAATACATTTTTAACTATATAACACTTCGTCTGTCTATGATATATAACAGCTGGAATTTTTACCTATCCATATCACCAGTCAATATCTTCGTGTACAACGAACCAAATATGTGACGCCATAACGGTAGGCAAATTCTTACAACTCTTTTGTTAGAGTGTCTTTATATAATGAAAGCAGTTGGGGTTGAAACTTCAAAGAATGTGTTGAATCTTTAGATAAAACTCGAAGCTCAACCTACTAAGCCATTCTGAACTTACGGTATACAAGTTTGGAGCACTGCATACTATTCAAAGCCTGCAGACTTTTCAGAGGTTTCAATCCAAACGACTGCGGAGAATCGTAGATGAGAAGTGGTATATCCGTAACTCTACTATCCATCGAGCATTCCAGATTATAAACATCAAAAACGGAATCGTTAAGCACAGCAACAGAATCCTCATTACGTTGGAGGACCATGTCAACCACCTAGCAATCAACCTGCTGAACAAAAGCCGGCAGACGCGATGCCTGGAAAGGCTATACCCTCTCCTTCTTCCATTGAGCAACACGAATGATTGATCAAGTAATACTAACCTATTATTGTACATACGCTTGTCTAAGGATATTAACAAACAAAGTCCATACAGAAAAAAATCTCCCGTTTTCTACTTATTCCATTTTATATCGCTCTATCTATCAGAAGTAGTTAGTAGCTTGTGTTTAACAGACGTGTTTTGATTCTGCTCCGCATTTTGATTTAGATTAGCATTTGGCAATTAATTTGTCTATTGTCGTTTATCGTTACTAATATTTATTTTCTTTCCGGTGTTAAGTGAATTTATTTGTGGTGTATGGCTCATTTCACCCGTATAAATTTTGTACTTATCAATGTTTAATTATTTTTGGCAAGTACAACGCTTAAATTTGCCTTTCCTGTGTATTGAGTTCAATCTCTTTTTTTTTCCTGCTTTGCTCTCTCTTTAAAATAGTTGTTGCTATTTTAGTCTTTTTCTGTTTCCTTCTTGCTCTCTATACAGTAGTTATTATTTTTAAATAACTGTATTTCCTCTTTTTTCTCTGGGAAAATATTATTATTCACCTTACTTTTCTCTTTGCAATTCTATCTCTGTCTAGCTGAGAGCGTCAAAATTCGGACTTAAGTCGTTGTGCTTTTTTTGCACAGTGTGTTGATAATAACAAACAAATTTTGAAAATAAATTTAAAAAAAAAATTTTCACTCAAGTTTATTTTATTGATATTATTTTATTTATTAATTTTATTTTTACTTACTTAAAATTTTTTTATCTTTTATTTTTTTAATTTAATTTTTTTTTAAATTTTTATTTTTTTTTTATTTTATTATTGATATTATTATTATTATTATTAGTTTTTATTTACTTCTTTTTCACTTATTTTTATTTTATTTATTCATTTTTTTCCTATCTTATTTATCTTATTTTGCTTTTATTTTATTTAATATCTTGTATCTATACTTCGCGCAAAATGAATTGCTGTATTCGGGCTTGCACCAACAAGGACAACTTTAATAGTGATAAGCTTAGAGGTGTCTCTTGTTGGATGTGCGATAACATCGCCCACCTTAATTGTGCTGGGTTGACTGGTCGCGACTATAACCGACTTTACGGTACTGCTAAACCTGCATGTGGTGGCATCAGGTGGTCGTGCCCCACCTGCTTCAAACGCCAGGGGGACTTCTCATTGATGTACCACCGTATGCGAATTAAATACCAAAAACTTAAGAAACTATTCACTGAGCTAGCCTCAGAGTGTGATGCTGGGTCAAAAATGTTTTTGGAGTACTCTTTCGACTTGACTCCAACGGCTAATGCAGTACAACTGCCGCCATTATCCCCTCATAATCTTCCGCCTACAACAGCGCCACTTATTTCTTTTTCGTCTCCTCAACCCCCTTCTTCACAATCCCCTCTAACTTGTTCTACTATTTCTTCATCTGTCGCTTTGAACTTTCCATCCACTACTTGTTCGTCCTCTTCGATTCCTTGTCCTACTTCTGTGACTTCAACTTCAACTTCTCCAACTTGTTCTTCTTCTTCCCAACCTTTACCCAGTCACTCTTCTGTACTTTCTTCCATATCCACCCCATCGTCCCATCCCGCTCAAATTCCGGTAGCTCCGTCAACCACTATCCCATCTACTACTTCTTCATCTATCGCCTTTAACTTTCCCTCCACTACTTGTTCGACTTCCTCTATTCCATGTCTTACTACTGTGACTTCAGCTTCAACTTCTCCAACTTGTTCCCCTTCTTCCCAACCTTTACCCACTTATTCTTCTGTACTTTATTTAATATCTAACCAATCATCCCATCCCGCTCCAATTCCAGTAGCTCCTTCTACCAATATCCCCTCTACTACCACTTCATCTGTCGCTTTCAACTTTCCCTCCACTAATTGTTCATCTTGCTCTACTCCCTGTCCTACTACTGTAACTTCTGCTTCATCCTCTACTTAAGTCTCTAACTCCTCCCGTACTTTGTCGTCCCCTAAGAGTTCTTCGCAGTCCAATACTGCCTCTACTCCAGTGCCATGTATTTTGAAGGTGCTGGATCCTCGTAAACATATTTTTATTTCCAGGTTGGATAAGGAGACAACCTGTGACGACGTTGCACGCTATATATCATCAAAAGCATGCAACACTTCGAATATTAATATTCATAAGTTTAATTTTTCTAGCCCTAGAGAAGGCTCTTCTTTCAAGCTTTCAGTTGGTATTGAAGTATTTTCTGTCATTTGTGGCGCTAATTACTGGCCTGCACATATGGTGGTCCATGAGTTTATTCCTAAGAAAAAAACTAGGCTTTCGCAGGTAACCTTACCAGTCACTGCTTCAGTTTCATCTTCTGCTTCTTCCACTACACTTTCAAAGTATTAGAAGGCTAGGCTAAAGTGTAAACTTTCTTCATTTTATCTTAGAAGTTTTTCTATCAGTTCTGTCATTATTGTTTTCGTTGAGACTTTGCTTCGCCGTGATTTTCTAAACTCTGAAATTTCCACCTCTACATTATTGGCTTAATTGAATTAATGCATAACTTACTTTCTAAACTTGTAATCTAAATTTTTGTTTGAATTGTCTATATCATTTTAGTTATTGAATTCTAAATTAAGTCTTAGATTTAGTTTAATATTGCATGTTTATTAGAGGCTGATGATGTTTTTATCTGTAGCCAAATATTTAACACGTAGACATTATCTTTGGTATAGCATGTTCACCAAAGAACTTAGCAATTAACACCAGCTGAGCCCAGTCTATATGACTGGGTGAATTTTGATGCCACTTGGGCCTGCCCCATGTGAGATCAGTGTGTGGTCATTGCGTACCTACTATGTCAATGTAAAAAAAAAAAAAAAAAAAAAAATCTCAGTAACTTTTCTTCTGATTATATTTGTATATATATCAGCTTGACTTCTTATCTATCCATATCGTTGATACATCTAGCTATCTACCTTTATCTATAAGCGTGAACTACGAGCCAAAGTTCGATTACCGTCTCATACTCAATCCAATGGGGTGTGCTCTCCCAGTCCATGACTTCCTTCTAATTATTAATTCCCTCGATCATTAATATGTCCACCATATTTTGTAATCAATAATATTTTTTTACTTCATCTTCCTCTTCTTCTTCTTCTGCCCCTTTCGTATACTCTTTCATTAACACCTCACGCCATTTCATATTGATTCATAGCTTATTCGAACCGGTTCATTTCGATTGAATTTTCGATTAAACGCTTCAACATCAAACGATCCGATTCAATTGCCGTTTGAAAGAGGTGTTCATTCACTCATTTCCGCAATAAAATGTATTACGCTCATGCTGTATGCGCTGAAGGCGTGCCAGGAGGCGCGGAGTCGCAAGTGGTAAGTGGCAAATGGCATGGAGTTAATGCATGTCATTTAAGCAGACACAGTTAGGCAAGAAAATTAATTTCGAAATTGACTCATTACGAGAGGAGCCATTGTGATGGTAGGCAAAGAACGTTTAAACCACACTTGGAATTAATGCCAGTTGAACGTGAACGATAGTGAAGCTGGCAAAGAAGAAGAAGTGCTGCCAAGCTACCCGGAAACTAAACTGCACACGACCGCGCACAAGAAATTTGCAAGCGAGCATGCACTCGGGGCAGACATTGGAGCAGATGCATCGAGGTAGTATTAGCTGGGTAGATGCATCGAGTCTTCGTAATGGATAGTGGCATTGGGGCAACTCTAATCTGCACTTAAATTGAAACAGTTTGTTGTGCGCGCAGTTGAAGTAAGGCATGTAAAGTGCGCGCTTTGCGCTCGAATCCGAATTATGAGCAAGGGAGGAGTAGGTCTTCTGGTAATTCCACAACGTGCAGCATATTCGTGTTCATGATTAAAGTGTAGCGGCGACCGAAAGTGAAGGCACGAAGGCAGGCGAACGATCGAGTGAAGTAATTATAATGTGGCATAATTTTTAGCTTGGCTCACCGCACGTTCAGGCACCGGGGCTAAATTATAATTTCATGTTCACAAGAACATTTGCACGCACTGTAATTTACTTAAAGCATTTTTGAGTGCCCGTGCGTGCGTGTGTGCATACTCGGCGTATGTGCCACAAAACTCATAATTTATGTGGCACGCCCCGCGCTACGCCCTGCCCACGAACAGTACGCGAGTTGAAAGTTACTCAAACAAAAGCTTCATGAACGCAGCGGAAGGAGTTGTTTTTTTTGTTTTTTTGTTTTTTAGCTGAGACATTCAGTGACTGTGGGCGCAACATGCAGACACAACATAAATTACACATCCACTTATCAACCACACCACTTGCTAGAGCGCTTCGCAGTGAACGCTCGTATCTCTTGCATCTATGAAATGTTTTTCTTTCTTCTAGTCGCAGCAGCAACAGCAGCAGCGCACGGCTATAGTTTTGAAGCGCATGCGCAGCCATTTAGTGCCGGTGCCGCGCAGCAACTCAAATCGAGTCACGCACATTTAATGTCATGTTCCGCCGAAAACATTTTATTAAAAACATTGAAAAAAAAAAACAAAAATATATATAAAAAAATTTAGGAGAGAAGAAGCATGAAACTAGAGCAACTCTTATGGCCTTAAGACGACTCATGCGGCTGAGTGTGCACGAGGGTCGCAATAATAGTTTGTCATGCGCGAGGAGAAACCTGACAAAAATAAATTGTCTATTTAGCACCCCATACACTAAACCCTTTTGTCTACAAACTATACCAAAATTGTTATTTTTATCAGGACTTCGTGTATGTATAAAAAGTTACAAATCTCATTTGCCCTAGCTGCTTTTAGAGATTTCAGTAAAAATAGCGTGAAATAAGAGTAAGCTCCAAGTGTTGCCAGATCACTTACAGCTGGTAAGCCTTTAAATTATTTTCACCTTGAAGGTTTACATCAAAGGCGCTAAAACTGCTTTAAATGCATCACTGATAGATCGCTATTTAATTTTATTTTTATTTTTTTGAAAATTGCTTCTGTGTTTAAGTGAGAATTTTTTGTTTGCACCTAACATAGCATAGAGCCTACACAATCTTTTAAATAATATATTAAATCGAAGTCCTAGACTTGTGGTGGTTACATAAATCGAATGGTTTTTGTCTGATAGGCTGACTGATTAGCTTGCCGCTATCAGTCTTAGTGACTGGAATGCCATCTGAAGGTTGGAGATATTAAGACCATGAGCATGATGACTAAGTATGACACATAAAGTTCTAGATTCTAGATTCAATAGATGTAAAGACCCTTTATATATATATAAATTTTAGATTTAAAATGCAAACCTTTTTAATATGCAAGAAAGACCCTCGCTTCTTTCCACTACTCTTACTCAGTATACAATTATGCTCACAAATTGCTCATACGCTAAGTTGCCTGTGCCTATATCTATTTCTAAACTTTTCATAATAAACGCCTAGCATGGACATCACGTTGATTGCTATGGCCAACGCCATCGTCATCACTATTATCAAATTCATCGGCTTCTTGTGCAGCTCAGCTAGTGTTGTCGTGCTTGAGTGCTCACCTGCCTCACCTGCCTCACTTGCAACTTTGTTGCTTTAATCTTCAACTCCAAGCAATTTTTTTAAGGTTTCGCTATGTTACCCGCAACATTGTAAACGTTAATGTAAGCATTCAGACATAATAATCTAAGTCATCTATAGCTATTCTTGATCTCACAGTTTTTCTACGCTGCTTTTGAGATTCTTTGTTAATGGTGCTTATTAAAACCAATGCCCGCCTCAAACGGCCGCTAAACATGTATTCGACAAATACATCAGACAATTTAATGTAGCATGATATTAACCATTTTTAGTTAATGAACAACTTTACCGCAATTTCCACGCGCAGTGGCAAGTCTCAAGAGTTGCTTGCAACATTGTTGCGCGCATAGTCGCTATTAAACCAGGGATTAAATATTAAAAAGTTTTCATGTGAACCAGAGTTGAATGAACCAATTTTAAACGCGGTAAACTGATTTTATAGCAGAGAAGGAAAACAGTCAAATAATTGATCGGTTTGATAGCCTCATGAGTTAGGCGTGCAAACTTACTGCGCAAAGATTAAATTCTAGAAACCATTTTCGTTTATAAATTAAATACCAAAGAGACTCTGGTTTCTAGCTCTGCATCAATGCAGCCAATTAAAATCTTGAAATTCTTCAACGGTTTCAAACCACATTTGCGAAGCTTTGTCAATGTTTAGTGGCACGTTTCAAAATTTATCATCCATGGAGTACTGGAGATCACAAGCGTCAGAAAGGAGATAGTTATGTTGAATACTAGACACTCTTTGACATTGGTAGGGGACATTAAACCTTTGGCTATTAATTGCCTATACAACAGGGGACCTTACATTAAATGAGTAAACCACTACTGTATTTTTTTATGTTTATTATAATTTTTTTTTTGTTGCTTGTATATTGCAAGTGATTATATATTTCATTGTGCCACGATTTTCTTTATCATCACTTTACGCTTAAACCATATAACTGATTTTGATAAAAAGTATACCATTACAAGGTGTTCATTTGCAGATGTGCACAATTTGTTTTTTTAAATAAAATGAGTTAGGTATTGTCAGCATAAAAACAGTTAAGAGTTGTCACACACACAGCTACAAGGAAATTACACATGTAAGAGCGGAAGAGCAATGTGCGTGGGAACAATAGAAATGAAACCTCATATCGTTCCTCTAACGATTGGGTCATGTTAGCAATTCTGTCTTCTTAAAAGTTATTAAAGATTTAAATTAATGGCACTCAACTGCTTCGTATTGTGCCTATGGTGGTTGAAGCTCAAACTCAAGTTATACTGACTTTTTACCCCTTTTTATTAGTACAAAGTATTTATTAAATTTAAAGATGCTTATCTAACTTGCCGTCACTTCTCAGTTTCTACCTAATTTCCTTTACTTTGTAGTTTCACAGCTGACAACGCAGCTCAGCCCATGTCATACTCAGCTGATTGCCACTACTTTGTAGCTAACCCTGTGCCAGTCCTCAACGCGTAAGACTAGTTGTGCCTATTAAAATTTACAATTTATGTTAAAAGCCCATCTACAAATTTCCTTTAAACATGAAATGCAGCAAAATATTACATTAGAGTGGTTAATGCGCCATGAATTTAAACATGCACCTGATAACGAGCCAATTAAGTAACGCGTGCGGTCAAATGTGTTATTTGCCTATGCTAAAATCAACATAATTAAAATGCGCCACTTGCAAAATTAAAAGCGAGAATAACTCTTCAACATACTGACAAGTTGAAGTTGTACAATGGAAAGTTGAAAAGTCTTGAAAGAGCAAGGGATCATTGAACTAAGTAAGCTGAGCAATGACGGCAAGGTGCAGTAATCAGTTGCGAATAAAGTGCTTGCGGTGTTCGTGTACTGATTACTGACTAACTGATTAAAAATTATTTATCGGTCTTAAAATATCTATCTAAAATATAACGACATTCTTCTTCATTTTGAACATATCTAAATTACTATCTGGCGCAATTTCAAGTCTCGTCTCCCTGCCCAATACAGTCTTTCACTAATACACTTTGTAGCTCAAGTCGCGACTGAAATAAATAATTTTCTAAAAAAAAAAAACCATTAATTGATTGACAAGTTCCCTAAAAGTTCGCTTCAAAAATTACAATAAATCAGTCATTTTGTTCCTCGTGATTTCACTTGACTCACACGCGCCAGCGTAAAAAATCTATGGTTGCTCAATGCCTTCGTAACTCATAACTTTGCAGTGAAAACAATTAACTAAGAAGAAACGTCAAAACGTTTGAAATTTGAAGCAAATGATTAATGAACGTCACAGAGCAATAAGCTTGGTTGTCTGTTGTTTTCGGGAAAGTTAAATAAATTAACACATGTCTTTGCCATAATGAGTCAAGTTAAGAAACTATTTATTATAATTAATGTTTGCTACAGTCTGAGAGGGGGGGCCTTCGGACATGCCTGTCATTTGTTGCTGTTGCAAAGTAATTCATCTTTCAAAAATAAAAAAAGTTGAAGCGCAAAAAAGCTTGACGAACCTCATTTAAAGATAATTTTTCTAAACACGCGCTCGACATGAGTTTTATAATTGATCAAAAATAACTAAGTAAAGAAAAAGATACGTTATCCATCTACTACTATATGCATAAGTTAAATGTCACGCCAAATTCAGCAGTCAGAGTAGATTGGTTGTGGCACTGTGTCTAAGTAAATGAACGGCATGACAGCCATCAATCCGATACGTCATAAGAGTTAAAACGTAGTCAAAATAGCAGTTACGCAATCAGTCGAATCAGCATTGAGTAAGACACACTTGACATGGAGAACCGCATAAAAGCAATTTGTCTTCATCTATTTTGTTGAACGATTTTGGTCATCTGGATCGAGTAGTGTTCAGTCATGCTTCCCGTTGCTAGTCTGTTTCAGCTTAAACAATTCTCATTTGAACGTTTTAAAGCCTTTGCTACCATTTCTTGACTGTTTCTGTATTTGTGACAATTTGTAACTGGTTTTACACACACAATACCTCAATAATTTTATTCAAAAAAAGTGTATTGTGTACATCTGCAAATGATGGGTGGTAAAAGCTGATATCCAAGTGCGACTTGACCTAGCTTGGAAAGGGTTCCATACTTTGAATATGTTACCATGTCTTTTTAAACTTCCCTGTCTTTGAAAGTCACTTGGCAGGTCTTGTTAAATGTTCACTTGCATGCATTGTCAGAATTGACCTAACGTATGTGGTTCGTAAACGTAGGTTACGTACGTCAATCATACCCACTCATACCTATAATGGTTCCGATTTCACTCGAAAGTGCGGAAGCCTTAACATGTATTGACCTATTTCTTTTTAGATGTAACGTTCTATCTCACACTACTACTTATAGTATAATTTGTATACTCGTTGGAAAAACCACACAGCTCACTTCAGTTTGCCATTTCTTCTCTTTCTCTAAAACTGTAATTAGTGTCTGTTCATGGGAGTGAGCACAAAAACTCAACAAAGATTCAGTTAAATGAATGGTATAGAAAGATATATGCAACAGTAAGACAAACAAGAGAGAAAGATGAATTTGTTTGCACTTAGTCGGATACATCTATATGTATGGAAATATGTCTCTTTGTCTGTGTGTCCGTTATAGACGCTGAAACTGCTGGACCGATTTTGATGAAATTTTCAGAGAAACTCTAGAATAGCCTGTCAAGTAATCCTGTGAAATTTAGTGCGTTAGTATTCCACGAAAGTCGGGAAATTACATTTAAGCTATTTGTATGAAATTTATATTGCTTCAGTTTGCTGTTGAAAAGTCTGTTCAATTGGAAGTCGAAAGTCTGTCAAAATAAAAAAAAAAAAAATTATAATTATAATCAAAAAGTTTAACATACAAACCGCTTCATTTGTTCTGGCGCCTGATAATGAAACCAAAAATGACGTATATAACAAGGTGCTTCATTGAAGAGAATCAACCCACGCAGCAAAATACTGTACATATCAACAATAAAGCAAATTTCTTGCTGTTACGCCATTGAAATAAATATTTATTTTCTTTGCTAATATCAGAAAGGTAAGGTCTGATAGGCTACGCTAGTATGTAGTTACTATCAGTAATGTTGATGATAAGTATAATGTTGATGGTGAAAAGTGTTAGAAATTTGGTTGGCACGTGGTCGTGGCTTTTAGCTGACCTATCAACTATTTGTTACCTCATCCTCATGTATTTGGGGTCTAGGGTGAGCCTTAATTTACTTGTTTTCAAACTCATACTATATATTACAAAAATCATAAGGTATAAAAAACAACAGACAACAGTAGTTGAGCAATATTTCACGTCGACTTCAATCGAGATTTGTGCGCAGTAGCAGACACTCGTACATTCAAACCATGTGATTTATGATCATTAATTGTCTTTATTAGCATTCAATTTTATTTACTTGTTTCACCTTAAAAAATGTAATTATATTCAATTTACGCCGATTTCGTTAACTGGCCGAACACCATAATCAGTTAAAACGTTTAACTGGGCATTTATTTCATTTACGAAATGACTGTTTTAGCTTGAACGTCAAATCTGGCATCGCAAGCCATTAATTATAGAAAAATGAAAGGCGCAATTTCAGTAATAGAATGAATGACTAATGGCTAACGAGAGATAATATGAGCTTGTGTGTTCTTCGACAATTCGATTGGGTAAACGTTTTAAATGACGTATTTAAAAAACTATTCCTTCAGGTGTATTGTATTTTGGAAGGCCTTGACAAATTAGAAATTAGAAAAGTATTCTGCTGAGCTTACCTGTGCTGCAAAGAAAACAGCTTCTGAAATTCCTAACACCAAACTAGTAGATCGTGAGTAAATCCTGACAAGAGTATGGTGGGGAAGCATAAGAAAAACACCTGATGCGAAATTGTAACAGAAAGCTGATGACTGGGTAACTCAGAGAGAAGTTATTATAAAGATGTTCGCTCTGGGGTAAGCTGTAAAGAGTACGAGAAGGGCAGCGTGTAGAGAATATGTTTCGGAATCCTTTCCGATAAGACAAGGAACAGGACAGAAGATGTTATAGAAAATAGAAAAAATTTGGAAAAGTACGACAGTAGGTAAAGATAAAGAGCAGAGCATGCAAAGTACGCAGTGGTAAAAGAAGGTCGAAAGGAATACTGTGAAAAGAAGAAATTGAATTAGTGTAAAGGAATTGCTTGTAAGGGGCACAAGAGTGGGGGTGTGTACAGAATAGGTCACTAATTAAAAGATCATGAATGAGGTAACAACGATTAGACGAGGTGATGATAAATAAGATCAGGGTAAAATATTGGTAAAATCGGATGCCATAAAAAGAAAGGTAAAAATATAAATGGAGAGAGAGAAAGAAGAAAATCTTCCTAAATTGCTACATCGCCAGTATCTTTCTCTGTGTATGAATACACTGCAGAACATTAAAGAGTATTTATTCAAAAATATTACTTCCTCTTAATCCATTTGCCGCAATTGTAGAGCTTTGTGCAAAGCGTAATGTTGACCACACAAAAATAATGAAATCATGAAAGGTCGAATTATGCATTGATAAATGAGCAACGACAACAACAACAACAAATGAACATATAAAAAGGGACTATGCAGCGGGCTTTCAGTAGCTGGCGGCATCATCATACAGCAGTAAGATACAACCGGAGCTCAGCTCAGCTCAGCTCATCTCTACGAGTCACGTTTGGCTCGGTTCAATTCGTTGCGATTCGTTTCGGTGCGGTGCGGTTGTGGCGGCTGTCAGAAATGTTAACAGATTCAAAATGAACACAAAATAAGGGCAACTGGTCATGACAGCCGAGCATTTGCTTTTGCATTCATTTTGTGTTTTGCTTATTTGTTTTTTTTTTTTGTTTTTTTTTTTACTCGTTTGTGTGTCGGAATATTTGCCGCACAGGATGCATGAGCAAAGCGTTGGTTTGAGTTGTCAAGGTGAGGTGGGAAATATGTGTGGGGAGCAGCGTTTTTGCATTTAAAACAAAGCCGAAGCTGGCCGAATTCATTCAAATATAGAATGGCTTTTGAGCTTATGACGAGGTTGAAGGTGGCGGTGAAATAATGGCATTTGGTAGCTGCAGGCATTGCCAAAAAACAAAAAAAGTAAAAAAGAAAAAAAAGAACACTAACAATAAACCGAAATCTGCGCACACACATGCGTCGTCCAAAAAAGTACTTCCTTCTCGCACACAAAACCAGCCCTGCAGACGGCAGCAGGCAGAGCCAGTCAGCAAGACAGACACTAATTCGATCTGATAATCATGGCTCCCGCCAAAGGGCATGAATTGTAATTTCCTCTTTCGCGGAATTAACTGTCGGTTGTTGATTTTCTCCTTTCCGATGTGGTCTCCTTTTCGAGCCTTTCGGTGTTTTGAGGTCCTTCCTCGTTTCCTTTTTTATTTAATTTCTTTTTTTTTTTTTTTGTGGTGCAGTTTATTTCTGCAAACCGTTGTATTCGCTACCTCTTTTCACAATGCACAGGCAATGGCAATCATTTCACTGTAATGTTATTTTTTCGCTTAGTGTATCTGTCGACCCCGCCCTCTTCGGCCAATTCGTGCATTTCTTGTTGCCTGCAGCTTTTTATTGCTAAAATAATTTTTGCCTTGTTATTGCTTAATGCTTTGATGTTGTTGTTCTAGGATTAAATGTTTTTGTTGTTTTGTGTTTGTGCAAACAAAGCAATTTGGCTCATTCAATAACAATACCATTTATTGTGAGCGCTGAAAGGAATTGCGCACGCGGCTGCATTAGTGTAATATTCAAATATTAGTATAGTATTCAAATATTCTTACCGATAGCTCTAGAAATAATAGATTAATTTTATCTCAGATAACTGAAGGACCATACAATTCGCGATTGCTTTTTCGCTAGCTTTGAACTTTCTTAATTTCTTACCCCGAGATTCTTGCCCTAGTTTCTTAGCTAGGGTTTAGCTTTATTTAGTCTCTTTAGTCACTATATAGCTAACAGGAATATATAAATAGGTATGTATATATAGGATACCGGGATGTATGACCGCGTTTTATTTTCTCAACATAATACCTTATATCCCATAGGAATAACCCTTGCTTCTGGTCTTCCTATTATAGCGCCTAACATTGAAGCTGTATTAGTACAGAAGCACTGCTTTATGAAGTAATAAAGTTTAGGAAGCTTAAGAAGTTTTACCACGCCCTCCTTAACTTAAATACAAGCGCTATATTTTTTTTTTAAGTGAGTCTGTAGTAAATTTATAAAAAAAAAATGGACACTCATTTCAATCGATGACAAATGAATAATTCAATTCAATTTATTTCGCCTATAATAATAATAATAATTAATACTTTTTAAGACTAATATCAAATATAAGGTGTGACCCTTAATTTAAGGCCTTAAATGTAAATATAATCAAGGAAAAAGAGGAAAAAACCTTAAACTAGTGTTCGGAGTAAAACTTATAACTATCTTAACACTAGGCAACCAATCCCGAGAGACTAAGCGCGAACTTAGTTTTGGTGATGGTCGTTTGCGCAGGCTTGCGATATAATGGTTTTATTTAATTTATTTTATAAACATGCACTTAAGCATAAAAGTGCTAAAGTGCGCTTGTTGGAGCCTTGGTGACAATTTATGTGAGGTGATTTACAGGGTGGAAGTTATTATTTAGTAATTGTATTTTGTCTTTAATCCTTGAGATTCTAGCTTTTTGATGAAGGCGGTTGTCTGAATAAAAAAGCGCAGATTTAGTATTATTTTTAATATCTTGTTTTGAATTCTTTGAAGTTTGTTTATGTGGGTTTGTGCACAGTCACCCCATACAACAGAACCGTATAAGATTAATGGTACAAGTATGGATTTATATACTAGTAGTTTGTTTGTAATGGACAAGCCTGATTTACGGTTTATTAGTGGATACAGATACAGATCGGATACAGTTTACTTTGTCAATAGTTTTGTTGATATGTAAGTTAAATAACATTTTTGTATCTAAAAACAATCCGAGGTAACGGACGCAATTTTCCCAAAATATGTCCCGGTTAAACGGACGTAAATTTGAGGAGGGTAAAGAGCACGCCTTACGCTTCCTCGTAAAAAATATACACTTTGCTTTATCACAGTTTAACTTGATTTTCCACTTGTGATAATAGGTAGCTAAGGTATTAAGAGCAGTTTGCAGATTAATTTTAATATAGTTAAAACTTGCACTTGAACAGTAGATTGCAGTATCATCAGCAAACATTGAGATGACAGAGTTGTCGAAATGCGGAATATCAAAGGTGTAGATGTTATAAAGTAATGGCCCAAGCTCTGAACCCTGCGGCACTCCAGCCATGATAGGCGAGGGTTTTGATGACACGCCATTAACAACAGTAATGAAGGATCTGTCATCAAGAAAACTTTGAAGAATTTTAGTCATATAACCTGGTGTGTTGGTGATATGCAACTTGTGTAGTAGACCGTCATGCCAAACGGTTTTGTTTTCAAGGTTAAGCTTGACAAAACGTTTAAGCTTTAGAAGTGGATGGGTGCAACTGAGTTTTGCTCTAAACTCAAATTGTTCAGCCGGATGTATGGAGTTTGTTCAAGATGAAAGTACAGCCTTTTCTTAAGAATTTTTTCAAAAATTTTTGAGAAGCAACATAGCAGGCTGATTGGCCTATAGCTTTCAGGTGAATCAGGTGGTTTGCCTGGTTTATGAATAGCTATGCCTTTGGCCAACTTCCAAATAGTTGGGAAATAAGCTTGCTTAAGGCATGCATTGTATAACTTAGCCAGATAAGCAATAACCATTTTTGGTAGGTGTTTTATACAAATATTTTGAATACAATCAGGACCAGCAGCCTCTTTTGTTTTGAGCGAACTTATTATTGTATTTATCTCAGAGATTGTGATCTCGGTAAAACTGAAGGTCTCAGGAATTAGCGCATTAATTTGAAGTAAAGAATGTTCGACAGCGGTTTTAGTTGCAGCTAACTTGTGTTTGTCTTCAAAAATTTTGTTTAGTAGATTTGCTTTTTGTTCATTCGTGGCAAATCTCTCATTTTTGTAACTCAAACATGCTATAAACTGAGTTTTATTTATAATGGCTTTGGTTACCTTCCAGAAAGGCTTCGAGAGGTTATCAAGTTTCTTGAGTTTCGCATTCCAACTGATATTGTTGAAGTTAAAGATTTCAAACTTTATAAGACACGATTAAAGTGAACCAGCCGTGCTTTAAAATGGTTAGACGAGTTCCGCACCACTGTCTTTAAATGTCATTCCGTACTAAGAGGTACTGTTTGTTTGGATGTTAGTGGTAACATCTCGAAACTACTCATCCGATTTTAAAAATTCTTTCACCAGTATAATGATATGTTGCCTCTGAGTGTCATGGGCTGTTTTTTCTTAGGAAAAAGTTTCTGTTACTGTTTCTGTTATGCTTATTCTTAATTTTTGTATTTATGAGTTGTTTGCAAAAAGAGTGTGCGCTGTGGCGTAGCTAGGCAAGCAAGGGCCCCTGGCAAAAAATGTGAGACCCTATTTAAACTAAAATAAATGCTTTAAATGTGGAAAACTATTTAATCTTCAGCTTCTTAATTACTACTAAGTATTATGTGTAATGCAGCAGATAGTAATTAATATATAATTATAAATGTATAAATCTGCCGGATAGAGCTCGACCTGGATAGGACATACTTTTATTCCAATAAAAAGATGCGGTGGGTTAATTTTCAATATTGGTCCATACCAGGCGAGCGAAGTTAAATAAAATTTTAAAATGGGGTAACACTAACGGATTTCATTTTCCTCAACAAAATATAGACTTAGGCTGCAGAAATGCAATTAATATATAAAACTATTCTCAGTTATGCCTTCGCAAAACAAGCACAAATTTTCAAGTAGCAGCAATCAAATTAGGCGAAATTGAGCATAAACTTAAAAGCCCATATCGTTGGTATATTTATAAAAAATCAACATTTTACGAGAAGTTATAAAGTAATTTTCTTTAATTACTTAGAATTCACAATTGGTTTCATTATTTTGTGTATATGTAACTAGTTTTACATCCAATTCTTATAATTTGGAAGGAGTTTAACATTTTTTCATATTATGATATTTTCATATTATATGGCTTCACAGGTCAATTTTTTTTTTTTAATAATTATTTTTTTGTGGCTTGAAAAGTTGTTTCCATTTCATAATTTAATATTTTGGTGTTATTTTTTATTTAATTATATGTTTATAATTTTATAATTTTATAATTTTTTTTTTTGGTAAATCAAATCATGAATCATGCTGCTGCAGCTGTTGTTGTTGTGGTTGTACCTGATATTGCTGCTAATGATGTGACTGTTGTTGTGGCGTATGTTGCTTATTGCTGATACTACTGTTATTTCCAAGCATGTCTCAGGAGCTTATTTGCCTACTCGTGTATCTAAATAAATAGATTATTTTTATATGTATTGAATGTTTGGGTGAGTGTATGTTATTAATGAGCTTCAACAATTGCAATACTTAACTAGTTGGTTAACTGTTTTTTTTTTTTGTTTTTAATAACGCATTAGCTATTGCTAAGGACCTTAACTGTTGTGATGTGATGATACCTTTTATATCTTGGCAGATAACAATTTTTACCTCGATTAAGGAATTAAGGTTCTGAAGAGTTGGTCGCCGATTTAAATTAGTTTTAACTGTTTGGTTAACTGTCAATTTTAATAACGCATTAGCTATTGCTAAGGACCTTAACTGTTGCGATGTGATGATACCTTTTATATCTTGGCAGATAACAATTTTTACCTCGATTAAGGAATTAAGGTTCTGAAGAGTTGGTCGCCGATTTAAATTAGTTTTAACTGTTTGGTTAACTGTCAATTTATTCTAGCCCAAATCCGTGCTTTTGGGTAATAGATCCTAGTACACTTTTAAACAATATTCGTATATCTGCTCAGACATAATTCGTTTTTATTACCACGCCACGTTCTGCATTACACATATTTTTTTAACACAGACAACCTGACAAGCCTTAAAAAATAATAATTTTTCCATTAATAAGAAATTAAAAATCAACTCTACCACTTCAATTAAGCATCATAAATGTTTTTAACGAATTAGTCATAAAAGTCCGCCAGAGAAAAGCCACACCAAGTCGTGCCAGTTAAACTAGGCAGCAATAACGCATGGTCTAGTCGAGGTAATTATATTTGAAAAGCCAAAGGTGGCCAAACCCCCTCCAAAAAACACACACCATCCACTTTTATTGACTTGGCAGCAAAACTCGAGCAAAAAAGCGAAAGTTAAATGTCAAAAATATAGTTCGGCTGTGTAGTGGAGTTGGCCGAGCGATGGCGAGAGGAGCCAAATGGAGTAGGGTTAGTGTCGCGGAGAAGCGAATGCCGCTGGCTACTATAATTACAGTGCGTAGAAGCTGAGAACTGCGGCAATCTGTGAGCAAGCAAGCAAGCAAGCAACGAACCTAACACTAAACACAGCTTAAGAGTATGTCAGCCAACAACAACAATCACGTTTCGGGGGACTTTTACGACGAGTCTGTTATTAAGTTGATTGCATTTAAGGATAAGCGAACAAGTGAAGGTACTGATGAGAGAGACTGTTGAACACCCGCTCAGAAGATACTGCAGCTTGACTTGCCCAATCGAACATCTACAAGTGGGCGAAATACCCGCGAGAGTGGGCGTGACAAAGCGACTCATCATGACAAGAGTCAGTCCGTTTGGCCTGTTGTAGTTGAGGTTGGGCAGATGTGTTGTAGCTCACGATCAGTCAGTCGTTACTGAGTGCCAACTTCAGACTTCGGGTGCTGCAGCATTGATAGATCTTGATGCTGCTTTAACTGTCAGCTTATTTGACCATGCAGACGTTAATGGTTTTCGTACGCACCTCGTATGATTGCGCGTTGATATTCGTTTTGCCTTGATTAGTTTCTACAAAAGGGAACGCTGCTTGAGGGTGCGCCATGATCAGACGAAAAGAAGGTATTTTCCTCGAAGTAATAATCAATTCTTAAACCAATCAACATTAATCAGGAGAAATCATTCGAAACATGCTTTTACGCGTTCAATAAAGCTGGAAATAGCAATGACCCAAACGCAATCAATGCCAAGAGTCCAGGCCGTAGATACGCGTATAGCGGCAAATAAATTTAACTGCATTTAACACAAGCGCTTAATTAATCATAAATCAGCGACTTTATTAAACAGTAGCGCCAATTATGCCCACAACAACAACTGCAGAGATACACTCTCAAATTACCATAAAGCAACTTGTATGAATGGATGAATGAATGAATGAATGAACATGCCACAAATTCGCTAATTCGCTAATTCGCTGCCTGTGCCTGCAAACCAAATTGGCCAATGTTCGAATATGTTTAGCTTTTATCTAGATACATTTATAAGTGTGTGTTTAGTGGCACATTTGAAAGCTATGGTATGCATTTTTTCACTCTAACTCAGCGCACTCCGCTCATCCACAGGTCACTTTGGTCTTTGCTGCTACCACAACACAAGTCTCGAGTCGAATTGAAGCCGACTCATTGCGTTTGCATTTGCTAACACGAAATTATGACAGTGGCGAAAAAAGTACGTGTATCTGAGTATCTGCAAAATGCCAGTGCACATTAATTTCAAGCATTTATGGTTATTATAAAATGTTGAACATTATTCGAAGTCGATGTGGATATTTGTGTGGCGATATACTCGTATCGTACAATGTTTGTGAATAATGGTGTGTGGTATCAATAATGACCGCTGCTGCTGTTGCGTTGCAGTGCACAGTGGTGAAAAATTGTATCGAAAGTTCTGAAAAATTATAAAGAAAAACCAAGAAGAAGATAGAGAAAATGAATCTAATGAAAGAATCACTTCTTGACTTCTCTGCATTGCGACTGAAGTGAGATGGACTACGATCAGTTTGAAAAGTCGTCTCTTTCTTTGACTATGAATCGAAAGCAATAAAGTAGATTGTTTGTCTAGGATTTCGATTTGACAATCGTAATCGTTCAGCACAGTGGTTGGATAAGAATGAGTTACCACCAAGCCTAGCATTCATCAGAAGAAGCTTATGGCAACTGTTTAATGGTCTGGTGCAGGTGAGATTTATTACGAATTCATGAAACTTGGCTCAGTGATCAAACTGTAGTAAAAGTATACTGCAACAAACTGAACTAAACTGGGAAAACAGATCGACTGCACCATAACGCCAGGTATCACATTGCAAAAAAATGACTGCGGCAAAACTACAGGAATGGCAGTTCGAACTTCTTGAATGTCCACCATACTCAACAGACTTAGCCTTACGGATTACCATTTGTTTCTCTCAGTTTGGACAACTTTCTGGTAGCAAAACAATTTAAATCCAAAAACGCTGTCAAAATAAGCTTTCAGGAATTCATTGACTTCCGGCCGATAGGGCTTTGTACCACAGGCCTGAACATTCTTCCGCTTAAATGGCAAGAGTGTATAGCTAATATACTTTGATGAAAAAAATAACCTCTTGTCTTGCATTATTATGTAATGCCAACAAACTTTGTTTTCATCTCTGCAAATTTCAACTAGCACAATACAATAGAATACGGCCACTTGACTCTCAAGCTCTGAGGCTTGAGGTGGCAATGACTATTTCAATACTCTCAATAAACTCGATTTTAAACTTGGAATTTGAAGAAAAAACTGTAAAAATAATTTTGGACACATCTACTACGACTTTGAAGTTCTTCAAAATATCTATCTTGAATTTAAATCGACATAAGGTTAGCCTTTGAGAAGAATAAGATTGGGTTTGCAATCTCAGAACCTTTGCTGTTTTCGTATTTTCTGCTCGAGATTTTGCCATTCAAACCACTGTGCAATCTCTTTAATTGGACTCTATCATTGCTTAGTTAATCATAGTGCGCTACTAAAGTCTGAGCTTTAAATAAGTTTATTAGCAGTTCTTGTACCAGCGCAAGCCAACAGCCAATGCTGAACAGTGCACCTGTTGAACAGGCGCGGCTGAAGTTGTTTTGGTGAAGAAAATGAAAAGGGCCTCCGATAGAGCGTGTACATTTCCCTGGAATACTTTTATTTATAATTTGCACTTAAAAAGTAATCGAGAACTCCATAAAATAATACCTTTAATATAACATTAGTGCAATATTTAGCAAAGTTCCTTAGATTTTGCGCTTGAGAGTGGAAAATGAAATAAAAGGGGCAGCCAATCCAATCCAATGCAAACCAGAGACTCAACTTCTATAATAACTGTGTAGCAGCAATACACGACGGTTATGCTCGTGTGAATCGCTCGAGTTTGAGGGCATGTTCGCCGTGTACGGCCAGCTTAAGTTTATAGTTTTGAGAACGTTTTTTTTATTTTGCTTATTTCAAAATTCTAAAATTAGTGGACTGTATTGCTTGATTATAAGTCTACGGGTCAAAATGAAGTTCTCATTAAAAAAAAACTTGTTTGTGTATCTGTAGGCCTGAGGATTACTGTATCATATATTTCCTAATTTGATTTTGACATTGCTTACTTATTTAAAAGTCTTTTTATTATTTTACGTGTATAATTTTCCTCTTCCAATGTCTCGCACTGGCGCCACCTACGCCTTAAATCGACACTGTTTACATTCGCCGGATATCTGTGCGGAGGTAGATGCATTGGGAAGTGTACAAAAAATTATCAGCGGAATAGTAATTGACATAAACATTTTAATTTCACGATATTGCCAATAATTTTGCTGTTTGGCGCCTCTGCCCCACATGCAATTACTAGCTAACTGGCCTACCTGTTAACCACCTGATGTGGGCAGGGGCTTATTGGCAGCTGGTTTTGTGTGAGCCATAAAGATTTAAGTTATGGGCCTGTGTGGAGGTGTCGAAGCGCGTAATCACAGCGCACTGTTAAATCGGTGCAAGCCGCTAGGCAGAGACAGTCACACACACGTTCACAGCTGGCGGGGTAAAAGGCAAATTTATATGAATTTCAGAGCGTGCATAATAAGTGATATAATTAGCACATTCAAAGTATTTTGGTTCGAGGTCCTTTTTATTATACGGCAGCACGCGCTTTTGCGCTTTGATCTGCACTGAAGTCGGCTCTGTCTGATCTTTAGTCATTCGCAATATTGACAGTTCGAAAAGGCAAATAAAATATGCTTCCAACTTCGATTGATATACTCGCAATGCTGTTGTACCTTTTGTATCTTGAACAAGCGTATAGAGTAAATATCTTTTGTTGCTGTTGTTTTTTTTTTTCTTTTCGATTCCGGTTCAAATGCTCGCTGCTCTGCCCATTCACTCACAATTTCGATTGTTTTGCGCAAGGCGCACTTCTGTTGTGGCTACCGAATTTCTAAGATACTTTTTTCTGTTTGGCGTAATTTTGGTTGTGAAAAGATTTATGTGCCACACAATTATTGGCGCATTCGATCAAAGACTTTTTGTATGGGTTTCCTTGAAATTGATTTCTGTATTATTATTGATGCCGATTTTGGCTTTTGTTGTGTAGATTTTTCTTTTCTCCTTCTGCAGTGTTCTGTTTAGATGTTTGTATTTTTATTGCCATTCAATTCAGTTTAATTCATTCATTTCATTCTTATTTATTCAAAATGAATCGATTTCGCATTCAATACAATTTTATCGTCGAAGCACTTATTTGCGTTTTACATTTGAAATTATTTTGCATATTTTAAGACTCTTTCGCGAACGCATAGATTGAATTTTATGACATGTTTACCACTCTACCCAATATACATAGAAGTATCTTCTTCAAAAGTCCTCTCTAGTATTTTAATAACTCATGTCTCCTGATGTAAACAGAGCTACATATAATCGAACTTATTCCAATGATTTATCACTGCTTTCAAGATGCTTCCTGAATAGAACAGATTAATGATTTGGAAATCCAAGTGCTACTGATGTGTCTAGAGCCGAAACGGGTAATATTGTTAGCATTTTAGGAACCACTAGCAGTTTATCTATAACAATAAGCAATTCATCGCAAACTGAAGGAACTGCACCCTCTAAAGTTATTGAAAAAGCAACAAGAGCTTGTCTATACAATTATCTTTTTTGATAGACCAGGAACAATCAAGATACTTATATATTTGAAAGGAAGTTTTAAAAGCCCAGAGTTCGTTTTAGCACACAACAAGGTCACATTGGGTAGCCAGTCATTGACGTATTCAAAGTAATAAGAACGAATTTGCGAGGCTTGATTCTCGCCACATTCTGATAATGCCAGTTATAAGTCCTTCATCAACATTACCTGGACCCAGATAAGGAAGCTCAGGAAGCTCTCTTCTCGACTCTGTGTATGTAAAGTAGATTACTGTCAAGCGAAATTGCTTTTGTACCTCAACGTTTCATTTACTTGTTACTTCTGTAGGAAGCATAACGCCGTCATAATCCCCATACATTTTATTTTAAGTTCCAATACCTGTGGTGGTCACATACATTTGTATGTAGATCAAATGGTTTTTGCCTGATAGGGTGGTTGATTAACCTGCCGCTTTAAGTCCTTGGTGATGAGAGTACCATCTGGCGTCGTCAAGGAAGTACGCCACCTACCGGAGGTTGGACATAATGACCATGACCATAAATACTGCTTACAGTGGGGTTTTGACCTAAACCTCTGGGAACGGTAGCGATAATGCACTTCCACTAGGCTTACTTCTTAACTATCAAGGTTTCTTGTCTTCTTTAATGTTTTAATGCATTGGACTGTTGCATTCTATTCCGAATTCTAAGTTATAAACTTTATTTGAACAGTTTCTAGATATAAGGAATGGAAATATTAGCACCTTAATTTTTTTAATCAAACTCTCTGATCAAAGTGGCTGCTTTAAATTATTTGTTGAGTTGTATGAATATATTGAATTAAGTTGCATTTAATTAAGGTAGACTACGTAAACTTTTAAATGGATAGCCCGCAAAGCTTTTAACTAATCTGAGTCAATCAATTGAATTTGTCTCAAACAAGTTGAGTTAATTAACGTTCAAAATCAAACACACTCGAAACCGCAGCCACAGAAGGCTAAACAATTTAGTGCTGACAAAAACGCAGGCGATCACTGAGCGCATCCATCGAGCAGAAATTAGGAGCACATTCGCATAAGCCCAAATGCGAATGGTAAAAGTTTATTAATGCCAAAATGATGAAGTCAATTAAATTTGAAATTATTGCCATTTGCCGAGATGAATTGAGTGGAGTTGAGTGAAGTTAATTTGATGTGCTGCAAGTCAGTTCGATCTAGTGAATGTGACTAGCTCATTAAGCGCGCAAGTGAGTTATTGAGCGAATAAAAGAGTCAGTTAATGATTGACTGACTGAGTGGCTCGCTGTACATTTTCGCAGTCAATTAGATACTTTTTTATACGGCGCTTAGTTACCTGCAGCTCGAAAGCGATTTCATTTTTATGGTCAAATTTAATGTTTGAACCCAGTGGGATGTGCGCTTGTTGTATCTGCATTTGTGCATGTCTGGATTTGAGTGTAACTATGAGCGAATGTTTGTGAGTGTGTGTATGCCACTTAACGCACGTTCACGAAAATTTATGAACTCAAATTAAATTTAAATTAATTAGTTTCAACTCGAATCGAATGACATAAAAAAGCCGTAAATTAACTTAATTGCGATTTATTTCACCAAGCAATTCGATCGGCGTTGCTCGCCTGTTTTATATATTTTTTTATTTTATTGTATTCAATTTTTTTTTTTTTTTAATCAAGCACTACATTTTTGTGTGCTACTTAGTGAAACAAACAGCTTAAAAAAGAAGCTGCTTAACACTTTCTTGTCGATCGCATAATTAGCATTGCAAATGCGTGCGCGAGTCGCATTTGAGGCGCGCTGAGTTGACTGCTTAAACAGTTCGAAGTGAGCGCTGAAAATGAAGCGAACAAATATTTTATGTTTCACTTGTCGTCATTTAATGCCATAAAAATGTGTATGTGTCTTATTAACTGATGAAACCTTGTTTGAAACGAAAGACAAACACACAAAGCGTACTACTCTCAAACAAAGCTGAAATGAGTCGAACCGACTTTGTTTGAGGCAACAGGCAACAACTGCTGTGCCACCCATCTCCGAAACTACCCGCAGTTTTGGGGGCGTCATTAATTTGGGTATCGTAAAACCCGCAATATGTCAAATGAGACCACACAACGTCGTAAAATGCAAAGTTTATGGGTCTCGCATGAATTTATTCAATGCTTCGCTTCCACTGCGCCCAAAGTCGCAGACTCAGAAGCTCAAATTTACGTTTCGGGTGTTATTCATATGAATCGAGTGTATCGCAAACAATCGCTAACAATTTTGCTAGATTGAAAGACTTATGCTATGACAAATATTCGTTGCGTGCCTGATTTGCCAAGTTCAAATTACTGAGCTCTGGATTTTATTATAATTTCATACACAATGCTTCATACACAGCTATAGCCATATTGGTAGCTCAAATTGCCAACATTTAAATACATTTCAACCAATTGCATTCACAACAAATTCATACTAGTTCCTGTGTTGTCAACTTGCTTTCCGCTGCCTCATACCGCACAGCCAAGCCACATCATTCATGCGCCCAGCACTACCGCCACCACACACAATTCGCGAGGGCACAGTGTCTCAATGGCGCCGTAAATTATGTTTTATTATGCAATAAAGTCAACCATAAAAATGTTGCAATAAATTAAATTAACTACTAAAATGCTGATTTCAACTTTTTTGTCTTTTTTCCAGCCGCCATATTCAGGCATTCCGTGTCGTTCAATCGCCCCACCACCACCACCCTCTGGATTCATTTAAAAAACAACGCTCCGTATCTGCATTTTACACAAATTTTATTTCGCTTTTCCTTTATTTATTGCGTTTTGCATTCAATAATTTTATGTTTTTCCTGTTTTTCAACGTTGAAACAAAACTTTTTTTGCTTCGCTGCGCTTTCATAAATATTGTGAAAAACGTAAAATGATTGCGTTGTTTATTGGCCGTAATAAGTTTAAGTTTGATTTGATATTGTATCCGAATATTATATTTATAGCTAATTTTAGTGAATTCGCTCATTTAGTATTCGAAAAAATAGTTCACCTTTTCAGCAGGTTCGTAATAGCGAGGCAGAGTATTTTGATTACTGCTCCAATAATTGTATCTTATAGGCACCATTGGGTTGATACGAGTCTCAGGATCGTTATGATTTTGTAGACTTTGCAATGTGTTGTTTGCTAGATTTAGGACTATCACGAGTGCCCCTATTGTTCTTATGCCTAAACATCCTATCTAAGTGTCGATATACTGTTTAACACTTTTCAGAATACTACAGTTTGCATATTGTTATCAATAAGGCATCTGATGTTATTCCTTTCCACCCACTCTTAGGTTTTACATATATTTTTTTTCATCACACCATTTTGGTTAGTCCTATTACTCTTCGATGCTTATAGGCAACATATCCGTACAGTACATAAGATTATATATTACGAGTATATATGCTAGATTTTGCATGAGGTTTTTAGATTTGATAGATATCATGATAGATTTATCATGAGCTCACCAGACACTCTACTATCTATGCTATCCTTAGGACTTGTACATTTTCTAACAATGTTCGTGGGTTTATTTATTAAGTTCTATATAGGGCTACCATGATCAAAAGAGTCATGAGTGATGGGAAATTGGTATATGGGTATGACGTAAAAACCAAAGCCCAATCATTCCAATGGCTAAGACTGTGATAAGCACGCCTAGGTCGGTTAAGGTTTTGCTCACTATTTTCTTCGACTACAATGGCATGGTGCATTGTGAGTTCTTGCCAGAAACGAACGATCAATAAGGAATATTACCTTCAAGTTAAACGCCCTTAGCACAGAGCAACTCGATAAAAACGCCCCGAAGTGTGGAACAACCAGATATGGCTATTGCATCACTGCAATGCATCAGCTCACATGTCATTACTTGTTCGTGATTTTTTAGGGCAAATGAGGAATCGTAATCAATACAGCGAGTCAACAATGTATTGGGCACCTGTGAACTTTTCATGTTCTCGAAATTAAAGGAAGGAGATTTACAACTGATGAAATAAAGACCACATTGCTGGATGATGCAAGCCTGAAAGGAATAGCAATAGAAGGACAGTTGATTAAGACGTCCTATAACTACTTCTACAGTTGATGAAAATGATTAATTGGAAAATTATACATTTGGGCCATAATTTGTCTGATTCGCTGGTTGGCTGTAGCCCTGCCTTCTTTGCTATTGCAATCCCAAGTACGACGACTCAAGTTTGATTTTTTCCAGACATTATTTTAATGAAGTAACAATGCAATAAAGGCAGCACTTTTAAAGAAGAAAATGTGAAACTCGTGAACTAAAAAATAAACTTCAAATGACAAAGTAAAAAAATATTAAGAAAATATTTTAATTCAAACGCGGATCAAGCTTCACAGCGCAATTCAACGCAATGAGCACCGAAATATTTTACTAAATTAATAAATTCAATAATTTACTTAAATGACAATCAATGACATGCAAAGCTACTACTGCCTTATAAACAGAAATGGCATTAAATATTTGAACCATGAAGTGCGTTGCCTATCAATTTTTTTCTTATTACTCACATTGAAATGTACCTATCACGTGAGAGTCAAAGGCCTTGTAGCTAGTAATATCTGTAAATAATTAGTTATAGTAGCATTATCTCGATTAATGTGTTACAATTAAGTTTAATAATAAACAAGAAAAAATATAATGTACCGGTCACATAATTGGTGCTCTTAGTACTTACGTTGCACAATGTGTAGTGGGGTGATGTTTATACTTATATGGTAATGTGTGTGGCCTTAGATATAGCCCATCAATTTCGTAAAGTAATTATCTAATTAAAAAAAATAAATAAATAAATAAATAAATAGGACGAAGATTACAGTCAGCAGAGGGAAGCAAACACTTTTTGGCACATTGTTTTATATATTACATATAGACGAAGTGATCCACTTCAAATGTACTTAATAATCCAAAAACAATTAATAGATAAGATCGGAAGGGTACAAGCTCTTAATACGTCTATGTACTGTTTTTTAGGATAGAACTTTTCGTTTCTGGGTCAAAATTTGCCGAGTACTAAAATTTTATAAAATTTCTAATAATATTTAATAAGAAACTAGGATTCAATTTTTTAATAATTTATTTCTTAGTCTTTGATTTTAAGCAACTTTAGATTAAACCGCTGGTATAAGAACAAAACAAAAAAATAAATAAGTAAATAAATGAGTAAAGAACAAAATTTGTTTCGGTTCTACCCAGCGGACTCATAAATTTTCGCACAAAAAAATTGTTCTTTTGCCGAAGCATTTCACTTTATTTAATTATTTATTATTTTATGTGACTGCGTTACATGTATTTAATTTTATTTATTTTGTTTTAATTTTTTTTTTTTATATTTTTTTTTTACAAAAATTAACATTGCCTGCTCACCGTAATTCGATTTGAGTACATTTTCGTGTTAAAACAAACTTTGAAAAAAATTGCATAAAAACTCTGGCCTAGCAAAATTTGATTTTATTTAATTAAATAAAAATACGCGAAAATTTTTTTTGCTGATAGTCGAGTCAGAAAAAGCCATTACCAGGACTTGAAGCGCGGCAGACTTTTTAAATGTTCATTTTTTATTATTATTTTTATTTGCTGTTTTGTAATTTTCTTGTTGTTGTTGTATGTGCGGCATATGCTGATTGAATCCTGATTTATGCGCTTACACAAATTTAATCCCATTAAAGAAGGACGCTGAAAAAATGTAAGCGACGCCGACAAGCATTGCGAATAGGCAAACATGCAAACAACGCAAGCGGCAGCCCTAAATTTTATCAATTTTTTTTTTTTTTTGCAAAAATGATTTTTGATTATTTGTGTGGCTGTGTGTGTGTGGTTATATGTGGTTATATGTGGCTGTGTGTAATTTAGAGGCAACAAACAATATGCCGACAAGACAGGCATAAATCTTGATAACTAATATCCTGATGCGACGCACTCATGACATAAGACCTACAAGTACCGTGTGTGTGTGTGTGTGTGTGTGTGCGTGTAACTCTGTGTGCTTAGTAGAGTGTATATATGTTTATTTGCACGTTCATAAATAATCACGCTATCAGTACTACTCCATAGGCCATTAGTACTATTTAATATCAGCACCACACGTAGTGTTGATGACAGGACGATGATCGGACACTTTGAAGTGTTTTTTTTTCCTAATCGAATTTTTATTTGTTTCTTTTTTAATTGCATACAAATGCTTATCAAAATAATGCTGTGTTTGAGTTGATTGAATGCTCCTATAAACCGACGCCCAATGCATAGGAAAACGCTGAGTGCGCGACAGGATGTCAGGGCATTGCAATAAAATTCATGGCAACCAAAGCCAGCATAAATCATTTTCATCTTCAGTTGAGTTCCTTCTACTTTTTTTATTTATATTTTTTATTTATATGTTTTTTTCCTTGCTTGCAGCCGACGAGAAAACATGCACAAGCGCTGTTCTTATCCTTGTTGCTGCTCCCTCAAGCCCTGTGTTTCGCGCTGTAACTTGCCAGGCTTCGTTTTTGGTCCTGTTGTGTCTACAACAAATGACTGTGGAATATTTATAAGCATCATAAATTTAATTTATGTCGCCGCGTTCCCCGCCGTGCACGTTTATTGTGCGGATAATATTTGTGCCCACCCTTCCTGTCAGTCTGTCAGCCGGTTTGAAAGGATGCCAACACCCCAGACCAATGCGCCTCTTATATTTTTTGTGTTCATATTTTTTGCGTAATATTTTCCTCCGCACGATTTTTTTGTTCTGCCATTTCGCACACTCTCTCATGCACACATTGCAAAAAGTAGTGCGAAAATTACTTTAGTTATATGCCTTATTATTTATAACCATAATCTTTTGTGTCGGGTAGACGGTAGAGGGACGCGCTGAATCGCACATTATTTATGCACAATTTGTTGTTTGTGGCATTGTGATTAACGATGATAAATGTTTAGGCTTCAATTGTTTATCATTGTGGCAACACTGGCGGTGGAAGGTCCCTTGCACAATTTGACATGCTTTGACGGGAAATAGTGTTCCAGGGACATTGTATGAGAACCTTTTGTTTGTTTAAAAAAAAGGTGGTGTCGATCACGTTATATATCTATCCATATATATAAAATTGGAAGTATATTTTTTTGTTTGTCCTTTATGGACGCCGAAGCCGGTGGACCGACTTTAATGAAATTTTCAGGGAATCTTTATAATAGCCTTTAGAAGGTTACTGTGAATTTTGGTACCAAAAAATAGTCGAATTCGCTAAATATTAAGACCATTTCAATTTTCAGTTGCTTCTCAAATTGTACAGAGAATCTGAGAATTGAGTTTGCGGGCAGAGCTGCTTAAGCTGTACAAAGTCGAAATGTTCAAATATTCGAATGAAATAAAATCAAAAAAGTGAAGAATACGAAATGCCACCAAAATAGTCAAACACTGGAAGAAGTTCAGAACAACGTCTGCTGGGCTACGGTGGTTATTTTTATAAAACAAAGTGGCAAACAGCGTTTGTTTTCCTCTGCTTCTCGCAATTTGAGACCAATTTAGTTGCTTTTGTAAATATAGTTGATTGCGTTATATAAATAGACTATGCTTATGTATGAGCAAGAGAGAATGTACGAAAATCAATCGACAAAATAAAATGATTTATTTTAATGATCAAGCCAAGAAAATTAAGTTTAGTCACAGCGAGCACCAGATCCTCGAGCATGCAGTATGTTTTAATTTTATAAAAATTTTTTGCTACTAGTTTATATGTCTTGAAGTAACCTGTTAGACTTTGGAGCACAGCTCGCACACAACGGAGTTTTTATTAAATGAAGAATTTAGTACCAATGTGCAGACCACATCAAAGCACTAATAGGCTGAGACTTATGGGAAGCTATCGTTTTTGTAGAACTGGTAACAATAATAACAATAAGTCTGCAGATCATTATGAGTGGAAGAGAAAAGGAATATGTCTTAAGATGTTCTTTCCTACCTAAGCTCAGATGACCCAACTACCGGGATGAATATCCATGTCTTTGACTTCCTTCTGTTTGGGACTTAGTTCGAGTACTCTTAAGCAGATGTTATAACGATCGAAATCCTTTAATGAATATTAATGCCTTTGAATTACTTTTGTTGCTATCGAAACTATTGAATATCTTCAACTTAACCCTTGTCCATTTAACCTATTCGAAAAAGTGATTTGTGCCTTAACTGGAACTAAAGATTTAAATTAAAAGTCTATTGAATATTGCACAAGAAGGGCTGTATGAAGAAGGGATCCCAGTTCTAGGCTCCTTCGACTCTGGTAACTAAAACATTAAGCGTATTATTCAAATTGAAACGTCTTTATTTATAAGCACAATTTTTGGTATTGTTAAGGAAGAAAACTTAAAGAACTAAGGGTAGAGTTGGTCAATCAACAGTAACAAAATCCAAGCAGCAAAGCACTTTCGAGGCACGAACACAAATCAACGCTTTAGTGGTGACCGTGATGACCATGATGTTCGAAGCCACCTTGACCACCGTGAGAGTGACCATGACCATGTTCCTGTTTCAGTGAGAAGCTATGTGAGCTAGTCTGTCCATGGCCGTGCTCGTGTCCATGCTCATAACCGCCATCGTGACCACCGAAGTCATGACCACCGAAGTCGTGGCCACCGAAGCCGTGACCATCGTCGTGCGTTGCCGAGTGCTCCTCGAATTCAACATGGCCACCTTCGTAGCCGGAGTGGCCGTGGTGTACAGGCACGTGGTGGTGTGTGGGCTCACGGTGAACCTGTGCCTCGAAACCCTTGTGCTTGTCAGCCGTATAGTGGACAGTTCGCTTGTGACCATCGGCATCAATCAACTCATAGTGTCCAGTAACCTTATGGCCGTGACGTGATTCGCTGTGCTCCTTGACATCACCGGTTTTCTTGTCCTTAACGCCGTATGTGAAATCGTATTCGGCGTGTCCGTCGTGATGTTCCTCATGACCGTGTCCATGACCATGATCGTGACCGTCATCTTTGGAGACCAGGTGCACTGAAGCGTGACTTGTGGCGCCACCGCCACCGCCACCGCCACCGTGGTGCCCATTGTCATGCTCGTGATATGGCATAGCCGTTACGGCAGCCACCGCGATCAGTGCACACAAAGCGAAAAACTGCGTTGAAAGGAGGAACGTATTCAGGTTACTCCTAAGATCTCAAACCCATTTGGAAGTGTGATAGTGACTTACCTTAAAGGCCATCGTACTTCTGCGAGTTTACGAGTTGATTGTTCGGGATTTTGCTGTTGTGTCTTAGAAGATTGTAAGACTTTGGCGAACTGTGCCTATCTCAGTTTTTGCGTTCGCTTTTATAGCGCCAGAAACCGGGCTGCTGAAGCTGCAAATGGTTTGCAGTCGACCTTTCTCCACAGCACCATGCCACTTTGACCTCAGCTAAATGAGCTCATAGCAAAAAGACTTTCGAAAAAACACAATCAACGCCTCTTTTAACAGCTTAGTGTTCATTATCGCTAAAGTTCAATACAACTAAGGCGTTGGAAATTTTATGAGATGGAAATAACAAAGCTTTGGTTTTGTGTTCAGTCGGGAATTTAATGAGGTTATTTAGAAGTTGTAATTATTCATCTACGCTATTTGATTTTACATCCTCACCTTAATGTTTGCTTTACTTGAACAGAAGAGCAATCAAATCTGAAGTAGTTATGCCGCAGACCGGACTTCATATGAAGTAAAAGCTTATCTCTTCATAAGTCAGACTCGGCAATTTCCTTCATAGCTTATTTGGTGCCCAGTAATCCTTTCACAACTCCAAGCTTGAAATTACCGTAATATTAGGGTATTACAATGGCTTCTTTAGTGTTCTGTCATTAGTGTCAATCAATTTGAACAAAGAATTGCTCGATTTAATTTTGGTTGTTTACAACTTCGAGGCTTACAGCTTCGTGTGCTCTCCCAGCAAAATCTTCATTGCAGAGCCAAGCAGTAGTTACTGCAGGAAACACATAACTCATCGAATGCTTTAATCAACTTGAAGAAATACATTTCAACTAACTGAAACGCATTAATTCAGTACGACTGCAAAGAAAAGATTATAATCGAACAAGGGTTAATCCCCTTGGTCAATTCCCTGGTGTGCTTGGCCCCTCGCTTAAACAGAACCACAACTCTTTGACTTGAAACATAATTTTTATTAATTTAAAATAAATCCCAAAGCAATAATTCATTGTAAGATTTACTGTGCGACAATTGCCAATTTAAGGCAAGTTTATGGCCAACAACAAAAACGGCAGTCAGCAACAAACAATTTACAACAAAATAAATTTAGCATAATCCTTGAAGTGCCTACGACTTGACTGACTACAAAGCGACCAATCTTCCTTCGACAAGAGTAGGAGACGCGTAGTTGGCCCGAAGATTTATATGCCAACAAAATGTTGACTCGTTGACGTCAATCAGCCTGACAAAAAGTCATCACAATTGCAGTTGGCAGCACTGGTAGTTGCTTGGTTGGTTGGCTGTTTGGTTGTTTGGCTGTTTGGTTGGTTAGTTCGCTGGCTTGTCGGTTGCTTCTTCACTAGCGTTATCGGTTGGCAGTGATGGTGCGCTGTTGTTGTAGGTGATGGGATGGTAATGGTGCGGGGGTTGGCCCCTACCGAAAAAAGCGCGGTAGTCAGTCAAGTTAGAGGCCGCAACAAAAATTATGGGATGCATGCATTTATCCAGCAGCAAGCCAACAAACGAGCCTAAAAAGATTGAAACTGCCTGCCTTCCTGCTTGCTGCCGCTGCTGTCGTCATCGTCGTCGTATTCATCGTCATTGTCAGCGTCATCGAGGAAGCCGCGTTGTCTATCAAAGGCAATATGGGCTTGACAATGGATGGATGGATGGATGGATGGTTGGATGGTTGGTTGGTTTGCCGGTTGTTTGGTTGGTTGATTGCTTGCATGCGATGAAGGTACAAAGCCGTCACTCAGCGATTTTTTTTGGCCAAAGTTGTCAGTGACAGTGGCGGCGGTAGTAAAAGTTGAAAAGTCGTTGCGTAAATCCGCTAAAATGTGCATTTTTCACATGAGGCGCATGCTGAAGGTTCGATACACCGAGAGAATTCCAATAATTCCAAAGAGACCCGTGTTATAAAAGTGGATGTACAACCGATGTAGTGGTTGAGTATCCTGCTCTAACCTTCTCAGAAGCTGATTAGAGAATCAGAGTTTACTGCCTTGATTCATGGACGTTTGGTAGGCATCTCGTCACTCCAAGAACCGTGTTAGTTAAGTGCCTACATTGCTTGGATTTCCCTACTAGTGGTATGTAATCACTCCCCCTCACAGAAAGGGATTTCGTTCAGTGCATCATCACTTGTAACAATTGCCGCATCTTCATGTTCTCGCTGTTGTCGTCATCGTCATCGACGTCGACGACGTCGTTGTTTGCGTCCTCAATGTCATCCAACGTTTTTGTGGACACATTTCGGCTGCTTGATTACTCATGTCAATCAAGCTTCCAAAGAGCGACGACATGCTGTCAATCTTTGTGTCATGCCCGGCAAGTTGTGAGTCCGCATTGGTCTGGTCAACGAAATTCTCGAAGGGAGCGGTTTTAATCGGCAACTCGCCGACCTGCTGACGACTTGACGAGCTGAATTGAATTGCTGAGTTCCTGCTCAACTGACGAGCGGGACGGCTGAGACTTGAGTGCGCTGTTGCTGCATTGTATGTAAATTGGGCGGTCGTTTGCGCATTTGAAGTCCTGTCAAGGGATAATCAACAGTGGCACTGACAGTGACAGTGGCAGTAGCAGCAGCAGCAATCGACTCAAGTTGCAGCAGCAGAATGCAGCAGCAACTCATTATGCAGACGCATAAAAATTTTGCCTTTGTAGCCAGCCATCGCCGCAGCTTACCGCCGACAACGTGGTCTTGATCGTGTTCATGTTTCTTGTTCGTCATCGTGTAACGAGTAAGAAATACTGCAATGTACGATAATTTGCAACAAAAATACCTACCACACCCGCCAAGCCCACCACATCCGCTAGCCGGCCCAACGAATTTTGACTCCCTCTGCGAGTGAGGCCATCACATAAATCCTTCGGACCTGGCAACGTTCAACGTTGTCCGAAATTGAAAACGATGTTGATGTTGTTGACAGATATTCGTTTGACAGACCGTCAACTGTCATTCATTCTTGCCTTTTAGCCCCTACACAAACACACGCCATCGAACTCGTTCGCTTCTGCCCTTCATTATCAACATGGATGTGTCTGCTACTATCAACGATTGATCGCGACTCGTTGTCGTCGTTGTCGTCTTCGTCGACATTGTCGCTGCTGCAATTTGAGTTTTGCTCAGAAATTATTTAAAAATATTTAAGGGTTTGGCTTGCACGGCTGTCCGTTAGTGCACTGCTGTCAGTTGATGTATAATTTTTGTTGACATTTCCTCGGAATTGCGCATTCCTGTGTGCATTCTTTGCATTTAAGTGATGGTCTCATTATGAATTTCTGATGCTCTTGGCTTGTCTTCCATTTCGACGTTGCACTTGAAGTAGAATGTAATGAGTTGAGTATGATAAATTCACTTGCAGTCGAAGCTGATTGGCATTTGAAGAGTACTCCAAAGAAGTACGCGTAGAAGAGGCTAATGACCTCGATGTAGAGGGTTGAGAGATGTAGAGCTTTTCTTCGAAGAGCTTCACTGCTCTCTATGATTTTGATAGTTGCCCAAAGCAAAGTAGCAACTCCTTATATGTACGAGGTTCGCAAAATATGTATTTCAAAGTTGAAGCTCATTACGACTTCTGTTAGAGCTGTTGAGACATTGGGCAAGCGAAAAGGCATCCAGTGGAAAAGATTATAGACAAAACGTCATAGGAAAAGCCCAAATAAGGACAATTTATTAAAGAAACAACACGGAAAAAATATGCAGAGAAGCAGAACAGTGGAGTTGTAACCTCTGAAAAGAAGAACCAATTTTAAAGATACGGCAACGGCAAAATAGACAGTGTATTCCGGAAGTCTTTTCAATAAAAATCGTTGCTAGAAATCATCAACTGGTTTTTGTTAGTGGAGCGAATTTTTATTCATATGGAAACGCAATCGATCGAAGAGGGAGTTGACAACTGAGCACAACCAACCACATCGAGTATGGCACTCATCTCATAATTTGCCACGGCTTAAAGGAAGAAAGAAGTATGGACTTCCTCAGCGCCACCTACCTCGAATTATTGAGTTATTTTCATGGTTTTAAAAATGCTAAAATTCCGCAGAAGTGTCATTATCGCAGTTTCCCCTTACTTAAATCAGTGTGCTTCTTCAATATGGTTCCCATTGTTACGAATTCTATGAATTCACCAATTTGCTTCATAAATGCCTAGGGATCACTGGAGCTATTGGATGTGACAACGATTACAAGCACAACAATGAAAACGAATAACACCGAAGCAGCGTAATTTCGTTTCTATGATAAAAATCAACAAAACTTGTCAACACATTAGGAGAAATCGGTGAATGCAATCCAACAACCGAATTGCATTGAAGCAATGCGGGGAGTATCAAAGGCAAAGCCAAACCCACTTGAGTAGCGTAGTAGAACACACGCTTCCCTGAAATTATGAACACGACAAGACAACATAATAATTTCATTTGAAACAAGAACTGGGACGTTCGTGCCCCAAGTGCCACTCTCTCGCCCGCAGTGACAGGGAGTGACAGGGGTTGTGTGTTGAGCGAGCGCATTAACATAGCAGAGAACAGATATTTTTTACAACCTACAACATGAAAATCAGACAACAACGACATTAATAAAGTCGAGGATGACGTCGACGAGCACGATGACGATGACGATGACGATGACGATGACTATAATAATATCAACAACATTATCATTATTTATTATGAAAAGCGAAAGACACCTGGAGCTGTAGCTGAAGCTGGATGTCGACGTCGATGTGTGCGCCCAAAAGTGGACAACTGCGTTGAGTTGAAATGACAGCGAATGGTGCAGATACAGATGCAGATGGAGATGGAGATGGAGATGGAGATGGAGTTGGTGCTGATGATGATGTTGCCACTGTTGCTTGTTGCATATGCATGACAATCGCGCTATGACACCAGCTAAAGAAGGGCGCATCAAAGCAGCAGAAGATGACAACGATGCTAGGAAACAAACAAAAAAAGCAATGCGCTGACTGCAACACTTACACTTCTGGATGCTTGTGCTGTTGCCGATACTGAGAAACACAACTTGAGCATGCCAAGTAGAGAAGAAGTTCAGATGGACAGACAGAAGTGGGACTCACTTAAGAGCCAACTTCATATAGTAAATGTGAAACGTGATGCCACTTTTGGGTGACAGGCAGCACAGCACGGCTTGACTTGGCCTGACTTGACTTGACTTGACTTGACTTGACTTGCCTTGGTTTGGTTTGGTTTGGCTTGGTTTTGTAGCCAGCTGAACTTGACTTCATCATTAGAGTGGCGTACGAGCGCTAACTTCACAAGAACTGGTTACAGTTGCAGGCAGCCAAGCTGGTTAGGCTGTCGCAATGTCATCATCTTGTTTGTCGTTGGCGCATACAGTTTGTCATCGCTAGCTGGCTACCCAACAGAGCCCCACTCAGCCCAGCACAACCCAACTTAACCCAGCTTGGCTTCTGTGCTGCCTTCTGCGTTTTTTCATTGGAATTTTTCTTCTTGCTTGCCGGCCGCCTTGAACATGGCTTTTGCCTTGGGTGCTCACTAGTTCAACATTGATCACTGCGCTAGTTTGCAGTTGATTTTACTACGTGCGTCTCCTGCTCTTTCTACACGTATCTCCTGCCACAGCACCCTTTTACCCGCATCATTGGCGACATCGTCGTGTTTTACAGTAGTTGATAGCCTCGATGGCTCTAAGCGACATTTTGATTAATGCCACAGCGCTTCCTGTTGCTGCACAGCGCTCACTACGTGGCGCTGTCTGTCGCCGGGTTCACTTGAGTTAAATACGAGTTTCTTGCCTCTGTTGTGTTGCACAGAAAGAATTGTCTGCCTTTGATGTGTGATTAAGCATGTTAATGTGTTGTTTGCTTGTATTAGATATTTTAATGTCACCGCGTAGGCAAATTAATGTTCAGCATTTCTGTATTTGACTGGGTGTTGTGCGTTGGTTTGCTAACCTTCAAGCAGGGAGCAGGCTATAGAAGGAATACGAATTGAGGCGTTGGAAACGCCAAGGCTCTGATAGCCCTTCAAATGTTTGGCTTTAAGTGCATATATATCGAATTAGCTCTACTGGTAGCAGCAGGCTAATCAGTTACACTACCAGACAAAAGAAAAAACTATTCGATTTATGTAAACACCACAAGCCTTGGATAATTAAATTCAAGAGACTTGTGGGAGGCCCTACACTCTTTAATGAAGTAAAGAAGGAAATACGAAAAATTGAATCAGCTCTGTTGAACAACCGAGGTCTTACAAATAACTGGATATAAGGAATCACAGAAGTAGTCTCACTGAAAGGGCTTCAGTGCCTAGTTCTTTACTTAGTTGTCTTCAATTCCCTCGGCTTTCATTTCGGTGTTACGGCTTAAGTGCCTTAATTTAGAAGTCTCAACATTAGGGCCTCAATTCAAAAGCATAGGCTTGGAATTCTTGGTTTAAGTATATAAATTCATTAGACTCTGTTTTAAGGCCCAATTTTAAGAACCTTGTTGCACCATCTCAATTTAGAACTCTTGTTTTTAAGGTCCTGATACCAGGGCTTCGATAGGTGGGCGCTACCGAACAAATAGTTAAAACATTATTGAGAAAGAGAATTAATATAAGATGAGCATGTTCTCATAGCCCTTTAGAAGTAGTAACAATTCGAGCTACCATCCCTTCTAATACTCTGTGTTTACCACTTCCCAGTCGCCAGCCCACACTGAACGGCAACCGCACTGAAATTAGTGCCCACCAAAGACCACATTCAACTTGCAACTTAATTCTAAAACAATTAAAGCACCACAAAATTAGCCTCACATAAATCACGCAAATTAATTAACACCGAAATGGTGCATTCTGTGGCGCATTCCGTGTCGAACTGGACTCCGGCTCCAAGCGGGGCGACCACATTAATTGACCGACTAATAAACAAAATGCGTGGCATGCATTCATTAACGCCAACAACAACAGCAGTAAATATTTCAAATAAATTTGAAAACCACATTTACAATGGGCTAATCGATGTGTGTTTCAGTGGAGGTACAGATTATTAGACATATGCGACACACTGTCTGCAAATTGCCAGGCAAATGCGCAAATAGCAAACAATTTTTTTTTTATTTATGAGAATTTTGTCATTTTTTGTAATTTATGGGTCACATAAATTGCATTCATTGTTCGCACACAGTGGTTGCAAATCGCATGCACACACAATGAGTAATCTGTGTGCGTCAGGTTGCATGTCCATAACTCATTACTCTACAGGGAGAGTGGATGGGTGAAAGTGGTGTACTACTTTAAGTGCTGGACTGACAATGAACAATGAAGCTACTTTGTTAGGAGACGATAACTGCAATAACTGAGACTGGCGACCACTAGAGAAAGAGCTCTTTGCATTAGAGGAGCTAACTGGCTAGTGGTTGAGAATGGAGTAGCAATTATAAACCCACACTCGAGCAGCCAGCTAATTTTACTAGGAGTCAAGCTTTTATTATGGTCAGTTGGTGAGTTGTAAAAACTACTAGTAAACGATTCAGAGAGCTCTACCTTACCACACTCATTTTTCTTGATGCTTCTAAGAGTTCAGTCTTCTTCGACTCAACTGATTGACTAATGAGTTGTTCTCTTTTAACCACAGGTTTTGACAAAGGTATCTCTATTGACCCTTACAAAGTTGTGTTCAAAGATGTTATTCTTCCTACCTTGGCAATCTTATTGAGTTTACTAAGTTCTTCTTTCCTACTTCGCCAGTTTTGTACTTCCAACAATAGATCCCACGAAAATACGCTGTTTTTGATTGGTAATTGCTTACCCAAATTTTGCCCACTTGCATTTATCAGTTCTATTATTTCCTCAGCGGTATCCACCTGTCATTGCAAGCACTACCTTATCTGCAAAGTATTCCCGGCAATTTTACCGCTTGACATACTACAAACGACGGCAATGTCGGTTTGCATGTGTTGCTGTTCTCAGTTGAACGACGACAACTTGCAACGCCTTAAATTACGGCAATCCATTGCAAGTGCAAACCGCCATCAACACTGGTGCGGCAACATGCAATATTCAACATGCAGCACACACACACGGCATCCATAAGTCTTGGTCAAACTCATCCAATGCAACATTTTACCTTTCAACGCGTACATTGCCAGTAACAACAACGACAACAACGTTGTTGCCCCTCATCGTTGTTCTATGACGACAATAAAATATCACCAGCAATTGGCAACGCGAGCAAGCAGCAAGCTGCAAAAACCGAACGCGCGTAGCCAATTCGCAGCCGAGTTCAGTGTTAACAACACAGAAAAAATATTGTTTGACTGTGTGTTCGTCTGAAGCGAGGAGGAGAAGAGCAAGAGCAAACCGAGTGCAAACGTTAAGAAATTGTTGCAATTTCAAACGAATGGAGCGCAGCAGCAACGGTGCGAGCAATGAAGTTAGCTGTAATCGGTAATTGCTTTCGTTCGCTACTGTAAAAGTGTTGTTGTGCTAGTTGAGTGGTACGAGTGGACAATCAGAGAAGAACAAGTGTGGTGTGTAGGGAAGGCGAAGGCGCTTGCGGTCGTATAGCACAGTTGCCTTACTAGTTGAGCCTTTTGGCTTCTTAGGCGAATTGGATTGTAAGATGAAGTGCGGTGTGCTGAGCTAGGCAGGTGAATTGCATATTTACATGTGGTTTTTTTAAGAGTCTGAACTGACAATCTGCGTCAATCGAAGGCTATTCATGTAGTCTCTCAGGTATACCGGCTATATAGAGCTCACTCGATCACCCTGTCAATACAGTGCAGTTTTTACATATTATTACTATGCGAGAATAAGTTGCATTAGGCAGACTTCTAATTTCCCTGTCTATATGTCGATTATTTTCTTATATATTTTTATATTAAGGTGACGAGGTTAACTATTGCGTCTCAGTTATCCATTGCATATGCTTTATGGTATCCATTGGCTGCTTGTAGTTCACTCATCACAAAACCAGCGTGTGACACATTTCTTCCCACTTGTGGTCAACTTGAACGTTATGGTGTGATATTGTGTATGAATCTGTACAAATACTTTCTGTATGGATAATTAGGTTCCTACTTATTTCCTCATGGATTTCTCCATCTTTTTTACTGTCGGGTTTTATATTGATTGCTAATATTTATGTCTACAGGTATCATATTTTCTATGGTTCTCGTTAGAAGCAACATATGTATGTAAATCTGCGCATAGTTTTCATAGCACTGTGTCGGTATGGTGCCAGTTCTTCCTCCTCTGCGTTCATTAAGGCAACGCGTATAATAGTGGTCAATTCATGCCCTGGAAAACATTGATATATTTTCATTCCGTGGCTATCTACTTATATTTGGTAAGGTCCGACATAATGAATATTTACACTTGGATGCTTCTCACTTGTGTAGAATAAATGGAATCTGAACCTTTCTTTGTTGTATAGTTGGATCTTAAATTATTATGCTTGTAATGAGCATCGAACCTGGGTTTTGGCTGCCACCACGAGGTCAACTATTTAATTCATGTGTCTTCATTTTTTAGGTCGCCTTCGATGATACCATGTTAGTTATACAAAAAAGCGATGAGGCCATGTGAAGGTTGACCAAAACCTGCATGGGACTGCATGTGTTCAGACAAAGAGCAGTACAAGACGAGAGGTTTGATCTGTGCATATTGATAACCGTTGAAAGTACTCAGAATTCTAGAAAAGTTTCAGAAAAATTTTAGCGAAATAAACTAATCTGGACACCTTATCTGTACATTGTCACTGTTACTTACTCAGACTCCAGAGTTCCGTTCTATCATATTGTTGACCTTACCAGTATTTGTATCAACAGCAGAGTGCCGTCGGCTCAACCAAGATAGCATTATCAACCCGATAACTTGCGCAAGTCTTCGATAAGAGACGCACAAAAACTCCGTTGATTACAAAAAAAATATAAATAGTATAATGTTTAGACAATTATAAATAAATAATAAATTAATTAATTTATAGATAAAAATAACTAAAAAATTTATGGCATCCTTTGTTACATGCGCAACAGCTGATTACAGTTCATCGAAATTGGCAATCGCACATCACCAACGGCAGCTTGCGCATCACTAGCATTGCATATTACGAACAGCTGTTTGAGATGGCTGTAATTCGGTGTAATTTTGCTTTCTGCACCAACGCGATGCCGATATGCTGGTAAAACGACGAAGCACTACAACACCATTCACCTGGTCGATAATTTCTACAATTTCGTACACTACACCTTCTCCCGCGCTGACACTGCATTTTATTTGGTGTGAGTTTGCAGAAGAACCCAAGTTTCTAACGCTTGCTGCATTTTTCTACTTTTTTGTTGTGTTTGCGCTCCCATTTACCACGACTGTTTGTACTACATACTCACATTTTGTTGTTGTTATTGTTAGTAGCTCCTCAAGTTGGAATCGTAATTGTAGTTGTTGTGGTGGTTGTTGTTGTCGCTACTGTTCTCGTCCAATTGCTTTGACCAAAAGTGCTGACAATTGTCGGCAATTACGTTGTTATGCGTCAATTGCTCTGCACCTCTTCCTGTGCCGCTCACCAATACAACAGTCGTCACACTTTGTTCATCACATACTAGTAGTTTAAATGTTTTTTTGCCTTTGCGCCGCTGTTAACATGCCATGACAACATTGCTTGACACATTATGACGGTTGGTTTGTTGTTGTTGTAATAGTTGTTCTTCTCGTGCATTTGATAAAGACACTTGGCTTCATCGTGAATGTTCTCGCTTTAGCGACAAATCACTTCATTTTTGTTGTAATTAAGTTTTTTCTGTTCTCATTGTTGCTGCTCCTACCTGACTCTCTTTAAGCACACTAAATTGTTTATTGCTTCTGCTTTTTACAAATGCTTCTGTATTTTCACAATGCATTCCTTTTAAATCATTAATGGCTTAGTTGACGTATGCACTCATCTGTTTCACCTGTGCCCGCTTCCACTTCTCGATTCAAAATCAACTCACTCTGTGCTCATTCTTGTTCTTCCTTCATATGCTTTTAGCTTTCTTATTGTTCAACTCGATTTAATGTTCTCTTCATAGTTGCACATTAACTTTATGACTGCTTTGGCATTTACAGTGAGATGTGTTAATTCTTCTGGCATTCGATATTTTTTTCACAAGCATTTCGCATTAAATAGACTACGTGTAAAAGTAGCTCTGAAAGGTGTTTTCTTCAAAGCAGTGCAACTTTGTTCGCGTTATTGGTATAATTTAAATGTCGTGAGTGTTTACCGTACTTTTTATATAGTTTTTAGTTTTAATTGACGGTTTATTATGAACATTATCAGCAACAAAAATAGAAGACAGTTTGAAATGCATTATAGTGTAGTAATGAAATACAGTTTGGCGGTCTCTATGCACGGTAAGCTTTATGTGAACAATGCTGCTAAAACTGATTGTCTATGGCATGTTAATTAAGTACTTATTAAATGAGCATACTACTACTTTCCTTGTTAGCATTGTCGTGAAAATATATATGTACATATGTATGAATTCGTGTATAAATACATGAAAACCAACATGAAAACCAACTGAAAATCATTTCGTCAAATTGATTTTATATGCCAGATGGATTTCGAAAATCAAAATAATCTTATCCCATTTTGGCCACATTAATGACGCCGGCCCTGATTGATAATTATAAGTCCAGAAAGTTAGAAATCATTGCTTTTCCATTACATTTAAAATTAATTAATTCACCTACCTTTTCACTCGCCCACAAAGAAATCAAATCATTAACGACGGCATAACACAAACAAAAAAATGTCGAAAAAAATAGGCCTAAAAAGTTGACATGTGTAATCGGCGATTTTGACTTATATACATGTATGATGACGCCATGTAGCACAGCCACATCAAGACTCCAAAAAATGTTTTGGCCGCTGCCGCCAATGTGAGTAGTGCCGACGTAGCACGTCGATGTCAGTGTCGCTCGCGGCTTGTTTGACTGACCAAATGACGACGGCGGCGTCAGCAATCAATCAAAAACTCTGTGTGCGAAACAAAGTGATGGTGAAACAACAACAACAACAGCAAAAGTTCTCAAACATTCATTTCGCTCCCTAATTCACCTCACCCAAGCAGAAATTGCTAGAAGCATTTTCTGTTATTTGGCCTCGTTTTGACAGCGCGTCGAACACAGAATTGATGCCTAAAACTTTTACAGTGCAGTTGTCCAACGCCTACGGATGAAAGCGAAAGAGCATGTAGAGCATATCGCTTAATGGATGCGTTTGGTAATCATTAAAAATTAATTAATAAAAAAAGGCTTAGAAAGAGAAGCGCGTTAGAACAGATAAATATTCGACGCCCAAAAAAGCGAATGAAGGGAATAAGTGGAAAATATGAGTCAATAATTCAATTGAGAAAAGCGATCGATACAAGTTGTGAAGGAGATTAGAATAGCAAGATATGCCTATGTATGTATAAAGCTATACTCTATAAAGTTTTAAGCTGAGCTACGTTCTTTCTTTACAATAATTTCTCTCCTACTTAACAAGCACAACTCTTCTCATTAAATAGTTCTGTTCCATTTTATCACACACTTCCTCCTTCTCTCAGTCAAGCGCCTGATTGTTTCTTCACTTGTCCTACACCAAGTCAAAGTTATGCAAAGACTTTCGTTTGATATGGCTGTCCGTCTGTCCCGAATGACAATCGATCGCGCTTGTCGATCGAAGCTTTTTCAGGGCACCGCAAAAAGTTGCTTTTGTTGTTGTTGTTGTTATTGTTTTTGTCATTGATTGATCATGTCGACCGATCAAAATCCCAACTCGCCTTTGAACGTCGATGAGCCTTGAAATTTACGTTGGCGGCATCGGCGCCGTTCGATTTGAACTCAAAGTCGCCGTTGCCGTTTTGTCCAAGCAATTTCAACAATGTGACGTCTTCCTTTGAGTTGTTTTTGCGCTTTTAATCTTTGCTTGTGCGTTGTTTTGGATACATACTTTTTGCACTGCGATAAATAAAATGAAAAAATAAGATTGATTGACATCGCTGACAGTTTTGATCGATGGTCGTCAACAGTGTGACTTTTATGAAAACTTGCATAGGGGCTTTTTTACGAACCACATAATTTGGTGATTGTATTGATATTCACGTAAAATATGAGAAGCCTTAAGGCTATTCTAATTGGAATAATTTAAAAAAAAAACAGTTTGAAAGGTGCTGAGCAACACAGTTTTGTCGTCACTCAGAGTGCTGCTAAAAGTGTTTCAACCATTTGAGCATAGATAAGCTTAAGACAATTGGAGTTGTTTGATAGTGTTTGATAAAAAGTTTGGAATAAGCAAGAAGGAAACGATAGATTATTTCCGATTAAAGAGCTTAAAAAGAAAGAAGAAAAGTTACGGTTAAACAAGAATTCCTTATCTCTTGAAGCATTGAAGAAGTAATTATATCCCATTCGTAATTTAAAAAAAATTTTTTTTTACCAATAAATTAGCATAATTTTACATTGCTTTTGAAGGCGTTGGCATCTGTTCTTATTTCAGGTTAGATTCTTATCTCAATAGTACATGCTCTCTGATTTGGTAGGTCTTCCAATTTATAAAAATTAAAATTGCAGCATTGGAATGGTATACGTACAATCAAAAGTGCTAAAAAATTAAGTGTTTCATTATTTCGCATTTCTAACAATGCTTATCAAATCTTCTCCAGCATGCATTGTAAGAATTGATTGTGCTAAGTTGGTAATGATAGGCAACGTACATCGAGTTCGTACCAGTTTAGAGGTCAAACCAACGCGCTGCAGCGATTGTGTCCGTTCTGCTTTCTCTCTGCTCCGCTCACGCTTTTCACACTCTGCTTCACAAACCTCATGCTAGCTTTTTTGGTAATCGGCAAATCTTTCTCACACATACTATTCAAATTGTTTGGAGCATGCATTGTCAGACTTGGCTTAAGGCATGTGGTCGATAAGGCTACAATCATAATGCTCGTCAACACGAAGATGAAGACGAAGCACAAGTTTCAAACTATGCGGTACTGATTTTAAAATATAAACGCTTGGTATTCAATGTAATTTTTGTTTCCTTTATTTCTTTCGTGCGTAGCTTTGCATTCGCACAGCATATTTGGCTTCCACTATTCACACGCTTTGTCATCAGCTGCCTTTCCGCGTGCACTATGTTCTTAGCCTAATTGTAGGCAACGTAAGTCAAGCAAGTCGATGCTTAGCTATGCGGTAAATAGTTTATCCTATGTTTCTCCTTATCAATATTGATCTTACGTCTCTTCCGTTGAATGGAGTGTCTTGCTATTGAGATCTTGCAAAATTTCATACCCAAGTGCGCAAAAGTAGTTTAAATTAAGAAGAAGAAGAAAAAATAGATTGAATTACCAGTCTAAAACCTCAATAGATACACACTTAAACAAATTTAATAGACAATTGAAATATCAATCAACGTCAAAGATATACGAATGCGATCGATTACATTTCATTCGAAATAATTAATTTTTAGAGGCGGCTAAAAAAGCAATTACGGACGCATTACATATGTACGCTTTAGGCAGTCGAACGAGGACAAAGGCACTTTGTGTTGGTGTTATTGAAATTGTTTGTACATTTATGTCTACCATGAAATGTATCTAGATGCAATCGATCAAATGTGGAACACAGGTAGCTGGCAGATGTAATCAAAATTATATCAAAATCAAAAGAATTCATGCAAAAAATAATAATAAAATAAATAAATAAAAGAATTTGATTTCGTTGTCAATAGCAGAACGCACAACGACAAATGTATCTCTTTTCCAAGTATCTTTTTTTTTTAAAATAATTTTAAAGCGAAATTTGGAAAAACACGCACCGCCGCCGACCATGACAGGCCACAAAATTTATGATTAATCACAAGATCGATGAGCAAATTACGATTATGACAAGAGACATTAATCTGAATTTTTTTCTCATCTATTTTTTGTTAGCGCGTTGTCGACGTCATTGAGTTACAGATACAATATAATAATACGCTTTACTTGGTCGCAGCGCAATTCACGCTTGGACACGCAGCGATGACAAAGCGTTTTAGCGCATAATTATTGGCTTTGAACAAAAACCATGGAACAAATGGAATTGTAGTCATCCCGGGGGGTTTGAGACCAAAGAATACCGACCAATCGACATAGCGCGCAACTGATCATTCGACAGCCATTGTTGACCACCGAGCTCTTGCAGCAGCTGCCCACAGGAAATGCTACTTAATTTTATCTTTCAAGTTAATGTCTTAAGTAGAGATACTCGCAGCAGCAGCAGCAGCAGCAGCGGCGGCGGCGGCGGCATTGGATCGAACACGAATGACTTACGAATTGTCATTAATGACAATTGCTCATAATGACTCGTAAGGTTTGTGTTCATTCAATGGCATGCATAATTTGCCATTTACATACATTTATCAAAACGTCTTGGCGCTTTAACAATGCCGACTACCTACCAGATACAAATGGGCTTGCTGCCTTTGCGCAGCTACTGCAAGTTATTGTGCTATGAATAGATACGTTAATCTGCCTTTTCTACTGTTGCTCGAGTCGCTTTTGTCGGTGGAATTGAAAATAATCAATTAGTGTACACGTATGCTTTTTGTCATAATAGACGAGTTGAGTTAAGTAACTTACTCAAGCTTCAAGTCATCACGTTAGCCATGCTAATTAATATTTAAACAGTGAGAGATTAAATAGTGGAAGAGTGCTTGACAGAGATTGACAAGGCTGTAACGAACTGATTTGGTAACTTAGTTGTGGTTGCATAATCGAATAATGACATTGAGAGCAAGCACTTCATAACAAGTTAAAATTGTTGGATCTATCCTTGAGCATCTGATTTATTACTTCGTAGTAAGAAGACATAGCGTTTGACTCTCTGAGTAGAATACGTTCTTTAGCCTCGAAAGTGTTTCGCGGTTTCTCAATCACAGCCAAAATACTCTACCTTGGTTGTTGAGAGTCTACTTACTTGGTTCAGCTCCTATGTATTAGGGGCTTGAATTAATTCTGGTCAGTGACATCGAATGGTCTACGATTTCCAATCGTGTAGACCAAGGAGAGCCAACCACATCGACACCGTAGTCCAATATTCATGGTCATAAGGTCATGCTGTGCATATGGTGACATCAGCAAGGTGTAGTGTATTACGAACTTATAAAGCTGAAAGGAATTGGTTTCGCAGATGTATACCAACGTCAATTGCACCATTATGAATAGTGGTTTCTTGCTAAAAAGTGCCAGCAATAGAGAGCAACAGACGCAAAGTCGGCCACAAAAGTTGTGAAGGATACACAGTTGGAGCTCGATTGGGAAATTCTGCCGCACCCAGCGTACTCACCAGGCCTAGTGACTTCTGATTATCACATGTTTAGATCCATGCAGCATGGCTACATGGTTGCAAAGTTCTGATGTAGTACCGAAATCGATGATTGGTTCGCTGCCAAACCACCAACGTTCTTTCGACGCGGTATTGCCATATTGCCAAAAAGGTAGAAATAGGTTGTAGAAAATAATGATAAATATTTCGAATAATCCAATATTTCTCAACAAATTACTTTTTACAAAAAAAAAAAGACCAGAATTCTTAGGGATTTTAGGTTGATAAAGTTGGAGCATAGACATTTATTGTCTAAGATGTTCTGAGGTGATCTTACTTATAACGATGGACTTTCGCTAATCTCACTCCGACTACAGTTTATTGACAGTTTCAATCTAATATAAGATCTGCTTGTTCTTTTCTAATTCAACCATCTACCTCCCTGAACCAACTACATTTCGCTCTCTCTCAGTGTTAGCCAGCCAATCGATTTGACATAGCGCTCGTGCATCTCTTCAAAGTAACACAGTACCACTGCTTTGAACATATCCTCACATTTTTAAGTCATCTCAAATGCTTCACTACAAAGCCGCATTTAAGGCTCAAAGTCCCCCTCGCCATTGCGTTAAGTATATTTCAATGGATTTCAATTTGTAACACAAAAAGCAGTTGCGGCTCGTATTACACATACCACAATGCAGCAAAATGAAATTAGTCAAGCATCTCATCATTGTATCTCTCAGTCATCTGTCAATACAAACTACTGCCGAACCGTTGATGAACATTATGCGACAACAGTTAGACAAATAGTCAGCATTGTTTAGCTTATCAGGCACCATCGGAAGCTATACAAAACGCTATGAGTACTCACACTCTTATCGGCCCAATCAGTGGTTGAAATCGAAATTGTGCAACGTGAGACAGAAATCAGAGCACAATGAATGCACTCGCCACTCATGCGAGCTGCGTGGCATCGGATTACCTACACAATCTCTCAATGCTACCCACTTACCTGTCACAAAGTAGCCGAGAAGTACGAGTAGAGCGCAGAGCGAGCACGTCAAAATTCACTGGGTCGTCATTCGATTTAATGAAAAGAAGTTGTGAAAAGTGAAGCGCCTTGCTTTGTTGCGATTTTCTGCAGATTAGTTGAAGCCGAATTTATCTGATCTATAGCCAGTGGATGGAGGCGCTATTGTATGATGTGAGCACTGCACGTTGACAGCTTCGCTTCCTGCGCTACGTTCTTTTACCTATCGCTGATGTTTATCTTAATTCATTTGTTTTCATCAAATTACAAAATTGCGTGTGATAACAATCAACAACACACAGCGAATTGAAAAGGAAACATTCGACATTCAAAAGAAAAAGTCCTTCCCTACCATCAAATTTAATCCGCATTGAATGTGCGCAGAAAACAAAAAATAACAAGTACCCACCGAAGTTGTAATCCCTCAACATTGACAGGGAGTGGGAACTGATGGTTTACTGATTTACTCGTACTCGCAATCGCACTCGCAATCGCACTCGCACTCTGATTTTGTCTGTGTTGAATGCTGTCCATCAAAGGTTTGCAATTTTACGCATAACGAGCGATGATGTACGGCTGATAAATCTTGTTTCCGTGGCGGTACAACTCGGTACGCTTTTAAATACGTTAGGTGCGGCAGGCACAGTGTTGTGAAATATGCTACAGAATGCTATGAGTTTGATATTGTAAGATGATTGTTCCTTGAAATATGTTTAATCAGTACCTTCTGCGACTCATAGTATAAATTTATGTACTGTTTGGTAAGCTTCTCTCAAAAGATGAATTTTTTCTTTGTGGGCCTTTGTTTCTTGGGCCATTCCTAGTATATTAGCGACAAGTGAATGAGATCCCAACTATCACCATATATCCCAACAACCTCATTTATTAGATTTACCTTAAGAGCCCCAATTAGATGTTTGCAAAACTATGTGGATATATTTCAATTTTGACTCTCAGTCCCACTAGTTCTCATAGAAATTCGCCTTATTTTCCTATTATTTTTCTTTGAGTTCTGTAATTGAGGATGTTTTATTTTCATATCATATCTAGATGTGTATATCACCAACATCACCAACTGGATTCTACAAAGTGCCCCAATAAACGGCAACTTCAATTCTTCGTTTCTGTCATTTTGATCCGAACTGAGATCCGTAGGAAAATGCCCATTGGAATTTATAACATTTACTGAACAGCACTACAGCTCAAGAATATGCCTTCTATATTATTTCTATACAGTTCTATCAAAGAGAAAAGAGCCGATGTTTGGGGCTTGGAGTTCTCCACTGTGTTAAAAAGGTTTACCATGCTTTGACTATGGGCTCCTTTTCAAATGTGTCTAGGCAGTAGCTCTACTCAACTTGCGCAAATTTCTTTACATTCTCCCCTCATCTCATACCACTGTGCTGTGAATGTCTAATACTGATGCCTTTATCTCAGCACTAAGTAACTGTCTGTCAAACACTCATCCCGGCTGTCAGTTGTTGTCTTGTCGTCGTGGTCGTAGTCATCGTCATCGTGTTGTTGTTTTGTCAGTTGGCGTTTGCTTATTTAATGCCTCAGCAATTATTTTCATTTCAATTTTCAATTGCTTAGCAATGAGAGGAGAACAACCACAGACCCAGAGCACTAGAGTTGCGCTTCAACTGCGAAAATTGTTTGCTTCTCTCGTTGACAGGCTTAAGCTGCCAGCCCCTGTTGTCGAGCATTGCAACTACGAGTACACGAAAGATGAAAATGAAAAATGATTTCTCAAAAAACAGGATTTGCAAGAAATGTTTGTGTTGCTCTTGCTCTTGTATTTGTTGATGATTAGCCTCGTACAACATGTTGTTGCTAGCGTCTGCACCAGAGGTGTGAGCGCAAATGGGTGTTTCCCGCCGCCTCTGCTGTTGAGCTATGCCAAAAAATGTTGCTCTAAAGAACTTCAAATGCGGATTTATGCCAAACTCTTTTGGAAAATGTTCGTTCGTCATTTCCTTTTGTGCATTTTTGAAGATGTGAAAACCGAAAATAGAAAACCGCAGGCTTTGTTTGGGAGAATCTTTTGTCTGATTTTTCTACGCCGGCACTCTTGTTAGGCTTCAATGAAGTGCAGTTAGTACTTGTTTATTTAGGCTGAGTGCATTGTTGTGTTTAATTACTTAAAAATAATATTTTCTGTGGCTTTGGGAGAAGGCTTAGCAGAGATAAAGAAGTTCTGGTTTTAGTTGCTGCAGTTGCAATTGGTGTAGGCGGAGTGTTAGTTCCGGTGGTCGTTTTTACTTGAAAAGGTCATTTAATCCTCTGCCGTTCACATCTTAATGGCATGAGTGGTGTCTGCCCCATAAATCATGCTAATGTAGGATTATACATAATAGATGTGACTTACTTTGAATAAAATAACTGAACTTTATGCGTATTTATATAGAGTTACTACGCCTCATTTATGAAGCAGGTGTTGGCAGACAGGATTTGCGACCATTCGGACAATTTAGGTGAGCACTCATATTATTGTGCTTCAGACAGATTTAGCTAAGTAGTCTAACAAACCATTAGAGTTGCTGAGCTGCAAAAATAAAGCCGGACAACAATATGTAATATAGAGCGAACATACGGGCTCTTTCATGTGTTATTCAACAACCAGCGAATATATTCCGAATGTATTCAGTTCCTCCATCTTCCGACAGTGTTAGGATAAATTTATGTGCTAACACAGCCTTGTCCCACAACGCTTTGATGGGTCTTATATATTACAATTATCGGTGGAAGCAGCTGAGATTATCATGTGTGATTATGCCATATGATTCAGAGTACAAAATGTGTCCTACCAGTAGCCTGGTGGAAGTATTATAGACTACGGTTGCCCTCCTAGAAGTCGAGGCTTCAAACCCACGTTGGGCGGAAATAAATTTTCAATTTACCTACGGTTCAATCATTATATCACCACCATCAGACGATCCTTGGCGGCGCCAGTCGACGCTCCCAGCACCGAGGACTGGAAGCGGCAGGCTAATAACCCAAGCTATTAAACAAAAATTATTCGATATATGTAACCGCAAGTCTTAGATATTAAAAAGAAAAAGAAAACTGAAGAATCTTATGAAGCCCCAATACTCCCATGAACAATAAATAAGGATATACAAAAAACATTCCATAGGTCAGTTAAGGAAGTAGACTCAACTAAGCGAAGTGAGCGTCCGTCGGGCCAAGTTTTTGGGTTTGGTATAACGGCGGTATCACCGTATTGCAGTTTTTAAAGCTTCCATTTATAATAGTGTTTTTGTGAACTTCCGGGATGATGTTGTTATGGTTTTTGAAGCAGAGCACGATTATCACAACAACAGTACTTTCTATGATTGTGCCATATTCGATTGTTGGCAATAATCGTCGACAGAATTTAGCTCTCCAATAGGTCTGAAAAGAACAAGCCTTAACTGATTTTGGAGTATAACATAGGGAATGCATGATGATTTTTTTTTTGTCTGGTTGAATTACAATGTATAGATCGAATTGCTTGGTATTCTCTTGGAATTTTTTAAAGTTCCATGGGAAGCAGTAGAATTCCAAACAATGTTCCCACTTTACTACCGATAGTTCGTTCGCTTTAAGCACCGCAATTCTTGCCTTCAATCCATTCTTATTTTAATGTCGCAACAATTTTTGTGTTTATAATGAAAACCGATTTGTCTGCACTCAAATTTCACACATTACCGCGCCATCAAATCAAGTGCAGTCAGCTGTCAAAGAGCGTCTGAGCAAGCTGTCATTGCTACAGACACAGTCTACGCTGACATGTCAAAAGGCATCGCTGCGGAGGCGGGGGCGCTGCAAGAAGTCATTATGCCCGTATGCAAAGTACTTTAATAATATTATTTTTTCCAATTTATTGTTATTCCAATTTTTTTAGCGTTTTTGAATTTGTCAGTTGGGGTGGCGTACCACAAAGAAGCACTCGTCCATCATGACAGCCGGTCGTAGGTGTGAGAAATGTCATTTATTTTCATTCATACGACGTTGTTTTCATTGTGATTATAAAATGTTGTTGTTGTTGTTGTTTTTTTTTTTGGCAGGAGAGCTGCCATTCTTCTGTTGTGTATTACTTGGATGTATTATTATTTTTTTGACAGTTGGCTGCGCTTTGTGACTCAAATTACAAACAACACACAGGCAAAAAAACACACGTCACTCATTATTTCACATCAGCTCGCTAGACAAAAGCGAAGCTAACCGCGCAAAAACTCACTTAGCACCAAATTTTTTGGAATTCTGACAGGGCGTGTCTGGTGCTCAGGGCCTGTTGACGTCGATGTCGGCTATATGATAATAATAATGATGATGATGAGACCGTCGCGTCGCGTTGCGCCTGAACGCACCCAAACGGCGACCCAAAATCGTTTCTTTGTCAAGCACGGCACGGCACGGCACGGCACGGCACGCATTACCAAAAGCATTTCCCATTTTTGAGCATTATTTAACGTTAATTTATACATTTAATTAAATTGTTTAAATACAAATTGGTTACTTTTTTGTTTGCCCGTTTGTCTCCCATTGTTGTTGCCGCCTTTTTCGTTCCTCTTTGTTGTTAATTGCTCTGTGTCTGTGCCCATTGAGGAGACAACAGTCAGACATGAAATTTCACACCTTTCGGTTTGCGTATTTGAACACCTGCAGCTGGGCTATTTGCTTTGTTTTTTGGTTGTTGGCGGTGTGAGCCGTAGTCAGACAAAACACACTGCCAAGGGCCTTTGCGTTAGCCTAGCCACGTACTCAATAATTGATTAAATTGACGGTAATTTTGAGAGCAGCGTAGAACTATCATTTGTCAAAGCGCACAACTAGTCTGGGAACAGGTGCTTTTGAGTTGTCCTCTTTAGGTAGGTGTGAAAATGCACACCACCGCATTTGTTCCGTTGCAGTGATGATTGCTACTTAGCAATTATCTATAATAATTTGAAATTTATTGCGATCAAAGGCCAGATAAGTCGAATGTAGGCGATTATTAAGGTAGCTGTAATTGTTGCAGGAAAGCAGCGAGGGCAGATGCCTGCAAAAGGTCGAAGAAGCAGACTGAGGAACTCAAATTCTAAGGTACTTAACGTAGATTGACTGCTAACAATATTTACCGCGTTGAAGAATAAAGTTTGTGGTCCGAAGTTCGATAACTTAATGGGTATAAAGGCGTCTTACTGATATTCAACCTCTTGGAGTCTACGGTACAATGAGCAATGAGAGAGAGTACTCGTAGATGATTCCCTAAGAAAGCTAATAAGTGGCTCGGGAAATGAAGAATGAACAGAATATCTAATCCTGATAAAAAAGTCAAACAACGCAAACAGGAGGAAGCGTGATGTTACCTATACCTATAATTCAGATCCTTTTTATTGACTTTGGATTTTCGTTCTGTTCTGAATGAAACTTTGAACTCCAGGGTTTAAAAGACGAGCACTGCGATTCAACTGTTATGTCACCACCTTCAGACGAGCCTCTCCAAATTTGTGTAGGCGTTGATCTTTGGCAGCGCCAGTCGATAGGCTAATGACCCACCCTATCAGGCAAACAAGTGAACCAAAGCAAGCCTCGCTTATCCCTCAGAGCCTTGTGGAGGCCTTATACTCCCTAAAGAAGTGAATAAGGATATATAATGTTGTCAACTTCATTAAAGGTCATTCGAAGCCCAGAATGATTCGATAGCATAGTGAACAGTGCGCTGTGAAATCGTTATAGATCTAGGCGATTCAATAATGACACCCAAATACTGAGCACTGTTTTCTTATATATATAATATATAATGGTGGTCTTGTGGGACTAGGGGTGTGATTTGTCTCTCTCGGAAGTATTTTTACACAAGCACATGAGTCTTTTATTGGTATGTAGTGGGAAAGAGGTGCTCACACTCATCCCACTGTAGGTCTTGCCATGCCAGCGATATTATGTGTCGCCTAAGGCCCAACAAGTCGTCATTTGCAACTGATTTGTACATTCTCAAAACATTCCACAAACAAGTAAAAACAAATTAACACATTGTTGATTGACATCATGATTGATTGATCACCCAAGTGCAATCAATTGAACTTTGAGGAGAATTTATTTTTGCGCAAAACACAATAATGAACTAACATACAAACTCGATTTCAATATGCATCGCATGTCGAGCGTTTAAAATTCAATCGTATCGATATTTTTCAATCATTATCAGACAATAGGAATCGGTGACTGCCAACGCCGGCGAACGCGCAAATGTGTCGCGCTGCATGCCAAACGAAATTCGCATATTAAAAACTCGCATCAATCGAACGCAGCCAGCGGCGGAGTATCAAATTAGTTATGAATCAGTGATTGTGAAAATTATATATTCAAAACACAATGTGCCACCATCGTGCGGTGGTAGGAGGGCGGCGGACTTCGGCTTGTATGGAGTGCGGGCGGTGGGCGGCAGGGCGTGCAAAATCGCGTTTCATGTGTTTTGAATGAGGAATATTAAAAATCAATTGAAGGCGCACACAAATTGATTGTAATCGCCGTGTATTATTTTCATTTGATGGCAACCATAAATTGAGCCCATTGAGTGTGCACGATTGAAATTGTTTTCGAAAGAAATGTTTTTTTCTTTATTTTATTTTTATCTGATGGTTTTTTATTCGTCTTTACTGGTTTGTTCTTGGGTGCTTATCAGTTGGTGTCGCATATATTGTATAACACGCCTTATAGGGCGGCGAAACATTTTCGGGGTTTGGCGAATTTATTAAATATGTGATGCGGGAGTTGGTAGAAAAGCTTATCGCTTACATCACGGATCATATTTCATATGCCAATTGAAACGCCGCATGAATTCGTTAATAGGTTGCAGCGAAAAGTATTGAAGAAGTCTATGATGTTAGACGAAATGTAAATTATGTTAGGGGTTTTAAGGCAAACACCAACAAACAACAATCTTGAGCTCACCCCCGAAGCAAAATGATTATAAATGGCCGACGAACCTTGAGGGAACTGGGTTTTTTTGAAGAATAAGAAAAAAGAAATACAATTCTTTATCAACAAATTTGGGGAAGAGCTTCACAGAAACAAAACCAGCATAGAAGTTTTAGAAAAATGTGGCTCAAAGAGTTAACACCGGACTTTTTAGATAGATAAATGAACAGATGAATGGTTAGATAATTGGCTAGATAAACTAACAGTCAAATGAATAGATACATTTATAGATGAATGGATAGATAGATGAATAAACAGCAAGATAGATAGATTGGTAAATAGATAGACAGACATACAGACCGATAGATAGATAACCAGATAGATAGAGAATAAGATCGCGAAGTGGATAGATATACAGATAGATATACGGATATATAGATAGATAGATAGATGAATAGATAGATAGATATATAGATAGATGTATAGGTGGTTAGACAGACTGGTAGATAAACAGGCAGATAGATAGATAGACAGATAGATAGATAGATAGACAGATAGATAGATATATAGATAGATAGATATAAAGCTACAATTACAGAGAGATAGATAGACAGTTAGATCTATAGAGAGACAGATATACAGATATATAGATAGATATACAGTTAGATAGATAGAGCGATATATAGCTAAATAAATAGATAGATAGATAGATAGATAGATAGATAGATAGATAGATAGATAGATAGACAGATAGATAGATAGATAGATAGCTATATAGCCAGATAGATACAAAAATAGTAAATTGGACAGATAAGTAGAGAGATATATAGATAGATAGATGGATAGATATATAGATAGACAGATAGACATATAGATGGACAGGTAGATAGACAGATAGATAGATAGATAGATAGAGAGATAGATAGATAGATATTAATTTTGCAGGCTCTTGCAGTTTATTATTATTGCCACAGAGAAAATAACTCTCCATTTAAATAAACGGTGGATATATTGCCACTCATTACCACTAACATGTAGTGTGAGTTCCGAGACAACGCATCCTGAGCTTGGATCCGGATCTTGCATCCCCCAGAGGTAGATCCTTATTACCCCAGTCTAGCTGAAACTAAAACAGCTTTACGCAGTCATGCCCAACATAAACGATCATTTGCCTGGTTCCTCACTATTGCTCGTATACACAGGTGCCACTCCTCGATCTGGAAATGAGAATAACCCCCATGAAATGTCATCTCCTCTCACCTCTTGGGAAACACAGGCTGAATACATTTCGCTCCACTCTCCTAGGAGGAAGTACGGCTTCTCACACGCATGTCAAAACCAATGCCGCGAAAGGCGTCCCACTGTTAAATTACATTAAAATTGATACCCAAAACCACAATATCACAACACCATACAAAGGAAAAAATGAGCTCCTGACAGCTTTGGCGGTCTGAACTGAAAAAAATATATACGCGCGTTTTAAATTACCTTTGACATGTGGTCAATCAAAGTCTCCGTAATCAGCAGAAAGCCTCTACACTTAATTAACTGCCAAATGTGCAAAAATCAAGCAAGCCGAGCCTATCAATTTACGCACTGGATCTGCTCAAATTTCTCAGAGCCAAAAATATATGCAAAAACATATATCCTTCGGCTCGTCATCCATTCATGCCTCACCACGAGCAGCAGAACCCTCGCTAACGACCGACTAACCGACCGACCATGAACATTATTAACGTAGCACCTTTTGTCACACAGTAGCTGCGGCAAAATGTTATATAAAGTGAGTGAGCGAGAGACCGACCAGCAGGCAGTTGTCAGCTTGAATCGGCAGCATTTGTAACAACGCCACAGGCCGATGCTGACAGTTTGCTCTAATCGCACGCCATGAGTCTGTGTTTTGCTGGCTGTTCGACTAAGGATGCTCTGCTGTCCTGTGCTGTCAATCTGTCGTCTGATTTAACACGCACCAACTAATTTTCAAGCACCTAATGACACAACAACTGGCTGGCTGCCTTCTGTACGAACAACTTTAAGGCTTAAATATTACATGCGAGTATGCTCGCACGAGAAGGAGGTTGTGCTTGCTCGATCCTCATTAGGCAAAGGTCTAAATTTACGATTTTCGGGTAATTTGACACTTTAGTTGCGTTACTCGATTTGGGCTGTTGGCATTTTCAAATAAGCCAGTCAGTCGTCAGTCAGAGCAGCCAGCCAACGGAGTGGAATTTTGTCTTTGGATTTGTCATTTGAGTTGGGTGGCGAGCGCTCTGTAATCACAGTTGGGATTATTGTTGTCTGTCTATATGTGGTCAGCATGGTTGAGACTCATTTGACATTTGCCTTTTTTTAAGTTGGAGCCATTTTGAATAAATAGGGTTTATGCAATCTTTTAAGGAGGGACCTTATCAGCAGAGGCTTTGTCGTAGTAGTCAGAATGATGAGGAGGCCTACTCTTAACTGTGTGCAATAGGATATTTCTTAGGAGTTGAGCGCTCTGGTCGTATAACAAATTGAAATGTATGGGTTAATTTTTAATATAAATATATGTTTTAGAAGGATTCAAATGAGCTGGGCTTGATTAGTATGAATTAGGTTGGAGTAGGTTGATAAAGAGACCTGGACTTTTACAAAAACCTTGAGGCGTACTCTAGCTCCAGATTTGATATATTCGATGAGGTCAGAGCCTTCTGTTGCTGCTTATTCATTATTGCTACATACATACTGTTAAGTGTTTCTAGTCAAGAGGCATGTCTGTCGTTATGCTCGCTAGTAATGAATCGTGCTAAGGTTTCGCATGAATTAGCCCCACCAGAACTCTAGTCCACTGCTTCTTGAACCCCTTGAAGTTTTCTGTTCCTATTCTTTTTTAGTTGGTTATAATTGAACTTTCTGTTGAATAAACCAACCAATTCGAAATTCATTCATTTCATTTAAATGAGCAACTTGGAACAGAGATTTCTTTTCTGTTGCCGCCATGCTTTCAAGTGTGTTGCATTCGAACAATTGTGAACCGTAGTAAAAAATCCAGTGGCATTCAATTAGCACCAACCAAGAATCAACAGCGAACAAGCGGGAACCAACTAACCGCGCACTTAAAAAGCCACTTGTACACTAGAAAAGCGCTCGAGAAGCGCGCCAGAGCCACTGAAAACCCAATCAGGCATGTGTAAAGTCAAATAGAAGCGTAGCAGCGAGTGATTTTAACCGCTACGGAACGCTTTCGAGCAAATGCTCGAATGACTTTTCAAGCCTCAATGCCAGTTGCAGAGCAGGAGCATTGGTTTCGATGTGAACAACTGTGAGTAGCGCATTGAGTGGCATCATTTGTAGATATTTGCAGACGATGATGATGATGTTGATAATGATGTTGCTTCGAGAGAAAACTTCTCAAACCAAATACGACTACAATTCGTGTGTGGCATACGATACGTTAGGTGTAGATCAGACCGGATACCAGGGAGAGCAATTGATGCCAACTTGACGTACTGCCTGCTGACTGAAGTTCTTGGTTGCCTCCCCAGTCGCTGGCTTAGCATTATGCATTTTGGCTGTTTGCCATTCGAGCGGTGGCGCACAATCGTCACAATCACTCACTCATTCAATCATGCATTCAAGCGTAACCACAAGTCCCATTTTTTCTGTTTATTTCGCTCGTATTTTTCAATATTTAAATAAAGTCAAAATGGAAATGTTTATATGCCTCTGCGAGCCAACGCCAACGCCAACGCCGATGCCGATGCCGATGCCGACGACGCGTCGTCGAGTCACTCAAATCGAAATCGTATCGAAGGGAGTGATTTTGAAAAGGCGCAAAAACACGTTCTGCCGACTAAGAAAGCAGGCTTGTTAAATATTTACAGACGACAATATTTGTGGTTGCATGCAACAACTTCGTCATCATCATCAACAGTGGCAATAGCCAACTGCCTCAAATACACAAACAGCACGTCAATTCGCATGCAAACAAACGTTGTCAGACGTTCGATAGCATCTGATTGACTGTGTCAGAGAGACAACCAGCCTCAGAATGATACCATGATTGACTGACTAACTGTCTGACTGAGTGACTGCCTGACTGAAAGACGGCCTAGCAGCATGCACGACGTCTACATGAATGAACGAATGATTGACTGATGTATGACAACGACGACGACGACGTGTATTGTGGGCTTTTGCTTGTCACTGGCAGTTTTGCATTTTGACTCCTGCCCAGTCGAAGTTCGGTGTGCCCCTATCGATATGTCAGTCAGTCAAACTGTCTGCAAGCTGGACAACACTGTAGGCGCTTTGTGTATCTTTCTCTCGCCCTCTAATTTACATAATTTTTAGCTATGTGAAACCATATTTTTTCGGTCTTCCTTGGATGCGCTGCTGTTTGTCGAACGCCTTTGTTCATTTCGAAAATTGTTTGAAAATTGCTGGCGCCTCTCATGGTTGCATTTTTGATTTGTTTACGTGTGCCCAAGACAAAAGGCAGATTAAATTGATTGTTCTTGCGTGGCTTATACAAATACGAGTATACGAGAAATAAACAATAAAGAAAAACAATAACCAAAATTTGTATTCAAGTTGTCGTTCGTCATGCACGATGTGTAGTCGTCGTCTTTGATTTCTGCTGATTGCATTTATTTTATTGCCGTTGCACTCCACTAGGTGCATTCAAATTTTATCAACCGAGTGGGCTTTTTATTGGATTTTGTAATTTATTGATAGGCGTGTTGTCAACATGGAGTATTATTTATGAGCTTTGGAGCCACAGCGAAAGTCATTACACGTGCTGCTGCATTGAGCTCTTGTGACTGGGTGGTCTGACGGAGTCTGTTGGAGTCTGACGTAGAAATTGTGATTAGCGGTCTCAACAAAACAGTAGATGTCTAACAAGATACTTACACTATATACATTACTAGTGCTAAGGAAAAATAATGCATAATGAAGTCAACAGAAGGTATTCCGGTATTTTGTTTAAGGTTTAGAGAGAAGCTCTCTTATCCGAATCCTTTTATTCGACATAACGATCGAAATATAAAATATATAAATTCTTGACCACCTCTGGCGTTAGATCCAGAAATGCAAATTAAAACATTAGGATATTAGTATCGAGACTACTGTTTGACCCGTGACCCTTTTTAATGTGCAAGCAGGGTCACGGCTCGTTGCTGCCTTCGCGTGCGTCTCGCTCTTCGGAAGTTTCAGTAGCTCTGAGCTCTGTCTATTGCTGCAATTTTCTCATTGAATTTGTAGTGTTCGAATTTTTTGATGGCATTTCGTATTCTTCACTTTTTTTTGATGATTTTTAGACACCAAACTTCACAATAACCATCCAAAGACTATCCTAGAGGTTTCCTGAAAATGTCATCAAAATCGCTACAGCGGTTTTGGCAGCCATAACGGACAAACAAACAAACATACTTCCAATTTTATTTATATATAGATATATTTTTGTATTCCAATTAGTAACATTGTACTTTCTACCTAAGGAAAATAATCTATTGTATATTGGTATGCTTGTATATGATTCTGTATTTTGTTTGTCCGAGTGTCCTTTCTAGACTTGAATTTCTATTGCGTCAACAGTACTAAGAACGAGAATGGAGAATAGCGATTGAAAATGTTGGCAGATCAGGAAATCCAATAAATTATATTGGTCTTCTCTATTATATATATAAGATATATACCAAATGTGTTCAAAAAACTAAGATGTCTTCTTAGTTAGTCACGACAAGTACTTATTTATTCATCAATGTCTACATTTCCCTTCAGATATAATTAACTTAGGTCAGCGCTTGTTCCAATTCTCGATACTTGCACTACTGCTATGCGTCTTTTGGTATGGCTTTTAGATCTACTAGCGATGCGTTCTTTATTTCATCAATTGTGGTAAACTTCCGCCTTTTCAAGGTACTTTTTAATTTTGAGAAGAGTCAAAAGTTACAGGGGGCCAAATCCGTTGGAAACGGCGGCTGAGGCATGATTACCATTTTGATTTTGTCCAAAAAAGTTGCCTTACTTTTTGAACGCGCATCGTATATTTAGAACACAATTGTTATTATAAAATATATTTTTTTAGTTTTATTTTATATTTTTTTATGTAATATATATATTTTTTTAAAATTTTACAATGCTCTCATATTCAGTTTCTTCTTCTATTACTTCTCTTCTCTTCTTTCTAACTTCGACTAAAACTTCTTGCGCACTATGTGATCGTAGAATACAACGTACTTATAGATCGGAGAATGTATCATAGTACGTTCAACATTCTCGCTAAGCTCCTCTGGTGGAGTTGCGCCAATTGGCACCACTCGATGATCGCCACGATGTTTAAACATGACGCCATGCTTTGTATCATGTTGAACAAAATAGTTATCGGTATTATTATAGGAAATACTCTTCTTATGTACGTCTTGGAAGCTCAGATCGGATGGTCGTGCTTTCAACAAAATTCGACCCTCGAAGATACCTTTCCAGTCAATGGCGCCCAATATATCGAGATTACGATCAATTAGACTGTTGTGGAAATCAATGAAGCCACTTGTTTCGAAACCGCCCTTGTTTACTGATTTCAAGAAAATTATGGTCTAGAAAAATAATATATACGAATATATGTAAAGGCATAAATGATCTTTCCTTTCTGTCATCCACTTACCGATATTTTTTTGTTCATATTAAGTGGTTCGCGTAGCTGCAGTGCCACTAAGACCGGATCATCTGATGTAAGATAGCTGCCATATAGCACATTGGAAGTGATCTTTGGCGCCAAGATCTCTAGAACAAATTTACGACGCTTCCAAAATTCGTCATGCGAATAGATCGGTTCGGTTGAACGGTAACCAAGTTTGACAATCTCCCGCTTGTGGACATACTTTTGCAAGTAGCGTGAATCCTCTTTGGTCATGAATTCCGAGAGATAATCACGGTACGTTTCGAAATTGGGTAGAGCATAATCCTGATCGTTAATCGGCATTTTGGTCGGGTTTGTTTACAGTTGATATCTTCAATGTACGAGTATAATGCAAACGCGTATCTGCTGTCTCTTTCAGGCCTACACCTTTGGCTATAAAATATGGTTTTCTCTTCGACTTATTTTCTGTATCTCAGTTGTGTGAGATAATGAATAATGAATTTGAGTTGAGATATTTGAAGTTTGAGATATTTGGAATCTATTGAAGGCTACTTTGTTTTGTTTATTGGCTATCATGGAGTGATGTAGAGACCGAAATGGTTAGAGTTTGGGCGCATATACAAATATAGTTGATTAATAGCGAATCCTAATTTACCTACAGGCTTACGATCACTTTTTTGCGGTATTTGCTGTTTTGCATAACCTTTGGGCACAAAAAGCAAATTAACTGGTTTTCTTTTACATGATTTCAACGATTTTTATTCAGAACTTTCAAGGCACATGTGTTCAATTCGAATGTTTTAAACAGTATATTGTATACTGCAGTAGAAGCGAAATAAAAAATACCAAGCTTTTAACATAGTTAAAAAATAGGGAACACATAAGAGATGGACTAAAAAAGAGCTAATGAACTCTTGCTGTGATTTAACAGTTGCTGCTAATTAGCAGATCGATCGATCACTGCCACTAACAGTGTTATAGTCAGTACAGTAGACTTAAGACAAAACCAGAATTAATATGCATATATATGGGTCATCTATTATCCAGAGTTCAGCGATAAAATTTATTTTATATAAAAAAATTATAAATATTCAATGTAATCGAAAAACATACCCTGTAGCATATGTATTCAGAAACATATTTAAAGAGTTTGCTTTCTTAATCCAAAAACATAATCTCTAAAGACGAATATAAAAAATAGTGTACGGAAACCACACAGAAAATATTCAGAATTATGGAAATCTCTCTTTAACTCTTAATGAGATAATTTGGATACTGCTCCCAGCTCTAAATATTGGTTTCTCCTGAGATCGATTTAGCACTAGTTAGGAATCTCGGTTTCTCTAACATTGGACCACCTAATCCAAGCTAAGCCCACTCTACATAGTCAAATGTTATTGTCTGCTTGTATAATTTTTTATTGTATCTACTACTCATATAATAACCAATTACGTATCTTGTGAATTCATCAGTCTTTTTATGAATACAGCAAACTACAAATTGCGCCGAGTTGATAGAAATCAACTGAGTCGTCTGGCAAAAGGTCGTCAGGCCATCATTTGTGACATCACATGGCAGAGGGACCCGTATCTGCGCAATTGTTAATAAATTACGAAGCGCAACTGAGCATGAAAAATATGCAGAGCACATAAAAAATTCAGATAAAGAAGAAAATTGTGTGTGAGATATTGAAATAAATATAAGTAGGATCAACTTAGTGCGCATGAGTGCCATAAGGGGTGCTCAGTGCTCAATGCTCAGTGTTGAATGTTTAGCTCAGCTCAGCTCATTTTGGCTTTTCGCGCCAAAGAGACTTTGACAGCCAACGTTTTGTAAATGCGCTCAGGTCGGGTCGGACATGACATGAATGAGTGACATAGGCCCACGACCTGAGTGAATGAATGACTGCTTAAAAGCCAGACAAAGGTGACAACACTGGAAGCTGATCTGTGGCTGTCAACGCGTATTTAACGCACCGCAAAGCACGAACAAAAGCAAAGGAAAATTGTTTTTACAAATTTTTTCTACTCATTTTCGTCCTTAGTCCTTTTTCAACGTAAAACATTTTCAATTAAAGCCCGTTTAGGTTTAACCAGCACAAACAAAAATGTATTTAGTGCAGTTATGCCCCACCGCCTGTCTGCCTGTGTGACATATCGTTGACAACTTTCAACAACAACAACAAAAAAATGAAAGTATCTCGAATTGTCCTTTTGTATCTTTTATACTTGTGGGCAAACAAAAAAATTTGCGTAAGCGGATTGTAAACTCGCTTTATAAAGGCGTGTTTTTTCGATTTTTTGTTTCTTTCAATTTTTGAAATCGTATATCAACTGATCCTGTATTTCTGTCTCTTCTCTTTACAATTTATGCATAAATACTTTGACATTTTGAATATACGCATTTTCTGGTTCCAATTGTTTGTCCACTTTTTCATACAAAACGAATCTGGAAACGATTTTCTTTTGTTCTGATAAGTAGCTACCCGAGATATTTGCAATTTGATTGGCATTAAAAGATGCAGATAAAAATAAACTTTTTGTTGAAATCGTACTCAACGAAACGTGGGTCAAGCATAAAATTAATTCGATTTTGAAGGTTGCTCAAAAAAGGTTAGATATGTTGAAAATCTGGATATGTAAATAGCATAGATTAATGAAGCGATAAGCTGATATATACGTAGTTAAGAGGTAGATACATAGACAGCTCAAGGGGACGATACAATACATAAATAGATAGATAGATAGCTATAAAGTGCCTATAAAGAAGTTTTTTTCCAATAGAAAATGCCATCTAATTTGTGAAGTCTGGAGGGTCGACAAGCGTTTAGGGTCGGCGGATAATGTGATGTACGGATTTAAACATCCTACGGTTCCGAAGTTAAGGGCGTTTGATCACTGAGTGTGTGGGAGTCCTTAATACCAATAGCATATAGTTTAATATAGTAGGAAAGAAAGTTAGGATGCAGTGCTTGAAAGATAAAGTGTGGCAACTTTATGGTTGGCTGAGAAAGTAGATAAATTACAACAAATGAAACTCGAAATTTTTGTAGGAGAGTTAGGAGAATACAACATAACTAAAAAGTACCAGAGCGAGGTAACAGAGATAGTGCTTAATATTATATGTGTGTATAAATAGACCAAGACGTTTTCCTTACCACCCTTTTAATCCTAAAGCATATAACTGATTTTGATAAAATATGTGCCATTCGACAGGTTTTCATTTGCAGATATGCACAATATACTTTTTAATAAACTTCGGTAGATATTGTGGGCGTAAAAATATTTAAAATTTGTCCTACACACAAGTACAATAATGTGCCATACACACACTTCGCATGACACACACTTGCAAGTAGGGTAAAGTGTTAAACTAAATAAATAAAATATTTAATTTTATAATTCATTGTTAGACTTGAACTGCGATATAAAAGGTAACTTAATTTTCCAAAATCTAATTAAATTATAAAACTTCAGTTATTGAAAAAATTGCTGCTCGCCCAATCATAAACATTGGACCTTAACATAGTCCAACTTCCATAGGGTTTCCACTTTAGCACTGCTTACTTACACAAGAATTACACAGATGTATCGATTGTACAGATATAGAGACTATAGATAAATTTCATTTCATTTATTCATGCTTATACCCAAATATATAATTCAACTTAAGCTAAAGTATTGTAACTTATACACTATATAGTTAATTTGAAACTTTACAACAGAGATAGAGGACATTTAACAATTAATAACAAATAAAAAATTTTTAGGGAAGAAAATATGGAAAAAATCTCAAAAGGAGAATAGTTAAATAAGAAGAATAAATAAATTTATAGTTACAATTTAAAGTCATACTCGTCTAAACAGCCGTACGCCCTATGCTCCCTAAGAGAAGCGAACAGCTTCTGAAGCTGCGTTGATTTAACTATATACATATGATTAAACATCAGGACAAAATTCATCAATGATTAATTAATTAAATATATGAATTGCGCATTATGACACACAAAAGGTTTCGCACACTTTGGTTGTAACCGCTTCATACTCGAAAGTATGTTACCCTACAATAAAAATAAGGATTTTATTCAAAGTGAGTAGAATAAAATTTGTCATCTACTTACGGACTTCCACTGCGGGGTATCCTAGCTTGACAGCCAATACGATCATAATTACTGCTATCATTAAAGCAAGCCATAAACCCATACATTTTTCACATTGTTATTACCACCGTTGGCAGCTGTTGTCCCTGACATTGGCATCTTGTCATCACAGTTGTTTAGGTTATAGATGGAGGTTATTATGGATAACGGTGATGTTGGGTAAATTCAGTAACCTGCTGTAACATATGTATCAAGTATAGAGTCATTGTGAGATTGTTGGAAGCCAAGAAGCCTTTCTCCGAAAACCACAACTTACCTTGACAAATTTCACTAGCTTCACTGCAGGCACACCTGACAAGCTGCCAACAAAGCGAATTAAACTGAACGAGCGCGGAGGGAACGTAAGAAGCGCCACTAGTGCTGTGTATACAATAGCTCAACTTTATTTCTGTAATCGACCGACTCACTTTGTCGTAGAGATTAGTGAAGCATAAATTGCATCCATGGACCAACACTTATAGCTGTAGCGCAATTCACGCCTCTGTGCTGATGCTGTGGCAATGTATTGCACATTAGCACCATAGACATCTTCAAAACGAGCAACATTTCATTGCTCGAACTTACTTGCTTACACTTAACATTTGTCCGGTAAAACAAAAAAGAAAAAAAAAGCACAACTCTAATGCAAACGAAGGCTACGGCTAATACTCAAATCTTTGCACAAGCAAGAGGCACTGCATTCAAAAGAGAAGGCTCTAAACTACAAAGCTTTCGTTCGCTGGCGTTTGGTGCATGCAAATTATTTCTTTAGCAGCATCAGTCTCGTTATTTAATAGCCACACTTCGCATTGTGCTATTTTTTTGTTTATTAGTGTAATAACTGAGTAATGCACCCTCTGCTACATTCTTTATTATAAACAGAAAGCAACCAGGAACCCAAATGACTAGCACTGTGTTTCAGTAGGCCGCATCGATGAGGAGTTGCAAGCACTCTCAGTAGATGGATATTACAGTTAGTTATCTATATTCAGATCGATCAATAAAACTAACTGTTAAATAAATATAAAGTGCTGCAATTGAACTTCGTCTTTTTAGTAACATACAAAAAAAAAAATTAAAAATAAAATCTGCTAGAAATTACAGCTTCCTCCTCACTAATTACAATGAAAATAAACTGAGGGCTTACTGAGAATACGCCACATATTGTTGACATTCTGAAGATCCGCCACATAGAAAAACACACGCAGATTGAAAACAAAAAAACGTAAGAATATGGACCACACTGAAGAAAAATAAACAGTAAAATGCACAAAAATAAACAAAAGAGCAGCGGAGCTGAGTAACTAAAATCCCAAATAAACAAAAGTTGGGAAACTACAAAAACTTAAACTTGTTTTCAGACAAAATATTAACGAGCGTCGATTGGAAATGCGCCCATTTGGTTGGGCAGTGCTAAACGGAAGGAATTCAACACAAGCCAGGAAGGACAGAGCAGCTAGTTTTGTGTTTTGAAATGACAGTTGCTACTTGAAGCGAGGATACTCGTATTCGTAAACAAATAAACAATAACAATTTCACAAAGTGCTCAAGGCATGCCAAACGACAAACAACGTATAAAAAGGATGTGATCGGATTCATTGAATGCAAAGGACAGAGCCATTGCCAAAGTGGCTAGCGCACAGTGGGTTGCCTTGGGAAGGACGACACACAAATGACATTCCTCAATTGTTTATTTTCTTTGGGTTTTGCTGTGCGTATTGGAAAATTAAAATTCTCGAGTGTGGCATAACAAACTTTAAATTTAAAATAAATAAAGCAGAGCGGGCCCTGAGTGGTTGGAGAGAATACGAGTAAGGCAAATGAAACAAAAAATAAAAATAAAATAAAATAATAATACAAATGAAGCGAGGGTTGCACTTGCCTGATGGCACTTGAGCCGTGCGTATGCAACGGTGAAAATTGAAATGCCAATTTGACATACGAACCGAACGCATTTCAGTGTTGTCAGCAGCGGCAGCTGAAGTTCACATTAATGCGCCCTGCTGCTGATGGTGATGATGCCATTGGTGATAAAACATGTTGGCATTGACAACGACACAAAGCTGACGATAATGAAGGAGTCTATGACGTGAGAAGTCGCTGGGGTGTGTTGAGCAAACGCAGACAGCCAATTATGTGTTTAGAGGCTTAACTGATTTCATTTTATAATGTTTTTGGGGTGGAATAATATTAGACAAATACAAGATGTCTGATTGATAGCAATAGACAGAATTGCCGTTAGCACCTTTAAAGAAGTGATTTAAAAAATATTATTTAAAAATATTATAAAAAGTTTCCGTTTAGAAAATTAATTGCAAGTGGTTTGAAGAGAACCACGCGCAACTCCGCGAATTGCTCCTAATTTTTTTTTTTTACTGAATATCTCTGTTTTAAAATAGATCTCGTAATGGAGTCTGATATTTCAGTGCTCAAATGTAAGTTAACTTACGGTTCTATTTTAAGCAATTTATCAGCAAATGGTCAAGCTTTTGACAGGTTTTGTGCTTTTGGTGATTCTCACGTATATGAAATCTGTGCTTTTTAACGTGAGATGTATTTTACAGCAGTCTGTAAAGTCCATGTAGGCAGTCCGTTAAGTGCATACGGTTTTTTTTTCTACATTGACTTAGCAGGTACGCAATGACCACACACTGATTTCAGATGGGGCAAGCCCAAGTGGAATCAAAATTCATCCAGTTACATAGTAGACTGGGCTCAGCTGGTCTTAATTGCTAATTTCTTTGGTTAATATGCGATACCAAAGCTAATGTCTACGAACTACGAATTTGGCTACAGATAATAACATCATCAGCCTCTAAAAAATAAGCATGCAAAACGAACTAAAGTTAAGATTCAATTTAGATTTCATTCATTACATACCATAACAAAGATTTAAACAAATAAAGCTAGAATTAATTCGACGACGCTAATTAAGACGACGTTACATGTGTTGAACTGTGAGTTCATTGAAGAGAACATTATTTACTACGTGTTGAGGTAACATAATGAGATAAATTTTAAATTATTAGAAGATTTAGTGATGGATATTAAGTTATACTGCAAATTGTATGATTGACATAACAGGAGCAGGAGATAAGTAGTGCTACAGAAACCGATAGAAATCTAGTAACCCGAGTGGGAACGTTAAAGTTTATGCTACCAAGCAAAAAAGGAGACAAGATACTACCAACAATTAAATTATGTAGAAACATCACACCGAGAGTCCTTCTACGACTGGCCGACGTAGGTAGTTGGATAAGCTTTAGGCGGCATCGATATGATGGAAGGTGGACATTTGCATCCCAGTGCAAACAGTAAAAATTGTTTTTGTACTGATTCAATGCGTTCGCTATGAATTCTAAACTGGGGACCCTATACACAAGATGCATATTCCAAAATAGGTCTAACTAAGGATGTGTACAGCAATTTAGTGGGGTAAGGATCATTAAATTCCATTTAATGTATCCTAACACAACCTTAGCCTTATTGACGGATGAGTAAATGTTGCATTCGAAATGCAGCTTTGGTTCTATCAATACCCCCAGGTCATTAAATTGTGAAATACGTTCTAGTAAGTGATCGTTGATACGATAATTATTTACAATCACATTTTTACAATAGAACGAGATAAGCTTACCTTTTTCACAATTAGTTGAAATAAAGTTTATAGAGTACCAACAATATAAAGAGTCAAGGTCATCTTGAAGAAACTTTAAATGGACAGGATATAAAATAGACATGCATAGTTTCACATCGTCAGCGTACATCAACACGTGAGAATGTATAATGTATAATGGCAACTGGCAAACGGTTTATAAAAGTAGCGGAAAGACCCCCTGGTCAAAATTTAGTTCGATAGGCCCAAAGCAAAAAACTTACCTAATAAGAATTTGGATTGAAGTCTTTGCTTCGTATGGGAGATATCCCACGTAGTTGTCTCATTCGACCGGTTCTGACAAGTTTATAGCGAATTTAAGGGGATATGGCATCTCCTTCAAATGTTACATATTCTATGGCAAAGTTATTGTCAAGACACTTTTATTATATATATATATTTAAGTGGTTATTTAAGGTTTATTCATATATACCGTGCAACACTATGCCATGGTTTAAATTATAATTATATATCGAGCTGTTATATCGGGAACATTATACGGTGACCTAGCTCTAAAACACTAGAACTAGGTATAAAAGCATTAAGTATTATCCGTACTAATATTTAGTGAAGCTCTTTGTCGGTGAGTGCAACCCCCTTCTTTATTTTTTCGTTGCACCGTCATTTGTTCACAGTCGGTTGAACCTTTTCTTGCATAATTCGTAATACCCAGACAACCATGGTGGCTACTGTTCGGCCACAACACCCGCAAAACACGTAAATCCTATACAAACAGCTGTAAATAAAGTGCAACTGCAACGAATTGCGTAAGTAACACAAATCCTGGAATATCCTTGCATAATCACACTCAATTTTTGGGTAAATGCGGAAAACCCCGAAATCGTAACCAAACTCGAAATTAATGCAAGGTGCCGGTAACCAAGAACAAAGAACAATAACAAAGAATTGATCTGGGCTCAGTTGAACTGAAACGAAAAATAAGAAAAAAAGCAACTAAAAGGAAAGAAAGAAAAGAAACCAACAAACCAAGGGCAAAGGACAAAGACCATGAGTATAAAACTATTCCGCGACAATGGTTGGGCAAACATAATAAATTCGTTGCTTTATGTCGGGCATAAAAATCCGTTTATGGTTACGCTTATGGTTCAATTAACACATTGTCTCGAGGCAACGCAAGACAGACAGACACATAGGCAGATGAACGCAAGGACCAGCAGCACATAAAGATAGCGCAGACGTACAAGGATAATGCGCAAAGTAGTTTACGATTGAGAAATTGATATTTCCCCTTCACTGCGTCTAACTACTACTGGGTGCCAGTACGCGTACGCAAGGCTACGCAAGTCGATGCTTATCAACGACCTTCGGAATAGAAGATACTTAGTAATGCTCAAAAAGACAAAGCGTGTCATTAAAGAGGATGTCGTAAATCTTAAGTGTAACACTGACAACACGGGCCGGGAAAATGACATAAAATGCAACAACGAGGAAGATTGTTGTGATTGTTTCTTTCTCGTATGTGTTGGAAAATCCATAAAAAAGTAATTGAAAATAATTTAAGCCGTGAAAGGTGAAACCCGCAACAAAAAACGCCACCAAAGTGCAACTTTTCGTTTGAAAATCGGAAAGAGCCACTAGGGTGACGACGTGTGAAAGATGTTATCCTATCGAAACAACAGGCGACATTTTGTGGTACTCTTATTATGTACCCGTATTCCAAATACTATTATAGATCAGCAGGTGTAAACTGAATTTAATCACTCGTTGGTACTTGGTCCTTGGTACTCACAATGTGTACATCAAGAGTATACACTGGTAAATTTATGAGCGACTCACGCAGTCGAACGTGCCGACGATGCTGAACCGATAAGAAGCGCTACCAATAAAGTGAACTCCATACGAAAATTATAGCTTCCTTTGCATATAAAAAACGCAGTGAAGTGAAGTGAATTGAATTGCAATGAAATGAAAAAGAGTTTATTAGTTTTTCGCAGAAATTGTCAAAGTACTCGCTGCGAGTTCGAGCTAGAGTTCGAGTTCTTTTCATTAATTTCTTCATTACGTGTCTGAATTTTGTGATAACCCAGCAACCCAGCAATTGCTTCCATGAGTTCAATGCCAACACTTTCTGAGAAACGCACACAGAAGGAGTTGAATTGAATTGCGTTGGAAATGCATTTCATTTCATTTCGTTTGGCAATTTATGAATGAATTTTTTCTTCGCTCTGCTTTTAGCTGTTCTGGCTTTCGTGGAATTTCAGCGCGTTTTAAACAAATTTTACTATGACAGCCAGCCAGCCAGCCAGCAGCAGAAGCACAAAGTCATAAAAGGCTTTTTTATCAAGTGGATGCTTGGAGTTGTCATAGCTCTTCTGCGAATGCAATGATAAAATGAGTTGTCACGATTTCCATGCTTCTTTTATTTTCGATTTGTTGCTTCAGTTGTATTTAATTGTCTTAGAACTTGTTGAGAGTTATTGCTTCCGTAGCGTAGACAAGTTTATGGGTTTTCTTGTTTATTTTATGAGTTTGAAAGAGGTTGGTTTGAATTGAGCCAAGTGGCAGCGGCATTTCATATAACAGTTTGAAGCGATAATATTGCTATATAGCAGAGTATGTTTGTGGTAGGTAGGCTTGTTGTAGAGATTCACATGACAGACAAATCATGTACATATAAATTAAGAAAGTTAATAAATCGGCTGCTACTTTTCAATAAGTAAGCTATGCCATTCTAATCGCAGCTTGTTCTTTCCCGTTCGACGCTCTCTCTACTAAATCGAATATACTACAACCTCTACTACTATTACTGGCTGTCATGCGATGAAAAGACTTAAGCCTCAGTGAAATATGCAAGGCCACAACAACAAGCCGCTTAAAAGAAAATCTAAGCAGAGTTATCTAATCAGATGAAGGGTACAAATACAGACAGATGTGAGCATTGCGTTCAAAAGGCATATTTTGTGGTCTCTACTCTTACTTTAACTTTTCCTATTTTTTGATGAAAGTTAGAACGTTCTTTGCCGAAGGATATTAGATTGTAGCTCAACATCTGTGAATGACTTGGTGAAGAAGTGCTATCTTTTTATTCAAAATTAAACCAAGCGTAACACTACTCACTACTTGACAGCACATAGTTTTCGCTGACTTTAGAAAGACCTGCCTTATTCTTTGGAGAGAAGAAAAATAAAAGTTTGGGTTTCTTCCAGTTAAAGTTACGCACCCCCTCGAATTCTGAGAGAATGACAAATCAGAAGAGGAGCTTACCCATTTCAGTGTCTCTTACCTTGGTAAGTCTGATTAAATGATTAACACTATAAGTCGTATAGTAACGCTCCTACCTCCTGATCATGCACGCCTTGTCATCTTGGCTTTTTTAAGAGTATGACATAGATATCAGCATGATATCAGCACTATAATTAGTCCGCCATCGCAAGTTCACCGTAATGCTACAATATAAGGTATAAATTCATAAATATATTAACACTACCAGAAGTGTACCAATGTCAATCCCCCATTCAGTCGATATGCATTCGTCTCTTGAAAAATCTATAATTCATTCCCAGAATAATCAGCCTAGTGTTTAGAATTCAAAATTGGTAAATATACACCAATTCTTCGACGTAATTACGATAAACCATCGTTAGGAATATGTTATCCTAACCGCAGCAAAAACGAAATCAACGCATTTCGTGGGGAACTACCCACAAAAACTCGCGCATAATAGCGTGTAATCACTTGTCGAACGGCACTCAATAATTAGAGCGACCATTAGCGCGCAGATTTCAGAGATTTCAACCTAAACCGATCAAAATACACAATAAAACGGTGTGATTACGACAAGGCAAACCTGTAATTACGAGTATGAGGAGTCGAAGCCTACGACGATGGTCGATAGGTCGGTAGTGAGAACACAAAAGGCGTCAACTGCGAGTCGTAGACTGAAGAAAGAAGGATGCATGGATGCTGTTGTATTCTGTGTGCCAAGTTCAATAGGAGAGGGTGAGTGCATGAGTGAGAAGGCGTTACTGCATTTCAAGTGGTATAATAAAGAAAGCGTTTAGTGACTGGTTTCGTTCTGAGTGACGATGGCGACGGCGATGTTGAAGTTGACGTTGTTGGATTTTGATTTGGGTCGATTGGGCTCGGTTGAGCTTGATGGCTGACTACCTTTCGGTGCGGCCTATTGTTGTCTTGAATGAATGATTTCGTGTAGTAGTGGGAGGTGCCTTTTGTGCGGTTTAACAAATTAATATTAAATTACGATGATGTCGATGGTGTACGTGTATGAATGACGTGATTATCTGCGACTGCTCTTGTTCGCTTTCATTTAAAAATATATGCCGCTCAAAACAAAAAAAAGGACTCACATGCTGCCCCAACCTGACCAACCATCAGTCTAGAGAAGCCCCGGCAGCCAGCTAAAATTTTATAAATATTGAGTTTTTTGTATGGAAACAGTTGATGAGAATTAATGATTCTGTCGCGACTGGCTGCAAGTTGAGCTGAGTTGAGTTGATTGTGCGCCTCAACAAAAATGTCAGTTAGTTTGTCATAATCACCGCAGACGCCGCCATTGCCAACATAGCCGTCGATAGCTACTCTTGAACGGAAGTAGAAATTAACCAGTCGAAATTTTTATAAATTGCCGCCTTGGCGCCGCATACTCATCAGCGAGTTAGCACACGTTTCTACTTGCCGCCAATGCCATGGCCGCCTTGGGTTCTGGCTCCTCTGCCCCAAACTCATTCTTGCATATATACTATTTGGATGGTAATTCCCAATGAGTGTAGGTATTTTTATGTGGTCTTTATGGTTTTTATGGCTTTCATTTAGCGTTAACAAATTATAGCGTGCATAATGAAAGGATTCCTGACTGCACTCTGAAGCATGTAGCATGAAGCATGAAGCATGAAGCATGAAAAGAAATGCTTTTTTCACGAGTCGCAATTAGAAGTTATACATGGGTATAGAATTTTAAATGGTTTATGCGCATCATTATTTTTTAGTGTTGTTTCCAGCAAGAAGATACTGGAAGTAGTGTATTTAAAAGCTCTTAATATGGGAACACAATATAAATTCCAACAAACCTTTTTAATAGCAAATTTTCAAGCCTAGTTTCAATAATAGGTTAATGAGGTATACATAATGTTATTTAAATATGTCACAACTGCGGCTTGGGAATGTGACCAACCTTAAAATTGGAAGACAGTAAACCGCCAAATTTGTTTTTCTGCCTGCCATGGGTATTGAACCTCGACCTATGAGACAGCAGCGGTAGTACACTTGCATCAAGTCCACGCACACATTAAGGCAGGCAAATGATTTAACGAACTTCTTATACCGTCGCGCAAGAGCCGATGACAATGTTTGATTGTATGCGAGCGTAACGTTATGTAAAATTTTACTTTATTGAAATACAAGTGCAGCTTCAAAAATTCAAATGTCTAATATTCCAAATGAAAGACAAGAAATTCGCAGCCAGGAGAGTGATGATAATGATGACCAAGGAATATATTCCGGTATTAAATCGGCGACAAACTCTTGAGAACCTTAATTCCTTAATCGAGGTAATAAATTGTTTTTCTGCCAAGATACAAAAGGTATCCACATCGGAACAGTTACGTCCTTAGCAATAGCTATTACGTTATTAAAATTGACAGTTAACGAACTAGTTAAGTATTGCAATTGTTGAAGCTCACTCATTACACTCATACATAAAATTTTTAAATAATTGTGTAAGATATAACAAAACATTCACAACATATAAGAATAAATCCTTTCCTCCTATATATACCAAAGTTACAAAAAAAAGTTTCTCACAAAAATGCAATAGCTTTCAGCAATTAGAAAGGAATATTATTCTCAGATCATAAAAGGGTACAATCAACGTTTTAATAAGTACATATCAAAATATATATTTCGTGACCCAAATATGCAAGATTTATAATAAAACTATAAAAGATTATGGTAAAAATTGAATAAAATTGCAAGTACACAGTTCGATATTCCGAAACACAAAAAAAATAGCAGAAGGAAATTTCACGCGGTTATAAGAGCGGGAAGCATAGACCGACGCAGTAATTATTGAATATGTTGAACTAACAATTAAAATAAACATATAAACAAAAAAAAAAAATAAATAACACCAAAATATTAAATTATGAAATGGAAACAACTTCTCAATCCACCAAAAAATAATTATTAAAAAAAAATTTACGATGACCTCCACCTAAATCATAAGCGTACTAACATGAGAAAATTTTAGACTGGTTCCAAATTAAAATAATTTTATTTAAAACTAGTTACATGTACAGAAAATAATGAAACCAATTTTGAGTTCTTAATAATTAAAGAAAATTACTTTATAACTTCTCGTAAAATGTTGATTTTCTATTTATATACCAACGATATTGGCTTGGTCCTTGGTAAGGTTATGCTCAATTTCGCCTAATTTGATTGCCGTTTCTTGAAAATTTGTCCTTATTTTGCGAATTGTATAAGGACATAATGTTCAATTGTTTTATATATTAACTAGATTCCGCCCGCGACTTCGCTCGCCTGGTATGGACCAACATTGAATATTATACGACGGGATCCTTTTATCGGAATAAAAGTATATCCTGCCCAGGTCAAGCTCTACCCGGCAGTTTTTACATTTACAAAAATATTTTAGGAAATACAATTAATTACTATCCCCTGTGTTACTTACTATACCTAAGAAAAAACATATTTTCCTATAAAAAAATGAAATACAGATATGATGATATACTCAGTGACAACGTAGCATTCTACTGGTGAAAGAATTTTTAAAATCGGACGAGTAGTTTCGAAGATTACCTCTAACATCCACACACACATTACCGCTTTACAATATTAGCATAGTTAAAGGCTTCTACTAAATAAATGCATTCTTTCAATTCCATTCAAAATTACTTATTGCAAGACCAATTAAAGCGCCTCCAATCATTTTAAATTAGTCAATTCTTACTTCCATAACTGTCGAGCATTGTTTTAATAACAGCAGACCACAAACTTGCAACCACTGTGTAAAATCCTCAAATTTGCTTAAATTCGCCTTGCGAAGTATTCGAGCACCTGCAATATACCAACCAACCAACCAGAAGACAAACACAAAGACGGGACACACAAACTTTGCTTTTAATGAAATCTAATATGATAACCACAAAATTGTTGTTTTGGGGCCTCGAAGACACATTGTTACTGCTTGTCTCACTAGCTGTCTCTCTGTCTGTCTGTCTGTCTCTTGGCATTGTTATTGCTGCTCATGTAGGTGTAAAGCGTTTTGACAATGACAACTAATTACGCATGCAAGTAAAAGTCCCAGTCTCAGTCCTAATCCCAAGTCCACTCAGTTTACTCGAATCTATATGACACCAACCCTCGTTGGCGACACTTTACCTTAGCCCTACTCACCCAGGCGCCTCAACTAAATTCCACTCAACTCAACTCAACGCGATTCGACATGACTCTGATTGGCGATGATTATGAAATTGTATATTCTAAGTGAGTTTGTGTATATGGCTGTGTGTCCGCCTGCCTGAGTGTCGGTTTTCGTTGTTATTTTCATTTGCAGCTATTGGCGCCAAGGGCGCTGCCTAATTTTCTAATAGACTTTGTAGACATGCCTCTGTGCATAATTATATTAATTATATTTTGTGAGCATTTCTATTAGAGAAATGCGTAGGCAGACATTTTAATTGCCGTACATTGTTGACAATTATGAGAATATGGTTAGTTAATATGCTTGCTTATTTTGTGGTAATTGAGCTTGATTAAGGATTTACATACTTTGGTAATTGCTCGATTTGTTTTTGTATAAATTTTCGAAAAATAAAAATGTTTTATTATGCAGAGATTTGCCCACAGCGGATGAGGTAATAATTAAAGTTTACGGTGAGAAGGAGTGTTCGAGTAAGGTTTGGTTAGGATAGGTTAGGTTAGTAGCTGCTCTCTTACTACTTTCTAGAGCCATTATGGTATCATGTGTTTTAGATTTCTGATCTCTCAGGCGTTTGGAGAGGGAGAGGAAGAATTCGCGAAGATTCATCAGCTGCTATATGAAAATGGGCCTCAAAGTAATGTATAATATTTTGACGCATATTAAATGTACCTAGTTCGTTGATAACACTATTCTATATCGCTTTGGACCAATTAAACTTCTTCAGTAGCGGATATATAGAGAGACTAATAAAACAGAGAGAAAATTGAGACTGTTGCGTTGTCCTAATGGCACCGATTCAAAGACTCTTTGGGCCGGAGCTGTGTTGTCCACACGCTCTACATGACCCAGCCCTCTAAAGCATTGTATCCGAAGACGATTGACCACGCTCATGCAACCGTACAGCCCATAAAGTCTGTTGTTGAATCTTCTCCTCTAGATGCCATTAACGCAAACAGAACCAAAAATCGAATGCAGAACTTTTCTCTTGAGAAGACGAAGAGATTTTCTAGTTTGGACTTCCGAGAGATGGCTGTATTACTCAATTGCCTCTTCAGCCCAAAGAAACATCGATTGGCAAGAGTAATTCTACGCTTGATCCCACTTCTTTATATGGAAAATTTATTATACAGAAATGAAGTGTACTTGAAATTAATTTGTAAAAGGGAGAAGTTCGACTGTACTGTATTTGATATTTGCTTTAAACATTACCGCACCACAGGAATTATTTAAAAAGAGATCGATATTATTTTATTATTATACTCGTATGACAATACAATAGTTAAACAGACATCCCACGTAGAATAGGCGTGCCGTAGAGGCATTCAAAGAGGAAAAAGCGCTTTTTAGGTTGAACTAGTCTATTGGCAAACAAAGCACTGCCTTTTCAATTCTTTGACATTTTCATAATTTATTTTGTGAGAAATTATTTACTTAATAAAACTTTACGATTCAAATTTATGGAAAATAACGCACGTTCCTTCGATTCCAATGAATTCGCGATCATTTCGCTCCCAAAAACCCAACCCAACTGTGCCGTGCGGAACACACACGTCACGGAATCACTGTTATTACGTACAGCCAATTATGAGAGTGGGCGGTGGTGCCATAATAGAGAGAATCTATAGGTAATTTTTCAGTGTTATTATCAAACATTATTAACAGGAAACCTGGCGCTACACGTAAAGAAGGTAATAACCTCAAGGGAAATATTCCATTATGGCATAAACGAATCCGACATAAAACTCAACTCGACACATAACTCAGCTCATAAAAATTGTGTCATAATAATAAATTTTATAGATTTTTCCGACGTAGTACTTGCACGCAGACACACACAGCCCAGCCATGCACACACCCGCGAGAAAATTCATTTTATATAAATTTTTTTATGGCTTTTTATTGTAATTACAATACAAATTTGTGTGTGGTAATAAATTTTATGGTCGCTGCTTATTCATTACATTGTCTGCGTGTATAGGGTATAATGTATATTTTATCTGGCAATAGGTTACTTTCCCTTGTGCTTTCCACGAAGTCGTTAAAATTATTGAATGCACTGAAAATGGGAATGCGAGAAATGCGTCGAGTTATGAACCAAACCGAAGGTCCTCAGACAAGACGCGCGCCTGACGGCATATTCCGTACGTCGATTGCATACTATCGGAAACCATTATCGCAACAGTGTGAACAATTGCTGCCAAACTCAGTGAATGCGCCACACTATTAAAAACCTGCGAACACGTCCAGACATTTAGATTTTCTCTACTATGGTCCCTGTTGTAATACATAATAATTACATGAAATTTTCGTGGAAATTTGGAACAATGTCTTTTGTCCATCAGCACAGAGTTTCGCGCTTGCGAGGGAGCGCATGCGCCACCATCGAACGTGGCATAATTACTGTAATGTGCAGTCGCGTGCAACTCCCTCAAGCGTTCCTAGCACCCGACAACGGCGACGGTGACACCTTCCGCGTGCACTTACTGGCTCACTTAATAAATATTAATGTTTTAATACGCTTACTCACGTTTATTTTTTATGACAATTAGTAGTTGTAATTTCTGGAAAACATAAGCACCGTCGTCTGTCCCAGTCACTCAAATTTGAATAGGCCGTTTTTATAGCCAAAGGAGTGTTGAGTGCGCGTTTATATTAGAAATCTTATAAAAAAAATAAATAGATAAAAAAAATTAAATAAATTAATAAAATACATAAATCGTTGGGAGTGTTTTCTCTTTCCTAGAATTTTTATTAAAGATTGATGGGAAATTTATGACTGCCGTAGTAAGTTGAGGTTGGGAACTGAAATACACTATTTCTTTTAATGCTCTATTTTTCTTGAGAATCATACATTTTACCATACTACAAATTATATGAGAAGAAAGTTTGCTTTCGTTTTCAGACCTAAACATAGCCTGACTATTGTGTCGTGGAGCACGTGGAGCACGTGGAGCAATTCTAGACGTTGGTTAGTTTAGTTTAAATGAAGTTGGATTACTTAATTATGCTTTGTTGATTTGTTGTTGGCATAAGTTTATAGAATTCGAATTCCATATTAATGACATAGTAGTGTAGAAATATGTAGTAGTTCGTCACAGCTAGGTTGGATCCGGTAGGCAGACAGTAAAGTTGTGAGAGAAACAGATTGAATCTGGCATCTGGATTCTGCAAAAATCCTTACAACAATAGAAACTTGTAGTCGCTGGAACTTAATTGGCATAACAGCAATACATTCTATCCTCTAAATTTTCAATTTTATATTGTCGATGCTAAGACGTGTCCTGAAATTCGTTTGATCACTAATTGAGTACCATTGCACAATTTCGGCGGACTAAAATTACGAAGCGAAAGCGCAGATTATGTTGCTGTGGTTCAGAAAAATCGATTGAAGTTAAGAATTCACTCGGGTCTAATTACCCGAGCTTTGCTTGCGTCACTGTGTCAACCGATTTATTGACAGCTTTGATACCATATAGTCAACAATATAGTCAGGACCTTGCGCCGATTGACTACCATTTGTTTTGGTTCAAAGAGCCGCTGAAAATCACTTGGCCAACTTATTCGAAGATAAACCACAGCAATTCTACACCGATGGAATAATGAAATTGCCCAAAAAATGGCCCACATGCACTTGATTAAAATTGATTTTCATAAAGAAAATGTTTATTAAAAATGTACCAGAAAACCGCAGAGACTTTCTAAATACAATTGATTATATGGCATCAGTATGTAGCGCTCTGGCGCAAAACATTCTGAACCGATTTTAATATTTATTTTTTTTAAGCAACTCATTTGCACTAAAGATGATCTGGCGTACTTTTTTTTTGATTTTTTTAAGGATAATATTTAAGATTAAGTTTTACAAAACCACTGCAAGACAACGCACAAAAAGTTTCGTGCGTGTTTTCGTTGTTTGTGTTTCGCTGCTTCTTGAATTTTTTGTTGTTGTTGTTTATGCTTTATTGAGTAAGCACCATTTCTATCTGTTCTTTATCGCTCGTCAACAAAAAATTTTCACGTAATAAACTCTTCAATTTGACGATAGCGCTACTAACACTGAATCATTTTTAATGAATCACGATGGAAAATTGTAACGTTAAATAACGCAACAGTTGTACTAGCTCAGATCAATCAATCGTAATCCAGAAGCCAAGACTGGTCGGGAAACAGGTGTCTGTGGGTCGCAAGTTGTCGCTGGACCAGATATGTCCAAAGTGTGCGAAACCTTTTTTGTGTCTTTAATTCCATATGACCAATTCATATATTTTGGCTAATAAAGCTGAAGCACGTAATTAGTGTTAAGAGTCGACAGCTTATTTAATAAATTATTCTCTGATGAATTTTGACCTGAGGGTTGATCATATGGATATATACTTAGGCAGCTAATCAACTCGTCTGGTGGAGCTGCTCAAGAAAATATATACATACTTGTGCTTGTACGAGTTCTTTTAGTACGCTTGTTCTCCCGCTGTTTTATCGGCATGTAATTTTCTCTTCATGCTCCATGCACAACCAACACGCTGAGGAAAAGCGAGAATTTGCTTCTAAACACCAATTAAGAAGCAATTTTTTCTTTGTAAAATGACATGTTACTATGAAAATGAACTATAATCAGCAGCCGCAGGTATTAAATAAGTGTATGTATGTGCATGAATATGATGCCAAATTATAGGCGTCGGAGTACAGAGGTAAGGCCCGCACACGGTTCGGACCGACTTTGCATTGGCACAGTGACGAGTTGAAGTATTTATGGTATTGCTAAAAGCCGGCTTTATAATTAAAAGTCAATTAGGGCCAGAACAGAGTGGTACAGTGTGGATAGGAGGTGTGAAGGACCATGCATATGCACATCCTGCAGGCAACAATTTAAAACAGCAGCTGACGAAGGCCACACCTTGTAGTCTACTTTGGATGAGGATGACGATGGACTGCGACAACAACATGGGTGACGCTGATGATGATGATGATGATCAGGGTCTATCATTAAAAAACACAGCAGAATGTGAACTTTGCAGCAAATTATAGGAGTACAAGCCTCGTAGTTGCCAACAAGAGTGTGAACATGTTGCGTTTTGTGTGCGTTTCCAAAAAGGTGGCAAACTATGGGCAAAAGTCAACAGGAAGTAAAACAAGCCGACACTTGCGGCGAGAAGAGGCGTGCAAGGGCTCGCCTTCGCCTGTGTTTCAAAGGTAAGCAGAGTACCAAGCCAGCCAGTCAGTTAGTCAATTGTCGCATGTGACAAAAGTGGGTTGAACTGCTTTCTGAATGAAGGCGGCAAAGGGCGCTTCTTGGTGAGGGTTCCTTTGACTAATACTTAGTAGTCGTATCGCTTTTGTCGGTGTCACTAAGATGCGGGTCGGGTTGTGGCGCAGTCAACCGCATTAAGTATTTAAGTACTTGACAGCATGCTCGTAAGACTCTTTTCATTACGAGGGTCGTACGAAAACTATTTTGAGAAATGGAAATGTTATATTTTTCTTCTTTCTATCTTTATGTTATCTTTCTTAAACAGTGAATAGCGTTGCGACTTTATTCAACGGAATTCGAAATTATTTTTAACTCTTCGCTCTTACGTTTAGTTAAACTGAAATTGTATTAGTTTTGTGGATGATCAAATGATATATTGGCATTATATACAACTTCAATGTAAGTTATAGATTGGAAACGGCAACACTTGTTTTAAGCCGTAGTCAGCCGTATCCTTTCGTATACGTCAAGTTCTGTGGATTGTGCCTGTTTGCAGCAGTGATCCATCTGTTAAATAGCAGCAACAGTTCATTAGTTCCTGTTTTAGTCATTCTTTTATATTTTGTTTTTAAGTATGTTTTTATGTTGTGCTTCTGTTCAAAATGCATGTGCCTTGAGTACAGAATACAACCATTGAAATCGTGTTAAATAAAAATTTTCCCCATGCATTTTCTGCGCAAAGTTTATTCAAAACAGCATACCCCTCAAAATAGTTCCTAGAGAGTGTGGCGAACTGACAACTATTTATTGAATGTCTCTCGCCACCCTTATGCCAACCAAGTCTGTGTGAAAAAAATTAAAAGGAAAAATCGCTAGGTAAGCATTACACTACACTTTCTACACCCTACATTACGTTGTCATGGCATTTCGCTAATGAACGCATTAGGCGCCTTTTTGCAGCTTTCGAGGTATTTCCATGGTCTCATGTATAAGCTAAAGAAATTACTGTAGCATTTTGCTAAGTACTTGGCATGTTTTTATAAATAGACACGCATACTTACATGCGAGTACACATGGTAACCCAGTACGTATCTAGACACTTAGCGCTCTACAAAAGGCATTCATCGCACATAGTTACGAGTACACACGCTGAATTACACAACGTTTGATGTTAAGCGGATTTCGTAATTATCCGCTTACAAAAGTTGGCAAGATGTGTTTGTGACGCAGATATTCAGTACGCGTAGACTCCCTCAGATCCAACGACCAGCTTAAGCTGACAGTTGGCTCGGGCAAAGGGTAAACCATTTGAAGACAGTTAGTCGACGACACTTCTGTTTAAGCTAACAAATGCTGCTGGTGGTAGTAGAACTTATTGACAGTTTGGGATTAGGTCGGGCTTAGTGTTCGTAGTGTTCGTCGTCGTTGTTGGTTAGCGATTTTGTTGGTTTGGTTCGATGTTTGCTGGATTTACTGGCAGATGATGCATTTCAATAATACGAAGAGATTTTGTTAGCAACTGAAAGAAAATTATATGAAAAATAAACAGAAATCAATAATGGATAAATGAATATGCAACGAGGGTTCGATATTTTCATGTATATATACAATTAAACGGCGAAGACATTTTTTGGGTTCTTTTTCCAGCTTAAACGACTGAATTGATTTCGATAAAAAAAAAACCAATTGAAAGGTCATCTTCGCTAGATGTGCACAATTACATTTTTATTCAAATCGAGCCAGTGGTTTAGGTTAGAAAATGTGTTAAAAATCACTGCGTCACAACAACAGTGGCAACACACAGCCGTTGATGTTGTGGTCGCCATAAAATGGAAGAATAGAGAGGTTTGCGTGCCTCCCTTCTTTGTTCTATCGGTTTTGAGAAGCCGTATTATTATTGTTGTGGCATTTTCGTTTCATACACAACGTGGGCAGAGATAAGTTTTGTGTGTTCGCGCGCTCTCTGCTATCATTAGTTTTGGGTTGCTAATGAGTGAGAGAGTTGCAAACTGAACTGAGCAAATTAACATGTTCTTATTGTTGCTCTCTTATGCTTTACAAAGAACATTGCTTTGAGAAAAGTTCTTAGTTTTTATTTCTGCAGTAGATCCAGAGTTAGCTAGCAGCGTTCCAAGCAGTACAATATCTAATTTGAAAAATGAAGCTCTTAGAAGGAAAGACAGTTTAATTCCATTCTGAGTACTGTGCCTTAAAATTAAAGTCAATTGAGTTGAAAACATCCACAAATACGCTCATACAAATCGTAAACCAATTCCGTGATTCCATAAACCATACCCTTAATGCGATTAAACTAAAACTGCTGATTTTGCGCACACACGCACATATGCACACTCACAAACTGTGAGACATAAATCAAGAAGATCGTATTAAGGACAACAACATTTTACAACAATCCTGCGAAACGAACGAACTCAAAAATGCAGCCTTGCCTACGCCCGCTGCGTTCAGCATAGTGTTGCGCCCCTTGGCCAAACCCACCCATATCGCTCAGAATTGAGGCAGCGGCAATATGGAAATTGACTTCCATTGTCAGTTTTATTGCCTTTACTAATGGTTTTTGGCTTGTCATGGTGAGTTATAGTTGACCAAACAGACAAAGCAGCGGAAAGGCGCACGCGCGTTTGCCACAATGGTGCGTTCCACAAAGGTAGGTGCGACAACTGAATACAGAACACATTTGAAGGCGGTCAAGGATATCACAGAGCGTACTCGTATGTGTGCACTGCATGCTGCAAGCCAGAGCAGCATGCATTCGATTCCGGCTTCATGCACGGCTGGAGTCAAACGAATTTTTAATTTATGGCGTTTCATTTACTGCAATTGACCGTGAAGTCGAAGATATATTCTTATACGAGCATACATAATAGATTCCTTTTGACTTTGCTTAATGCATTTTGATGCTGCATGGCTGCCTGGATAGAGCCATTTCGTGTATGTGTGAGATGCATTATTCTTTTCACATGGTTTCAGTTTGTCAACGGCAGATGTATTCTTTTTCCGAAGTCATTAACATTGTCCTATAAGCAGAAGAAGCTGTTAAATGAGCAAGAGGCGTTAGGTCATTGTTTTCTTCAACTTGTACGTCTGTCAGTGGGTTAGTCGGCATTGTGGGTTATAAATCAAATGCTTAATTTGCTGTGTTAAAATTAAATGTTGCTTGGTTGACACTCTCTCTCTCTCTCTTTCTATTTCTCTCTCCTTCTAACCTTATTCTATATGTTATCAACGTTGTTCTTGGCCCGTTTTCTGTTGCATTTTACTTGTAATTTCTTTTTCTAGCATTCGCTAAGGTAGATTGTCTCATTGTCGACTTATAGATACACCACACTAAGCGTTTTGGTCAATGGCACTGTACACATGTGTCCAACCAAGTGCACGCAATCTTATTTGTGAGGTTTGCACTAATTGCGCTTTATCCTGCTATAGGCACACATACAATGGGCTTACGCGTACTACCAATACTACATAGGGGGCCTTAAGAGTTTAAGCGCTTTTAATGCGACTTACTTGCACACTGAATCGGAAAAGCTTTCCTATGCTGGCACTTGCTTACATCTAGCGTACGATGAAGCCATGTAAGTGAAATTGCAAGTACAATGGAAAGAAAAGAAAGAAAATGAAGAAAATAAATAAAGGAAAAAATTTAGTACGGTCTTGTAATGAAAGTTGTGAAGAAGAAATCACTTACATACAACTCTTCACGTAATATTAGTTCAATATCGGACCTCGGTAGCTTGGTAGTTTGCCGCCTATAAGGTCGTCATTTCGAAAACCTCTTGAGGTATTGCAATTTATAAGGCAACTGAAATGGCCATTGATTGGCCTAGATGGAATAGCAGGGTGTTGCCGATAATTCATGAGTATTAATGAAGAGGTTATAGTAAATCACATCCTTGGTAGCAAGGTGGACACTTTGCTATATTGTCATCGCAGAGGAAGTGTGTTTAAGCACCAGCTACATTTCTAATGCTTCGCTTTCTTCATTCTTCATACTCTGCCTTACGCAGTAATAATTAACGAGGTTACCATAGGTTTCAGGAACCCCTAAAATACCCTAAACTCACGAGCATCCGTGTTTATTCACCTTTTCTGGTCACTACATATTTCAAAAGGAAACACCAGATCATTACCAGGTCATGACCCTATAGTCGAAATTCTTTAATTATTCAACCAGATGACACATATAATCAGGGCAGAACTAAACTAAATAAGACTATCGTCAATACATTGGAGAAACATTCTCAAAACGTAGACCCACACGATCTTTTGTAAAGCGCTTGATAGAATGTGGCATGGTGTATACATATCAAACTTCTGTAGTGAGGGGCTAAACTTGTGATTCCACTTAATTATACCTTAAACACTCCCTACTCAAAGAAAGCTATCCTCACATTCACTAGCTGAGTGCTGAAATAGTGAGGCTGAAGACCTTGTCCGCACTTGCTCACTCTTCGTTCCACTCGGTTTGACTGACACTCAATGATTGTATTGTTTCAATAAATAAATATGTGAATTTCTTCAAATTGCCTTATTGAATAATTAATAAAAAAATGCTATGGAAACTTTTTTTTGACGCTCTTGGCCATACCCGGTAGCTATCGAAACCCACGGATTGTGCCGATAATGTACTTTTTTTAAACAATGCGCAAAGTCTCACATACAAGTATGATATATTAATTCGGATTTATGACAAAACATTCTTGCTTTATTATTAAAAAAATTTATTATATTAGAAGAAACTTGAATCATGTCATCGAGGCAAAAATTACACTGAAAGCGGGATAACACTTTAAGCACACGGTAGGTGCCGACTTGACCCTAGCAGATCTCTGCTAAATAACATAAAAAAGTTGCAGTTGTATCTTACTGTTATACCAAAGAAACTGTCTTACGTTCTGTTTAGGCGATCGGAGATTATCATTGGAGATTTGATAACAGAGTCGCTTGACTTTTACAAGATTTTTAACAAAAGAGGCTGCTTGTGTATAATTATTTCTATGAATTTATCCCTTTCGCAAATATTCTTTTTTATATTTGACCTTTTAACTACCTCTTACTACAATTAGTAATCGTATTAACGGAGCACAGAAATCACATCGGCGGAACCTGTCGTTAGATCAGGTGATCAGGTGATCAGATGATCTCAGGTCATCATCAGGTGACTAGCTTTAAAAGCTATTTCTGACATACCGAAAAAATTCAATCTGAGATAGAACGTTGCAGTCCACCACACATAAGAACTGTGAAGTATCTAATTTAAAAAAATAATTAAATTTGTCACGCTTTCTGGGTGCAGGTGAGGTACTCAAAGCGGTAACGCTTCATTTGCAGAAGCGTGCATTGTCATAAATTCAAAAGAAAACAACGAGCGGAGCTGAGAAAAGCAAAAGTCAAATAGCAGATACAGATGCAGATACAAATACAGACACAGATACAAAAAAAAAAAACGATTAGAATAGTCGAGTACAGAGTGGAACAGAATAGAACAGAACAACTGCAAACAACTAACGAAAAATTCCGTTGAAAATTAAAACTGTCATAATTTTAAATGTTGTGTCACGTCTGTGCAGACATTTTCCCCACACGAGTACGAGCACTACAAATGCGAAGCGTTGAAGTAGCTTGTTTTCCTTAACGAAAATAGCGAAACGTCATGCCACATTGAAGGCGAAGAGCAGGCGTAACGGCATGGAACGAAAGGGCGCAACGCCCATATTTACTTGAGTGCTTGCCGAATCGAGCAGTGGAGTAGGGAAGCAGGAGCCACAATTCTTGGTGCTCGGTTCTCTGTTCTACAAATAGAATCCGGTAGATGGGCAAGCAGTTAGTGAGTCAGCACGCTGGGAAGGAGTTGTAGTCGTTACGCTTGTTCTTGTTGCCCTCATTTTTTTTGTTGCTCTTTTTACATATTTTGATGTGAAGTGTTGTGTGAGCTTGTAATTTGCTATGATGTAGTGCCATGATGGTGCACGAGTAGCATGTGCTGAAATAATAATTTAGGATTGGATTTAGCGTTTATGACGCGTAGACGAAACGGAAAGGATTTAAGATCTGACAGAAATTAAAGCGTTGCGCATGTTGAAATGCAATAAATTTAATGAAAGGCATGCACAAGTTGAAGTTGCGGGACTGATTTCTGAAGAGAAAAATTATAAACGATGAATAAATTTTGTTGAAAAAGCACCGGGAATGGATTATGAAAGTTTTGAAACATATGGACCTCGAAGAAAAAAATGCATTTAACACTATCTTCTGTTGCCCTTTGTTGTTCACTATTATTGCATTAATAGTAGAAAGAAATATTCAGCGGAATAGGCTTACTTTTAAGAATACATGCCTCCTACATTCATGACATACTATCAAACAGTAAACAGTAATTGGTTCGTTCCATCAATAAGTTGGAGATAATCTAATAAGTTTCAGATTGATTCACTTTGTATGTATTCTATGAAGATGTATTGGTTTAATGAACTGAAAAGCAGGGATACTTTATGAAGAAGTGTCATTGGGCAGCTCTACAACACGAGTCCGTATGCTTTATCAGTATATGCTTCAGATACATAATAACTTTGGTTTGAGAAAGTTGTCGGGCCTTTGGGGTGCATTGATCGATAAGTGAATAAGGCTCTCAATGTCGAAGCGCTTCAACTAATGTATCCAGGTTGCATCATGGTTGGTGAAACCTGGATAGATTATTATTATATATGTCAAAGAACCAAGAACGTCTCTGGTCGAGCTCTCGAGTCCTTATGGCTATTATTCGAATCTTTCCTTTTAGGAATTATTTATAACGATTAACTTATGCACAAGTATATTTCGATTGCAATGAAAAATTAAGAAAAAACATTGCTTCATGATATATAACATTAATTAACTAAGACTAAGACTAATACTAAAAACTAGGTGTGGGACTTAGAGGGTTATTGAGGCTAGGAAGATGGGAATAGGACGTTTGGTATTTATAGGGTGTTTTCCACCAACAATGATTGGTGGTTTTTGTTGGATCACTCATATCTTTCGATGAGACCGTGGCGTCGAATCGTTTGTAGTCAACTTTTAAAGTTTTTGAGGAAATAACTTTGTTGTTGGTTCGCCTCTTGATAAGGTATAAAATTGGTACACCTTCTTTGTTTTATATAAACCCTTCTTTATCGAGATACATAAAAATCGCGGGAGGGGTGTACCCATTAACTGTGCACTCTTGAAAGTAGCTATCACTTTTATAATCCGGTGCGAAAATAAAGCTATTGGATGTAACCAAGGTTGCTCTAATTAAATGCTTTCATATGAGGTTGATTATATGTGCGTCTATTCTAATAATTTTGGCCTCTTTCTAAAGCATTTTATTTGAATAGTGGTAAGTAAAGTTGTTATTATGAGTTCCAAACATAGAGGTGCATGATCTTAGTATGTATCTTTACGTTTTTCTAAGGCGCTCCATGTAAGAAGGGGATATGTTGAACCATATTGGGCAAGCGTAAGTTAATATTGGCCTAACTAGTGCAATGGACAAACAATGGAGTTTTCTGAGCGAATCTATTCAGAAGAAAGCAAACGTGGCCCGGGAAAGTTATAGTCCTAAAGTTTTTCATACTAAGGGCATACTCAGCTAGGACATTCGCCGAAGTGGTGAGCGTACAGTCTGACAAAGCTTTCTTCTTCTTCCACAGCATGAAGATAGGATAGGATGTAGGGAAACCCTATCTCAGATGGTTGCTCTCTATTGACAAAAGAGAAAAGTATTTTGTAGAAAATTTATTTTGTTGTGGTGCAGTAAATAGCAAAAACGTTTGAAAAAATGTATCGACATAAAAGAAATTTGACCAAAAAGAAAAATATATATAATTTTATAGAAACTTTGCTTCCTCTTCTTATTGATTGCCCCTTGCGTAACAGTTTCTTTTTAAAACGTTTTTCCGCTTCAACAGAAGGAGAAAAATTAATCGAATGTTATGCTACAATGAAGTCGATTGTTCCATGAAACATAGCTTTACCCCATATCAAATTACAGACAGATTGTTATCGTCCACTCCAATATCCTAACATTTGTTGATATATTTTGGCTAACTTTTACTCGTCAGTGCGTGTTTTATGTCCTCAAATACATTTCATCATGTCCACAAATCATGTTTTACGACTTCCATTGTGTGACCTTTTTTGCTCTTCGATAAACTAACACAATCATTTGCGTTTGGCAATTTGCAATATGTTTTATATGTCAGACCGTTTTCGTTCGTTTTGTTGTTTTGCTTTCTTTGGCTCCTTTTCACCGCTTTTTCTATAAAAATTTTCATTGATTTTGTCGCATGATTGTAAATTATTGCTTTGACCATTTACCATTTATGTGCCGTGCCGTCCGTGCCGTTTGTGTCGTCTGTGCTCTATGGCTGGTCGGTTGCTTCCTCGGAATGATATATGACATTTTATTGGCAACGATTTTTCAAACCGGAAGTGAGCATTGTGTAATTGTTTATCTAAATGATGGCATTGAGGCTGGCACAATGTCAGGCCAAATGGGCTTAGGTTCGTTCACTTCCTGATTGGTGAGTCTCTCGAGCTCATTGATGACCAGCTTATATAACAGTTTAGAATGTTATAGAAATGGAATTTGTTTGAATGGTCGATGGAGGGTTAAGTGATTTATGCGGTGCAGTTTTAAATGTAGAGTAGTTGCACTTTTCTAGGACCCATAACGGTTGCTCTTGTACAATATAAAATATAAATTTTAAAAGATCATGTGATAAGAAAAATACTTGTCACCAAACAGCCTGGCAAGAATGAAAGAAAAGTATTGTGATTTTGAATTTACTTATGAGCAGACTTTCCAGCACCTTTTTTAATCCTTCTATTAATTAGATGCAATTTTTTGCTCCAGTATGTCAATTGATTATTATTATTGTTTTTGTTATAATAATTATTATTATTATTGTTATTATAATTGTTATTATTATTATTATTGTTATTGTTATTGTGATTATTATTATTATTTTTATTATAATAATTATTATTATTATTGTTATTGTTACTGTTATTATTATTATTATTATTATTATTATTATTATTATTATTATTATTATTATTATTATTATTATTATTATTATTATTATTATTATTATTATTATTATTATTATTATTATTATTATTATTATTATTATTATTATTATTATTATTATTATTATTATTATTATTGTGATTATTATTATTATTTTTATTATAATAATTATTATTATTATTATTATTATTATTGTTATTATTATTGTTGTTATTATTATTATTATTATTATTATTATTATTATTATTATTATTATTATTATTGTTATTATTATTGTTGTTATTATTATTATTATAATTATCATTATTATTATTATTATTATTATTATTATTATTATTATTATTATTATTATTATTATTATTATTATTATTATTATTATTATTATTATTATTATTATTATTATTATTATTATTATTATTATTATTATTATTATTATTATTATTATTATTATTATTATTATTATTATTATTATTATTATTATTATTATTATTATTATTATTATTATTATTATTATTATTATTATTATTATTATTATTATTATTATTATTATTATTATTATTATTATTATTATTATTATTATTATTATTATTATTATTATTATTATTATTATTATTATTATTATTATTATTATTATTATTATTATTATTATTATTATTATTATTATTATTATTATTATTATTATTATTATTATTATTATTATTATTATTATTATTATTATTATTATTATTATTATTATTATTATTATTATTATTATTATTATTATTATTATTATTATTATTATTATTATTATTATTATTATTATTATTATTATTATTATTATTATTATTATTATTATTATTATTATTATTATTATTATTATTATTATTATTATTATTATTATTATTATTATTATTATTATTATTATTATTATTATTATTATTATTATTATTATTATTATTATTATTATTATTGTGATTATTATTATTATTATTATTATTATTATTATTATTATTATTATTATTATTATTATTATTATTATTATTATTATTATTATTATTATTATTATTATTATTATTATTATTATTATTATTATTATTATTATTATTATTATTATTATTATTATTATTATTATTATTATTATTATTATTATTATTATTATTATTATTATTATTATTATTATTATTATTATTATTATTATTATTATTATTATTATTATTATTATTATTATTATTATTATTATTATTATTATTATTATTATTATTATTATTATTATTATTATTATTATTATTATTATTATTATTATTATTATTATTATTATTATTATTATTATTATTATTATTATTATTATTATTATTATTATTATTATTATTATTATTATTATTATTATTATTATTATTATTATTATTATTATTATTATTATTATTATTATTATTATTATTATTGTGATTATTATTATTATTTTTATTATAATAATTATTATTATTATTGTTATTATTATTGTGATTATTATTATTATTTTTATTATTATAATTATTATTATTATTGTTATTATTATTGTTATTATTATTATTATTATTATTATTATTATTATTATTATTATTATTATTATTATTATTATTATTATTATTATTATTATTATTATTATTATTATTATTATTATTATTATTATTATTATTATTATTATTATTATTATTATTATTATTATTATTATTATTATTATTATTATTATTATTATTATTATTATTATTATTATTATTATTATTATTATTATTATTATTATTATTATTATTATTATTATTATTATTATTATTATTATTATTATTATTATTATTATTATTATTATTATTATTGTTATTATTATTATTA